>OX439344.1:15000-1215000 GCA_949319445.1 Mythimna lalbum | reverse complement strand
TAGGTAATTAAATTACTTACTTAATTAGGTTTGTTACACCTAGAGATGTGCTGATGCAGGCAATATTGTCGTGAAGTGGGAATATTGCCTGATGTATGAACATTGGTGGCAATATTGCCAGCAATATTCTCAGATTGCCGGCAACGACACATCTCTACTTACCTACACCAATTTACAGTTTTATTTTAGAACTTGACAAAATATCAAGTATATACAATATTCAGTTATGAGGATGACCTACACAACCACCAACTTATATTGAAAAATCCAGGAAACCAGTTATACTGAAAAATCAACAAACTTTATGAAACGAATAGAGTCGAAAATGAAACCAGTTATATTGAAAAATCAACAAACTTTATGAAACGAATAGAGTCGAAAATGAAACAAGTTATATTGAAAAATCAACAAACTTTTTAATAAAGCACAATGAAACGAATAGAAAAAGTAGAAATCCCCCTAAAGTTTTAACAAACAGAAAAATGTTCAAAATTGTGTTCGGTTCGGATTTAGGTGCAAGCTTAATATGAATACTGTTTCGTGTATTCGAGCCGTTTTTTTGCTTCTCGTTCGTAGAAACTGAATTACGGAATAAATCCTTGTTATTTAGGCTTTAACTCCGAAATGTGTGCTGATCCGAGATTCATATTGACGTGCACAGCAAATAATGTAACTCCAATGTGATTCATATTTTTTTCTCACAGTTGCTATGGTAGAGACCGTTTCTACCAATTTCTATCCTTCGCCACCCTGTTCTGTTCTTATATTTGTGGCATTACAAATTTTCTTTCACCAATCTATACAACGTGTAACGTAAAATGCGCAAAACCTGATAATAGTTTGATCAGAATAAGGAGCCGAATCAATTAAACCACTTTTTAATATTAGTTACATTTTTCAAAAAAATCTTCATTAAAAATTTCGCCTTGTCTATTTATCAATAGATCAAGCCATCACGTGCGCAAACCCGCCGAAATAGGTAAACAAACACAAATGGTTGTGGTCCAATCAAATTTTCTCATACACGAGATAATAAAAGTTCTTATTTCGCTGCAGATATTAATTTTAAACAAAGTAAAATTGCACATAAAACCCTTAATTTTTTTTAAATGTTTTTTTTTTCTTACAGAATTAAGTCTTTTAAATTAAAAATCATTTGGGGTGTCTGAGGTTTTGCGCATTTAACGTTACACATTGTATACATAAGAGGTAAAATTCTGACTCACTCACTGACTCATCAAAGAGTAGGCTACAAACCTAGAACACTAAAATTTTGCAGAGAGGCTCCTTTTGAGATGCATACAAAGAACAGGAAAGAATTTTCCGGAATTCACGTCCTAAGGGGAAACGGGGTTCCAAATGTTGCATGGAGAAATTTATTTTCACGCGGGTGAAGTTGCAAAGGCTAGTTTAAAATAAAACCAAAAATTATAAAGGTAGGTTGGTAAACTCAATATTTTGATCTGTTTTTTAGTATTTAATTTACACATACCTACGCAATAGGTATAAGTAAGAGTTACCTACACCACTCGAAGTGCATTGATCATTACGTTGTGTGTGGCGACTGGCGACCGATAAAATGTTTGTTGGGTACCTACGTAACAGTACTCTTTAAATGCTTTAATTCATGAATCCCCAAGCGACCACCGGTGGCCGCGCATCTATTGTCTTACTATTGTGTCTCTAATTGACGGTATCTGAAGGGTTAAGTTCCACAGTGCGACATAAGTATATTAATTACAAGTGATTGGCGTACAACGGGTTCAATAGGAAGTACCCCATGAATTTCAATCTTTGAGAGTATCAAAATATACATTTTATTGCGACATAAACGGCCGTATCTTTTTTATTCATTAACTTAGACATTTGATTTTTCCATCCTTAGTATAATAATAGATATGGTTTTAATTTCAAATCAATACCTCCACGCGTTCTCGAGATAAAGGGTCTTGACAGACAGACAGACAGACGGACGGACAACAAAGTGATCTTATAAGGGATCCGTATTTTCCTTTTGAGGTACATAACTTTAAAAGGCTAAAATAAAATATAACCGACTTGTGCGGTGCGGCGGCGGTGGTTTAATAATAGTTTTGTCTATTAGCGACTTCTTTACCTCTTACCTCCTTTACAAACCCCGCTCATGGGTGGAGCGGGAGATAGTGTCAGACTCTTACTGACTAAAAACCCACCCCGTTCCTTCTAGCTTTCATACCGGGGCTCGAGCTCCTTTTCAGATAACCCTGGCCCCAGTAGGCTTCGACACAGCTGGGCCCCTGCTCTTGCTGACAACTCCTTGAGGCGCGCGGGAACAGCGCCGTCGACGTCTTGGGCTCAGTCCGGACAGTTACCGGACGGTACTATTGTTTAGTTGCGTGAAAGTTACTAGCATTTAAAAGTGAGGTCTACACACGCGCGCTGATAGCGAAATGATGACAATTACTCGTATCACTTAAACCAATTACAGAGTTCCACGCCATTTATAAAACTAGGTTAACTAGAAAGTGTAAGGAAAGGTTAAAAGCGTAAAAATACACGATACAATTCAATCAGGGAAAGAACTAAATATAAAATCCTGAAATTTAAACAGTAAGATTCAATTTACATACAATAATTAGAACGCGTTCAACTGTTGACAAACTTATTAAAAATGAAATGAGTTACGGTACAATATGTCTACTAAACAATATCTGCTTGTTTCCGATATGATTGATTGGATAGTCAAAGAAAGTCAAAAAGTCAAAGTCAAAAACGTTTATTTAGAAATAGACCAATTACAGGCACTTTTGAATTGTCAAAATTTTGGTCAGTCAAACAAACAAGTGAAGCTAAAATGCACGTTCCAACGAGTAGATCTCTATGGAGAAGAACGTGCAAGAAACTCCATGGACACTCTTTTAAATCATGTGTTACATAGAATGTTTGGTTACATTATTCTTGTTGCTTCTATTATGTGGGCACAATGTAGATAATAATAAAATTAAAAAAATCAACATTTTCAAAATACGCAGAGTATAATACGTGGCTTTGATTACGTACGTGGCAGTCGAGTCATAACCGTGGCAGCGTTTCTCCCATATTTTGTGCGGCAGCCATGGATATACTGAATATATTTGTATGTCTGGTATACGCGTTTTAGGGGTACAGAAATGTATACATGATAGTAGATCACTGCTATCCAAGTGACCTCGCACGAACGACATCAAAGGGAAAAAGCAAGTCTAACATTTCACACCTATCCACTAGGGGAAGTATATCGTTGTGTTTGCGGTCTAGAGCATAGGAATCATGTCTACGGGATTTTAAACTTAATAACCTTACAAAAGGCTAGTCAAAGAACACCTTACCTCTCTACCATCTCGTAAAGATATTTATTATAGATAGGTATATGTATTTTTATAATTTACCTATTGTATCTATCTATTCATTTGTATATTTATTTACTGTTATTGTTATATATGTATGTATTGTGATATTTAATCTGGATAATTATAGTCTATTTCATTACTTATTTTGTTTATTTTTTTAAATTTATACACACTGTGTCTACGTTTCTTATCCAACTGTCCTGTCACAGGTCTGCTGGAAGAAATTTCGTTAGAGATAAGCAGATCCTTTATACCTACTCTTCTATTCTTATTTGTTCTTTTCTTTTTTAAGTGTTTGTGTGTAACCTAAATAAATAAAGTTTTTCTGTAGATTTTCTATTCTATTAATATAAATCTCGTATAGGGGTGACCATATTGGGCTACATACAGTACTCCAAAATGCTTCGCACGTAAGTAAGCAAACTGTATAATCTTTAGAGTATGGCAATTACTAAATGGCTTACTAGTACGCATTACGAACCCTAGATTACGAGAGACTCTACTGGTGATGGTGTCAAAAAGCAATTTCGAATCTAGCATAACTCCAAGATCTCTGACTAAATTGACCCTTTCGATCTCATTATGATTGAAGCCATACAGACCTAGTTGGGTATTTGGAACGGCAGTGATATTGTTTTGTTGATAATAATAATTAAATTATTTATTTATTTTCACAGACAACAAAATAATAATACCTGGATAATTAAATTAATTTAATTTGAAACCTACGCATCTTTTTACACATAGGTACACTCACCATTTTCACCTTATACATCCAGAAGACAGTCGCACTATTTCTTTTTACAACTATTTTTATTTTATTTTAATGTTTTGCTTTTTACTGTATAGTTTATTTAACTTAATTTAATACATATATTGATACCATTTGTTCATGAGCTATACAGTTCCAGGCCCTGAGACACTCTAGTTTTCTCACGAATTATTTTAATAAGTGCACTACTGTACCAAAACGGGTATTTATGTATTTTTGGTAGTTTAACAAAGGGAATGATATACTCCACGCCATGTTTAACTTCCGAGTAAAACGGCTCAACTGCAACGTCAACCGATTCCTGAAACACAGGTTTCATTAACCTAGTTCAGGCAGGTTTATATTACAGTTAGAATTACTTTTTATCTCGGTTGTAAATCATTTTCAATTTTTCATCCCAATTTATCCTGTTAAAGTATTTATTGAGTTCCTCATAGTCTCCCTTAAAATAATTACGACGTGGTATGTATGCTTCCTCTAGAGGTGTTAAAAATAGTTCAGTAGCCGTTATTACAAAAGCAGGATGATGAGAGTCTTCTTGGAGTAAGGGATCGTCGCTTCTACTAACAAGGAGGGTACAGTTGAAAAGCATAGATCGTAGTACATATGCTAACGGAAATGTATGTAATCCGTCATTGTATAAAATTCCTAGGAAATGTGCACAATTCCTAAAATCCATAGGATATGTATGAAATATTTTTTTATTAACACTTTTCCTAGGAAATCTATACATTTCGTAAACCGTGATAGGATATGTATATCAGTAGTTATCGCCGATCGGTATGTCCATACCATTTAAACTTAATCTGTAACTTTTTCTTTACTTTGGGCCATACATCGAAGCAAAGGCTCAACTGGCTTCAAATAAACTGAGAATCCTCGCAAAGTTCAGACAGTACTTCACGCCGGAATAGCTGCTCCAACTTCATCAAGCGCAAGTTCGATCGTGTATGAAGTATTGCTCTCATCTTTGGGACGGATCTGCCTCATACCAGCTTGGTGCACTTGCAGCAATTGAGAGGCGAGCCAGAAGGATAATTGACGATGATAGACTCGTCGAGTCGAGGCTTCAAAGTCTTAAGCATCGACATCGAATTGCTAGCCTGTCGGTTTTCTACCGGTTGCATTTCGGGGAATGTGCACCGGACTACCAGACGTACAAAAAAAGTCCCACCTACACGCACAAAACGTTTTGGAATAAAACACAAATACATTCATTGTGCGTGCAGCGTGCGTGGAGTGGAATTTCTTGCCGGAGTCTGTGTTTTCCGATAGCTACAACCCTGGAATCTTTAAGTCAAGACTAAATAGGTTTCTTCTAGGTAAGCGCGTTCCATCGTCGACCGCAAAGTCGCTTTCCATTAGGTGAGATGGCTGTCAAGCACGAACCTATCAACAATAAAAAAAATAAAAAAAGCTAAACAAGTTCAACTTTAGTCGATAAAATAATCAAACAAGATTATTTGTCATCTGGCAAGTCCCTCTTATTAAATAATCGTTATGATTCTCACTTAATCGTTTTTATTGAATCTTTGGTACTTAGTTTTTAATTTTATATATTTCCTTCTATCATATAGGAATTGTATAGAGTTCATAGGAAATGTGTGGTGTAAAAAATAATTATGAAACTATTTAACACATTTCCTACATGGACTCGGAATTGTATACATTTCCTAGTAATTCTATACAATTCCTACGTTTCACACATTTCCGGTAACACATATCGAGCCTTTTTAGGAAGAACATCGTAAGCGACAGTGAGCGTTTTTGCAGTACTAGTAGATTTTCTCTTCCATAATTAAAAAGTATTAATTCATGAATCCCCAAGCGACCACCGGTGGCCGCGCATCTATTGTCTTACTATTGTGTCTCTAATTGACGGTATCTGAAGGGTTAATTCATGATAATAAAAAAAATATAACTTCATATAACTACCGATCTAATAGAATTGTTGCTACTACATATTTTCGTAAATACTTTATGATTATGGAAGAGAAAACCTACTAGTACTTACTGCAAAAACGCTAACTGTCGCTTACGATGTTCTTCCTAAAAAGGCTCGATATAATATCGATGTCTAAACTCCTGTTATTAGTATTTATAATAAAGTTGTACTGATATAAACCGAGAACGCTTAGTTCATCTGCAAAGAAAGCAGCAGCAGTTCTTGTTTGCAGCGAACTGTTATTTAAGGTGAATGCTCCAACCAGCCCGCAAAATTCAAATTTTTTTACGTTGTTTGCAATTTGCAGGCCAGTGACATGTTGTAACTTCACCAAAAATGATTCGCGGCAATAACAAGTATAATTTTAACCCTTCAGATACCGTCAATTAGAGACACAATAGTAAGACAATAGATGCGCGGCCACCGGTGGTCGCTTGGGGATTCATGAATTAAATACAAGAATGATCAAAACATTCGCTCCATCAGCTTTCACATAGAATAGTTGCATGTAAGTTAGATTTCGGAGATTTTAACAATTTACACCTTTTCTATGTGGAGCGAATGTTTTGATCATTTTTATATTTAAAATTATACTTGTTATTGCCGCGAATCATTTTTGGTAAAGTTACAACATGTCACTGGCCTGCAAATTGCAAAAAACGTAAGAAAATTTGAATTTTGCGGGCTGGTTGGAGCATTCACCTTAACGTAGAATAACCTTCATCATTCCATGTCAAGCAAGGTAGATTGAAATCACTAATAAGAATAAAGCTATGATTACCATTGACAGCCGTTATGTGTGTCAATTAAAGTTCTGAAAATAAAGTAAATCTGCACTTTTCAGTGTTATTTTTTACTTTAAAGCCGGTTCTTTTTTTTCTAGTAGTTACCTACTCATCAACATCGTGGGTGTTGTGTCCGTCTTGCGTCAGTAGGTAGGTACTCATTTATTTTGGACATAGTCAGATATAATATCATTGCACGCCCGTCATACCGTTGACGTTCATTAAAGGGATTTCCGAGTATTCCAAATCACCTGCAGTACCTATTACAAATCCGATGTTTTTCACAATTTGTAGAAAATAATTACTAATATTGGTAGGTACCACAATAATTATTATTTGTCTGCTGACGTGTAAGAAATTACACTCGTGTACATTAACTGTAGATAAACATCTCCTTTCCTTTGTTTTTTTTTTATTGATTTCTAACTGATATAATAATTATTAATCGGAAAAACAATATATTTGTTCGGTCATTATTCTCAGCGCGTCGTTGATAACATCATTTCAATAGGGGACGTATGCGGGACCATACATCGAGCCTTTTTAGGAAGAACATCGTAAGCGACAATGAGCGTTTTTGCAGTACTAGTAGGTTTTCTCTTCCATAATTATAAAGTATTTACGAAAATATGTACTAGTAACAATTTTATTAGATCGGTAGTTATATGAAATTATATTTTTATTATTTTATTTATTATCATGAATTAATACTTTTTAATTATGGAAGAGAAAATCTACTAGTACTGCAAAAACGCTCACTGTCGCTTACGATGTTCTTCCTAAAAAGGCTCGACATGGTGTCTATTGGCACAACTATACGGATCCGCTTATCATTAGGTAGGTACATCAAGCCGCGTACAGACTGCGAGGCGTGCGTCGCGAATGGTTTGTCTCGCATATATGCCTCGGGCTGTGTGGACGTGTGTGCTCGCAGTGAGCATTCGCGTTATACGATCGAACCTTACGAACGCTGCCTCAGTAAGTATGAACCTTGCGCTCCGTGTGGAGGTGTTGTTTGCGTTTTCTACAGACGAACACTGTGTGTGTTGGTTAGCGTGCTCAGCTTGAGCATGTGTCGTTCGGGACGCACGCATAAATGTAGGTACGCGGCTTTAGCTAATCAATCTACAATCGCTGGTTGGGCAGATTAATTTGATGTCAGGTGCACCGTGCAGGCTAAGACGGTATCGGCATCGCCCAACCCCTACCTAATGTATCTGATCTCTCTCCAAAGGACAAGCTTCACTAATATAGATTTCCATTTTTGAGAAAATTAACACTAAAGTTAACATGCATTTAAAATTATCCATTGAATCCAATATGTACTCATATTACCTATAGAGGTATATAATATATATATGTTACAGTCAAAGAGAAAGATAATCGGCCACTCTTGATACTCTTAAGATGGTGTATTGTGCTCTTTACCAATCTTTTATTGGATATTGCATTACTGCATGAGGCGGAGCAACCAAAACAAATATCTTGAGAGTAGAAAGAGCCCAAAGAGCTATTCTTAAAGTTATGACTAGGATACCATTTAGATTACCAACTACTGAAACTAACTGCAAAGCTGCAAAATACAGGTTCTAACTTAGTTTGAGAGGCAGTGTTCTAGAAATCTTAGTACAGATTATAACATACCTACCTAAAGAACTGCTCGACCTACTGTTTGTTTCTTTATATTGTACTTTTTTGATAAATAAACTTTTATTATTCATATTATTATTTACCACCATAATATTATGGCGTGCCGTATGGCAGAACCAGTTGCAGTCACGGTGAAAATCTGAATAGGAGGAGAGTTGGGAATGTAGGACAATTTAGCACCTTAAACTTAAGTAATTTATGCAAAAGCTACCGGTAGCTAATGTTTCCTACATAGGACCTGTCATACAGAAATAGGAGTTACATTGCCCCACATTGCAATTAACTCCTGTGTAGTGGGTACCTATATTCACAAACATTTAACTACATAAAGCTTAGAGAGCAGTCAGTGGTGGCCGAGTGGTAACGTCCCCGACTTACGAGTTGTAGGATAACCCAGCCAGGCGCATTAATTTGAGTAATTTATTTCACCACCACAGCTCTCAAAACGGTGAAGAAAAACATCGTGAAGAAACATGCAGGCATGTCCTAGTACGAACAATTCGAAGACAAGAAATTCACCAACGTGCACTGGGCCCGCGTGGTGGACTATGGCCATAGAAATATAATTCCTTTGCTTAGATAGGAGGCCAGAGTCCTAGCAGTGGGAACATTAAAGAGGCTGATTATGCTATGGTACACAAGGCACTCAGACCCGGAAAAAGTATCTGTAGGTCATACAAATATTTATACGGCGCGGGAATCGAACCCTCGCTACGTATAGCAGCAGCCAGTTGCACTGTTGGTACTGCGCCAACCGTGTCATCATTGTGCAAAAAAGTTTCAGGAACAAAAGCAGGTAAGAAGATCGCAGGAACGAGAGAAGTCAGCCCTTTCAACAACATAAGTAAGGTAGTTAGGTACTTAAAAGTAAGCTTTTTCCCGGATCTGTCTGTTGTAACAAACAAAAAATGACAAATAATAGTAGATTATGTGACTAGGGGAAAGCAGTGTCTTTATGTTGGATTCCGAACGAAACGAAGGTTGCTAATTTTAATCCCAAACGTCAGTGAGAGATTTATATAATTATCTACCGAGCATTGCGAGGGAGTTAATAAAGAAACCTGAGTGAAGTGAGGAATTCAAGCCGCCCAAAATAAAGACAGCTTTATCCCCGTGTTGGATACTCTACTTTTTACACCACCTGTGAGATAATTAAAAAACGATTTGGTAAAACAAATAATATATTAAAGAAATTTCAGTATTATTTACAAGTTAATAACATGTTTTGAGATTTGAAACAAACAAAGTTCATGAGTTTCAATATTCTATAACGCTGTCGCTCTTCCTTAACTCTTGTTTAGAAAATCTTCAATACCCACGTTTTATTCTGTTTTTTTGTTTTTTTGTTTTTCAAAAACTAATCTAGTAAAGACTTCTGAAAATTTGCTATTTTGCATGAACTTTGACACTTCATAACATACTCAAAAATTAAAAAAGTCAAAGAAATATTTTAACTATAGAAGACTTGCAAATTCCCTGAATGACAAAATTTTTTTTCAATCATACTTTTAAGGGTTTAAAAAAACACGTATTTTCTGGAACAAGTTTTGCGTAATATTTCAGTAAATCACGGAAAAATTGAATGCTAACAGAATTTTCAGTTCACAGTGGTTCTTCGTCAAACATCGCGTCGGATTGGGTTAGATGAAGTAACAAGCTTTGAAACCATGGTCGATGTTGACGATAAGTAAGCGGAAAAGGAGCCTCACAGGTTTGATTTTTAGGGTTCCGTGTGCAAACGGGACCCTATTACTAACACTCCACTGGTAGTCTGTCTGTCATCAGGCTGTGTCTCATTAACCGTCATTGCTAGACAGGTGTTTTCACTGATGATGTATTTCTGCTGCCTGCCGCTATAACAACAATTAATAGTAAAAACTAAAAAAAAGTTTATAATATCGCTCATTTAATAAAATAATGGCAATACAGGCCTAAGTACTAATTTATATCCTTGAATATTTATTTATTTATCCTCTTTCACCTAATGCGACAGTGCAGTAGCTAACCACTACTTTACTTAAATCTAAAAATACATTTAAAATAATAAAATATTATTATTTTGAAGATAAGGGGCTATACATCTCCCGTATGATTGTATAATACTATCCCTCTCTAACTCGAGTCCTGTCGATTTCTTGGTCAGTGAGCCCTTTTGTTATAAACGGGAAATTTTGCATCGCCCGATGACTGGGTTGGACAATCACTAACAAGAAGCTTATCAGTTTAAGAAAGTCAAAGTTTTCCATCAGACAGTTTCATATTAGATCATTGTAAGCACTACGTACTGCGCTAAATATATGTTGCAAGTTGTGTGATGTAAGTGGAGGTGTAGTGACTTCATTTATTAGTCTTCAGGTATCTAAAACAATTTTTATTAACTTATTTATAAACTAGCTTCTGCCAGCGACTTCGTACGCGGATCCTGTTGCTTATGCCAGCGACAACGGAGTCGTCAAAATCAAAGATCTGAAACGTCTGATATCGAATTCTAAGAGCCCGGGGACTGGATTCAGTATTCACGTGCGATGGCTTATTAGCGTATTTCATGTATAACTTTGGTGTTTCTAT
This sequence comes from Mythimna lalbum, assembly GCA_949319445.1. NCBI lineage: Eukaryota > Metazoa > Arthropoda > Insecta > Lepidoptera > Noctuidae > Mythimna > Mythimna lalbum. The sequence goes on along the minus strand of OX439344.1, from coordinate 1,203,912 downwards.
ACCGATTTCTATGATTCTTTTTTTATTGAATAGATAATAATGTTAACTTTTTTAAATTAGGGATGAGTGAGAGGGTTATAAACGTAAGAGTTGACAAAAATAAACTGAAAGCTCCGAACTGCTAAGCTATCGGGAGTTACACGTGTTATTGTGAGTCAACCATAAAATATAGACATATGCTGTTGTGGGATATTTTTTATATAATTTTAAGGAGAACATTTCCGTGATACATGATTTCCGTGTAGCTTTAACCATTAAGGCTGCAAATGCGACGGAAGCTTAAAAAATGGAGTAATTTCTCCCGTTTCCCCAACATTTCCCTTCACTGCTCTGCTCCTATTAATCGTAGCGTGATGAAAAGTATACTATAACCTGCCCAGGAGTATGAAGAATGATTGTACCAAGTTTCGTTAAAATCCATCGCGTAGTTTTTGTTTCTATAAAGAACATACAGACAGACAGACAGACAGACAGACAGACAGACAGACAAAAATTTTACTGTTTGCATTTTTAGCATCAGTATCGATCACTAATCACCCCCTGATAGTTATTTTGGAAATATATTTCATGTACAGAATTTACCTCTCTACAGATTTATTATAAGTATAGATTTATAAACAAAACAAGCTAATAAGGGAATTAAACGACGCGGTTACAGATATTTTTACTTTAGGTTGCTTCTCATCTTTGATGAGACTTTTTAATATCACAAAAAAATTGTCATCTGTTAAGATTATCTGATATGTATTTTTTTTTCGATTTTAGATTTATGAAAATGGATGAAAAAAGTCCTTCAACTTCCTGTGGTGAACATTCGTTTTATATTGATGTCACACAAAGAGGACGAAAACTTTTGCGAAGAGCTGGCTATGAATATATTCTTAAAAGAATAAACAAAGATGGTTATATTTTTTTTTTATATATATAGGGTGACTGGTACTTAGTGACCGATGCTTATACACGTGATTGCACTCACGATTTATGATTACAAACAACTTTCCAAACGAAACTTTTTTTTTTTTACTTGTTAGTTTTAACCCTTCAGATACCGTCAATTAGAGACACAATAGTAAGACAATAGATGCGCGGCCACCGGTGGTCGCTTGGGGATTCATGAATTAGGACAATAACAAAACAGCCGTTTGAAAATTTTGAAATACGCGCGCGCGTCTGCGACCGCTCAGCTATTAGCCACGTAATGCTGTTGTCTCATGTATTTTACCTATAATAGTGATAGTGCACATGCGCCACTTGCAAACCCATCGGTGTATGTAATCAGTTTAGGAACCTACATACATGTGTCGGTTAAATAATATATAAGTTAAATAACAAGTATAAAAGAAGTTTATTTGGGAAAGTTGTCTGTAATCTTAAGTAACAGTCACCCTATATATATTTTTTTATTGTTGTTAGCATGATTTTCTTATATGTTTTTATTACGAAAGTTTTAAATAACGGAACTGTAGTCAAAAGCTGTTTTATATCAATAAATGATGTTTTTAAATCTAAAAAGATTTTTCTCCAATTATTACATTTTTTGATTTAAGTTATCATTTATGAGTGGTCCCAGTCGCCGGAAGAAAATTATTTAATTTTTACGGATCCGGCGACTGGGACCGCGGTCCTAGTTAATTGCGGTCCCAGTTGCCGGAAGCCTCACATCCCGTCGGTCGCTCGTGAACGTTGTTCACAACGAGAATGTTCTGGTGTTATCGCCAGCAGGTTGGTTCTGGCTACGGGAACATTCAGCAAAGGGCGTCGCCGCCGCGTCGCCTCAACAGGTCGATGCCTGTGGGTCGATACCGATGTCCAGCACGTTGAGTTTTAGGTCACGCAGCACTCCCAGATTATACACTATGTCCCGCAGAAGCTTCACTATAATAATAATGTACTAGACAACAGATAAACATACTTAAATATTTCTAAATACATACATATATATGTAGATAAATTACACTCGGACACAGAACAAATGATCATGCTCATCACACAAACATTTTTCCTGGGTGGGAATCGAACCCACGACCTCCGGCTTAGCAGTAAGGGTCACCAACCACTAGACTAACAGGCCAGTCGAACTGTCTCGGTCTCGACACTATCACGACAAGACTGAATTCCCGACGCACCCTGAGCTCGTTACACCCTACCATACCTAATATAAGTTTACGCTAACTTATATTAGGTATGGTGTGTAACTTATGGGTACTAAACTTTAGCGAATAGAACGGATATACGCACCTATATCGAATATACACTATACACCATACAATTTGCACTACGAATGTCTCGCATTTTTTTTTAAAACCCATTACAACATGACCCTGTATTTTTATCGGAATAGGGTAAACGCTTATTGGCCCCTATACAGTTATTGGTCATTTCAACTTTGGCGGCCCAAAATAAGCAATACCTACCAGAATAGTAGATTCACCACTACATTAATTGTTTATTTTTAGACCGCCAAAGTTGAAATGGCCAATAACTAACTGAAGCGTTGCCCCTATGGCAAAGCCAAAGGAGGGTTATGATTTTGACAGGCTATGTCATGTATTGTACATGTATCTGAGTATGTTCATCTGTCCCTCATAGCTCCTAATCTTCTTCTCGGAACTCGACATGAGAGGTATCGTTAGAACCGTCTTAATCGTCCGCTGAACATAGGCTACGTGACGTGTCACAAAACTCGTCACCCTCTAGCGCACAAAGAGAAGTCCGTAACGATATTTCGAGAGTCACATGGTCATAGAATAGAACTTGTTGCGAAACAACCTTTTATCGCCAAACGCCACTTCGACTGAACGATTCACCAAACATTTATAAATCGATGAACTGCTCTTTCGAATGAGTTTATTAAATGTGGTTATATACCTAGTTTAAACGTTGAAATTAAATTATAAAAAATGATTTTTCGTCACATATTTTTTCATACATAATGCAGGACATTAAACACTTTTGAGGTATCGTACGTTCTACCGTAGATTTCGAAACATGATTTTGATAAAAAGGACAATTACAAAACACTGATGAAGGGAAAAATGTTTATTATAAATAAAAAAAAAAAAACGTTAAAGAAATCTTTAAAAAGTTTTTATTACGAGGGTGGATTGAAAAGTTCGCGGCCTAACACATAAATACTTGAACTATTTTAATGTAACTGACCTCATTCGATTTGCTTACTCTCTGGTTGTCACATTGTAAAATTCTATCGCAATAGCATTATCTGTTTTTAAGTTAGACCATATTTTGTGAGCCTAAGTGCAGCGTTTTTAAAGAATGGAGAAAATTGTGCAACTTGCGGTCATCAAATACCTGTTTAAAAAAAAACTAACTCCAAAAGAGATACACGAAGATATGTCAACAACATTGAGGGAATCTGCTCCGTCGTATACGACTGTGAAAAAGTGGGTTGCGGAATTTAAACGTGGACGAGAGAGTATTGAAGATGACCCTCGCTCCGGCCGGCCTACGACGTCTACGACTGAAGAAAACATCGGGAAAATCTGTGATCTGATATTGGCATATCGGAGATTGACCATCAAGGAGATTGCAGACACTATTGGCATCTCGTATGAACGAACACAAAACATCATAGTCAATGAACTTGGATTTTCTAAGGTTTCTGCGCGGTGGGTACCCAGATTGCTTTCAGTTGAACAAAAACGAATACGGCTCACGATTTCTCGCGACTGTTTGGAAATGTTTGAGGCTGATCGACAAGATTTTTTGGCCAGATTTGTGACAATGGATGAAACCTGGGTACACCACTACACCCCAGAGTCAAAACAGCAATCCAAGCAGTGGAAAAAACCTGATGAACCGACTCCAAAAAAAGCTAAAGCAATTTTGTCCGCTGACAAGGTGATGGCGTCAGTTTTTTGGGATGCTAAGGCTGTCATCATGGTGGACTACCTTGCAAAAGGTGAAACTATAAACTCGGCTTATTACTGCACCTTTTTACGTCGTTTGCGTGAAACAATCAAAGAGAAAAGGCTAGGATTCCTCAGCAAGAAAGTGTTGTTCCATCAGGATAATGCACGCGTTCACACGTCTGTTGAATCTATGGCTCAAATTCGTGATTGTGGCTTTGAATTACTGCCCCATCCCGCCTATTCCCCTGATTTGGCACCTTCAGATTTTCATTTATTCCCAAACCTAAAAAAACACCTTGGAGGTCAAAAATTTTCATCAAATGAGAAGGTCGAAGCTGCGGTGGGTGACTTTTTTGAAGGCCTTGAAGAAACTTTTTTTATGACTGGCATACAGGCGTTGGAAACCAGATGGAAGAAGTGCATTTTGTTAAGTGGAGATTACGAGGAAAAATAAATTTACTTTTATTTACATTTTATTTTTTTTCTGGCTGAGGCCGCGAACTTTTCAATCCATCCTCGTATTGATAAGCTCGGGTTTGACTACTGTCTCACCTGATGGTAAGCGATCGATGATGTTAAGGTGGTGCATCATGACTCACATTTTCACTGTTTTTATACAACCGCTCATAACTGATTATGACGTTATTACACACTTTTCATTAGATATTTTGGAAACACAGTATCTTGTGGATATTATCTAGGTTTCTAAAGAAACTAATTTCTAAATTTGTGTAAAACTAATCCAGTAAAAACCTCTGAAAATGTCCTATTTTGTATGAACTTTGACACTTCATAATTTGCCTAAAAATTAAAAAGTCAAAAAAGTAATCCTTTAGAGACCTTGCACATTTTATTAAGATTCTAAATGACAACAACATTTTCCAAAAACTTTTAAGGGTTTAAAAAAAACAGCTATTTCCTGGAGCAAATTTTGTGAAATTTTCGAGTAAATCTCGGAATTACCGAATACTAAGAGAGTTTCCAGGCGTTATCTCTCTTTTTTTGCGTTGCCTTTTCGTCAAACATCGCGTTGGATTGCATTAATTCATGAATCCCCAAGCGACACCCGGTGGCCGCGCATCTATTGTCTTACTATTGTGTCTCTAATTGACGGTATCTGAAGGGTTAAATGAAGTAACAAGCTTTTAAACCATTTTCGATGTTTACGATAAGCGAGTGGAGAAGGACCCTCTTAAGATAAATACACCGTGTTTTATATCATTTGAAAGGACTTCACTGATACTTAACAAAAAAAAATCTCTTCAAAATTCAATTTAGCGCCCTTTAGTAAAAAGCATTTACACAAAAAATTAATTTACACAAAATTATTTATTAATTAGTTTTAAGTAAAAAAAAAATGATCTATGTGTGTAATGTTAGTGATTTACCACAATGTCTCAAGACGAATGTCTATGACCAGTGCGTGTTGCCAGTGATGACATAATTATGGTGCTGAAACGTGGTCGCTCGCAATGGCCCTCATCAGAAGACTTAAAGTCACCCAAAAGGCAATGGAAAGGGCTATGCTCGGAGTTTCCTTGCGTGATCGAATCAGAAACGAAGATATCCGCAGGAGAACTAAGGTTGCCGACATAGCACGAAGAATCGCCAAACTCAGGTGACAATGGGCAGGGCACATTGCTCGTAGAACAGATGGCCGTTGGGGCCAAAAGATTCTGGAGTGGCGACCGCGTACCGGAAGATGCAGCGTCGGAAGGCCTCCTATAAGGTGGACCGATGATCTGGTGAAGGTTGCGCGAATCCGATGGGCGCACAGGACCGATCGTTGTGGCGACACCTTGGGGGAGGCCTATGTCATACAGTGGACGTCTATCGGCTGAAATGATGATGATATTAGTGATTACCGCCGAGGCAGTATTTAGGCCCGTGCCATGGCGAGGGTCTTAAGAGAGCCGAGAACGGTAATCATTAATTACTCACGTGTATCATACACTTTCCTTATTCAATACACTTCTGTAAAAAAAATAACTGTAAAACTAGTAAACTTTTGTAGCGGTAAAAATCTGTTTACATATGTAATGTATAATGTACCAAAATTATGGCAGGGGAGAGGTTGAACAAAAAGGCTTTAACCACATTATAGCACTAGTGCGTAATGGTAATCAAAAGGTCACAGTTTGGTAACAAGTGCCATTATATAGGTACCTAAGGGGCCGTCCAAATATTACGTAAGCAGATTTTTTGCAAATATTAACACCTTCCTCCCCCTGTCAGCAAAAATAAGAAAAGTTCTCACCCCCTCCCTCCATGCTTACGTAAACATTGGTACAAGCATTTGTCAATGGGTTGGTTTCGTTATTAATTTATGAGCAGTTGTAAGTCTACAAATAAGGCACATAATAAAGGAAAAACCAAACTTCATTTAAAATTTTCTGTTTGTTTTCTGTTCATTTGAATTAATATTCAAATGAACAGTCCTCAGGTCATGATACACGAATCCTGACTTTCACAAAAACATTGGAAGTTTGCTGTTCACTGATGTGTTTCTCACTTTCTTGTGATTTTGGAACATTAACATTGTTCTCATATAAAACTAAAAAACATATATACTGTTGACGTAATAACCATCTAGATCGCCCATCCCTCATGTCATCAAAAATAAGCAAAGCAAAGACCCCCTACCCCCACCCCTTGTAGTGCTTATGTAATACCTGAATGACCCCTAAGTGCAGCGCAATAAGAGTCACTTTATGAGCAAGTGTATTGGAAAGTAAGATAAATACGTCGTGTTTGGTAACATTTGAAAGGGCTTCAGAGTCTACGCAGCTTTTTCACTGCTACACTAAAAGTTTTATGTTAATTACTAACTGGTTCTTAATTTCGATTAACCCTTCAGATACCGTCAATTAGAGACACAATAGTAAGACAATAGATGCGCGGCCACCGGTGGTCGCTTGGGGATTCATGAATTAACACTATAATTGTTCAAATAAAAAAAAGCAAAAATCTAAAACCCGACGACGACAAAAAAAACGACTCAGAAAAAGTATGAAACCAGATTTTCAGAATGCTGAAATAAACAAGGTAACTGGAAAAACAAACCTTGTAAATCTTACATTGAATATCTAGTACCTACCTAGTACTCATAGCATCAAAGCTAGTCTGTATCAGAAGGATCGGTTGAGCGAGTCCATTGTCAATTTAAGCTTTGTTTATGTGCAGTGATGTAATGCCTTTCCATCCTACTAGGTCTATAGTTCGATATATACCTATGTATAAGGTTGGATATGCAAGTCACAGGAGGGCGCTCAAAAGAGCAGCAGATCTGAGCTTACAACCGCTGTGGGAAGCCAAAGAATGCGGTCGCTGTGGTCGAAATCGGCTAGATGGCATCATATTTCGATTCTAGATTTGGCACTATTTTTTCTTCAATCCGTCGTATGAAGTTTGCAAAATTCATATCGTCATGATAGTTAATTAAGATTTAAATACATAGTAGCAGTCCATTTTCAACAAACTCTGTTTGGCTGCCAGGCACCGCTCGGGTACCAATATGTAGGAGTATTTTATTGTTATGGTCACCCGAAAAAATATTTGATAAGTGGGACTAACTTTGGAAAATGGCATTCTAGGCCGGTATGAAGGCTAGAAGGAACAGGCTGGGTTTCACACTATCTCCCGCTCCACCTAAGAGCGGGGTTTGTCATTGGATGATTTTTGCCCATAGAAAAAAAAAGAAGGTAGTGCAAGGTTCCAAATTGGTCGTTTCTTATGGAGAAGAACAGGCAAGAAACTTCATGGTTAGGTACTCTTTTTAACCGACTTTGGAAAGAAGGAGGTTCTATGTTCGGCTGAATGTATGTTTTTTTTTTTGTATGTATGTTCACCGATATCTCGGTCAAATGTGGACCGATTTTGAAAAATATTTCTTTGATTGAAAAGTTGTGCTTCCAAGTGGGTCCCTAAATATAATCCTCCTAAATATTGTTATGATCTGATCATGAACTAGAACTATATAATAGAACTTGGGTCATGGATCATAACAGAATACTGTCGTAACAAGTAAAATTGCTTTGTTTATACGTGTAGTCGATGACTGACTGAATATATATATAACCTATCCAACAATATATCACATGTTAGGGTTGAAATGAAAAACGAAATCACTCCCCACTTTACATGTGGGAGTACCGTAATAAAACATTTTTTTTTTCAAATTTTTATTTTAGCACTTTGTCGGCTTGATTGATATACATATTGATACCAAATTTCAGCTTTCTAGTGCTAACGGTCACTGAGTTTATCCGCGGATGAACAGACAGACAGACATGGCGAAACTATAAGGGTTCCTTGTTGACTACGGAACCCTAAATAGTTTGTTGTAATAAGAAGTAATCTAAGAATTCATGGAGTCTACAGTGTTCTCACATAAGAAAGCTATATGAAAAAAAGAAACATATAAATATTTACAACTAGGTATCAATAAAATGTTAACAAAATAAAAAATCTAAAAAAAATATTGCAAAAGCAATGTGTTAGAAAAAAAGTATATATTTAAACAATGAAGGAGCAGTTAATAGACATAATATGAATGAGTTACCAGGGGGTAATATAGTTCGGGCACATATCCTTCATGTAGTTTACGAAGAACTGCAACAGTGCGGCGTACAGCCAACTGTACGTGTACAAGTTTTCTTAACAAAATGTCATTGTCGATAGTATCAAATGCCTTTTCTATGTCAAAGAATGCCACATCCTTTAATCAAAACCACATCTAACTGCCACTAGCATCAACTACTGATATTACCTTCGCTATAAGCAGCACCTCATTTACTTCTCTGGTCTACACTAGTAGTTAACATCAAAATTTATACTATAAAAATGAACTCAAATCTTCGTTCTTTAGAACTTGGTAGTTTGTAAAAACAGTATTTGTAAAATATGAAAAATATAGATCTGTCATTACATTGCTGAAGCAATAAACTGTGTTACTTTTTGGTGTACAATAAAATTAATTCTATTCGGTTCTATTCTATAGTGAGCAATACTGAACACTATAGTGTCTAATGTTATATAAGTAGATCAATGCAAAAAAATATAAGATAAAGCACGGAAGCCTCGCACTCGGCAGGTATTTTATAAATAATAATAATATATATTTACTAATGAAAAGAGGTTACAGGGTGTGGGTATTGCTAAACATTTTATAAGATTCTAAGAGCAGTTGTTTCTTTGTAAAGTTGTTTCTTTGTGAGGTTGTTTCTTTGTTTATTATAAGAGCAGTTATTTCTTTGTAAGGCGTCGGGCACACTTGCCTACGCCACGCGACCGCGCCGGCCGCGTGACAAACACAGCCCCGACCTGTGCGTATTTTTTTATATCACGGTCACGCGGACTTTCTTCTCTCGCACCCCGTGACGAAATCTCCGTCACGTTGCAGGAGCGGGTCTGTGGTTAAGAAGTCTTTTAAATAACAAGTAAACAAATGATCAAGGCAAAGTCGCAGTCACGTGTCACGAACGGTGGGGCCAGCAGTAGGAAACCTTTAAAATATAAAACAAAGCGAACAATTGTTAGGGCGGAGGGTACCGTTTTAATTTCGTAACTACGTAGGTACATATTTACAGCAGACAAAAGAAACCAATTAAGACTGTTGTGGATTCGTTGAATAAGTACCTACCTACACTCGAGATACCAATTTCTATCATAATTATAGTAAATAAGTAATTAGAATTATTGTACGCAAAATCGACAAGACCACAACAGGACATCTATACTAATATTATAAAGAGGTAAAATTTTTACATTTATATGTAGAGGGTAATCTCTGGAAGTATTGGTCCGATTGCTAAAATTCTTTCACCAATACAAAACTGCTTTATTCCTGAGTGCCATAGGCTATATTTTATGTACCTACGCGGGCGAAGCTGCGGGCAAAAGCTAGTACATAATATAACTATGTATGTCCTGTTGTCGAACTAAGATATTTTGAAAAACAATTTTTGTTCTTAATTCATGAATCCCCAAGCGACCACCGGTGGCCGCGCATCTATTGTCTTACTATTGTGACTCTAATTGACGGTATCTGAAGGGTTAATAGGTACTAATTAATCAATTTATTTTTATGCTTAGTAATAAGGACCCGGATAACCGTGCCTGCACTGAGTAAACACAAGAAAGCTCCTCAATCTACACCTTCGCTCAGGTGGACGTGTCGTTGCAGAACTATGAAGGATTTAGGTCATAAAACTTCACTACACCTAAAGTCTGTCTTCGCCTGTTGGTAATATTGACGAATATCTAACGGATAAATGCATTATCAAATAGATTAAAACATTTTTTATTTTCTAATTAGAATTTTATTTCGTAACTAGCTTCTGCCAGCGACTTCGTACGCGGATCCTGTTGCTTATGCCAGCGACAACGTGGTCGTCAAAATCAAAGATCTGAAAAGTCTGATGTTGAATTCTAAGAGCCCGAGGACTGGAAAACAACGTGATGCGCGAGACGATTCGAGACGTTCCAGATCTCTCCCTTCCACTTACGCGCGTGACAGTGTGCACACACCTTAGACATGGTGCCAATGTCTCTGTCTTCGATAAATGGGTTATAGGAAAACGCGCTCCTTTCTTTATTCCCAAAAAGTGTTCCCATAGCGTGATCTAACTCGACGCCAACGCCATTTACGAAACGTTTAGAAAACGGAAACTACATATTATTTACCCAAATATTATAGTATCTTAGCCATGTGCAGTGCCCCTTAGTGAACTCCACAGAGGGTGACGTAACCTACGACCAACTTATTATTTGCGGTTGGTACAGTAATCGGGTCTAGGGATCGAACCGCAAAATTAAATTTGTTTGTTTTTATTGTATATACTTTTCCGAGATAAAAAGTACCCAGTGTGGTGCCCAGGATATTAAAGAATAATTATACCAAGTTTCATCGTAATCGGACCAGTAGATTTTTGCGTGATGCATGAACAAACAGACAGACAGACAAAAAAAAAAATTTAATCACTATTTTAACACCTCGGCCGTTTATTTGTTTTATATTTTCAATGTACAGAATTTTCACTTCTATAGATTTATTATAAGTAGGTACCTAAACTACGTCTAATAGAATGAAATGACCTACGTATGGTATTCCGAAATACCGCTCACCGAAAGGACGGTTTTCCGATAACACTCTACTCCGACGGTTAGTTGAACGAAAAAATAATTGGCCGATGAAACGTTTCGCCGAAAATATTATTTATCGACGGTTGGTAGTCCGAATGAATCCTTCGCCGATGTAACGGTTCACCGAAAACACTCTTCAACGACGATTGCTTAAACGAATGAATCTTTCGCCGATAGCATTCAGTTTACGCTAGCTATTATATTTTACCGGCTGCGCTCGCCGATATAGCATGATTCAGTATTCACGCGCGATGGCTTTTTAGCGTATTTCATGTATAACTTTGGTGCTTCTATACCGATTTCTATGATTCTTTTTTTATTGAATAGATAATAATGTTAACTTTTTTAAATTAAGGATGAGTGAGAGTGTTATAAACGTAAGAGTAGACAAAAATAAATAGAAAGCTCCGAACTGCTAAGCTATCGGGAGTTACACGTGTTATTATTGTGAGTCAACCATAAAAGATAGACATATGCTGTTGTGGGATATTTTTTATATAATTTTAAGGAGAACATTTCCGTTGTACATGATTTCTGTGTAGCTTTAACCGTTAAGGCTGCAAAAGCAACGGAAGCTTAAAAAATGGAGTAATTTCTCGCGGTTCCCCAACATTTCCCTATTGATCGTAGCGTGATGAAAAGTATACTATAACATGACCAGGAGTTTGAAAAATGATTGTATCAAGTTTCGTTAAAATCCATCGAGTAGTTTTTGTTTCTATAAAGAACATACAAACAGACAGACAAAAATTTTACTGTTTGCATTTTTGGCATCAGTATCGATCATTAATCACCCCCTGATAGTTATTTTGGAAATATATTTCATGTACAGAATTGACCTCTCTACAGATTTATTATAAGTATAGATATAGATTATTGATGACATAACAATATTTTTATTTTATTATTTTTGACATATTATTTACTATTTTTTTTTGACATTTTTGACATTTTGATAATGACACCAAATTGTATTTTTTTGACATATTATCTTTGTTTATTAATGTGAAAATGTTTGTGATTTTTTAAATTTAATTTAATTTTTTTTTTTTTGGCAATTTTATTACTTGTTAATGGCACCTATATTTTTTTTTTCTTCAGTTATTATTTTCAGTTAATAAAATTAAATAGGTATAATTAGCGCTCTTCCTCTCTCCTACCATTTATAACGTTGCTGTGCCCGACAGGGTCCATAATTGTTTCTATTTTTTATTATACTAGCTTTGCCCGCGCGGCTTCGCTCCCGCTCGTTTCTACTCCACACTACTATACCCAACTCTACCCTACCCTACTCTCTAATAAAATTACTACTAATGAAATTAGGGTAGCCCTAATTTTTATTTTTTTCCATAAGAACCTTTTCCTCACAATAACAATCACAACAAAAAAAAAATCAGCCAAATCGTTCAAGCCGTTTTCATGCTATGTCGTGACAACGGAAAACGGGTTTCATGTTTTATATATAGGTATAGATATAGATATCAAAGATTTTATATATCCTACTAGAGTAGACTAGATTGACTACGAAGAAATATGACACTCTTTAAAGTGTTCTTTATTCTCATTAGCATTAAGTTCATGTATGTTATTGACACGCAAAAGGGAAAAATGGCCTGGAGCAAGACACTGAGATAAATCCTCTCTGTCCCTTTCTCACATACTACCAGAAAAAAATAAGAAACAGATGGTAGTTTTTAGATTGTTCCAGTTATCGTTAAATAGTCCGTGTTCATGCATTTTGATAGGTTTATGCAACATAAAATGTATTGCAACTAAATATTTTATTTCAAATATTGCTTCCTGAAATTTTATACGCACTCTTCTTGTATGTAATGATAATTTCATTTAGTTTTAGTAGCTATTCGTAGTAATTTTCAAATTATGAAAGGCAACATTTAGGAGGTTTCAATTTGACAGAATTTGACATCAATAAACAATATGGCTGATGCTTCATATGGCTAAAGTTGTATTTTTAATTGTTACAAGTTTTTATCTCAATATTTACTAAAGTATAAAGTGTGCAAGATGTTCAAAACGATGCTGTGTAAAGTTTCGCAATAGTGATGGGTATCCTGGTTGTGGAATTTAATTTTTTTTTGGTAAGTTTTCTGTTTTGTTTACAAAATATTTATGTAGGGTGACAACAAACATCGTTTTGAATTTCATGCGGAGAAGGGGCATCATAAACGACTCAGAAGACGGACTGGGTGCAAAATTTTATAAAATTCGATTGTCTACTGTTCAAGTTTTATATTATTACTATAAGCAAATTTCTAAATATCTGAGGAGGCCCATTTTTTTTTTTTTTTTATAAATCAAGCGCGTTCCAATTTTACTAATTTTATCTTTTCTGTTGATCGGGCGCCTTTGGCCGCTCGGCGATCTTCGGCTGCTCTCCTGACACAACGGAAAGCGGCGAGTAGCGGCGGCCAGAGGTGCGCCATGCGGGACGTGTCTTCGGACCAATTCAGTGTATAGTTATCTGTGACCACTTCTTAAAACGACGCGCGTGCGCTCCAAAATCTTCTCCACATCGATATAGTACATTCGAGAATTATATTCATTTTAAATCATAGTCTTTAAGTTTAGTCCTTAGGTAGGTCCTAATAAATGCCGCACGCAATGCTGCATGTATGTGGCTTAACCGTTAACTACTAGTAATATGTAATTTTTTATGTTTTGTTGTAGATTTCCAAGAAACGAGAACCATCAGCAACAGTGGCTTTGAAGTTGTGACATTTAATTTTTTTTTTTTTAGCAACAGTCTTAGTTGTGGTTGCCACATTAAGTCTGAAGATGTAAAGTTAAATCAACACTAAAACCTAATTCTATTCCATCTATATACCCTTTTGTTAGTTCATCCGTTGTTAAAAATCCGTTCAGTAGTTTTTGAGTTGATTGCAAACAGATATATACAAACGAACATAGTAGAAGACTTTTTTTGATGTGGTAAAATCAAAATAACTTATCCTGCTCTAAGGTCGGTGTCAATTCGTCGGGATTAAATGTGAAAATGGGGGTACCCCAAGGTTCAATTTTAGGTCCTTTTTTATTTTTAGTTTATATTAATGATTTACCATATTTGTTGCAAAATAAACTTGATATGGTGTTGTTTGCTGACGACACTTCTCTGATATTTAAGATAAATAGAAGGACTAATAATCTTGACGATGAAAATAACGCCTTACTGCAGGTCCAAAACTGGTTCACTGCTAATAATCTAGTTCATAATGGCAAAAAAACGAAATGTATAAGATTTTCCTTACCGAACGTCAAAAGTAGTTATTGTGACATTGTATTGAACCATGAGAAATTAGAATTTGTCGAAAAAACGGTTTTCTTGGGGATTACGCTTGACTCAAGGCTACAATGGGGTCCTCATTTAACATCTCTTGCAGGACGGCTTAGCTCGGCTGCATTTGCTGTTAGAAAAATCCGCCAATTTACGGATGTTGATACCGCTAGACTAGTCTATTTTAGTTATTTTCATAGTATCATGTCATACGGTATCTTACTATGGGGACGGGCTGCAGACATTGACTCAATCTTTATACTACAGAAAAGAGCCATCAGAGCTATTTACAATCTCCGCCGGTGCGATTCTCTAAGACAGCTGTTTAAGGATATTAACATCATGACGGTGCCTTGTCAATATATCTATGAAAACATCATGTACGTTAGAAAAAATCTTCATCTGTTTAGCAAAAGAGGCGATAGACATAACTATGTTACAAGACATAGGGACCAGTTAGTTCAACCAGGCTTCAGATTGGCAAAAGTGGCCTCTTCTTTCATGGGGTACTGTTTAAAATGCTATAATAAAATACCTCCCCAAATTTTAGAACTCAATGAAACAAAATTTAAATCTTGTATTAAACGCACACTATGCAGGCAGGCATATTATAAGTTGGAGGATTATATACAAGATAAAAATGCTTGGCTCAATGCTGGTCCAGCTCCACTACCACACTAGGGTGTATTGATTGGCTTGGAAACTATAATTATTTTTATTTTTTTGTAATTTTTATAATAATTTAAATTTAATTTTTATTTTTAATTGTATTTTTAATTGTAATTTAATTGTAATTTTTATTTAATTTTTGTAATATTTATTACTTTTGTTTTTGAAAACCATAGCATTGTTTAATGTAGAAGCACTTTTTTTTTCCTATTTGTGAATGTGAGGTACCATGAAGCATTTTTTATTGGGTTACGACTTGTATTCTTTTGTTTTTGACATTACGAGCATGGCAGTTAGGAGTTTGTCATGCTCACTTAAATGTCTCGCTGCTGGTGGCGCGTGTATTGGGTCATTCGGTTCCCTTGAAAATGGTTGAGCTGAGTGGGGCTGATGCACGCGTCATGCTCGTGAACGGGTGCCGTCAGTTGAGACTGGTCATCTCTTAACTGCCAGTAGCTTAATTCAGTTTTTATCTTTTAATATATTTTTTATTTTAATTTTATTATCTACATTGTGCTCACATAATAGAAGCAACATGAAATAATGTAACCAAACATTATATGTAACACATAATATGATTTAAAAGAGTGTCCATGGAGTTTCTTGCACGTTCTTCTCCATAGAGATCTACGCTTTGGAACGTGCAATTTAGCTTCACTTTTCTTGGACTGACTGACATTTGACTATTCAAAAGTGCCTACATTTGGTCTATTTGAAATAAATGATTTTGAATTTGAATTTGAATTTGAAAGGTCTCTCTGCTCACCTTACGCTCCATCCTAGAGCGGGACAAGTTATTTGAGGTTTATACTGAATAAATCTACCCGTGTCCTTCAGTTGCCCTTTGTGTTCCAGGATCATGGTTTCCCTTTCGGAAATTCCCTGTGGCGCTAATGGGCATCGGCAATAATTAGTAGTAGTAGCTAGTATAAATAAATTTATAAACCAGTCGAGGATCATTTATTTAATGTATTATTTATTGTTTATTTGTTAGTTAATACGTGCAATTTGACGTAATAAAAAATGTACAATTTGATGACACGCATCAGTCTATTTTTAATAAAGTAAAAATAAAAGAATAATATTCGTTTTATTATAAACTAACTAGTTTTTTCAGAAGTGATCTTCTTACGTAGATACACACACATTAGGCATTTTTTTACCAGTGTAGGTATTTCATACTCGCATAAGAGGATATTGCTATTATAATATATACGGACATCAGCTATTTCCTAGTCATTACAGAGAAAACTCTGTTCCCTTTTGGTAAGTGAATGTCTATTTTGATGTATCAAAAATATCTTTAACTAACTTTTGAGCAAAATTGTCCCGTAGTATGTAGCTAGTGTATGGACACACTAGTAGAACGAGATGACAGGACTCTTTCTGACTTTCCTTTTCAGGTACGCTTTTGAGGTTGTCGTAGTCAATCTAGTACTAGGATATATAAAATCTTTTATAGATATAGATAAAACCTGACATGTGCATTATGGATTGCAATAAAGATTTGATTTGATTTAATACCTAAGGACACAAACTGCATTTGCTGAAAATGTACCTGAAATTATAAATTTTCATCTACATTTTGAAGATAATCGCTAGCTTTACCATGTATGTAGATATCTACTATCTTCAATAGCCATTTCCCAACTAGCTTGGGGTCCTTTGTAACCAGATACGGTTGAATAGCACGGGTATTCAACCGTATCTGGTTATCACGTGCAGAGACTGCCTATTAGACCTCCACAAGGCATTTACTGTGTAACACGATACTCTTTGGCTAGACTGATGCTCAGATTTTCTGGCATCTGAGTCAGACGCCAGAAAGTCTACTGTCGCTAGGGGCAGTTAGGTGGTCTGACTGCCTACAAAGATTGTCAAAAATATCTAGATACATATTATGACAACCTACCTCAGAAAGCATGTCAAGCCATTGGTGGTTTTACATGCTTTCTGAGTTAGGAACTATTGCAGTAGAGTAAAAAGTTAATTAAATTGTATGGAACAGTGAATGCTTTGTTTTGTGGTCGTATTTCACGCTGATGATGCGCACGAGACCAAAAAACATCTACTGTCGGTTAATAAGGAGTATAGTCTTTTCGCCCGACATATCTACACGGTGAGAAGATAATCGTCATCAGGCAAAAAAGATTTCAGTCTTTTTTTTATTCGGTGGGAAAAATTATCCAATGACAAAACCCGCCCTTGGGTGGAGCGGGAGATAGTGTCAGACTCTTACTGAGTAAACAACCCACCCTCCCGTCCTTCTAGCTTTCATACCGGGGCTCGAGTTTCCTTTCGGATAACCCTGGCCCCAGTAGGCTTCGACCCAGCTGGTGAACCCCTCCTGTCACTGACAACTCCTTGAGGGGCGCGGGAACAGTGCGCGCCGTTGACGTCTTGGGCTCCGTCCGGAAAGTTACCGGACGTTCGGACAGCTAGCTACCCATGGCTCGCCTTCCGCGAGCCCGCGTCTACGGTGGCCGGAAATCGGGATCGCAATCCCGGCGGCGGCGGCGAGGGCGCCTTTGCCTGATGCGGTCGGCCTCCTCCTTTGCTAGCATTACTGCTTCGCAGAAGGAGGCGACTGCCTGCCACTCCTCCTCGCTCCGGACCATGGCCTCGACCAAGGCCCGGCGCGAGAGGTCTCCGCCACCGATCGACCCCACGAGGGCACGGCTGTAAGATTTCAGGCTTGAGTTTTGACAATGAAAATTTGATTTTTTTGAGGTTTTTCACTATCGGGTGATAATTGTTTGTATTGGACGCTAACTTTTAAGGGTTGGGGCACACAGCCGACGCGTTGGCCCGTGCTTTAACCCAAATTTGGTCAGGATCGGATCACAAAACCCGGAGTTAGAATCGGATAACTGTCAAATGTTGTATAAAAATATCAAGTTTATGTGAAAATCTAAAATTTTTCTTCTAGAATATGTTTAATTCGACTTTTATTTCTCAGGAATCCTGAAGGACAAACAGATACGCGTCCGTTGGCACCCTTAGAACCGACCTAGGTCAACCAGGGATCCAGTTAAACTGTATTAAAGTCGAGAATATTTTAGAAACCGTTTTTCTTGAATAAATAGTTTCCCTTTGAAAGTCTGTGAATATTTTTTTCAGAATTGTACAGGTCTCGCAAAGACGCGTTCAAAAATGTACGATAGTACCAGGTTACGAGTATATATAGGGTCCGAATCAGTAGGGATAGTGTAGGGTAGAAGTACGGACAGCTTAGCTAAAAGGTATCGCAACATAACTGTTAGGCGGTACGAAGTTCACCGGGTCAGCTTATAAATAAAAACAAACCTTTCAATAATTAATTAACTTGCAGCCCCTAGATTTTAGTGACAAAGCTGAAAAAATACCTATAATTATAGAAAACTTCATATTAAAGAACATAGGACACACACAAGAACACGACGCAAATTCTTAGCAAAAGTTAGAGACGGTAGGTACTTTACGCCGCAACAGCTGCCCAACCATTATCAAGCGCAAGTTCAATCCGTGTATGGAGTATTGCTCTCATCTTTGGGATGGGTCTGCCAAGTGTCAGCTTGATACACTTGTCGAGTCTAAACTCCAGTTTTTAGTATCGGAGCCTGTCGGTTTCCTATCGTTTACATTTCGAATTTTCGGGGACTGTGCATAAAATTGCATTTAATAATTTCCAGTCCGTTCCATCATTGGACCACTAGACGTACGGCGTTGCGCCACCGGTACATGGCAGACAGCCCATCCTTACGTAAGTACCTACAAAGCGAGATCGATCTTCACTGGCTTGACAATTGATGAAACTTATTCTCGTTGCGGCATTTTGAGTCAGAAGTGGTAAACAACAAAGTAAACAATTAAACTTTAATATGATCTATATCTGCTGGACCTAACAATCTCCATAACTCCCCATTATTGAAATCCCAAACAGACACTGGTGATCTTTGAAACATGGCCTAAAAGATTGTTAACAAGTATTAAAATGAGAAGCCACTTATTTCTTTACTGGCCACGTGATCAAAATTCTTATTTCTGATATGCCTGCACTGTAATAAACTTTTCGTCATTTTTAAAAAGCCAATTAAATATTCGAAGTCCAAGAGCGAGCGAAGCGAGCTTGGAACGCTAGAGCTCTCGACACGGTTCTTTTTTATAACCACCCAGTCGTGTAAGTGGCCTAGATAGAAGATAACTAGTGCCTAAGAAGATGTTCAGACGATTGTTAATTGTGGCCGACTTAGTAATTTAGAAGGTGATGTAAATTTTTAGAGGCAATCATCATCATTTCAGCCGATATACGTCCACTGTTGGACATAGACCTCCCCAAGCGTTGCCACAACGAACGATCCTGTGCGTCTCGCATCCATCAGTTTCCCGCAACCTTCACCCGGTCATCAGTCCACCTTGTTGGAGGCCTTCCAACGCTGTTGCCACTCCAGAACCTTTCGGCTCCAACGGCCATTTGTTCTGTGAGCAATGTGCCCTGCCCATTGCCACTTAAGTTTGGCAATTCTTTGTGCTATGTCGGCAGCTTTAGTTCTTCTGCGGACATCTTCATTTTTCATTCGAACACGCAAGGAAACCCCGAGCATAGCCCTTTCCATAGCCCTTTGAATGACTTTAAGCCTTCTGATGAGGCCCATTGTGAGCGACCACGTTTCGGAGCCATATGTCATCACTGGCAACACGCACTGATCATAGACTTTCGTCTTGAGACACTGTGGTATGTTAGACGAGAAGACACGTAGCTTCCCGAACACTGCCCAGCCGAGTTGGATTCGACCGTTGACCTCTTTCTCGAAGTTCGACCTACCCAACTGGACTTGGGAGACTTCGAGTGTAGTCTCCGATCTTGATAGGAGTGGGCGCTACATGGTTGTTAATCATGATTTTTGTTTTATCCATGTTCATTTTAAGACCCAATCTTTCGGAAGCTTTATTGAGGTCATTGAGCATTGTGCTGAGCTCCTCCATAGTCTCAGCCATGACTACTACATCGTCAGCAAACCGAAGGTGGGTGATGTCAATGCCCAGTCCATTCCTGTCCAGAACCTTGAAGACATCCTCCATTGCGGTGGTAAACAGTTTCGGGGGAATGACGTCTCCCTGCCTCACACCCCGCTGCAGAAGGATAGGTTTCGAGGTCTGGTCCTGAAGTCGGACTGACATAGTGGCGTTTTCGTATAAACACTTCAGCACCTCAATGTACCGATAGTCAATTGGCACCGTTGGAGAGACTGCAGCACCGCCCAAATCTCGATCGAATCAATGGCTTTCTCGAAGTCCACAAACGGTAGGCAAAGAGGCAGGTTATACTCCTCGGTCTTCTGTATAACCTGCCGTAGTGTATGTATGTGGTCTACGGTGCTGAAACCTTTTCGAAATCCGGATTGTACGGGAGGCTGGAAGTCGTGAAACCTGCGCGCGAGACGGTTCGTGATGACCCTTGAAAACATAAACATCGAAGTGAGTTCGGTCTGTAATTCTTAAGCAGAGTATTGTCACCCTTCTTAAAAAAGAGTACCACCACACCTCTGCTTCATGCCTGTGTCGTTTTTCCTTCGAGTATGACGAAATCGAATAGCTTCTGAAGGGCCTTTAGGACCGGTTTTCCACCCGCCTTCAGTAGCTCAGCCGTAATTCCGTCCTCGCCCGACGCTTTGTTGTTCTTCAACTGCTTCAGAGCCATCCTAATCTCTTACAGGCTGACGTCCGGGATATCTTCAGTTTAGTGCCGAGTCAATCTAGCTATGCTAGGGTCGTTTGCTAGATTTGCAGCGGGTTTGGAGATTGACGTGTATAACTGTCCATAAAAAGCCTCGATCTCTCCCAGAAGCTCCGATTTGGCGGATATGACTCTGCCATCGACGGTCTTCAGTTTCGTGAGCTGGCTCTGCCCAATAGATAGATCCCACGCAAATACTTTGGAGCCCTCATTCTGCTCAATCGCGTCTTTAATCCTCTCGGTAATAAATCTGCGAAAGTCGCGTTTCACAGACTTAGCGATCCGTTTTTACTTAGAGCCGGTACGTGCACGCATCATCTGAAAACTGCAAAGTCATTTCACGCCTCTTCTTCATGAGCTCGAGAGTTTGATCAGTCAGCCTCTTGGTCTTACTTGTACGAGTCTTAAAGAACTGAGACCCGACTGTATGGACAGCTTCCACGAACCCATCATTATATATGTCCACGGAGCTTCCTAAGCACTAGAAACGATTTTGAAGTTTGAGTTGAAAGCTCTCGGAGTTTTAGATCTGGATCTGTGCAGGACGGAGCGTAGACTTCATCAGTCGAGATCTTTCAAGCTTGACATTGGACTTCAGATAATCCCACAATACTCCATCGTAACCCGCTCAACTCTTCCTCCAGTTCGGTGATCTTCTCGTCGGACCGGAGTGTACGTACGTTATACGTTGCCAGGTCCAGTCGTCGACGGTTAGACGTTCTCGCCCGGAGATTTTTAGCACCCCTGACCCACGCCCGTCCACGTGAGCACAACCGCTGGAGTCGCCGGGCATTTTTTTTTTTTTAATCTGATATAAACTATTATTATTAAAACTAGTACTTGACTGCAATCCCACCTGATGGTAAGCGGCCATGCCATGCATGCATGCATGGGCCTGTCTTATGTTATTATTCATTGGGGGGGAGCAGGGGCGGTTTGGACCATAACCTGCCATGCTGGTCCAGTGCGTGTTGGCGGGTCGCCATAGCCTCGGCCGTTTTTCAGCAGGGTGTATCACATGCAGGTGAGGTTGGCTTGGGTCCTGACAGATGTTGATTGGGACCCCGTATACACCCCTAATAAATCTATAGGTCTGTTTAATTAGTAGCCTATTAAAATCACTGAAAGTTCTACCGGTTTGCAAATTGTTCGATAAATAAATGCTGTTGCCAAGATTTCTCTTTACTTTATAATATATATATGTACTTAGTGAATGAAAGCCTTAGATAGCTTAGACTGTTGACATACCTAGTTTAGTAGGCAAGTTTGCAATACAGCGGGCATTGAGTGAGCAGTCATCTTTTTAAATCACGTTCAACATTCCCGAGGGCTGCCTATTATTAGCTCGAAACATGCCTCAATACGCACTTGTCTTATAAGCCGGTGTGGCTATTTCATCTATATCTCAATAATTGCTTACGCCGACTTTTGTACGACTATATTATTGTTGTATTGTATTAAAAGGACGTTGTATAGAGGTAAGAAAATAAAAACACATAGTAAATATCAATAGTTTATTACATAAATTATAGCCAAGCTTACACTTCATTGTTTCTTTCACCTATACTGATTCATAGTAAAGATTTAAAACTGCGCTAATTTTTACTATCTCTGTATACGAGGCAAGCGTACGGTCACAAAATATACTCGAGGCCGGACAACCTGCCTGAACCGTACGCCTGCTTATTCTATATAAAAAGAATACTTATAAATAAAATCTAACATCACTCTATGTTATAATTAATTAGGCTATGATTGGTGTTACTACGGTACCTATTCCAATTGCGTCCGATAAAAATTATTTCTAATTTGATCTGCATAAGCATTTAAAACTAATTAATCATTTAAGGTTATGGCTTAACAGCGTATCACATATCGGGAACCTTTCTATTGATTTGCGCCTTGATTCAACAAAAATCTTCATTATGCTAACCGCCAGTGAATTGCAATTAACCGTTCATGGCTATTACGTTACATGATTTCGCACTTAAAGGTATCGCATTGTTTTTTAATAAAACCTCATTAACCTTCAGTGCACATGAACTGTCAAATATTGTGATCTTAGAGGAATTTGTTTAAAGCGGATTTTATTTGCTTCAAAATGCAATAAATAGTAAATGTAATTAATCGTTTACTGATGGTGTGATGAAGTTGTATTCGAGTATTTTATTTGGATCGGACGATTGAAGCCCAAAATCAAAGCGCAAACCAATAAGAAAACACATTTTGTGACAGAACACGTTTCAAGATGGCGCCTGCAACCTGTCCGCCATCACTGTCTAATCGAGGCATACTTATTGCTTTAAAGAATACAGTTTATTATCGGGTACAATATACATCTTATTAAGTAAACAATTAGATTCATTTTTCAATACACAAAGGACGAATTCAATTGACCCAAGTGTAAAAGGACCAATGTTTTATCCGCCATTTGCAATGTTGTGATTTAAAAAGTCTGTTAGACTAACTTTCAAATACTGGACTAAATTTGTTTTCGGTTTCTTGTCCAATGTATCAAAACTCTTATAATATTCTTCATTTATGCTAGCTAACTTTTTAAGTATTAGTAAATAAACGTTATTTTTATTAGCTTATTATAACTATTGTACGATTTGTATGGGTTTGGTGTTATGTTGGACTGGCGAGGTTGTCGCATGTCGCCGTACGAGCACATCTAAACAATTCTATCTTCATTCACGTATATATTTTGATAATTCGCAAAAATTAGCTGTTTCACGTATAAAAACTAGGTGTCCTATGAGCATGACCAGCGACAACCTCGACAAAATTAGTCTATTCATGAATTTTTAAAATTCGTTTCTAATTATGTTGATTATTGCTAGTATTATCACTATCGTCGAGAAAGAATAAAGTCAGCTGCACTGTTTAGGTACATCAAAAGTTGCCATGAAAAATACTCGAAGTATATTACTATTATTAAAAAATGTATGATTAAATATTTGAACGTCAAAAATTCATGAATAAAAGTACATGTAGATATAAATTTCTATATACTTAATGGTTTATGTATGTACTAAGAATTGGTGTGATCCGTTGTATGAGGGCAATCCTAATTATGTCTACTATAAATACATAAGATCACAGTAAAATGAGAATACAAAATGGTGGATCTGACAACAATTGTGCAGATTTCAACTATTTCAGTTATATGAATATGGAGTAAATACAAAAAAGGTATAGTTTAAAATGATATAATAAATTGTATTAGGTTATAGTCGGTAATACAACGGCAAGGAATCATAGGAGTATATAAAAGATGACGTAAGGCAAGAGATTGCAGAGTAAGTAACCTGAAGTACCCTTGATAAACTCATCGGCACTAATTTGTTTAAGTACCAAAATACCGACATGTGTTTAAACAAATATTAGTTGAAATAATGTCCAGAACCTTGGAGTGCGCTCCACTTATATTTAGTTCGAGGTCACGGGGCTAATATATTATTGCTTATAGTTTCACTTTGAAGTATGTATTATCTAACACTTAGTCAAAAATAAACTTTCTATTATGTTTGTGTCTAGAGAGTAAATGTTAGAATTGCATTAACTTTGCAGGCATATTTACATTTGCAGATCGCGTGAGGGTAGTCCTGTCACGACGTGTGACGGAACTTGACACAGTTCGGCACAATATTCCAAATACAGCGGTATAATGCTCACAAATAAATTCGATCCATATTCAGATATAACTTTAGCGTAAAACAATTCATCAAACAAATAGTTGGAAGACAATACATATTGGAAATTAAAATATATTTTAGTGCCATGTAGGTACGTAATATAAATAAAACATACTAAGGTATACATATTTATGACAGTTCTACAGTTGGTTTATAAAACAAAACAAGAACCAAGAAGGTACGTACCAAGAATGACACCACTGTATATCGGCTTAATTATTTGCGAGCAGGGTTTCACGTTATTGAAATGCGAATAATTAAAGACTTATTTTAAAACAACGGTCATCGATCTCTTTATGGTATTTTCAGAGAGCGAGGCAGGTAGAGGTTATGGTTGCAATAATCCATTAAAAATGTAGTGTTACATAAGGACATTATAGTTATCTATGGTTCTATCAACGTAGGGTTGTATGTACAGTTGAGCACAAAGGGTTTTCAATCACAGTTATAGATGCTGGCATATTGTCGCCTGCTGTTATCGGTATTCCGTACAAACAGATTGGATCGACTCATTGAATTCTGTGCGTCACACGACTAGCTGCAGTGTTCCAAATTGTAACTGGCCGGACCGAGGATACCTCTAAAAACTGTACAAGCAAAATGTTCGCTTGCAATATTTAGTTGTGTTTATATTAAAATAATTAAGTAGTCATTTCATATTATCCCGTATTTTTTTAATGTCACGTGTTTTGATTAATTTTATAATATAAATTTTAAAGTTTTCGAATACGTCTATGAAGTAGGGAAGTAACTGAAATGGTTACAACGGAACCGAATACGAATAGAAAATGGAGACAGAAACGTCAAAAGAAAAACTATAAAAACTGGGTTAAGCAGGTATAATGTTGCGCGAACAATATGTCAATATAAAACAACAAATGATAGAGTAATCGACAGAAGGCAAAGGGAGGAAAGTTCCTCGCGCGACAAGTATAAACATGTTTGTACCTCCGATATAACTTCCGGTTAAAATTTATCGGAATCGGAGGTGCAAAATCAATCGAAGGTTCCGATTTTTCCGAATCGAACTTTTGTGATATCTATGCTATGAATCACAGCGGCACTAAAAGGCCAGTTTTAGATCAATAATTCGATAAAGACATATAGGTTGATACACAGGTAGAGAACACAAAGCTCTGTTTGTGACAGTCCATCTATTCTGCTATGACTGGCCTAGAAGGGGCAGATTGCGTTGCTCAAAGCGATAGTCTGTCAAAGGCCTAAATTACTAGCCACAGTGGCGGCATCGGCAGTGGCAGAGCTCAGAGTAATTATCTTGCCTAGAGACACAGTCACATTCCAATAGATGGATATCGATACCCTTGTACCACGCACTGACAACTCAGCTCAAAGCTTTGATAGCGAATATTACGGACAGCTCCTAGAAGCCGACAATGCGTAACTATTCGCTAATTGAGAGCTAGTTGCAGTTACAGAGTATTTTGTAGGTATTGGTCCGAATGTATTTAGACTTCGCGGCCCTCTTCAAGATTTTTGTTTTTGCGACACCCTTTTAAAATACAAGCTTTATTATTTTGTGTAACTTTCAAATATTTCCGTGACGTAATCTCGTAGAAGATATGATACACGTTTGAAATCGTAAGTTAGGGTCAGTATTGTGATTTTTTTTATATCATGTTTTGATTTTACGGAGCGGTTATTAATTTTAATCAAGTATTTTTTCATGGTGTTCTTTTATATTTACGGATTTCCAGAGTTCCCAAATTAGTGTAACCTCGCCTTAAGGTGGTGCATCATGACTCACATTTTCACTGTTTTTCATACAACCGCTCATAACTGATTATGACGTTATTACACATTTTTCATTAGATATTTTGGAAACACAGTATCTTGTGGATATTATCTAGGTTTCTAAAGAAACCAATTTCTAAATTTGTGTAAAACTAATCCAGTAAAAACCTCTGAAAATGTCCTATTTTGTATGAACTTTGACACTTCATAATTTGCCTAAAAATTAAAAAAGTCAAAAAGTAATCCTCTAGAGACCTTGCAAATTTTATTAAGATTCTGAATGACGACAACTTTTTCCAAAAACTTATAAGGGTTTAAAAAAAAAACGTCTATTTCTTGGAGCAAGTTTTATGAAATTTTGGAGTAAATCTCGGAATTACAGTACGCGTCAAATAACTTTGCCGCTCTGAAGTTAGGCTTTCCTTACAACGGCGCAGGTACTATCGAGTGGTATAGGTGCGAGCGGAACACAAGCTGGTATCTGACGTATACGAGCGACTGAGATAGAAACGTAACACTGAGGTTCGCGCATGCGCAGTGCTGTCTTTTTCGTAAAATTGACTAATGCGCAGTGAATGTAGCCAACTTCAGAGCGGCAAAGTTATTTGACGCGTACTGTACCGAATACTAACAGAGTTTCCAGGCGTTATCTCTCTTTTTTTTGCGTTGCCTTTTCGTCAAACATCGCGTTGGATTGCATCAAATGAAGTAACAAGCTTTTAAACAATTTTCGATGTTTACGATAAGCGAGTGGAGAAGGACCCTCTTACAGTACGCGTCAAATAACTTCAATACTATATTCGTATTAAAATAATTGTTTCGAAATATTCTGTATGTAGTAAATAATAAAACTAAATAAATAAAATTTATTTATTTTCTCCCACAAAATACATAGGTGCAGCAACATTACTTTAATTAACAATACTTTTAGTAGGGAGGCAAGAGCCCATACTAAGAAAACTTATTAAAAGTGTTACACCCGAAAAGTTACAATAAAGCATAAGTATGTTATCTATCAAGAGGTACACAAGGTCTTTTACATAGCATGGGTAGAATGACAGCAGGACGAAAATATGCATCATTAAGATGAGAGAAAAGGATAGGTTTGAAGGTATTGTATGAATCCGACAGCTGTCCCCGCAGCATCTTATAGCAAATGTTGTGTACCTAGTGAACATTTAGCAAAATATCCCAACAATAGGATTACGTATACGTACGCGAGAATAGAGCGCAGAGCGGAAGTAGTATAGTTGCCTGTCCTTGCGTTCTTTCCTCCATGAAACAGACTTCTTACTTATATACATAATACATACCTACGTCAGTTTAGGAATTAAGATTTAGACCTTTATAGCTCCAGAATTATATCGATGACGACACGTTACATCACATAAGTGCCATCCTAGGGAAGAACGATGCGAGATACAATATTTATTTAATGAAAAATATACATACCATTTCAAAATACTCATCTTAAATATTTAAATTACGAATGAAACTGATATTTCATTTGGATTAATGAACTTCTGGCAGGTGCACATTCTCTCCATGAATTTTATGCACTAATTTACGGATCATGAATCATAATTAAGTATATTACGGATCCATATAGGTAAGGTATAGCTACGAACAAAAACGCATTGAGTAAAACTGATTGGTACACATTTTTATTTTGTTGTAATACAACATATTATTTTTCAATCCTTGGGTGGAACATTGTACTGTGCTGGATGTCACGTCAAAAAATCTAGAAATTACGCGAAACCATTTCCAGAAAAGCTACTCGCGACTAGACGCGACGTCACGGTGTGAAAACAATTCAACAATTCACTAGTTAATATTTAATACCTTCTACAAGATAACTGAAGCTTCACGTGTTATTCGAAGCTTGTAAAGCAAAGCACAGACCAAAGACGAGTGCATAGCAGCTGTCATTGAATAATGAACCTTATATCTGCGAGGGAAAGTGCAGACGAAACCAATGCGAGTGCGCTCAAGGACGGCCGAGGAGCCCTTTGATGTCTGAGTCGATGTTTTTGCGATTTTGAGCTTTATAACAATAACATTAAAGAACAGTGTTGCGTCATAAAAAAGAAACCTTCTGCTTTGCGCTCCATTTTGGCCTGCGTGGAACCTAAGATTCATAATGAAGTGGCAATTAAAACCCACGGATCTATCAAATTCCCTAACGTATTGTGATTTACCTCCGTGGGTTCGCAACCAGTTTTGACGGTAGTCACTTTTCACTTAGTTATTTTTACTTGTGAATTTTATTTGCTACTAAGGAGAATGTAAAATAGAAAATGAAAGTTGCAGGAATTTTCTTATTATGAACTATCTTCTGTCTGTTGATAAACATCCGGTTTTTATTTTTTTAATAAATGCATTCCTGTGTTGTAAGACCAAACGCATTGAAATGGAAAAGACAAGCACTTTATGAAATAGATGAAGTCTTATTAAAAAAAATATTTATACAAAGACGTTTCCTTGCTCTTGGCAAGGAAACTTCAAATTATGTACATGATTGGTCGCGATCCTGCAATGCACCATGTAGAAGTGATAGAGTGAAAATCAAATGAAATTACAGTAGCGCCTCGTATCACTCGAGGACGCGACGACTGTCGCCGTCGCCCGCAACAAGTGCCTACAAGACACTTGTCGCAGAAAATTTTCGCTAATTTTGGAGTCGCGAGACATTTTGAGTGATTCTTGGCGTTGCGACTTACGATATGGATGCCGCTTACTCAGCTTTTTAGTGACAAATAAATAAAGGGTAGGTCCGTAGTACCTTCGCACAGCTGAGACCTGTTTGGCAACCACGGAAATTGAACCTTAGGGTTAAACTCAAAACTAAATGTAGGTTTTCATAAACAGATGTCTTCGTCGCATCCTCGGGATTTACTGACCCGAGACCATCGCTTACGTTAGAGCTGGATTGGTCACATGCTTAGGAGGGATTCCGATCATATACCTAAACAGACATTGGACTGGAATCCTCAAGGGAAAAGGAAGCGTGGCCGTCCTCGGCAAACCTGGCGACGTACCGTGTTGGCAGAAGCGACGGTCATCGGATTGACATGGAGCGAGGTGAAGCGTAAAGCTCAAGACCGGTCGCGATAGGTGACTACTGTCGACGCTCTCTGCCCCAGTTAGGGGACAGGATTAAGTCAAGAAAGTCAAATAAAGGGAAGTTGATTACAAGAAATACCGTTGTTTAAATAGTAGAACAATAATAAAAGGCAAACGCATCATGACGCGTAGAAAAGTGAGGAGCGTGTGTAAGTCATTGAGTGATGCACACAAATTAATGACGGGGTCGGGGCCGCAGATTTATCCTTTCTCCTTTGGTATGCACTGTTGGTACGTCAAAGTTCTGCTTATACTTAAAACGCAAAGTTAAAATATAAACCCAGTTTATATCACTAGTAAAAGTAGTAAAAGACAAAGGAGAGAAAATAAACACGACAGTAGAATCGAAACAGTTCAGAGTAAGTCATAAAACTGTGAGATAAACACACGCAGTATGAAGCCCAGGCGTCGGCCGGAAAAACGCTATTTAGGATCAGCACGCGACGCCAAACTCAGCCGAAACAGGTTCCCTACCTGACCTCCAGCGCACAATTCACTTTTAAAAAATATGTTATTAGAGTTAAGTCGCAGATAATTTGCATACGTAAATGTGCAGCCGCTTGCTTCTAAACTGGATGCATTTTCGAGACACTGTGCCGATGAAAAACGAGCGATTCTAAACATCGTTCACGCGTGGTTATGCATTTTGCCTTTAGATTTACAGTTCCTACCTAAAAAGTGTTTCTATTTAAATAAATCCTTAATTATGTCAAGTGTACACAAAACCTCATATCGGCATCCACAGGTACCTACATATTTCAATGGAAAGAACACCGTTATCTAATTTACTTTTTTCACATTACAATAGCACAAAAACCCGGCTCGCAATTCGCTGTGGCTAAATGTTACACATTAAAATAATATTAGTAAATAGCTGCCAATGTGCACAAACGAGCGTGTTAAATAAACGTATCGGAACAATTGAGGTGATTTCTGAATCAGATGCATGAAATACGGTTTAACAGTAATTTTGCTACAGAAATCTGTAATTATCGAATGTACAAGATGAAATGGCTAATTGAGCAATTTTGATGATCATGAATGAGAATTGACCACAAACTACTGTCACCACATAATATTACGTTTGTATAAAAATATGAACTAAACATCTTAAATTACGAATAAACGATTATTAACTAAATACAAAATCACCGATAGTTTAGTTCGTGGTGCAGCTGGTAGGTGGTACGTTCACAGACCGCTCAGCTGTCGTCGAAGGCGCGAAGCACTCAAACATCTATACATTCGCTTTGTAACATCACAAGCTGGGAAGCAAAGCACTTAAAACTATATTGGCATTTCTCAATAGGTACAATTACGAACCGAATTGTTCAGTAAACAAAATTAATACTAGCTGCTAACATTTACAGGCAGTGTTAGGTTGGGTGTCGACGAGCAACTTGCACTTCATCTTCAACATTAAACACAATTGAATCAAAGACAGATTTTTGTAAGTCCCAAATTCTGCAGGAAGACATACTCCACCCAAGTACTAATGCATTGTCAAAAAGGAATGAATCATCTGATAAAGAAGTATGACTAATATGTCATATCGGACACAAATGTTTGATGAATTGAATTCATTCTTATAGAAAAAAATCTCAATGAAGTCACCTTAGTACTGACAATTTACCAGTGTTGAAATTTGTACTTATTGTCGAATTATCTGATAGAAAATATAAACCAAAATATGTAAATCAGTCTTTAAACTTACAGATGTCGAATAGAGTTGAAGTTGGCTGTCTCCACCCTTACCAAACCAAAAGTCACAAAATAAAATATTAAAATATGTATAATTCTTTTGAGTAACATTTTAAAGCAATTTAACCTAAATTATTCAGCCTTATATACATGCGATGTAAAAAGGGAGTAAATACGTACGAACTTAAATGCATTTTCGTGGCTATAAATTAGTTAAGTACTTCAGTTCAATCACAATTTTTGAGGTTTAGCATGAACAAGCTTTGAGTATTGTATTATAGGGTTAACATTGATGGCAGCCGTCTGCCACTGTATCCTAGCTGGTTTACATAAACTCAACATCAACTAACAAACATCTCAAAGCCGCATCAACATTAATCCTATTATAGAATATTAGAGACTCAAAAGCACATCTAGACATTTTTTTTTTCAATTAAAATTCTCATGAATATACACATAATATTCCTCCAAAAGATTACAGAAAAATTGGCTAACTACAATTTAGATATATCTTATTTTTACAAAAACTGTTTCATTTTCCTGACTATGATGGTTTTACATTCATAATTATTGTAAGTTTTGTGTACAGGAAACTTATAAAATAAGCTTCAAAAGCATAAAGAGAATGTATCAAAGTTTCTAAGTACAAAAATATTGATAAAATAATATTAACATACATCAGTCTACATAAATAATGTTGTCATGTATGCTGGCTAGCAATTAACTAAAAATAAATTTATCACCATACTTCAAAATATCTCTTTAAATAAATTTCTTTACTTTATCAACCCAGAGTGTGGGATATAATACTAGTTTTGATAATTAAAATAAAATATAAACTCAATTTTTCGTTGTCTAGTAGTACCTATGTAACGGTAATCGTAAAGCTTTCACAAGTGGATGTAGCAGTCTTGAAATTAGGCCGGCAAGTCAGTAGCTGTCACTAAGTTAAAAAAATACAACAGTTAAACAGTAAAAAAAAAAGAAATATAAACAACACAATATCATAGATAAATTTCCTTAACATTAGTATGAAAAGAAGTCCTTTTAACCCCTATATCTAAACTCTATGGCAGTTTTTTAGAAAAATATACAAAATGCATCATTTTATTATTAAAGATCACTGTCGCACTTCACTGTCGAGATCAAGTCCAGTCGCGCACGCACAACACTACACCAGGAAGCCGTAGGGGCCGCTGCCGCGGATCTGCGCGCGCATGCTCTGCACGCTGTTCATGATCTTCTTCTGGTGGCCGACCAGCGTGACGCCCAGCGACGCCAGCTGGTGCACCGTGAGGTCTACCACGGCGTCCATGTCTAGAATGCCCGCCGCGCGGAACTTCTCGATGTACCGTGACATCTTGATGCACTCCAGCCATTCTTCCACCGACGAGAACTGAATTAGATCAGGGGTGTCGCCCGCCAGTGGGTCAGCAGAGCGATTCTGGGCGATTTTTCTCAAAGTATCTGGACAACGGATCAGTTTATCTAATGTTTTCACAATGCTTGCAAATGTAGGACGGTGCGTACGCTCTTTCTGCCAGCAATCAAGCATTAATTGATACACTGCTTCAGGGCAGTCCATGGGCGCCGGCAGCCTGTATCCCTTCTCTATGGACTTGATTACGTCCTGGTTACTCCAGTTCCAGTATGGTCGTTCACCAAAACTCATAACTTCCCAGCAGACAATGCCCATAGACCAGACGTCGCTGGCTGAGGTGAACTTCCTGAATGCGATGGCCTCCGGTGCAGTCCATCGAACGGGTATTTTGCCACCTCGTGTCGTATAAGCGCCGTCCGCGGTCGACTCAATCTCTCGTGATAAACCGAAGTCAGCGATTTTGCACACGAGTTGAGAATTGACAAGTACGTTCCGAGCGGCGAGATCACGATGAATATAATTCATTTCAGACAGATACTGCATCCCCGTTGCGATACCACGTAACATTCCAACTAACTGCACAACTCGGAATTTTCCATCGTTCGCCCTCAAGAATGTGTCCAGAGAACCATTCTCCATGAACTCTGTTATAATCATGATAGGATTACATTTAGTGACTACTCCTTGTAAGAAAATAACATTGGGGTGTTCAAACTGTCCCATTATCGAAGCTTCAGCAAGGAAGTCGCGTCTCGCTCGTTCTGTGGAGCCAGGTTTAAGGGTTTTGATGGCAACATCAATCTCTTGGCCACAGCTGGCTGGCAGTTTAAGTTTCCCTCGACATACGTCACCGAATTCGCCGCCACCGATAATTGCCTCTATTGTGATGCAAGACGCGTCAATTTCGCGTGCGAATTCTCGAACCGCCTGATTAGGGTCCTCATACGTATGAGGGTCAATATAAGTTCTGGAGCCGGTCCCAGCGAACAAAGGCGTCGTTGCATTGCTGCTCGTCTTAGCAGGACGCTCAGGACCAGTGTATACTTCACCATTTCGGTAGTTTAGCGCATTGCAATCGCTTGGCTGCTTCTTGTCGCATTCGTCATCAGTGCGTGATCGTAAGAACAATACAGTAGCAATGATAGCAACCACTGATAATACAACTACAGCTACCATCACTCCCGCCACTAATCGCACCTGCGCGCCTTCCTCTTCACCTACAAAGGTAGTCTCCAGCACAGATCCGGTTCGCGCATACACTATGCCACTGAACTCACCCCAACCCCGCTTCATCTTAGCTCTGACTCTAATACCATATTCAGTATCCCTTTTCAAACCTGTTATTATAATATGTGGTTCTTTAGAGATCTTGAGGGTGGCATTTGCACTTTTCTCCATGTTATCTTTCGGGAAGCATTTGACTTCATAGCTTTCTATTGTATCATCAGGATCAGTTAGATCTATTGGTGGTGGGTTCCATGCTAAAGATAGTTTGTCACTTTCTACGCTCAGAATACGTAGTTTAGAAACCACACTAACAACAGAGGCCTCCGTGACAGCAGTTATCTCAACTTTTTTAGGTTCTTCACCAGTTTGTTCAGTGACCCCATTCTCAGCATAAACCTGGAATTTATATTCTGTCACTGGGTCCAAACCCATAATAGTGACTCTTGTGTTATTCAAGTCAGTAGCAGCGGGCCTGTACTCAATATTAGAACCACAGTTTGAACAGAACACTCTATAAGTTATGTCATTACGTCCACCTGTTTTATGTGGTGGCTGCCAAGCAAGGGAAATTGAGAACTGATCAGCAAATGTCACAGTGAGGTTGACAGGTGCTGATGGAGGCTGAGTGCATGGTACATTCTTTGGGTCCTTTTTGGCTCTGAAAAATCCCGGTACACACTTACATTCAGCTGCAGCATATGCGGTAGATTCAGAATAATCTGGACAAGTAATGCATGGGTCATCACCAGTATGAGATTTGAATTTCCCCGGAGAACATTCATTGCACACTTGGTTGTTTAGATCAGGTTCAAATCCAGCGCGGCATTTGCATGAGCCACTGGGTAAAGTCCACTTGCCATCGCCCTTGCACAGGTATACTGGTGGGGCCTCACCTGATGCTGTCTCTGCATGCTCCACACATGTACCATTGGCTTGCTCTATTACAGTTACCTCACGACCTGTTGGTGTTGCTGGGAATCTAGCAAAATTGACTGTTACTTCTGGGCAAGTTATGTAGTAAACTTTCACAGCCAAAATGGATATACATGCGCCCTGGTCTCTAAAGGCAAAGTAGACACCTCTCTTAGTAACTGCTATGCTCTTCACTTCAGTATTGATATCAACTTCCGAGTTAGTATTGAAGCGGCCCTCACCTGCAGCGATGCGCCCCACTAGTTTGTAGCTCTCGGGCTCCCATGGAGGCTGCTCTCGCGTGGCCACGTCGAATTCGTAGTACAGTAAACTGAATGTTTCCTTGCAGCTGAGTGCATTACCAGGGAACAATGAACAGTCTCTTATAGTGAATTTGATCTCAATATAAATACGGTTGGCATTCCTACGCTCGATGAACGGCGTCCACAGCCAGTTGTTGACGTTGTGATGCGCGACGTCACATACGACGTACGAGCGCCAGTTGATCTGCTTTTCGAAGTTAGTGTAGGACTCCTCCAGCCAGCCAGGCGTGCTCGCCTGTGCGCCATACGGGAAGCGGGTCCAGCCGAGCGTCGCCTCGGTGGTGGTGTCAAGCAGCAGCACCTGCTCGCCGCGCGCACTCAGCGCCGCTGCCGCCGCCACCACCGCCACCACTAGCGTCCACATCATCTCGTCGACATAATCACACGATGACGCCCAAACAACTCGTATACGCCACTGAACACACTAATGTTAAGTTCCCACTACATAATGCACCTTACAGTTTTCACACAACGTTCAACACTTCACTTTGTAGATAAAGGATGGCTCGGTCATTCTCTCTTTGCTGCTATGTATTCTGAGTGGTCTGGGATTAGACGTGATATAATCCGGTCTAAAGGCGGCGAACTTTATGTTAATACTTATCGCTTATGTATTACGCGACGTTTGAACACAAATAACATTATTTTGTGTGAGGATTCCGCATTTTTAATTTATATTGATCCCGTGTAACTCAGATGAGCACGTCTTGACATGGACGCGCAGCAGTATCGTGTGTTGCCATGTACATGAAAAATAACAACAAAAAATTGCATTTTAGAAAGTAAACCATAATGTATAAGGGCGCATTTACACGGAGTGACTGTATATGGTCTATTATTGTCTATGTACTTGAACAATATATAAAATAATAACCAAACATACAATTTTAAGCTTAGAGAGTAGTCTAAATTAAAAGTTAATAAATAAATAATTTTATATTTAAAAGATTTCTCGGCTTCACTAATTTTTTTAAGATTCTGGTACTATTTCATACGATCAGGGTGTTTTATTGATACCAGTTAATTGCTGATTTCTGTATTTAAAACTTGTTTTGTTTTTGCGTTTATAGGCCTATATTTTTTAATACTGTCGTCGCTCTCATTTCCAAACAGAACAGAACTAATTTTGACGTGTTTCGGAACGCGTGCTGGTTATTGTGTTTATCTGTCAATCTGTCATTCATTTGTGACATTTGCCAAACAAAGTTTATTTATTATTCGTAATCGTAATGTCTTTGATTTGAATACATTTGCTTTCGCTTTCGATCCGTGTTGCTGTTTTCCGTTCTTCTCATTTCATGGTTTGTTACTTGAAATATAATTCTCAGTTTTTTGCTCGATACGAATTAAACATAGGACTCTGGTGTTCTGGTCCACGGCCATGGCTCGAGTCAAGCTATGTTTACCAAAGGACGCTAAACATAGTGGATGCATAGAGGATGCCGTTTGGGTGTGCGTGTGGTGTGAGGGCCCGTTTGTTAAAACTATTTGAAAATATGTTTAAAATTTAGTGAACATTCCCAAAGAATTGTTGAAGTTAAAATCGGATTTTGTGAAAGTCAAATAAGAGAGTTCTGGACTGTTAAGTTGGGCCCTCAATCCTCACTATAAGATTGAGGGCTCACCTCTACAGGATAAACTATTGACACTAGAGCAAAACTTTTTATGCTAAAATCTAAGGTAATGCCAGACAAAAATTGTGGAAACAAGATATCATTGTAAAGAGAATAGAGAAGAATCTTGTTCAAAATGGTCCTCAAATCATTAACTCTTCAATCGTGATAATTAGAGACACAATAGAATGGCAATGGGTGCACGAAAGCCGGCGTTCGCTTGGGGTTTAATTAATTAAATAAAATGAAACCATTAACTTACAGCTGCTATTCGAAGTCCTAAATAAATTGTAGGAATTCATAAAAGCAGACAGGTCACATCTACCTACTTGTTCTTTAAAAGGACCTGACCATGACCTTGACTAAATTCGGGCCCCTAATCCTCCACTCACTTTTTCATTTCTTCTTTATGTTACGCGTAACACATGAGGGATAAGACAAACACAAATATGTCACTTCTTAAGGTAGTGGTCCGACCGCCGGCGAGTAAACAACTAACTATCGGTGATTTTCTCTCAAGAAACGCACAATAGAAAGAAATAAAGAAAAATAGTTTATTTGCACAAGGCCCAAACACAAACACAAGAAGCAAAAAATACAGTTGTTGTGTGCCTCATGGCTGCACCAAAATAGGTCCAGTTCAGCATGATTCCTAGACAACTAGTGCCTGATGCTGGTTTTCAACTGAACCTGTGGTTGTGACGCAACGGACGTAAAACCGGGAGTACAATAAATATAATATCATTGATGGGTACTTAAATAATATAATTATATGAATATATATATGTGGTTTAAATATGTATCATAAAAATAGGGTTTTAGCGAAATTTCGTAAGATAGTGTTTGTTTAAAGTGTGAAAATAAATAATATATATGTAAAACAAAAATATAACAAGAGAGAGAAAAATAAACAATAAATAAAACAGTAGAATAAATGCACACAAGAAATAAAAATAAAAAGTGGGAAGGTTGGCAGTCTCGAACGAGTTAGGAGAATGCAATCCTTGTATTCACTCATTCACCCACACCAGTGTGTGTGCGTTGTATGCAACTGTGCATGATCGAGCGATTGTGAACGAGGTTTCTAAGTCCAGATTTATTGTTGCTGCGAGTTGCGTTGAAGGTGCAATAAAAACATACACAATATAAAAGTTCTATTTGATTTGCAGAATGTTTCAATATGGAGATACATGTCCCCAGCCCCCCTGAGGCTGCACACTACCAGATTTCCTGTGGAAAGGGAGCGAAGGCACTATCCAGACAGCGCGCCGCGCCTGTCGCAAGCAAGTAAGCCAGAAACAGTGGGTATGTTGTAATTATATTTTATATTTATTAGTTTATTATTTAATTATTTATTTATGTATTGTATTTTTATTTTATTTTAATTTTTACATTGTTCTTTAAGTTGTTGAAAGGAAAAGATTTCAGGCGGTAATCTTTTCCTTTCATTTAAATCCATCCAAACATTGTCTAGTAGATATTGCCCTGTGCAATGAGATCGCCTATTGTACACGTATATTTGTAAATGTTTGTCCTTTTTTAAGTTAAGGTGTGCAATAATGTTAAGTAATAGTATAATAAGAAATAATCGTTTTTTTTATAAGTATAAAACTAAAATCAAAAATATTGGAAGTAATGTGCTGCTTTGTATTTTACAGGTCTCATACCTGCGACTGGACGCCACACTGCCGTGAACAACACAACAGCACCCTGAGGGCTGAGGGGACAAGGAATCTGAGCCGACCCAATGTGAGCAATTCCCACCATTATGTAAAAGCACCTAATTTGTTGACCTTACTAGTAAATAATGTAAATACTAAGCACAAGAAGCATTATCAGTCAGGGCAGGTACACGGGTACATTATATAATTAACGTATTTGGTGCCACCATATCAAGCTTTCGTTGTGCATCGATCAGATACTGCCGCAAGCGTCCTCTAAACGTACCTATCGTGTTGGCCACTCTAATAGGTGGTGGGACGTTATTCCACACTTAAGAAGCAGAAATACGAAAGCTGCCTCTAAAAGCAGCTGTACCATAGGAGTGGGTCGAAAGCTGCTGTGACCATTGTTTTCTTCCGCATTCTCTTCTGCTCGTAAGCCAACTTAACTTGTTGTGTAAATAGTCCGGTTTCTGGTAACTACACCAAACAAAAGGCAAGCTAAGTGCAGTTTTCGTCTGGATTTCATTTTCAGCGTAAAGCGCTCGTTTAGATAGGGCGTTACATGCGGGCTGCGAGGAATATTGTAACAAAACCAAGCGCAAGCATTTTGTACTCTTTGGATGAGCCGATCTGTACGAGCTAACAGGCGCGGGCCATATACCGTGTCTGCGTAGTTCAGCCTAGAAAGAACTAGGGTTTCTACTAGCGGCTCTCGTAATGCTGTAATAGATAGATATACATTCCGTGTAAACGAAAGAGATGCATATCGTCAACATCGAAAATGGTTTATAAGCTTGTTGCTTCATCTAACGCAATCCAACGCGATGTTTGACGAAAACGCAACGCAAAAACAGAGAAAACGCCTGAAAACTCTGTTAGTATTCGGTAATTCCGTGACTTACTCGAATATTTTACAAGACTTGTTCCAGGAATAGCTGTTTTTTTTAAACCCTTAAAAGTTTTAGAAAAAAATTGTCATCATTAAACCTCTTAATAAAAATCGCTTAATCACAGTAAAAAATCAAGTAGGTATATTCATTACTAAATAAGTATATGTGTGATTTTTCTTTTTGCAGGTGCGGGCCATAACGACCTAATGACTTATAGACTAAGGATGAACGGCGAGGCAGGCGTCGAACGCAAGTACCTACTGGTTGCAAGTAGGCCAGGCACATAGGGTATGTTACCATAAACGCGATCGACTTGCCCGTTTCCTTATTTATATTTGAATTAAATATCTCAATAATAACAACTATAGCAACATTGCTACATATCCTAGCAGTGTCTGGGTTCATTCGAATTGTCATGAGAAAAAGGTATTTTGGATATGGGTGTATCATAACTAAAAATATTTTTTTACAAAAACAAATACCGATAAATACGAGTTTAAAACAGTCAAAAGAACTCGATGTTTCTTAACCAACTTCTGAAAATAAAGTTATTTTAAAAGTTTGTGTTGTTTTTTTTTGTTATTTTATTCTTAACTCGCATCGAGTTAGTTCCATCAGCATCTTGACGTGTCGAATTCTCTTAAAATCTGTGTTTTATGTTGTTTTGTTATTTTTTGTCTCATTTAAGTCAAAAGTACTGACATGATAACAACAACACCATTGTACACTTAGTTCGCAATAAATGTTTTGACTTTGACTTTGACTTTGACTTTGACTTTGTTTACTAACATTAACTCTTATTTTCGTGTTACTAACAATTTATATGGAGAAATCTGAAACGAACTTTTATTATTATTGTTTATAAGTTTAGGAACTAACTTAAATAGTGTGCCAATCAAATAGGAACAACCTATAGAGTACTTATAACTAATATAACCACTTATAGCCAGAGTAAATATATCTCGTGATAATTCCAACACCGCTAGGATAGGTACATTGTTTTATAATAAAGTTCCAGTGCCTACTTTCTAACTTCCAGGTCATAATCAGATCAGTGCGATGTTACCTCATGGCTGAAGTGCAGCTAATGACAATTTTAATAAGTCCAAATACGATAGACTACCTACTATAATATTTATTTCCAAATAAAAATGGTGACAAAAACAAGTAGGTACATAATTCTTGGTACATAAATGAGGACACAGTAAATAACTACTGGCTCCCAAACTAGGTTTATAGCCTGTGACTTGAGAGTCAGTTACATTTTCATTAAGATTAGGTTCCTACCTAATCTAAATGAAAATTTAACTCAACAATAACATTGTGTATTCACCAACTAGTTGCTACATTTTTTTAAATGCAATTGTAAAATAACTTTGAAATATAATATTAAAAAAGAAAAAATGGTAAATAAAAAAGTAAGGAAAACCAGGATGTGTGTAATGTGGAAGTGTTTGTGAGCAAGTGTAAGTGTCGGTGTGTGGTGTGTAATGGCGTATGTAAGTGTGTTTTTGAGTGATACCTACTTTAAGTTGGAGATAGAAGTATTTTTTTCTATTTCATCATAACTTTGCAACAGAAGCCACTTTCGCAATGTGCTTTTGCAGTTATGAGAATTTAATATTTGTAACTGGAGTATTTTATTAACTTTATTGTATAAAAGATAGCTACGTAAATTGATGTTTAGGCTGTAACTGTGTTTCATCGCGTGTATCTGCGCGACGTTTGGAACTCAAAAGGGGTGGTGCTTGTCGATGCTTTCTCAAAACGCATTGTAGCACATACAATCCTCTAACCGATAGTACCTTGCAATCCCTATAAAGTTCCGCTGTAGGGTACCTGAAAGGCATGTAAAACATAACCTTGAGAACAGCTAAGCTCTAATTTCAGTACCAAGCTTTTTACAAGCTCCACCCCAGGTCGGTAAGCAATATAGGAAAAGAGGCTGGCAAAGCGAAAAGTACACCAACATAAGAGTATCTCGGTCAGCCGAGTCTCGAAGTTTTTTGAAGATATAAATCAGTTTTCGCGTACGAACTATTCGGCTATCTATGTGGTTATACCAACTTAAATGATAATCAATCAGCACGCCCAAGTACTTTATGCTAGGTGTAAGAGAAATAAGAGGACAGTATCAATACGTATTAGAAAATCCAAGACAAGAGAGCTCGGACAGCAGGAGCAATTTTGGGCTGTGATATATTAGATAAAGAGAAGGCAACTACCTTAGTTTTGTCCGAGTTCAAGGTAAGTAGGTTTTTAGACAGCCAAACCATGATAGCATCCATTGCCGCTTGTCTCTCCCACTCTACGAGAGAGCAAGAGGGTGAGTCAGAGTATTACTTCCTTAAACCTTTGCGTTCGAGATAAAGATCATTTTATCTGTTGAGGATCACGGGTGTCCCCTTTCAGAAGTGAAACTTGCCACAGTAGGCTTCCCAGTAGGCTAGATGTTTTGTTAACTTCTCGTTGAGAGACGCATGGAACAATACGCGCCGTCGTCGACAGCAGTAAGGAATACGGAGCATTTTGTGTGGAACAACCAGGAGATTATGTGTTTCAAAGTCACCACTGGCAATAACTGGGTAGCTAAATAATGTTTCATCCCGTTATTCATCAGTAGAGATAATACTTAGCTAGTAACAACTGGGAATAAAAAAAATGAAAAATGTTTTATTCAATAACAAAGTTGATTCAACAATACTGAGGTTGACCTCTCCTTTTAAGTGTGAAGACACATGTGCCAGGAGAGGCCGCTCTCCCTTAACTTAAATTATATCTATAGACGAATACACGAGACAGACGCTGTAATTATCATCTGCCTAGCCTTTTCTCTACTACATTGAGGTGGACTTGACACAAGTATGTCACAGTGTACAAATGAAGCCATCTACCGTTAGTTAGTCCACGGCATGACGACTTTACAGACGGGCGCGAGGAGCGAGGTGCGCAGCGCGGGTGCATGGAGGTAGCGGCGACCGCGGTACAGGCCGTCGCTGCGCCGTTCCTGCAAAGCTGGTTGCAGCTAAACATCAGATTTGCCATGCGGTATGGAGCAGAATGTGACTTCCGTAACCCAGTTAAGTATCTATTACTTTTATATTTCCAGACCATATTTCCAGAGATTACTCCCTACATACAAATTTTACCTCTTTGTAATATTAGTATAGATATAAGAGAAACCATAGCTACTTACTATCAAAATTTTATTCACTGGAAATAGTAATAATATTTTACAACTATCACACACCGCCGTCTAGTCCCAAGCTAAGCAGAACTTGTGTTATGAGTACTAGACAACTGATAAACATACTTATATATAAATATATAGGTATTTATATATCTGAATACATGCATGTTATAGATATATTACAGTCAGACACAGAACAATGATCATGCTTATCACACAAACATTTGCCCTGGGTGGGAATCGAACCCACGACCTCTGGCATAGCGGTCAGGACCACTAACCACTAGACCAACAGGCCAGTCGAACTTGACTTCAAAGCATTCGATAGGCATCATTTGAATAACTTAAAACCAAATGACGAACTATCGTCAGTTTGGTTGTTATTCAGATTCAAGATCCATCAATGATTAATGAATTTTTAAATAGGTAATTTGTGTAAGTATGGTTCCCTCTTGCCTTTTTACCTCCCCTTTTACCTCTTACCGATCCCGAAGATGCCTCACCAACGAGGTCTGCCGGCGCATGGCTCAAGCACTGGTTCTTACTGCCCTCCTTATAGCATATACCTTAAGCCGAGAAAGTTTGAAATTTAGACTTTGGATATCGATATTTTACTACTAATATAGGTTGAATTATGGATGAATTCGACAAATAAATTAATTTTATGGATGATAAAACCCTTCCCCTGGCTCTTTGACTAGGTACGAAGCGTTGGCTAGTGCCCAATGGAGTTACTTCTTCTTCTTTGTCCTCTATTGTTTCCAGTACTTGAAGTCGGGTCTCCTCACTAATCGGTGCCAGGAAATTCTATCCTGGGTTAGGCTTTGGCAATAGTGCTAACTTGAGGTCTCTCTCGATTCTTGACCACCAGGTCAATGGTGGGCGACGTCTGCCCTTCTTTTGTTCGGGTAGTTTTAGTGTAATTTTTAAAACATCGTTGTGAGGACAGAGGGATATGTACCTAATATAATTATAACAACAAAACACAATGGTCACCTTGAAAGGCCTCGACCGTATTCTCTTATCATAGTAAATACGTTGTACAAAACTGAGTATGTAACCACAGGACACTTAATTCCTGTGTCCTGTGGTTACAACTGTGGATAGGTGGCAGTTCTGTAAAACAAATTCTGTGTTTGTTATTCAAGTTACTGTTGAGGCACTTGGATACAACACTGTCGAATGGCCCATAAGTACCTAAGTCCTCAATTCACATAATTCGCACAGAGAAACAAAAAAAGCACACAGAAACTATTAAAATCGATTTCCAAAATTCGGTAGATACCAGTTGGGTGATGAACTGTTTTCGGCTTTAGATGAGCTCAAATGTAAAGAATACGCCTTCCGATAGTTATTTCGCATAGTGGGATAGTGATAAAGAACAACTTACCATGATGCCAAAACTGGGCAAGTTCACAGGGAGTAAATAGGCACCAGTAGTTTGGTATGCAGTTCATGGTCTAATATGCTTCATTTCTACACGCTAGAAAACCTGTGCTGAGATTGATCGCACTTTCATAGCAACATCACTGTTGAAGAGGAATAAAAGCATACTTTCTTACGTTG
The DNA here is from genome assembly GCA_949319445.1 of Mythimna lalbum. NCBI lineage: Eukaryota > Metazoa > Arthropoda > Insecta > Lepidoptera > Noctuidae > Mythimna > Mythimna lalbum. Next base: position 1,160,180 of record OX439344.1, on the reverse strand, counting down.
TGTACAAGAACAGACACGTTAATCCTGACTGTAAAAGCAAACTTTGGAATGAAATTTCAACAATCAAAGTCCTTTTAATAATAGATACTTAACAAGAAATTGCAATGCGAAGTAGCAACTTGCAATGCTCGATTTTCATGTTTAGTTATTAAGTATTGTCTACGAATTTTAAAATAATATCAATAGAAAACTATCCGCCTGAAATACAGAGGAGATACGAGCTTTGATCAACAGATGTATTCAAGGCGGGTTCGCGAGCTATCTGTAGGTGTTTCCTGTGAGTGTAGATCCGTAATTCCTCAAAATTAACTTCGGTAAGTACTGTGCATGGATTGAAGCCGACGACTTAGGGCTATATTTTACCGAGACGGCGCGGCGGCGCGACCAGTCACCGCCATCAACAAAATGTATACAGTTCTATAGAGACTTACTCACCTGGTGTCTGCTTGGTTGCGCAACCAATTTGGTGGCGCGACCAGCTCGGATGTGTGGCGACTCTGGTGTCTGCATAGTGTCTAGTTTGGTAGCTTAGGTTATTTCGCCGAGACACCATGGCGCGGCGGCGCAACTCGTCGCCCCGCCATGGTGCACCGGTGAAATATTGCCTATACAGCAGAGTCTAAGTCATTAGGCCGTCATGGCATTTTCAACAAAGAGTAAGTAATATCATTTTTTTTTACAAATACCTCATCAGCATCGTATCAGCCGAAAGACGTCCACTGCTGGACATAGGCCTCCCCCTCCTCCCACAAATACCTATACTTAGACATTTTTGCAACATTATAGACAGAGCCATAAAGGCAAGTATAGGTATAGATAGACTAGCCAGAACCATGTCGATCCTTACAACATCAAATTGTCGACACTATGATCCAAGCTAATTAATCGCTTAAAATTTCAGGGCTGTTACCAGAGAGTAGCCAGCCTTACGCCACGAACCATCAAATACCCATGGAGCCAGCCCTGGTAAGTAAAACAAAAATTTTTTATAACTAAAAGCGTTCATAAGTAACTTTTACAATTAGTAAAGTACGCCCGACGGATCTTGGCGAGCCAGAACATAGGCTCTGCACCTCTCTGTCTCTCACGTCATTTGCCATGAACACAGAACAGAAAATATAGGTAGAAGTGCCCCTAACGTGGCTAAGCACGGGAACCAGTGTCGCCAAACTCACACATTTGCGATTCAAATTGTACATTACACACATAAAAAACAGTAATATGATTGGCTACGAAGCTACGAATTACAAACTTAACTTTTACAAATCATATTCTTATTGCTTTTATAAATTAGGTCTTATTACAACGTAAGTGGTGGCCGAGGTCGAGCAGTGGTGGCCGAGTGGTAATGGCCCCGACTTACGAGTTGTAGGTAGCGAGTTCGAACCCAGCCAGGCGCATTACTTTGTGTAATTTATTTCATCACTACTGCTCTCAAAACGGTGAAGGAAAACATCGTGAGGAAACCGGCATGTCTTAGAACCAAAAATTCGACGACATGTGACATTCACCAACCCGCACTGGGCCTGCGTGGTGGATTATGACCCATTCCCTCTCCTAGAGAGGAGGCCTGAGTCCCAGCAGTGGGAACATTAAAAGGCTGATGATGACAACGTAAGAAAGTTGTTATTATTTGACATGACACAAACAATAAAGAAGTTTTAACCAATTTACAACGAGTTCGGCTACTCAACGATAGATGGCGCTGTAACCAATTTATTCTATTCAGAACGCTAGTAAGCCTTTGAAATAGATGCCATATTCACCTGCACATGTAATAGGCGAATCTCGCCTGCTGTTGACAAACGCGCGATATCTAAGAGGCACTTCCTCTACTTTTCTTTATTCCGTGGCCATGAACGATGTTTTTTTCCTTGTTATTAAGAATAAATTTCTTAATAATTGATTACAATCTAGCCTAATAGACTAATAAGCCTAATAGACTTTAGCACTTATAGAAGTCCATAGCACTTTCTTAGAGTCTGATATTGATAAAAACACTTTGATCATGTGTTATATGCATAGCACAGCATTGATCACTATTATACACTATCTTTAAACACTACACTAACTCAAAAGGTTTAGTTCTCTTTAGTCTACGCACTAGGTCCGTATTGTCTAACAGCTGTATAGCCTCAACATTCACGTGGCGGTGAAGTCTGTGTTCGTGGGCTTCAGTAAACTTTTTAATGATGGTGGTGTCGAATTCCATTTTAAGGTTACGGTGGAGGTCGTCATTTCTGATGTACCAAAGTGCTTTTACAGCATCCCTGAGTACTTTATTTTGGAATTATTGTATTATTTTGATGTTGCTCTGCTTAGTACAGCCCCAGAGTTGGATACCATACGTCCAAATTGGCATCAAAATACGATTGTAAAGTGTTATCTTATTATGTATTGATAAACAGGATTTCTTTCCGAGTAACCAATACATGATTTTATAGTGTTACGTAAGTGGGTAACCAAATGCCGATTTACCAATAGAGAAATTTATTCACCGCTAACAATCAGTAATTACTCGTAGTCCAATCAACAATAATCCAAATCACAATTAACACTAGAGTTCCGTTATACTATCGCTTGGGTAGTTAGTTAAAATCACTTCGCACACTTAGGTAGATCGCTCTTGTTCGCAGTCGAAATCAGAACTGACTCACTTCCTTTTTTTTTTGTGTGGCCTCTCGCAGGTCAACCTAGGAGGTTGTCGTCTGCTCAACCGGTCTTGCCTGTGGCGGCCCTGAATAAAATCAAAGCCTCCAGGCAGGGCTTACTTACAAACTACTTAAAATTTAAGCGACTACGCTAAGGACACCCCCTGTGGGGTACGAGCCTCGGCTTAGGGCGTCGCTGGGGGAGGGCAGCAAAGGGACGGGCAGGATCGAGCAAAATAATATTTATTATTATTAGGGGAATTTAAAGCTACAGCACAGCGGCGCGGGCTGGCTCGAGCAAAAGTCGGGGAGGACATTTACGAGATTGTCGCGGCGGGCCTCGGCGGCGAGGCCTGAAGGAGATCGGTTTGAGGTGTCTTTTTACTGTACTCGTTTCCCTACGGCTCTCTTGGAGCAGGGTGATGGGGTCATCAGGGGTGACAAGGGTATGCCTGGGACGGCGAATCTTAGAAATGCGGAGGGTTCGTAACGGGCTGCCCGTACGATAAGGGGGTTTCGGTGCTTCACAGCAGTGTCAAAGAAGCGCTTGCACAGGCGCTTCATGAACTGCTGTATGGTGGGGACTCTGAGATCTAAGTGAATATTCTTATTTCGGATAAAGTAGGGTGCTCCTAGGATCCTTCGGAGGATACGGTTTTGGAGGGTCTGCATCCGGTGGATGTGACGGGCCTTGGCATGTGCGAAGATAGCACCGGCGTACGTCATGATCGGGGGATGACTGCAGTGAAGAGGCGCAATTTGCACTTGCGTGACAATTTGCTGCGGGCAGTCATCAGGAAGTGGAGCCTACCGTGAGCGAAAGCAGCTCGCGAGCGAGCCTGCTTTATGTGCTCGGCGAGGGTCAGGTGCTGATCTAAGATCACTCCGAGGTACTTGGCTCGCTTTTCCCAGGGGATCGGCTTGCCGTACATGGTGATCGGAGGGGGAGGGGGGACGGTTTTATGCGGTCTCGAATAGAGAACCGCCTGACTCTTATCAGGGTTAACTTCGATCCTCCATTTCCGGAACCATTTACCCAAAATGTTTGCGGAGTTTTGAAGGTTGCGAGCGATAACTCTGGGGTCATTACCGGTGTAATAAATGGCCGTGACGTCAGCGAATAGAGCCAACTGGGCCTTTTTATCTTGGGGAATGTCGCTGGTGAACAGCCACACCTGTATACCAGAGCACACCTGTATACCAGAGCACACCTGTATCTATCTTATGTTTGACGAGACCTGTTCTTCCGCAGTCTTTTCCCGTTGCAAAGATATCACGAAACTGTAGCAGAAATTCCTTGGCTTGCTGAAGTTCCGAAGTCGATAAATTGCTCTTAGAATTTTCCAGAAGTTGCTGGATGTGATCAGTTTCAACTTTCGTCGTGTCTTGCTTCACTGAAGCTGTATTGATTTGGCGGAGATACTTTACTCCTTCACAATTTACAACAACACTGTTTTTCTTCAGTTGGACCTCTTTTTTCCCAAGGTTCACAATCCTTACCTTCCTTACCTCACATTTGACACACCTTAGCTCCCTTTTACAATATTTATGAGTATGTCCATATGCTTGGCAACTCTTACATTGAGGGATTCGTTTTGAATTTTTGAGCGGGTGTATTTCAATTTTGCACCCTTGTAGATCTTGTTGACATCTTCGTCATTATGGAAAGATAAAATGAACATATTGAGTGGTTCTTTACTCTTCCAGCTCAATTTGTTGTCAACCTTTTCTATTTTAAGCCCTTGCGTTCTAAGGTCATCTTTAATGCGATCAGGCTGGCAAGAAGAATGTAATTTTTTTACCACAACTCTTATTGGTTTATCCTATTTATTTTCGTATGAGTGCTAGTGGTAGTTTTTTTCAGTCAAAAATTTGGCAATCGCTCTGTAAGTCTCCAGATTTGGCGTTGACTTTCACATAATCTCCATTCATCATTTTGGCGGTGAATGATTCACCTGATTGCGTTTCAATTAGCGAGTCGTAGAACGTTTGATAGTTCTTGACTCCCTCTATATTGATTGGCGGCGGTGGTGGCACTTTTCTGACTGGCGGCTCTTCTTTTTCTTCCTGCTTTTGGCCATAATCCACTAAGTTTCTTTAGCGAGTTCATCCTCGTCAGTACAATACTCGACGGTCTTTATTTCACCGAGACGGCGCGGCGGCGCGACCAGTCACCGCCATCAACAAAATGTATACAGTTCTATAGAGACTTACTCACCTGGTGTCTGCTTGGTTGCGCAACCAATTTGGTGGCGCGACCAGCTCGGATGTGTGGCGACTCTGGTGTCTGCATGGTGTCTAGTTTGGTAGCTTAGGTCTATATTTCACCGAGACACCAAGGCGCGGCGGCGCAACTCGTCGCTCCGCCATGGTGCACCGGTGAAATATAGCCTATACAGAAGAGTCTAAGTCATTAGGCTTCCCTGATATATGGAAGATTGCAATCGTTAGACCTTTACCTAAAAAAACGAATCCAACAGATTTGAAGGACCTCAGGCCTATTAGTATTCTGCCATGCCTATCCAAGATAGCCGAGAAGGCCGTGTGCCAGCAGCTGACACAATATTTAGAAAAACAGAACATACTCCCTGAACTACAGTCAGGTTTTCGAAAACAACGCGGTACTGCCACGGCTCTTTTAGATGTGACGGATAATATTTTGGCAGCACAGGATAAGGGCTTGTGCACACTACTGGTTCTACTCGATTTCTCGCGGGCCTTTGACTGTATTAATATTAACTTATTACTCTCAAAACTGAGCTATTACGGATTTGATCAAAATGCGATAAACTGGTTCCGAAGTTACCTTACCAACCGTAAGCAGCGTGTCGAAATCCATATGAGCGATGGCTCATCCCTTGATTCGTCACTCACCCCCGTTAAAAGGGGAGTTCCACACTCTATACTGGGGCCCATAATATTTATTTTTTATTACGCAGACATTATACACTCTCTGAAGCGATGTAAGTACCATATTTACGCTGATGATATGCAAGTTTATATTTCTTTTAAACCTAATGGCAGTGCGTTAAAGGATCTCAACGACGATCTCAACAATATAGCATGTTGGGCTGAGAGCAATGGTTTGGTACTTAATCCTACCAAAACTAAATACTTGCTCCTCGGAACTAAGTGCCAAATCAATGCAGTGCCGGCAACACTCAATGTTACCCTGCTGGGTGAGTCTGTCGGTCGGGTCAGTGAAGCACGTAATCTAGGATTAAATATGGACGCGCAGTTGAGGTACGAAGCGCACGCGGCAACAGCAGTGCGTATTTGCTTCTATCGGTTTAAGGTTCTTTATAAAATAAGGCCTTTCCTATCCGAGGAGCTGCGAATACAGCTGGTTGAGTCGCTCGTACTCTCAAACTTAAATTATAAAGATACAGTTATTGGCCCTCGACTCTTGGCGAGAACTGATCGATTGATTCAGAGAGTTCAAAATGCTTGTGCCCGTTTTTGCTTTAAAATTCCACCAAAAACTCACGTGATACCATTTTTTAACAAGCATTCTATGCTGAAGATGAAGTCACGTCATAAGCTGCATTTAGCTTGTCTACTTTTTGGAGTCATAAAATACAAGCAACCGACTTACTTATACGCCAAACTGAGTTGAATCGCTAGTAGAAGGGAATGCTCAAGCAGACAGTGCTCGCAGCAGCTTTCCACGCAACCGCACAAGACAGCGGCTTTTAGAGGGAGCTTTAAGTACTCAGCTTCTAAATGCTGGAATAACATTCCCCCACCAATAAGGAATATCAAATGTCTAAATACCTCCAGGACTCGACTAAGGCAGTTTCTGATTGCCTCGCAAAAGGAACTGGGTATGACTGTATCGAACGTGTCGATTATATAAATGGTTGGCGAGTTCTTGTGTTCCTAAGTCCACCTGATATATCTTGGGAGCACCAAAATGTAGACAAATCAAAAGACAAGATTAATAGCCTGCTTAAAATGAACCAATGATTTTTAAATACACATGATTTTTTAATTCTTTTTCTAATACACACACTTACCGGAGATACATAAAAACTATACAACACAAATATACAGCATTGTTTTGGTCAAGCAGCAAATAAATTGCACTTTTCCCATTAAAAGTGAAGTCACAATTCAAACTTGCACAACTTTCCCCACACTATCACTTACACTACATTTATGACAAGCATAATTATAGCACTTCTTCCACAAATTCAGCTCGACGTCCGTATGCCACCTCAGAGACCCAGCAGCATACCAGCGTCAGGTATATTTGCCTGACACATGCTGAGTTGGGCTCCCATTTGATGCAGCCTTGAAGCGCACACCGCACTATGCTATTATTATTATTATTTTTGTTTGTTTCACAACACCAAGTACCTATATTTATGTGTTTAATGTAGGTACTCGTTACATTTATGTTTGTGATTGTTAACATTTTTATTTTATTTTTTGTTAATGTATGTGCTTATTTTTGTTATTTTATTGTGCTTTTGTATTATTACTTGTTTGTTTTTCTGGGTGCATCAAATAAATGCTTTATCTATCTATCTTATTATTTTGATCGCTTTACGAGTCGCGAAACTAAGCGGACGTGTTTTCTAATAAAGCAAAATGAAATAAACAATTACGATAAATAAATATAAATATTGTTCCGTCAGTATAAAATTAAAGTGTGTCGCGTGTGATTTGGTAACCGACTTACATAAACAAAATGAACTAGTTAGATCTTTTAAACAATACATAAAGTGTTTTCGGTATTTTTAATATGTCCGACCCCGGAGCGAGCCCGTTTGGCCGCAGCCAACTATTACGGCGTAGTCCTCCACCGACGCCTACCCAACCATTACCCCCTAACGACCCAAGTCCACCAGCACCCACGGAAAATGAATTGCCGATCATCAGCACGCAGGAGATGCAGAAGTGGAAAGAATCCATAGATTCAATCCTGCATGAAGTTTGCAATATGGTTGCGGACGGGAAAATGAACTCGGACCAGAAGCTTCGTGTTTCCGGTCTTTGCCGTAAGGTGTCAAGTAATACGTCTCAGATGGCCATCTTTTACCAATCACTGAAGACAAAAACTATCCAGGCCTATACCACAATCCAGCACCTTCAGGCTCAGCAAAATGTTGTGGACTCTCTCCAGCAGTTCAGAGAGGTCGTCGAAACAAAATTGAAGCTACCAGAAGATACGTCTTATGCCAACATGGTTAAGAAAGGTACCGACATCGTCCGTCCTGCAAATTTGAGATCAGTCGCCATTTATCCCAGCGATAAAACCCAAACAAGTGACGACACCAAGTCTCTGGTCCAAAAGATCATCTCCCCAGAACAACTTAAGCTTCATGTTCGTGGCCTAAAAAAGGTGAAAAATGGGGGAGTTTTGATTAGCACTGAAAACAAAGGCGATATTGATAAACTTAAAAAATCGGTAAATCTAGTATCATCTGGCCTTAAAATAGAAGAACCTTCCAAACGCCGACCTAGAATTGTTGTCATTGGTGTCCCCGTCGCTCTTACTGAAATAGAGGTATTTGAATGTATTTACGAGCAGAACCTATCAGACAAGTTGCCGAATATAACGCGCGAGTCCTTCCTAGAGTGCATCAAATTAAGCCATAAATCGGGCAAGAGAGACCTTCAAACTTGTAACTACATCATAGAACTTCCTGCTAGCATAAGAAAGGTTCTCATTAACCAAAGCCGAGTTTTCATCAATTGGACTTCATGCCCGGTGAGAGATTTCACCATAGTCACCAGATGCTTCAATTGCCAGCAGTTCGGACACGCAGCCAAGTTCTGCCGGGAAACCAGTCCCACCTGCAACCACTGTGGAGAGAGCGGACACTCATTCAAGGAATGCAGCAGCAAATCTTCACCCCCTCTATGCGCAACGTGCAAACGCTTCAAAAGGAAATGTGACCATCCAACTGGTGATGTAAATTGCCCGGCCCGCAAACACGCAGAAATGAACTGTATAAACTCAATTGACTATGAAGACGCCTGAGAGCGTCATCTAATAGTTAAGTTATTTAGCAGATAAAAAAGTAGCTTATTTATATTTTCTTTTACTTTTTAAATTGTCATGACAAAAAGTTTTAATATTGTATCCAAATGGCTCCAGAATAATCTCTTAAACTCTTAACACTAAACGCAGATAAAACAAATCACATTTCATTTACTATGAGAAATACTAACATACCGCTTAATAACCTAAACATTCACGCAAATATTAACTGCACGTATGCTGACACTGCATGCTCTTGCCCCACTTTAGCCAGAGCTGACGATTTAAAATATCTAGGTGTCACGATTGACCCAAATCTAAATTTCCGTAAACATATCGAACTCTTGTGTACGAAAGTGCGCAAATTAATATATGTTTCAATTTTGGCATAATGTTCTCTAATATAATATATACCTTATACTCGTTAATGTTTATTTTTGTATACATTTATCGACATAGTTTTTAGGTATTATCGTACCATAAGCTTATTTTCGTAGATATAAATAGAATGTATTTTTGTAATAGTATTACTCTAATTTTAAATTTTACTGTCGCATTGAAACTGAACTGTAAAGTGATGGCCTGAAACACAGGTTTAAATTAACCTAGTTCGGGTGGTCCACTGACAAACATTGTATATCCGAACCACGATTATTTGCACCTTTAATAATATTTTAGTTTTAGTATATTTTTAGGCATTGAACTGTAAGAAAAACCTTATTATTGTTGGCTTTACGTTCATTTTTTGTAAACGTTATTTGAATAAATTATTATTATTATTAAATTATTATTATTATTATTAAAAATCTATGTATCTATCTATTAGGCCGTCATGGCATTTTCAACAAAGAGTAAGTTATATATTTTTTTTTTACAAATACCTCATATCAGCCGAAAGACGTCCACTGCTGAACATTGGCCTCCCCCTCCTCCTACAAATACCTATATAGACAGCGCCATAAAGGCAAGTATGGGTATAGATAGACTAGCCAGAACCATGCAGATCCTTACAACATCAAATTGTCAACACTATGATCTAAGCTAATTAATCGCTTAAAATTTCAGTGCTGTTACCAGAGAGTAGCCAGCCTTACGCCACGAACCATCAAATACCCATGGAGCCAGCCCTGGTAAGTAAAACAATATTTTTTTATAACCAAAAGCGTTCATAAGTAACTTTTACAATTAGTAGAGTACGCCCGACGGATCTTGGCGAGCCAGAACATAGGCTCTGCACCTCTCTGTCTCTCACGTCATTTGCCATGAACGATGTGAGAGAGTACTGTAGGTACAAGATCACCAATATCTCTAAAATTCATCACCTGCAGAGACAGAGTAGATTTCTGAGACGAGGCTGTAAGGGCTTAAAGTGGGAAATCATCTAATGACTTCTCCCAGTCTAGGGCAGAGCGAGAGGGTGTGTCAGACTTTTACAGACCAAATAACACCTATGCTTCTACAGTTGCCTTAGCGTGCTAGGGCCACGGGTGACCCATTCAGAAGTTGACCCATGGGTCTAGAAGGCTTCGACCCTGCTGGGCCTCTACGGTTTTGCTGATATCTCTTTGAGGCGCCATCGACAATTTGGGCTTGATCCGGACTGTTACGGGACGGCCAAACGGCGAGCTACCCGTGTAAGTCATCGTCCGCAAGCCCGGTTCTAAAAATTGGTACATTAATTAACCATAGTAGCTACAAAAAAATCTTTTCATCCCCCCATCTCGGAAAGAGTATTTGGGTGCCCCAATTCGAAAAATCCCTAAGTCCTAGTTAGGGATTTTTTGCACTACTAATACAGGTAGATTTGCCGTTTTTTCTCTATCGATACGTCCAACAATTTTTTTGTTATGATATCCCAACAGAGAGGGGAACAGAGAAGGGGGGGGGGGGGGGGTTTGGACGTATCGATAGAGAAAAAACGGCAAATCTACCTGTATTAGTAGTGCAAAAAATCCCTAACTAGGACTTAGGGATTTTTCGAATTGGGGCACCCATTTTTGCTCTTCGATATCTGAGAGCAAAAGCCGTTTTTATTCTATAGTGAGACAAAGTAAATTGAATTTAGAATATCACGTGCACTATGTTTATGAATTCAAAACATAATTAAACCTACATACTTCTACTTCCGTGGTATTGAATTTGTCATACAACTTTCTTTTTAATTTGTTAAAAACTCAGATTCAGAACCTCCTTGGTATACTTTTTTTTTTGCATTTTAGACATTTCCTCGCTGAGGTGGGATGAAAAGTTACGTGTTTTTTGTCTCGTGTTCTTTTGATATTCTCGCTAAAGCCTAGTTCGGACTACTAGTATTCTAGTCGAGTAGCGAGTAATTTAGTAGCTAAACGTGTCTGAACACCAAAAATTTAGTCGAGTAGTTTAGTAAGGAAATAAGTCGAGTTGATCCATTTAATTCTATTTTACCGGGCGCGTAGCAACTCTCACCATGCGTCCGTGCTCACTGGCGCACCGGCTAAACAAGTCCGAACCTGTCGAATTAGTCGAGTTCATTAGTTATGGACGCGAGACTGACAAGAACGTTCGTTGTGGCGACGCTTGGGGGAGGCCTATGTCCAATAGTGGACGTCTTTCGGCTAGTAGTTACCGCAAAAATATCGTTTCGTTGGAGTGAAGATACAATATAATAATAATAATAAATAATTATTTTTTACGATAAAAAAAAAAATAATAAAACCCTACGCTAATTGAAACTACCTAAAATATGGCGTCAGAAGGATTTTTTAAATATTTTTTAAATGTAAATAAATAAAATAATCAATTCGTTGAAAAAAAAAATAGATTCTTCCATTGCTAATTCCTTTAGAAGACTATTAGTAGCTGCTAGTTTATCCCTTTTATCGATTCATTTTTGTATCTATAGCTTCTGTTTATTAATCACACAAATTTCCTCATCAACCTCCTCTAAGATCGCCGTTATGATTAACTTAATCAGTTTACCTACTTTATTGCGCTGTAGGCTGTCCATCTCACAAAACAACACTCACTAATAAACTGTACTCGAACGAAGTGCGAACGATTTTGGGGCAGAAGCGAATATTTTAGCTATTAAATTACTCGCTACTAGACTAAAATACTAGCATAATGCGAACTAGGCTTAACGCTCAGGTCTTCTTGTTCTTCTTCTGCCTCGTCTTCATCCCGTTATGCGGGGTCGGCTTTCCCAATCATGCGACGCCACTTATGCCTATCTCGAACGTCGTGTTCGTGAAGTCCCAATACTTTCATGTCTTTCTGGGCAATCGACAGCCAGGTTGTTTGAGGCCTTCCTCTTCCCCTCTTGCTTGTAGCGATGGAGAGGCACCTTTTAATCACGTGATCTTCTGGTCTTCTCATAACGTGACCGTACCATGGCAATCTAGCCTCACAAGTTTTATGGGTTATGGGGGCCACTCCGAAGCTCCCTCTCACATGCTCATTACGCACTCTGTCCTTAAGTGAAACCCCACCTGACCAGCGCAGCAAACGCATCTCCGTTGTATGAAGTTTCTGCTCGTGTCTCTTAGTTGTCGGCCAGACTTCGCAGCCGTAGAGTAAAGTTGGTCTCACCGCGGTTTTATAAATTTTACCTTTGGTCTTACTAGGCATTTTACTGTCGCAGAGGACTCCGGTTAGCGTGCGCCATTTGTTCCATCCAGATATAGTCCTGTGTGTGACATCAGCCTCGATTGTCCCGTCTTCGGTGATTACCGAGCCCAGGTATTTAAACTTGAGGGAGATTTGTGCCGTCAAGCTTGATAGTGGTGTTGATGGGGCTATTTGAGTCGAAGTTGCAGATCATACATTCGGTCTTTGTTCTATTGATGCGCAGTCCATTGGATTCCAGCGATTCTCTCCATTGTTCGAGGTTCTCTTGAAGGTCGTGTGGGTCACTCGATATCAGAGCTACGTCATCAGCATTATAAGATGTTCCAAGGTGTTGGTTTTTGTATTTTAGCAGTCAAATAATTCATCACTACATTGAAAAGTATCGGGCTCAGTGCGCTGCCCTGGTGTACCCCTACTTTTACATTAAACTTCTCGGAGAAGCCTGCAGGACTTTTAACCCGCGTTTGGACGTGTGTATACATGTCCCTAATTAATCGAACATAACATTCGGGTACTCCGTGGGCTCTTAGGGCTTGCCATATGATAGATCTCGGCACACGATCGAAGGCTTTTTCGAGATCTATAAATGCCATCACCAGGTTTTCCCTATTTTCACGAGCTTTTTCCATCACCAATCTAATAGCGTGTATTGCATCAGTGGTACTTTTTTCTGGCGTAAAACCGAACTGATTATTAGTTATGGTGATGAGGTTTGATAGTCGCTCGCTCAGAATTCTTTCCTAGATTTTTAGGGTGTGTGACGTCAGCTTTATTCCACGGAAATTTCCGCAGTCCCAAACATCTCCTTTATTTTTGTAAAAAGGCACAAGGGTGCTCATGCGCCATATGTCCGGCATTCTTTCACTTCTAAGGATGTTATTAAAAAGTTCGCAAAGCCACACCTCCCCGCCCTTGAAGGTTTTCCAAACTTCAGCTGGTATATCGTCTGGTCCGCTAGCCTTGCGGTTTTTCATTTTAGAAATGGCTGTTCTTACTTCTGCTATAGTGATTTCATTTGCAGGTCCTTGTATTTTTGTCTCTTCTGTTTCTGGGTTTCTTGGGAATTCTTCATTTAGGAGCTCGTTATAGTACTCATACCATCGCTTACATATATCACTGTCCTCCGTGAGCAATACTCCTTTCTCATCCTTTACGTATTTTGTTGTGATCTTTGGTGTTGTTATGTCTGTGCTTTGCTATTTTATAAATTTCAGTGTCCGTTGCTAGTTCTAGGCGTTTATACAGGTTTGTATCAGCTTTATCTCTTTCGATAGCCACTGTTCTTCGGGCATTTTTCTTTGCCTTCTTGTACTGCTCCTTATCATGGTCCTGGCCGGTTTTCTGCCATTTCTTGAACAGGCGCTTCTTTTCTGACACATTTTTCTTAGTGATACGGTTCCACCACTTGGAGTCCTTCCCGTTCCGAGGAGGGCCTTTGCTGATTCCTAGTACCCTTTTTGCTGTAGTAACGCACACCTTTTCGAATTTAGGCCATGCTGTATCGGGTGAGTCTTCTTTAGGAGGGTTTTCTATCATAAAGCTTCTGATGCCATCTTGAAAAATCGATCCTTTTTCTGAGTGGAGTTCTTGCCATTTTATCCTCTCTATTTTTAGGAACCTCACTTTTATTGGCTTTTTTAGCTTAAACGATGCTAAAAGTAATCTGTGTTGACTGGTGAGCGGCTCTCCCGGAGTCTCTTTAAGGTTTGCCTTATCAGCAAGAATGTAATCAATCTGTGTTTTTGAGTTTTCACTTTTGTAGGTTATAAGATGCTCGTCTTTTTTTTGGAAAAATGTATTTATTACTGCTAAATTTTGCGAGACGGCAAATTCTAATATTGCAATTCCTTCGTTGTTTTGTTTCCCATACCCAAAGCTACCATGATATCCTTCAAAGCCGGCCCTGTCTTGGCCTACATGCCCATTCAAATCTCCGCAGATAAGTTTATGTTCATTACCGGGTATTGTGTTTATGTAAACACTTAGTTCTTCCCAGAACTCCTGTTTATCTGTAACTGAGCATGAGGCTTAACGATCAGGTATCTAACTATTTTAATTTTAGAGTCCTTCGCTTGCTCGGTCATCAAAATTGAGCACCTGGGTAAAAAGCAACTTTGCACTCTTGTATAACAAATAAATATTTATCACCAGCACCAGTTTGACAACATGAATAATATTATTATTTACACACGAGATTTTGGGGCGTATACGGGGTTCCAAACAACACCCAAGCCAACCTAACCTGCACGTAGTGCACCCTGCTGACTAACAAACGAGGCTCTGTCGACCCGCCAACACGCACTGACCAGCGTGGCGGGTTACTGTCCAAAATGCACAGAAGCACAGAAAACAGGCCCCAAGTGCTCGGCGACTCCAGCGGTTAAGCTAGCGTGTACGGACGTGGGCGCGGCTCTGGGATCCGGGGTGCTAAGAATCTCTGGGCGAGAGCGATCAACCGTCGACGACTGGACCTGGCAACGTTCAACACACGTACACTCCGGTCCGATGAGGAGATCACCGAATTCGAGAAGGAGTTGAGCAGGTTACGAGTATTGTGGGATTGTCTGAAGTCCGAAGACAGGGAGAAGACACGGTAATCCTAAGATCTGGTAACCTGTTCTATTAACGGGAAGGGGATCAGCAGTCCTAAGGTGGTGTTGGGTTTATCATCCACAAGTCTCTTGTGAACAAAGTGGTAAAGATCGAGAGTGTGTCGACCAGGGTAGCGTACCTTATACTCAGAATATCATCAAAATATTCGCTGAAGGTCTTACAAGTTTACGTCCCGACCTCGATACACTCTGACGACGCAGTAGAGACCATGCGTAGTTCTAAGAGTCACTTCACCGTGGTCAAGGGGGATTTCAACGCAAAATTGGGCAAACGAGATGGCGACGAGCTGCGAGTGGAACAATTTGGATTTGGATGTAGGAACCACTGGGGACACCTACTGGCCAGTTTTAAGTATTATCTATAGCGAATCCGATAAATGTACCGTAGATTTAGGAAGTCCTGTCTACGTTAAACAAGACAAATATAGCGCAAACAGTACCAGATTAAGCCGGGGCGGGGCTTACTTTGGAAGCCTGGAACAATTTGCTACACAAATTGTTCCAGGTCCCCTAAATTCTTGTAAATGATTACGAATTAAAACTTCGTAACTTATTTTTCAAACAGGCCGTGAAGGTCTTCGGTAGCGAGGGGCGTAGGATGCAAACCCGAAATTAGTTATGTATTCTTTAGAGTGATACGTATTCATTTGATTTTTTATCGTTTTACAGAACAATCAACAATCGTCGGACCACGCCCTCAAGATAAGAGTTGAAATAAAGCAAAATGAACCAGGAGATGCAAGTGTAAGTATTTCGGATAGTTTAAAGCACTATCCCACTAATCCTACTAATATTATAAATGTGAAAGTTCGTATGTGTGGATGGATATATGGATGTTTGTTACTCTTTCACTCAAAAACTACTAAACGGATTTCGATGAAACTTGGTACACGGGTAGACCATGTCCTAGAATAACACATAGAATACTTTTTACGTTGGGATTATGTTCTCTTGGGATAATTTTCTAACCCGCTGACAAATGACAGCAACTGTCCAATATATTGATCCCAATCATTCTATCATTCGGTCATTCATTCTACCATTTGGTCAATCATTCCACGATTGGCAACAAACAAAAAATGCCTTTAATTTAATAAATAAAACAGTCGTTTTAGTTCACTATTTACAACACAAGAACGACTATTAAAATATAGAAAAGACACACGTAAACAAAGATAACCCAAACGGTTAAGTACGCGATACAATTAACACCAAACTCAGATACCAAAGGAGATGTGGCACAAATGAAACGTAGGAAAGAATCAGCCGTCTGCGAGGTCCTCACAGCAGTTGAGTGAAAAGGCACTATGCGGCTCTCAGGGGCTCGCAGGCTTCCAGAGACCAGAGGAATCGAAAAAAGGTTCACATGGCGGGCCCAGTAGAGGCTGTAGAGGCTTGCAGAGACTTGAGAAGCAGGAGAGATCCACAGTGGTGGGCGGACAGGTCTTGCACGAATGGTACCCTTCTCATAGCCGATAACAACATTTCACTTCATTTTATTCCAATTAATTTTACTCCAACTCACTAACTGACGTTATCAAAAAAATTCAGCTGACAACCAGACACTGACACTGAATTAATTATTAAATTTTTCAAAATCTGACAGCTAGAATTGACCAGCCAGTCTGGTTAAAATATAAAAAAAAATCCGTACTATAGTATAAACGCGAAAGTTTGTATGTATTTGTGCTCTGAGAGTACTGGTCCGATTGCGAAAATTTTATCACTAATACAAAACGGCTTTATTCCTGAGTGAAATATGCTATACTTTATGTATGCGTGCGATCTATAATATAAAAATGAATCGCTAAATGTTTTGCTAAGCGCAAATCTCGAGAGCGGCTGAACCGATTTCGCTAATTCTTTTTTTGTTGTGTTTGTTATTGAGAGGAGACGGTTCTTACGGAAAAATAAGGTAGAGCAGGGCAGGGGTGTGTACGGTAGAGTAATGTAGAGCAGGGTAGAGTAGGGCAGTGGCTTGCCAGGTGCCTTTAGAGGGGGCAAGCCAAGGAATCTTGACTCATCTACCTACCCACACCTAATATCCCGAAAAAATTCGCGCTATAATCTGCCGTGACGTATCATCAGTGCAGAATTTCTTACTGTAATGCTGATTTTAATAGGTACATTTGTTTTTTTTTACTGATAGAAATTAAGTAAAAATATATTGGTACTTAAAAGAAAAACTAGCAATATTTTTGGCAACTAGCTCACAACATTCTAGTTGACTTCAGAAAAATCCACTAGGTGGCGCACAAAAGGTTGTATTAATCCGTCCGTAATATTTAATCAAATTCATCATTAAATTGTTAACGATATGTAATATTATTGGCAAATACTCACAATTTAAACAGCATTAGCTTCGTTCTTCTTTATCACACACATAACACTTAACTTTCGAAAAAAAGAGTCAAGTTTCTATTGGCGGTTTACCAAAACAGAATCAATGAAATACTCGTATCAGCATTCAACAGCTATTGAGAATTCTGATGCATTTTCATGGCACCAGCGAAGTTATTTGAGTCGTACCTGATGTATTCCAAGCATTGTTATCGTTTGAGAAAAATTAATGCCTACCAGTGACGAAGGTTCCATACAACTCGATTCCCACCGGCTTCCCTTCAGAAGTTTAGAACACAACCACTCGCTACCGTAATTGAGAAATGGCACAATCAATCAATCAATCTTTTCTTTATCTTTTATCAATCTTTTGTACAGAGAAACATTACAAAACGCCTACACTATGGATGGACATTAAATCAACAAAATTTGCATTTCAACAACATGTTGCTATAAGATAAGCCGCAGGTGCGATCGGCTTAATTTATACGTCATAACGTCACATAAACGTCAATAAACCTACCCGCGTATTAGCGCTCCGGCAAGCCGGTTTTTTTTTCGATTTATTTGATAGAGTTGTATTGAATAGGCTTAAAAACTATTAGATTGTTTTTTAAAATTCTTTCACCTTTCGAAAGCTACATTATCCACGAGTAACATAGGCTAAATTTTATTTTGAAAAAAAAAAATAGGGTTCCGTAAGATATTTGGGTTTTTCGGACACAAGGTGTAAAAAATTAACCAGAATAGTTACTTATTTTGCGTAAGCTGTCTAAACTATAAAAGATAGAACCATAAAATGTTCTAATTAGATCTATTGTAGATCTTATAAATATCTACAAAAAAGTCCGCAAAACAGTATACCTATCTATGTCGAGTGAGGCACAACAACCATTTTTTTATCTAATAATCTTGAATTTTTTTGGACTACATTTAAACGCATTTATTTTACTCATGCTATTAACCCTTATCTAAATAAATTATTTCATCACTAAGTACAGTTTATGTAGATAATATTTGGTCTTTGAATGATTAAAATTGGACGTTTGGTTTTGGAGTTAGGGCGAAATTAAAATATTACGATTTATGCTGCACGCGCGAGTTTAGATCTATGAGTAAGGTCGTGCGCGAAGTCTAATAATTTTCGTGCGATTTTTTTTAGATTTCGTTCTTAAAACTACACCTACGCAAAAGTTCTTCTCAGAGCTGGTTTTTTTAAACATTTTAATATATCAAAAACAAGAACGATTATCTGACCTAGCCATTCTTTCTATATAAAAACGTTCTTTACTAAAAATTAAGAATCTTCCCGGCTTGTATAATAATGTCTAAGCGTACTTTGTAAGAAAGAATAGACGAATAGCTTTAGAGTATAAGTAGTATTATTAGTACTTAGTCGATTAAGTTTTGTTTAATTTATATCATATAATTTCACCACAAACGGCTTTTTAACTTTTCTGAGAAATATTCTAATTAATAAAGTTACAAGATTATATTTGTCTCTACCTAAACAATATCGAGTCCGCACGTACGCCACACACAACCACAAGTATAGTTTCCGTATTCTTCTTCTTAGGCGGGCACTCTTGTCAGAGTGGTCGTGGCTGTTGATGAACAGGCCTGCGGCGTGCCGCCGTCGTTTGCCTCCAAGGCTGCGGCATGTCGAGCGATATCTCTCCATTTCTGGCGGTTTTTGGTATTACGCGCACACTGTACTGCTGTCGACTACGTAGCCCTGGTGATGAGATCGATCGGACCACAAGTCTCTCCATCGAATCCTCGTTTCTGGAGATGTGCCCAAAGAACTTCAGTATTCGCAACTGCACAATTGACGAAAGTATATCCCGTATGTGAAGCTCCTTGAGGATGGAGTTATTGGTGCGGAATGCTGTCCATGGTATTTTCAACATCCGTCTCCAACACCACATCTCTAAGGCATTGATTTTTCGGCGATCTTGCCGCCTTAATGTCCACGTCTCGGCCCCGTAGAGAAAGATTGGAAAAACTAGACACTGCATTAAACGAACTTTGGTATTCTGTGTTATTCTGCTGTCTCTCCAAATCTTTCCCAGACGCTCTACTGCCAACCTGGTGATAGCGGATCGGCGCTTAATCTCGTTCTCACATCCTCCAGCGTTCGAAATAGAGGAACCGAGGTAGATGTAGCTCTGGACTACTTCGCAGTTGGCGATAGTCAGTACACCTTTGGTGTGATGTTCAGCCCGGTCCACTATCATATTTTTTGTCTTGTCCCTATTAAGAGTCAGTCCGAATTGAAGGCTTATCGTTTCTAGACGAGTCAAGAGCTCTTCCAAATCCTCTTTAGTTGTTGCAAGAAGAGTCGTATCATCAGCATACCTTAAGTTATTTATCACCCGCCCACCCAGTGACACACCCTTCTCCCACCCATCCAAGACGATGCACATGATGTATTCCGTGTAGGTGTTAAATAATAAGGGCGACAAAATACATCCTTGCCGAACACCGGACTCCGTCTTAAAAGTTTCCGAAAGGACATCATCCACCCGTACTGCTGCAGTGCCATCTTCATATAATCCCTTCAGTAATAGTATCAAGTGCTGTGGTACTCTCATCTCTATCAGGATTTTCCAGAGGCATTCCCATATGACAGTGTCAAAAGCCTTGCAGGAATCAGCAAAGCAAATGAAGAGTGGTTTATTAAATTCTCTGGCTTTCTCAATGATCTGCCGCAGTATGAGTATCTGTTCGCGCGTGCACTCCTATTACAAATCCGGCTTATTCAGGCGCAATTTGGCGAGTAAGGTAAGCCTGCAATCTAGTGTTAAGAATGTGCAGTAACACTTTGCTTGCGTGCGATATGAGCGAGATGAGCCTGTAATTATTACATTTCTTGGTGGAGCCTTTCTCATGCTAGGGTATAAATATTGACTTGGACCAGTCTTCAGGCCATTTGCCAGACTTTCACGTCTTGCAACGGATAGTGTACAGAAAGTCCACTCCTGTCTCTCCCATTGCCTTGAATACTTCGATTGGGATCTCATCTACTCCAACAGCCTTATCACTCTTCAAATGTAGGATAGCAGCTCGCACTTCATCTCGCAATATATCAGGCTCCCGGTCACCGAGGTAATCTAAAGTACACAGATTGTCTGCAGTTGTGTGATTAGCAAAGAGAGATTTGCAATAGTTCTTCTAAACATTTAGTATGGCCTTAATCTCCCGCCATAAATGCCGTTCCAGTTCCACACATATCTTTGCCAAAGCGTTGTTGCGATCTCTCCTGCATGCTGCCTGTATGGCGGATTTTTTGGCATACAGCTCTGCACTACTGGCACCCCTGCTGTCATCCAGTGCTGTCTTGTGGCTGATATTTGCTTGGGCTGGGATTCCGTTATTGCCTGCACAACACATTCCTTTGCAGAAATCCACAAAAGATTCGAATCCGCATTTTCAATTTCTGCTCTCCAAGAACTATGTTTTCTCTCGATTGAATTGATGAGAGAGTTCTTATCTACTACTTTCATCCTTTGAGGTGTTTTGTTATTTTTTGCCTTTTGTAACCTAAGGTGGTGCATCATGACTCACATTTTCACTGTTTTTCATACAACCGCTCATAACTGATTATGACGTTATTACACATTTTTCATTAGATATTTTGGAAACACAGTATCTTGTGGATATTATCTAGGTTTCTAAAGAAACCAATTTCTAAATTTGTGTAAAACTAATCCAGTAAAAACCTCTGAAAATGTCCTATTTTGTATGAACTTTGACACTTCATAATTTGCCTAAAAATTAAAAAAGTCAAAAAAGTAATTCTCTAGAGACCTTGCAAATTTTATTAAGATTCTAAATGATGACAACTTTTTCCAAAAACTTTTAAGGGTTTAAAAAAAACAGCTATGTCCTAGAGCAAGTTTTGTGAAATTTTCGAGTAAATCTCGGAATTACCGAATACTAACAGAGTTTTCAGGCGTTATTTTTCTTTCTTTGCGTTGCCTTTTCGTCAAACATCGCGTTGGATTGCATTAAATGAAGTAACAAGCTTTTAAACCATTTTCGATGTTTACGAAAACCGAGTGGAGAAGGACCCTCTTAATCTCAACTTTCCAATTAACAATTCATGGTCAGAATCACAGTCTGCACCGGGCAAGGTGTGCGCATTGGTAACCGAGCTTCTCCATCTCGATCTGACCAGGATGTAATCGATCTGGTTCCTACATCTGTCGCCAGGGGATGTCCAGGTATACAAGCGCCGAGGATGGTGTTTGAAAGTAGTGTTGATAATTGTCATGTTGTTATTGGCAGGAAATTCGATCAAGCGTTCTCCTCTCTTGTTTCTAACTCCAAGACCATACTTTCCAACGATGTTCCTTATTCCATCGTCCATAACAGTGGCCCCCACGTTGGCATTAAAGTCTCCCATGACTATTAATAGCTCTCGTTTAGGTATATTAGCATTGTCTCATCACTGGCAGAACTAGTGGGAGCATAAACCTGTACGATATTCAATCTGGGTCAATAATATTTCCGTATTCATAAACTGTTAAATGACAGATAACAAAAAAATTACTATCAAAACAATTACGTACAACACGAAAACCGATCCAAGCAAATTTAAACTAATTTGTAGTTCGTAGGAACCACTTTACGCGTCATAGAGGGCGCCTCGTAATATGCGTAAAAATTGAGGTCTCTCGTAATATTCATTCATGTCTTTTCCAAAGCCGAGCTTTATTTTAATACAAAAATGTTCGATGAATCTCTCATATTTTACCCACACAGACACCAAAATTGATGTTTTTATAGCAAACGTAGAGATAGAAGACCAAGCCTCATATAAAGCCTTTGTGGTAGAAAGAGAATAGGAATACATTAGTGTACATCTCTTTCTTTTGTTAAGTGTTAGAGTGAGATCGGAGAGATTGCGGTCAGATTGGCAACCTCGCTTATGGTATCGTATCTTATTAATGAATTTTTGAATTTCGCACTAAATGGCAACTGAGCGTAACCGCGTAGGCGCGCGAAGTTTAAAGTTTAGATTTTTGTTTTATTTAATTGATTAGCCGTGTTCTATGATTTAGGTGTGTGGTAGTGGTAGGTCAAGCCGGGCTTTTTGGCTTGTATTGCTCGCACTTCCCTGGAGTAGGGTAGAGTAGGTTATGAAGTAGGGTAGAGCAAGGTATAGTGGGGTCGAGTAGGGAAGAGTAAGGTATAGTGGGGTGGAGTAGGGTAGAGCGGGAGCGAAGCCGCAGGCAAAAGCTTAATAGGCTAAGTATATTTTATGTATGTGTCGCCACTGTGCGCAACGCCCGGAGGACACGGTGGAGCACACAGTCGAGGTGTGCTCTGCCTGGGCGGAGCAGCGCCGTGCCCTCGTGGGGGCGATCGGCGGCGGAGACCTCTCGCGCCGGGCCCTGGTCGAGGCCATGGTCTGTAGCGAGGAGGAATGGCAGGCGGTCGCCTCCTTCTGCGAAGCAGTAATGCTAGTAAAGGAGGAGGCCGACTGCATCAGGCTACGGCGCCCTCGCCGCCGCCGCCGGGATTCCGAACCCGATTTCCGGCCACCGTAGACGCTGGCTCGCGGACGGCGAGCCATGGGTAGCTGTCCGATCGTCCGGTAATGGACCGAGTCTAAGACGTCGACGGCGCGCACTGTTCCCGCGTGCCTCAAGGAGTTGTCAGCTGCAGGAGGGGCCCAGTTGAGTCGAAGCCTACTTGGGCCAGGGTTGTCCGAAAGGAAGCTCGTGCCCCGGTATGAAGCACGTCCTAGCCGGACTCGGGGCACGTCCTGGCCGGATTCGGGCCATTGGCACGTCGCAGTCTTGCGACATGGCCTCTTACAACCACTCCGCATTGGTGTTGATGTCGACAGGACGTTTCGATGCTTGCACTTAGATCATTTTCAGCATCCAGATCGCAACCTCGGATCCAGTCGCCTTAGCAGTCCCCCGGATACATATTAATTGTATGACGGCGCCTATAACATAGACGTTTGTGCTACTCCGGGCCCTATGATTCTATACGATGTATGATATATATCCAGGATATACGTCCTACTTGCCTGATTTTCAGGCAGATTAGGGTTCTAGAAAAAAGAAGACACTAACAGAATAGATATTCTAGGAGACCAAAAGAAATGAATTAAAAAATCACCAAGATAATACTTATTGATTCTGGTTTCTTCATATCGATGTAACTTTTTTCAGACAGACATTTCAGTTTTGCTGTCATACAATAAAATGATGAAATGGCTCTGGATTCACATAGGTTTTAAAGTGCTACAAGGGTGCGGACGGTGTCCATAAATTTTTGTGCATTGTTCTTTCCAAGAGTTAGTAGAGTGCATTTCACTTAAGAAGTACCTTTGCCGTAATGTTGGCAATCCGGCAAAACAGCGTTGCAATATTTTTAGCAATTAAATCACTATATTAGGGAGATTAACTAATACTACTTTTAACAAAGGCCTTCTTTTGTTTTTTTTTTTAAACTATTTTTTAATAAAGTATGGGAAGCTGGGCTCCATTCCGAGTCCTGCAATTCTTTCAAATACCGAAAACGCCACGCCACAATATCGTACCTCTCTATTAACTACTCCCTTTAAGCCCTGTTTTTTAAATAAAATTCCATTCCCCTCATAATTCTCTAAAAACTGTTGCAACTACCGTTAAAATCGATTTCGTTTCGCGTTTTAGGGAATAATTTTGGTAGAGTAGGCAACTCTTTCCTTTTTTCCCTTCTTGAGTCCCAGATACTTGTGAACTTCTACCGTTATTTGGGAACCCGGTGGTGACGCGTTCCGACGCCCATGAAAACACACGGCCTCGAAGTTGTGCAGTGTCGCGGTTCAGGATAGGGACCAGGGTTATCGCAGGTGAGGCCGTGGCAGGAAGAGAAGGGGATGGAACTTCATCGATTCCGGACGTGGCGGCTAGGCTCCAGGCAACTTGGGTCGAGCCCGAATACCAAGTCTCGCAGATCCTGACTGGATATGGATGTTTCCGGAAGAGATTGTATGAAATGCGGTTATGTGAGGTCAGCGTGTGCTATTGCGGTGATGAGGACGAAAATTTTGATTACGTTCTGTGGCGATACCCCCTGTATGACGAACAGCGACGGAAGATGATGGACTCACTTGGATCAGGGACCGGTTTACTACTGCGACCTCATGGCCTCAGAAGCCAACTTCCAGCAGCTAAAAGAGTTCGGACACAAATGGCACAGGCTAAGGAGCAAGTTAGAGGGACCGTTAGTATGCCGCCCCAGAATGGGGAGAAGGGCGTTATGGGGACAGGACGAGGAAATTTGTAAAGGAGTCAAGAAGCGGGTGCACTTATAGCGCGCTCATATTTATATGGGTAGCCGTCTTCTTGCGATTCGGCCTATCCTATGTCTAATAATAATATCCTATGTGTAATATAAGATTAAAAAAATATATGATTAAAAAGTATAAGAAACTTTTAAAGAAACAAAGTGTTTATAAATGTAATATTAATCTCCGTCAACAGCGATTTAACTTACAAAGTCAATTAAATGAATGTAATTATAAGTTGGAAAACAGCAAAACAATGTATAATTTTGATATACAGAACCTTCAAAAGGAACTACTGTGTAGGGAAAATACTATAAAAGAAATTTTTTGTAAGTATGAGTCTAGCCAACAAATGTTGAGTGAGCGCATGCAGGAGGCTTGTGAGTTGGTGGACTTGGTGAAGTACAATGCAGAGAGGTATGAGTCATTGACCAACCATCTCACCTGTAATTGTGCTCCCACACCGCCACCTCCCATGCCTCTGCATGAAATTTCAGAATCTTCTCAATATGAACCTCATACTACTGAATCCATGAGCCCTTGTCAAAGTAATATTTTGGTGTATTCGGATAGATTGGGAACAGGTTTTGGATCTTTATTAAATAACCGTTGCCAACATACAATTGTGAGCCATTGTTACCATAACCTGCATTTTAATGAGCTTGTTTATAAAATTAAAAATACACAAATAAATGAGCAAACTACAGTGGTACTATTAATTGGAAATAGTTTAAATGTTACCAAAAAGGACATAGTTAATGGTATTGACACCCTACTTAAATTAAAATTAAGTAAATTAATATTATGTGCATTGCCTTATTCTAACTGTTTATCTGATCAGGAAAATGAATACATTTATAGTTTAAATAACTTGATGCATATCTTGTCATGCCGTCATAGTGACCGGTTATTGTATTTTGACACTAACAATTTTGTTAGTGATTTTGTTTTGATACGGGAACATATGTTTCTTCCCAAAAAAAGTCGACATTTATTAGCTACTTTGTTAGCTTATAATATACACCATACAGTTATTGATAATTTAACTGAGACTAGGTTAAGTGACGAATCAGTATTATCTAGTATACCTAATAATGCTGATAAAAATTCTTTAAACAATTAGAAACGACAAAAGGGAAGCCTAATAGCAATATTTTATTATACCATCAAAATATAAATCGCTTCTCTGGCAAAATTCTAGATGTGGAAATGTTAATAGATAAATATCATATGGATATCTTATGTTTTTGTGAAACCTGGTTAAAACCAGATAGAATGCTGTTCGTATAACAGATCTTCAATAGGGGGTGGTACCTTGATATTATGTAATAATTCTTTAAGATACTAGCTTTGCCCGCGCGGCTTCGCTCCCGCTCTTCCCTACTCCACCCTACTATACCCAACTCTAACCTACTCTACCCTACTCTACCCTACTCTACCCTACTCTACCCTACTCTACCCTACTCTACCCTACTCTACCCTACTCTACCCTACTCTACCCTACTCTACCCTACTCTACCCTACTCTACCCTACTCTACCCTACTCTACCCTACTCTACCCTACTCTACCCTACTCTACCCTACTACTCTACCCTACTCTACCCTACCCTACCCTACTCTACCCTACTCTACCCTACACTACCCTAATTTTTTTTCCATAAGAACCTTCTCCTCACAATAACAATAACAACAAAAAAAAAATCAGCCAAATCGGTCAAGCCGTTTTCATGCCAAGTCGTGACAACGGAAAACGGGGGTCATTTTTATATATATAGATAAGGAAAGGAAAGATATCACTGCTTGTTCTGTTGATCGCTTATGTGAGGTAGCATGTGCAGAGGTTGAAGGCCAAACTTTCTTATGTGTCTACAGACCACCTGCATCAAACTTGACATCTTTTTTGATCATAATAGAAGAAATACTAAATAAACTTATTAGAGATAACAAATTGTTTTTTGTTTGTGGGGACTTAAATATTGATTTACTAGTAAATTCACCCGAAAAATTTAAACTTCTCTCATTGTTTAGTTCTTTTAATTTGAAATGTATTTTTAATGAAGCAACAAGAATAACCCCTACTTCAGCTTCATGTATAGATAACATTTTTACTAATTCTAATATTAAAGACTCATCCATAATTAGTGGCGTTAGGTCTGACCATACTGGTCAACTCTTATCTTTCGAGTTAGTAAAAAAGTTACAATTAGATTCAACTGCAGAGTTTAGACTGCTAACTAAAAATAAATTAAATAATTTTAATAATAATGTTCTTAGTAGTCTCTCAACAGCCAATTTTGAATCGCAAGACCCCAATGTCAACTATAGTACATTATTCTCTACAATATGCCAAGAATTTAATAAGGCGTGTCCTGTTAAAAAAAATTAAGTCAATAATAAATCTAAGTTTAATGAATGGGCTACTACTGGAATAAGAAAAAGCAGAGATACTTTATATCAGCTGTATCATGAAAAATCCTTGTCGTCTGATCTTAACTTGCATAACCATGTTAGAAACTATTCAAAAATATTCAAAAGAGTCTGCGCCCAAGCTAAATCTAAATCAATAAGTAAGATAATCGGAAACTCTAATAATAAAATAAAAGCTGTCTGGAAGGTGATAAACAAGGAAACTGGAAAGACAAACCAACAAGATCGGAATGAATTTTCGCTAAAAATTCATAGTAAAGTCTTCACAGACAGGTCTGAAATAGCCGAGACCTTAGTAAACTTTTTCACAAACATCCCAATTGAAGTTACGAAATCTCTTCCATCTTCATCTTTGTTAGCTCAATCTTTTTTGAAAGAAAATTTCACCAAGGATATACCAACCTTTGAATTTAAGCGTATCTCCGTTGATACAGTTATAAAAACATTCAAAAGACTTAACATAAAAAACACTGAAGACTTATGGGGTATATCTGTTAAGGTTCTCGGAGATATTATTGATTCAATTGCTCCTGTCTTAACAGGCATATTCAATCAATGTATAGAGAGTGGTACATTCCCTGATTTAATGAAACATAGTAAAGTAGTACCAATTTTTAAATCAGGTAGTAAGAGTGATCCTTCTAATTATAGACCAATATCTGTGCTTCCAGCATTGAGTAAAATCTATGAAAAAATCATGCTCGACCAGATGTTGTCTCATTTTAATTCTAATAGGATTTTGCATAGTCATTAGTTTGGCTTCACGAAAGGAAGGTCAACGACGGATGCAGGAGTGAAACTCATCAGTCACATTTTGGAATCCTGGGAGAAATCTCAGGATGCTATTGGCATATTCTGTGACCTCTCTAAAGCATTTGACTGTGTTGACCATAATACTCTGATCTGTAAATTACATCATTACGGAATTCGTGGACGAGCTGCTGATCTTGTTTTTTCCTACTTATCTTACAGGCAGCAAAAAGTATCCATTAATGGGGCGACGTCCTCGGGATCTTTAGTAAAGATGGGCGTGCCTCAGGGTTCAATTCTTGGCCCTTTCCTTTTTCTGGTTTATATTACTGACCTTCCTTATATGATGGCTAATTTATCCGATATAATTCTATTTGCTGATGACACCTCTCTTATTTTTAAAGTAGATAGAAAAGATGGGGATGTCTTGCGTGTTAACGAAAGTCTGGCTGTTCTTTCGAAATGGTTCGCAGCTAATAATCTCCTATTAAATGCGAATAAAACTAAATGTATAAAGTTTTCATTACCGAATGTCCCTCAAGTTGACGTCAGTCTAATTCTTGATGGCAAAAAACTTGATGTTATTGCGGACACTGTGTTCTTAGGTTTAACTATCGATTCTAAACTACAGTGGGGCGCTCATATTAGAACTCTCTCGGGAATATTAAGCTCAGCTGCATATGCAGTTAGAAAAATAAGGCAATTGACAGATGTAGCCACAGCTAGCTTAATTTACTATGCTTATTTCCACAGTATTATGTCTTATGGCATTTTACTGTGGGGATCTGCAGCTGATGTAGACTCAATTTTCATATTGCAAAAGAGAGCTATCCGGGCTATTTATAGGATGGGTCCTCGCGAGTCCCTCAGAAATAAATTAAAAGAAATCGACATTCTCACTCTGCCTTCTCTTTATGTCTTAGAATGCATTTTGTATGTTCGTAAAAACTTAGGACTCTTTAAAATTAGAAGCGATTTTCACAACAAAAATACGCGTAGTAAACACGAAATTGTATTACCCAAATGGAGATTAGCCAAGACCAGCAAGTCATTCCTAGTAAACAGCATACGCTTTTACAACAAGCTGCCAAAGGCGGTAACTGAACTTAGTGAGGGAAAGTTCAAAACTCATATTAAGCGTGTCCTAACCAAAAAAGCATTTTACAAGGTTAAAGACTATGTCGAAGACAAGCTTGTTTGGCAATGACTGCCTCTGCACATGTGGCCCCCTGGTAAATCATCAATATTGTGTCTATTAACTGCTCCACTTTTGTTTTAATGTACATATATTTATTTTTCCTTTAACGAATTGCTTTTGCAATATTTTTTATTTTTTTATTTAGACTTCAACTGCATTCAATTTGTTAGTAATTTATTTTGTTAACAGTTGTAATTATTTAAATTTTTCTGTTGTAATTATTTATATAGCCTCTTTTTGGAATGTGAATGTGAGAACACTGTATAATCCACAAACACTTAGATAACTTTCTATTACAACTTACTATATTTTTATTTTATTATGATTAATTTTGTGCTTTTGTGTACAGTGTTGACTGGTCTACACTGTTCTTACATAAATCAATCAATATTGTAATAATCACATTTTTTAAAAGAGTAACCATGGAGTTTCTTGCCGGTTCTTCTCCATAGAAAACGACCAATTTCGAACCGTGCACTAGCTTCTGACGTTTTATAAGTGCCCTTGTAGGCCTATATGAAATAAAATATTTTGACTTTGACTTTGACTTTGACTTTGATTGTGGCTTGTAAAGGTTAAATTTCTTGTTTTAATTTTGCAGGAAATCTGCTAAGATAAAGTAATCAAAAAGGAGAAAGAAGAAGAAGAAGACGATGATTTCGTTGATATGGATGAAGTAAGTAATTTTAGTATTTAAATAGTAACCAGTAACAAGGAATAGTCTGAATCAAGTTAGCCACATAGGTAGCCGTCAGAGATTTATTAGTTTGTAGTTATTACCATAGAATGGAAAACTAAAAATTGATAGGTAAGTAAGATTTTGACAGAGGGTTGACTAGTGTCGATCTCTCCTCGTGGCTTTACTTTCAATCATGTTACAGTAACCTAGACCTACTGTCATCACGTTACAGTAGGTGCAAGAAGTCGACTAATACTCGTCAGAGATAAAGGTGTTTTTGCCTTAGGCTAGCTTGAATCCGTCACTTAACTCGGGATTTAAACTCTAAACTATGACATCCTTCAAATGGTCATGTTTCAATTTGGCACCTGTGACATAAGACACTGCTGTGTTTCCTCGCTGTTTCTATTCAGTCAGATGGAAACTCTGTAACTACTTATTTTAATATCCCTATAATGTCAATCTCACGGAATGATAGTGGGTTCCTAATATTAATATAATAATGCAGGGTGTATTTTGAAGACCGAGGAAGAGTTGAGAGTGGCGGTGCGAAGGCTGAGTGCCAAAAACACCGCCCCAGGACCCGACAGCTTGCCAGAGAAAGCCTGGGTCTGGTTTTAGTCAGTAAAAGTCTCCAGACACTATCTCCCGCTCCACCCAAGTGCGGGTTTTGTCATAAGACATTCCCCATCGAAAAAAAAGGGTGTATTTTGAAACTGGGGCATTATTTGAACATTATTATACATAACAGGTACCTACATTGCGGAAATCCAAACAACACTAGTTCTTTTTTCTGGACCCTGGGTGGCGTCCTATTGGCTTGCTCGCTACCGTAGACATCTTGTCCAACAACAATTTCCATCTCGCTGCTTCTCTGCATATAGAAACAGCGAACTACTCATTGCTTGCCGTCCGCGCCTACGGTGGCCGGAAATCGGGATCGGAATCCCGGCGGCGGCTGAGGCGCTTTGAGCGCCGTTGCCTGATGCGGTTGGCCTCCTTTGCTAGCATTACTGCTTCGCAGAAGGAGGCGACCGTCTGCCACTCCTCCTCACTCCGGACCATGGCCTGTACCAAGGCCGTCTCAAGCAATCTCCCGAACTTACCATGTCCGGTGAGAACTTGCGTCAAGTGGAAGGTGAGGACGCCGTGAGGCCTTTCCAGACACGCCTCAAAGAGGACACTTACCGTCATAATTGTGGCGTACCCAGTACTGGGTGGCGATAGTTGCTGACGCCATTTCACCATGTGATGCCGCCGGGGCTCAGTCCGCCATGCCGTGACCTGTCGCGTCGGTGGACTTTCGCCCCAGCGTGGCACCTCCACGCGCAAATCGAGCATGTGTGCAAGGAAGTTTGGCTCCAGACCTTATGGTGGCAGACCAGCAAGGAGGCTCGCCGCTTCGTGGGAAACCGTGCGGTATCCTTGTACCATCTGTATTGCCATGACCCTCTGGCATGCGTTCAGCTGGGCCTTCGGTTGCTGACGCAGCGACGGTGCCCGCACTGGTGCCTCATAAAGGGCCATGGACCGAAAGATTCCTGCGTAGAGCCTCTGGCAGGAGGCGTCTGGACTCCCAAGGTTGGCCAAGAGCCGCTTGTGAGCAGCCCCAGTCCGGTTTAGTTTTGGATCCAGACGTCGGAAATGCTCCACGAATTTCCACCAGCTGTCGACGATGAGTCCCAGGGTCCCCTTGGGTCGTTTGCTAAAGCAGTGGGTTTGGAGATTTTGAAATTGACTCTGCCATCGTCGGTCTTCAGTTTCGTAAGCTGGCTCTGCCCAATAGAGAGATCCCGTGCAAATACTTTGGAGCCCTAATTCCGCTCAATTGCGTCCTTAATCCTCTTGGTATTAAATCGGCGAAGGTCGCATTTCAGAGACTTCGAGATCCATTTATTGAGCTGCCGGTACGTGCATGCATCATCTGAAGACTGCGAAGTCATTGATCAAACTCTGATCAAATTCTCGAGCTCATGAAGAAGAGACCCGACTGTATGTGCAGCTTCCACGAACCCATCATATTTGTCCACGGAAATCTAGGCACTCGAAACGATTTTGAAGTTTGAGCTGAAAGCCCTCGGAGTTTTGGATCTGGATCTGTGCAGGACGGAGCGTAGACTTCATTGATCGAGATCTTGCAAGCTTGACATTGATATTCATTGTGCCTCTCACCTTACGGTGAGCACTCCCGGTTTTCACCGCATTGATCACAGAGACATAATTGAATATTTGCTTCTTTGTCGACATGATGAAGTCAATCTCATTTTTAGTTACACAATCAGCTTTTCCAGGTCCACTTCCTGTGCTCAAACTTTTTGAAGAATGAGTTCATCGTGTAGAGAACCTCCTTCTCCATAAAACTAGCCAGTTCCTACTGGCTAGTTTCTAGTAGTCTCCGGCGGTTCCGATGTCCAAATCCAAATTGCCCCTCTCGCAGCTCATCACCGTCTCGTTTGCCCAGGTTCATATTAAATATCCTCATACATGGACTCCACTTCGTCGTCGGGATGTGTAAAAAAAGAAAAGAAAGATAGAAAAACGTTTTATTTGCCCGATAAAGCGCAAGGCGCGGAATTAACGCAGGTTATCGGATTTGAGAATTATCGTGTCCTCCCCCTATCTTCGGACTTCAGTTAATCCCACAATACTCTATCGCAACCCGCTCAACTCTTCCTCCAGTTCGGTGATCTTCTCGTTGGTCCGGAGTGTACGTACGTTATACGTTGCCAGGTCCATCGTGGACGATTAAACGATCTTGCCCGAAGTTTTGTAGCACCCCCCAGACCCCAGGGCTGAGACTACGCCCGTTCACGTCAGCACTACCGCTGGAGTCACTGGGCATTAGGGGCCAGTGTCTTTTGTTTTTATTCTATGGGGGGGGGGAGCTGGTTCATTGTGGGATTTGGATCATTACCCGCCACGCTGGTCCAGTGCGTGTTGGCGGGTCGCCATAGCCTCGTTCGTTTTTCAGCAGGGTGGACCACGAGCAGGTGAGGTTTGCTTGGGTCCCGACAGACATTGATTGGGACCCCGTTTACCCCCTACGAGTACATATCATTCTTTTTTTCTAGTTATGTTCTTTAAAATTTAAACTTTCAATGATACCAAAACCAGCCAGATACAAATATGTACTATTTGTATCTGGCTGGTTTGGCCAAAGAGATTTTATTACAAGTTCATACATACTATAATACAAAAAGACTTTTTCGCCAACCTAATATTAAATATTCAATTTTGTTTTTAGGAGCTGCTTCCAACGGGAGATAACATCATAAAATGGACAAAACGTCAAATGAAAAGACAAAGAATACGTAAGCAGGCAGGGAAGACGGAGAAAAAGCAGCCGTCACCAATACCGTGCATGGTACCTTGGTCCGAGCGTAGGCAGCCCAGACGCGGCCGCCGTTCTCTGTGGATGTTTGATGAATAGTAGTTAACTAATGGCGTCCTTCAGGTTTACAGGCTGTAACGGAAATATGTCATATATTAGGACTTCTGCCCATAGAAATGAACAGTCTTAGAAAATCAACCTAACAAAGCCATTTCCCAACTATGTTTTCAAGAAAAAATTTCCGTGTAAAAAGTTGATTGTTTCCATGGGAGAAGTCAGATTTTAAATATGATTAGATATTATTGTTACGCTCTGTATACTTATATTAGTAGGTATAGCATGCTATACATTGTCGAATGGACAAAGGCTCGTGTGCGTGTGGATCGAGTTGTCTTTTTTAAAAGTTTATTATATTAATACGAAATCAAGAAAGGATTTAGGATACAATTGTGATAACTTCATGGTGAAGATAAAAGAAATCGATGGGAAAAAAGTAGTGGGTCATTAACTGGAACACTCAATCCGCTAACCTGAGAAAGTACTACACTCAAGTATCTTGAAATATACTAGATATATGTTTAACATTTGTATGTGGATTAATTGTGTTCAGTTAGTGAAAACTAATCAAAATAAGTCAATTGATTTTAATGTTTAATTAGCATTTATTTAAGGTTTATTTAGAACACTCAATCCTCTTATGGTGCAGAACGAGTCTTCCCAAGTTCTGCCGTTTTGGCTCAATAAATTTTTAATATTCTTACGCTGTTTTACGTGTGTAACACAGAGTCAATTACGAAACCAAAACCTGGGCGTAAAACATAATAGTTAAAGAGAAAATAGAAAAAATCTAATCTCTTCAATGTCCCGTATGAGTGTTCCATATTTTAGCGTTTATTTACCTAATCCAAACTGCACTCTGGCTATAAGGTAATTTATGTTTAGCTAAAGGGTAGGTACTTTTTAGTGGTGCTACCATAACTAAAAAGTGAAAAATAAAAAACTTTTTACAAAAAAAAAAAAATAAACCGATTTCAAAAAGTACAAAATAACTTTAATTTCGGAAGTCGGTGTTGAATAACGAAGAGACAAGATTAGGTATCTTAGGTATCTATATACTTTTTGAAGTCGGTTTAATTTTTTTTTGTAAAAAGTTTTTGAAATAATGCTTAATACTTATTCTTAGTTCGTAAGGTAATTTATTTATTATTTAGCTGTTTTCTAATTTTGCACTTCATTAGGTACTTACCTATTTTGTGACAAGTTTATGTTTTTGTACGTATCTATACTCTGGTCAAAATAACATTAGAAATGTATGAAAACCTTTTATTACTGCCCGTTCAACCGATTTTGACTTTTATTACGTTGGTGGTATGACAAATGGCGGTTGCAGTAAATAGTTGGTATGGTAACCACGTTTTTGCTTTTAATGCCATCCTTGACAAAATAGAAGTTACAATCGGTTGAGCAGACAGTAAAAATGGTTTCTTTACATTTCTATTCTTAACGCGAATACGGTACAGGTTAGAAAAATGTACTCTTTACTTTAGGGTACTGAGTTACATCAGTATCTTGCTTAGTTTACTAAGTCAAACATATCGATCTACTGTTTATGATCTCCGGAATTGCTCTTCCTCAGTTGCAGTCCGACAGCCCGCGCTACTGTAGGTAACGCGTGAGGTACTCTCCAACCACGATCAGACATGATTGATCTCTTTATACAGATTATAGATATAAGGTATATGTCTCCAAAGAGATGGGAGCCTTTTACTGGATAGGTGTTTTTTTCAGTTCAATGTTTCCCGGTAGGCCTATACCCACCGGGACACCAAAATCCTTCCCTAAGACTCCTTAATGGAATCAAGTTAAAGATCTGCTATCTATAGCAGTTGCTCTTATGTTTGTTTCATGGCTGCACTATTGTATTCTTCAATATTTTCATCGAGTTATTTCGAGATGTAACTTCCTTCCAAATACTTTTAAACTTCAAGTTTCTGTTTGCTACAGAGTAAAGTAAAACCTACTTCTAAGTAGGTATCTCCAGTTAGCGTTTTAATTTTTAATGGACTCGACTTAATATAGCTTATTAGTCGAGATGCAACTCGATATACATTTTCACTGTTTTTCATACAACCGCTCTTACACGATTAAGACGTTATTACACATTTTTCATTAGATATTTATTTTGGAAACTCAATATCTTGTGGATATTATCTAGGTTTCTATTGAAGTCAATTTATAAATTTGTGTGAAACTAATCCTTTGAAGACCTCTGAAAATCTGCTATTTTGCATAAACTTTGACACTTCATAATTCACTTAAAAATTTAAAAAGTTAAAAAAGTATAACAATAGAAGCTTTGCAAATTTTATCAAGATTCTATATG
This sequence comes from Mythimna lalbum, assembly GCA_949319445.1. Lineage (NCBI taxonomy): Eukaryota > Metazoa > Arthropoda > Insecta > Lepidoptera > Noctuidae > Mythimna > Mythimna lalbum. The sequence continues at coordinate 1,124,920 of OX439344.1, read as the reverse complement.
ATGACAACTTTTTTCAATAATTTTTAAGGGTCTAGCAACAAGTTTTGTAAAATATTCGAGTAAATCACGAAATTGGGCTGCGTTAGAGATGAAGTGACAAGCTTTAAATCATGCTCGATGTTGATGATAGGCGAATGGAAAAGCGGTTGTCCAACCGTCTTCCCAGTGCAGCTGGGGTCGCGTCTCCTTGTACGTTTGCACCAGAGAGCCTGTTCTGACTTGTCTGAGCACTTAGACTCGCTTGCTGGATCTCTTTTTGCATATTTGACCACCAGGTGGTGCGCTAGCTATCGTAACTTACTAATAAGAATTGCTTTTATTTGGTAAAAAATAAAATGAGTAAATAAATAATAATAATGATAAGTAATTATAAGTAATAAACATGTATACCTAAAGGATAAATAAGTTTGTTTTATTTTGAAAGGCAATCCAACCAACCCCTTTTCGTGCTATATTGTACCTATGTACCATCGCGGTAATTTCTGCTTGATCTGATCACTTAAAAAAATTCGCTGGAATCCTGCGGCGCGACGCTAAACCAAACCCTTTAAAGTTTTCGTTTCGAGTGCAAGCAAAAATGAACTTAGCGCTGGTCAGGCGGAAGTGTCTTTGATGGTACAGTATAAGATATACCAGAACATGGTTTAGACTCGACATGCTTTTGTGTATCTTTGTCTATTCTAGATTCTAAAATCAACTAGGTACCTACGTTGTCTAAGTAGGTTTCAGAGACCAAACAACAGCTCGTCTTCATAGTTTATTGTATTTGGATCAAGGTCACTTTAAAAACAGAAAAAAAATTGAAAGTCAAGAGCCGGTCGAGTCAACACTCCATAACTTTCCGGCAGCAACGGTCATCTGTTCTGCGAGCCATGCAGCTACCAAGTACTAGTAGGTATTTACAAGTAGCGACTATCCATCTGACCTCCATAACTCAGTAACTGGGTAACATGATTTTCTTTGGCAAACCCAGTGAAAAAAGAAAGAAAAATATTTCACACAATGTAGATGTAAATACTGAAAATAAAAATAAATAAACTAAACTAACAAACACAAACAATCCATAAACACTTCATCACATTTTTTCATAAACAATTTGTCTGCTGCGGTCCTCTCGTCCGATTATAATTTAGGAGTCTTTAAGACAAGAGTGAATAGGTTCTTAATAAACTAGTGCGCGTCACCATCAACGATTGCATCACTGCTTACCTTCAGGTGGGTTCGCAGTCAAGCACTAGTTTATATAAATAAATAAAAAACCTCACATTGTGTGTCTTGCACCTGCACCAAATAGGTCCAGTTCAGCAACACCTAATGCCAGATAACTACGTGGTAGTCGCCTGACGCTAGTTTTAACTGTAACTGTAGGCTCTCGAAAACTTTTAATTGTTTATAGGTTCGCGCTTGACCGCTATCTCATCTGATGGAAAGCGACGACGCGGTCTACGATGGAGGGCGCTTACCCAGAAGTAATCTATTCGCTTCAATGATATAAGTGGATCCTTCACACAAATCATAGGTACATGAGCACCATGAACCTATGACCGTCCCCATCTACATTTATATTTACACCATCTACATTTACATTTATATTTACACCGAGATTGACGGCAAAACGCCGTCAATCTCGGTATATTAATGAGATAGTGCTATTATAGTTCAACCTTCTTTCGAATTTCGAACCCTCGTGCATGGGGATCAAATCATTGTAACGTATTCTCAGAAGTCGGACTTCAATAAAAGTCGACTTCTTCCAAAAAATGATTTTACAAATGTAATGAATATCAGCGTAGTTTATATACCCTGATTATTACCCTGTAGTAGTAAGGCTTTGAGCCCGTGATTTAGTCCGCAGACAAAAAGGTACTTATACAAACGCCGGTAACGAAACCATAGCGACTTCTAATTCGACGCCAACGCCATCTAGAGAGACGTGGGGCAACTCAGGTCTATATTTGGCATGTTGAGACTATTCAGACTATAATAATTTTATCGTATATAGCTTAATACATAACATTATTGTATACAACTTCCGTATGAATGTATATAATTAAAAAAATTATATAGTTGTCACAAAATCAGCAAATGTTCTAGAACTATTTAGAAAATTGTTGAATTATAATTATTTACTGCATAAATACCAAGAGTATTTACGAAAATAAACCGCAGTTAGGTCTAGTCAATTTACAATAACAAAATTTGTAATAGCGTAATGTGCAATATTTCCCTAGAAAATGATTTTCTTTTAGTGCATAAAGCGGATACAAATTACAAACACAACTTGACGTGTGGGGGTGTCATACTAGACTGAACGACTTGTTACTAATTTAGTAACAAGTATCCAAAGATTTTATATATCCTAGTACTAGATTGATTACGACAACCTCAAAAGCGTACCCGAAAAAGAAAGTTACTAAGAATCCTGTCATCTCGCTCTACTAGTGTGTCCACTACCATACACTAGCTATATACTACGGGACAATTTTGCTTTAAAGATTAGTTCAAAGATATTTTTGATACATAAAAAAAAGCCTAATGCGTGTGTACGTAAGAAGATCACTTCTGAACGGCTGCACCTACTTAGTTAATTCTGTTTGTGTTCGTATAAGGTTTGTCAGAGAAAATTATGGATTCATTTAACTTATCATAACAAATGAAATGGCTTCAAAAATGGCAATTGATTCACCTGTAAAAACAGATGTAATAGACGGGCACTTATAATTTAAAATAATTTTGTGATGTATGATGGTCAACAATTATATTCATTTTAATTTGCTCGCTATTGTCTTGACACCATTTCAGTTTCTTTTTAAAAACTTTCCTACTTTTACACATTTCTTAAAGTGAAATATTTTTGCAGAATCGTACAGAGCTCTCAAAGCCATAGTAAAAAAAATATGACAGTACTATATTTTGAGTATATTTAGGATCCAAAACACTTAACTTAAAGTTAGGTTAAATCAAAATATAATGCTTTGTAAAACCTAAACCCCATACTTTAAAGATGTGCCGCCATAATAAAAAACTAGACGCTTCGAATGACCTTGTCTCATGTCTGTTGGAGGGTGGGGACGGTGCCCATACAAACCCGGCATTCTCCTTTCCACTTTAGACTTGTGCGTTGAGACTCATTATTACCATTATTACGTGTAAACGGGCCCTTTGGGAAGGCAACCCCTGTCGCGCTCGCGTCATATCGATCGGCGTCTCGGACATTGGAGCGAAGTGAGTCGCCGGTTGTCGGTGTTTTGATAAGTATTTAGATTTATTGTGTTTCTATACAAATACCCTAGTAACCTTTAATTTGATAGCAATTTATATCACTTTTCGTATCGTTAAAAGACACAATCAAGTGTTGGGGGACTTTCTATTTAAATTGACTGGTAAGTACTTACTATTTGTTACATTTATCTTGTAGCTAAGAAGCGAACTTTTTGTATGCAATGCGAAGTAGCAAATTACAATGCTCGATTTTCATGTTTAGTTATTGTCTACGAATGTTAATATAATATCAGTAGAAAACTATCCACCTAAAATACAGATGAGATACGAGCTTTGATCAACAGATGTAGTCACAGCGGGCCCGCGAGGTATCTGTAGGTGTTTCCTGTGAGTGTGGATCCGTGATTCCTCAAAATTAACTTCGGTAAGTACTGTGCATGGATTGAAGCCGACGACTTAGGGCTATATTTCACCGAGACGGCGCGGCGGCGCGACCAGTCACCGCCATCAACAAAATGTATACAGTTCTATAGAGAGTTACTCACCTGGTGTCTGCTTGGTCGCGCAACAGAAGAGTCTAAGTCATTAGGCCGTCATGGCATTTTCAACAAAGAGTATGTTATATCAATTTTTTTACAAATACCTACCTCATCATCATCATATCAGCCGAAAGACCTCCACTGCTGGACATAGGCCTCCCCCTCCTCCTACAAATACATATACTTAGAAATTTTTGCAACATTATAAACAGCGCTATAAAGGCAAGTATGGGTATACATAGACTAGCAACACAACAAACCCTCACAACAACAAATACGACATCAAATTGTCGACACTATGATCCAAGCTAATTAATCGCTTAAAATTTCAGTGCTGTTACCAGAGAGTAGCCAGCCTTACGCCATGAACCATCAAATACCCATGGAGCCAGCCGTGGTAAGTAAAACAATATTTTTTTATAACCAAAAGCGTTCATAAGTAACTTTTACAATTAGTAGAGTACGCCCGACGGATCTTGGCGAGCCTGAACATAGGCTCTGCACCTCTCTGTCTCTCACGTCATTTGCCATGAACGATGTGAGAGTGTACTGTAGGTACAAGATCACCAATATCTCTAAAATTCACCATCTGCATACACAGAGTAGATTTCTGAGACGGGGCTGTAAGGGCTTTTTTCAAAGTCAATCATCTAATGACTTCTCCCAGTCTAGGGCGGAGTAAAAATGAACCAGGAGAAGCAAGTGTAAGTTTTTTGGATAGTTGAAAGCACTATAGGTATATAAATTAGAAACGACGTACATTGGACACCACTAAGGCCTCAGGGTGCCTCAGGTCAATAAGTAACAATGTGGGATACCAACCGATGCGCGATGGTTAGGCCTTCAGAAACAAGAACCTCCTCACGATGCTAGTAGGATCGAGGAGTACTGCATTCTGTATCAACCCGTTGATCCAACCGCGTAACGACAGCTTCGACAGATGGTCGTCGAAGCTTTTGGCTATCAGACCGTTTGGCGAGCACGACAATCGGCACAATAACAGCCGAGTCTACATTCTACGCATCGAGACAGTGAGCTAAGACGAGGTATTTCGTATCTTTCCCTTTCTCAGCTTTCACTAGATTCTCACGATAGGAAATATATTTATCCCACAAATAGTCCAAAGTTACATTAGATATAAAAATAAAATAAATAATGGACATTAAAATGATTGTGTTATACATGGCGACACAGCTTTTTCTGTGTTAGGTAGGGTTGTCTTTAAGCCAAGTTGTATGCATGCAGCTGTAGATGTGAATTTATTTTAAATGGATCTATTTGAAAGCACATCACTTCTAGTCAAGTTACACAGGTCAGACAGAGAGTCGATCTACGGTACCTTCAGTTGCCCTTTGCTTTAGAGGGGCATGGTTTCCTTTTTAGAAATTCTAGATAAATTACATCCAGACGCAGAATAAATGATTGTGCTCATCACACAAACACGTGGCCGAGTGTTAATTGACCCGACTTACGAGTTGTGGGTCGCGGGTTCAAACCCTGTCAGGCGCATTACTTTGAGTAATTTATTTCATTACCTCTTTTTTATGCTCTCAAAACGGTGAAGGAAAAAATCGTATAGAAACTGGCATGTCCTAGAACCAAAAACTCGAAGACATGTGACATTCACCAACCCGCACTGGGCCGCGTGGTGGATTACGGCCGGCCCATGCCTGAGTCCGAACAGTGGGATTGGCTAGGCTAGTTATGCTATTGTCGCATGTGGAGACGCGGATAAAAAGGCTTTTCGTTCAATTTAATTTATTATATTGTTAGAAGCATCGATATATATGTACTACGTACGTTAGAAGCCTTTTAAACGCATTTTTATACAAATTTCTATCTATATTATTTTTGTTGACATCTTCATCAAAATTCAATCGAATCTCCAAATATTTTATATATCCTACTAGCGAATCTCTCCCTAAACTTTTTTATTATCTTGAACCTTACCGCGAGCTATTAACTTGCCAGTTTGCAATCTTATTAATATGTGAGCTTCACAGTCGTCAAACTACTGTATAATCGTATCTAAATAATTATAGTTTTTATTTCAGCAATCATCGGAGCCCAAAATAAAGATTATATTTGAACTAGAGCCAGAGGAAGATGAAACCGATGTAAGTATTTTCAATATGTAATGATTGTAAGGTAAGAGTTTGAAATAATTATACCTAAGGGCTATATTGTACCGCCTCAAGTCTGCTATTACAATATAGTGTTACGTACGTGGGTAATCAAATGCAGATTTACTAACAGAGAACTTTATTCCCCACAAGCAATTCGCACCTTTGGTAGAACAAGGGCACAATTGCAGTTTTTGCAATTTTACAGGAGAGTCATTTTAAGATATTTTGGTCTAGCTATGTTAATAATGTTCTAAGGTTGTTCTGCTTTGTATGACATAAACTATATACTATATTCTTTAAGGTGTATCGTTTACAAATATTAAAAACTATTAATACACAATTACAATTATGCCCTTGTTCTACCAAAGGTGCGAATTATAAATTAGTCCAGTCAACAATAATCCAAATCACAATTAAGATTAGAGTTCCGTTACACTATTGCTTAGGTCGTTAGATAAAATCACTTTGCACACTTGGGTAGTTCGCTCTTGTTTGAAGTCGAAATCAAAACTGACTCGCTTCCGGTTTTTTTTTGTGTGTGGCTTCTCTTAGGTCAACCTAGGAGGTTGGACTTGCCTGTGGCGGCCCTGATATAAAATCAAGGCTTCCAGCCAGGGCTTACTAAACTACTTAAAAACTAAGCAACAACGCTATGGGCATCCATGTGGGGTACTTACGCGGCTCGTCTTAGTGCGTCGCTGGGGGAGGGCAACAAAGGGACGGGCTGGATCGAGCAAAATATACATAATTATTATTATAAGGGAATTTAAGTACATGGTGATCGGAGGGGGATTCGCTTCCGGTCGGGAGGCTCGTATTATATGCGGAGCAAGGTAAATTCTAGATACCGACGTCTCAAGACGAATCCAGAACAATAGAGTCGCGTCGCGGGGCCATAAATCATTAACTTGACAGTTTGAAATCTTATTAATATGTAAACCTTCACAGTCGTCATACTATTATGCTATGAATAGATCTAACTAACTATAGTTTTTATTTCAGCAATCATCGGAGCCCAATGCAAAAATTATTATAATCGAACTAGAGCCAATGGAAGATGCAACCCAAGTAAGTATTTTCAATATGTAATGATTGTAAGGCATGAGTCTGAAATAACTATAGGTACCTAAGGGCTACGAGTATATTGCACCACCTCAACTCTGCTATTACAATATAACAATAGTCTCAGAACGGTCTATCATTGATTTCATAATTGTTGATTTTGACAAGTTTGGTAATCCATCCATACTTTCATACTATACTGTTACTATGTTGACTTTATATATATTATTATATATAGTATTATAAATGGGAAAGTGTGTGTGCCTTTTTGTCCGTCTGTCACGGCAAAATGGAGTGACAAATTGACGTGATTTTTTAAGTGGAGATAGTTAAAGGGATGGAAAGCGACATGGCTACTTTTAGTCTCTTTCTAACCCCCCGCTTCCCTGAAATGGGGGGTAGAAGTTTGTATGGAGCTACTTTTTAATCTAATTCCGCAATTTTCAAGGTAGAAAGCTAAAACTTCGTATGCGGACTATTTGTGACTAACAAAAAAAACGTGCATCTTTTTTTTTGGAAAGCTGCCTCCAACCCCTTAAAAGAAGAAATGATATTTTATAAGCGACTTTTTGCAGTTTTCAAGGTAGGAAGCTATCGTACATCGGTACACAGACTCTTTCTTATCAACGAAAAATACCTGCTTTATTTTTTTTGGAAATTTTCCCCCGGCCGCCTAAAATAGGGGATGGAAATTTGTGCGCTAATCAGTGTAGGTTCTATGATACAGACAAATAATAAAATAATTTAATTAAAACATTAAATCTAACCATAAATGAAACAGTTTTTGAGAAAAAAAAAACAACAATTCAAATATAAATAAGTGTTACTCATATGGATTCCGAATAGATGACGCTGATAGGCTTCTGAAACACGCTAACGTTGTGTGCTCTCTATTTGTACCTAAGTGCGGGCATCGGCCCGCGCTTCACACTATAGTGCATACGGTATCTATACTCTGTTATTTGACTATTGATTTGCTTTCGATTTTTGGCTATTCGTGTTTAGTTTTGCGATTTGGTATTGTTGTATTGACATCCACGACGGAAAAAATGGGAGAAGGGCTCGCAGAAGAGGGGTATTGCTGATCTAGCGACCTCTCTCTTGAAGGTTGTGGACACGGCCTTCGAGAGGAGGACAGCGAAGCTCCGTAAGAAGCAGATGCGTGCCTCAAAACTCGGCCCTCAAAAGGGGACGCACGCCGGAGCAGAGGCAAAATCAGACTCAGCCCAGGCCCGAGCCCGAGAGCCAGCTGCTGGTGCTGGTGCGGCAGGAGCTAGCTGCCTTCCGGCGGCACCTGCAGCAGCAGCAGGAGCAGTTCCAACTACGGATGCAGTGACAGTTGTCGGGATCGTGTTGCGTTGCCCGCTCGCGGCCACCAGCCAGCGAAGGGCGTCGTCTTCCACCGCCGCCGCGGCCGTGGCTACTACACCCAAAGTGGGCCTTTGGAGGTATGCGGAACAGTGTAAAGCCCCACATACCTCCGTTTAAAAGGGAGGATCCTCCGACCAGACCGGGTGTTATAGTCTGGTGGGCGACTGCCCGATAGTTGATGTCGGGCTGTCGTATATGTTCAAATTGCGCGGAGAACTCTGATTGCGCGATGCAGGATTTCGTGTTTTCTTCGTAGTTCTTATGTGGCGTCATAGATGTCGCTACATCACTCCCCTCCGGAGATCGGAGATCGATGGTTCTTGATGCTTCTTGATGTGTGCCAGGCCAGCGGTAGGTTGGTTCCAGTGAGTCGGAACCGATGCCGCATAGTTCTCGGTGAGTCGGAACTGTCTGCAGTGGTGCCCCAGTGAGTCGGGGTGTTGCTATCCCAGTGAGTCGGGATAATGCCCCAGTGAGTCGGGGTGATGATGTCCCAGTGAGTCGGGATGATGCCCCAGTGAGTCGGGGTGGTGCTGTCCCAGTGAGTCGGGATGATGCCCCAGTGAGTCGGGGTGGTGCTGTCCCAGTGAGTCGGGATGATGCCCCAGTGAGTCGGGGTGGTGCTGTCCCAGTGAGTCGGGACGATGCTGCAGTCTCCAGTGAGTCGGAGTAGTGCTGCTGGCTCCAGTGAGTCGGAGCGGTGCTTGTGCGACGTAGGGCTTGATTGCTGTCGTCGACCAGGTGAGGTTCTTCATGGCTCTTCATATGACTGGCCGAAGGTGCGGTGTGCCAAGGTCGCTGATGCGGCTGAGGTGGTGACCAGGTATGACCAGGTAGACATACTGGTGGTCAGGATACCCTTAGCCGAGGGTACTGGCTGTTTGGCTCGTTGCTCGAAAGCTTGAGGAAGTGATGATGACGTCACGAAGTAGTAGCTGCACGAAGGCTGCGCTGACGTTCTTTGTCGAGGGTCACCAGTTTGGAAGTATGCGGAACAGTGTAAAGCCCCACATACCTCCGTTTAAAAGGGAGGATCCTCCGACCAGACCGGGTGTTATAGTCTGGTGGGCGACTGCCCGATAGTTGATGTCGGGCTGTCGTATATGTTCAAATTGCGCGGAGAACTCTGATTGCGCGATGCAGGATTTCGTGTTTTCTTCGTAGTTCTTATGTGGCGTCATAGATGTCGCTACAGGCCCATCGGAGCAAACGGGGGGTTCAGGGCCGTTGCGTCAGGAGTCTGCGAGACCAGCCCCGGAGCCCCGCAGCAACAGTGGCAGTCCCTCGAAGGCAGGGGGACGCCTAAATCGAAAAGACCTCCTGCCGTGGTGGCGACTAGGATGCCTCTGCCGCCTCCCTCCGATGAACCCTCGATTGGCGCAGAATGGGCGGTTGTCGGCACCAAGAGGAAGGCGGGCAGAGCGCAAGAAGCGGGCCATGGCTCCGGTGCGGCCCTACCGCAGTTGCCCTGGCCACAATGATCAGGGCGTCCCTGGATGAGGAAGAGGCCCAAGTGTCCAGGCCCAAAAAGTACATCGACATGCGCATAATTGGCTTGGACGTTTCCGTCAAGGTGGACGAGGTGGTGGCCGCCATCATAAGGGCGGGCAGTTGCACGACCGATCAGGTTCGGGCGGGCACCATTCGCACTGACAGCACGGGCATGCGAGTTGTGACAGTAAACTGACCCGTGGCGGTGGACAAGATCATCACCGGGGAGGGCCGACGGCTTTTGGTGGGCTGAGTCTCCGCGCAGGTGATACTGCTGGAGCCTTGACTTCTGCGGTGCTTCCGGTGTCACGTGGGGCACGACATGGGGGCTTATTGCGCCATATTGGCAAGGTATAGAAAACATTCATAAAGTCGTAAAACACCTGGAAGAAAGATGCGAGCAAATCAGTTATCAGACTATGTGCAAGACCATTACAACTGAATTTAATCAAAAACTCAACGAAATTGACCATAACAACTACATGCTGGAAACTCATCATGGACAGATAAGAGGGCGGATCACCCGAGGGCACCTTAATGGAGTAGGATATCCGGCAAACAGCCTGTTCGGCGTACTCGACGAAAGATTCGCATTACAGTATAAACAGGACATAGAAACATTACACATCGACAGAGATCATTTATTAAACCTTATAAAGAAACAAACATCAATTATTGAAGCGCAAAACAACATTTTAAAGAATGTAGAGGCGATGAACACTCGGTTTTCAATCTCATATCTAAACATCTTAACACCACAAATAACTACTTACAGAGACTAGGCAAATCAGTTCAAGAAAACGAAGACTTGAACTATTTCAACATCATGGCTGTAATGACATCTATAATCACTTCAAAATAACGTGACATCCAACAAATGCTTCCAGACACAGCTATCAACATTCACCATGGTCATGTGGACACCAGACTTTTACCACAAAGTCAGCTCTGCCAGGAACTTAACATTATCTCTGGGCAGTTACCTCAACATCTTTCTATTCCTGTCGATAACATGCAAACTTAACTAGCAGATATTTTACAAGCTATTAGAAGTAAAGTCAAGACTAATAGACAACTACTTTATTATGGAAATTACATTACCTCTAACCACGGAGTAAGTATAGCTTACTCCGTGCCTCTAACAGATGACACTCGATTCGCCTTATAACCAACCAGTTCAGATTTCAATGTTAAGAAATAGCAAGAATAAATAATGAAAACGAGCTTAAAATATGTTGCAGTTAATATCAGGAAGGAGACCTACATGCAGCTCACAGGCCCCTGGAACACAGTATAAAAATTGAACCAAATATATGTATTTGCGCACTAAACACACCAACGCGTAATATGAAGAGTCACCAAATTCCATGCGAAATCGGCGCGATAACAAACATCACACTATTAAAATGTAAATATACGCATCGCAGACCTGCAACAACAAATTGACACTATTACGAAAACCTAACACCTTGGCTCTGTCTGCTACAAATATATTGCGAAGGCCAGAGTATGACATCCAAGGCAATACATTCTACAGGAATACTAGAAGCCAAGGAAGGATGTAAACTACGAAACAACGAAGACACATACTACACGCAAGTTTCCTACACAAACAACATTCACATCAACCCTGAAATACCATTGATAAATTTAGAAGATATCAACAATGTAACTTCCGTTCAACCTATTTTATCGTCGGGGCAACAAAATATAAAATTTGTCAAAAAAAATGACGAGTAAATTCACAACTCGCTGAAGGAATTAAAGGAACAAACGAAACTTGCGGCAATGTCACAACATGACGTTCATCAATACATTGTTTCCTACACTGCGTTGGGAGTTCTGGTGTTGGCAGCAGTCGCGGCGGGAGGAGCCTACATGTGCTGCAGACGCTGCGGCAGCAGTGTCATCACAGGCGTGTCCGCCAGATTACCGCCATCGAAGCCACAGAGGGCCACATCACGGAGGTTGGAAACGTCCACGGAAGAAATAGAAATGACGCCTACTAGAAACGCTACCTACACAACACCTCATGTATTTAACACCAAAAGATAGTTAGTTAGTTAGTTAGCCCATTTATGTCCCACTGCTGGGCGAAGGCCTCCCTCTCCCTTTTCCACACACGTCTGTCTTCGGCCATTGCGGGCCAGTCCCTCCGGTACTTATCAAGCTCATCTCTCCACCTTCGCCTTGGTCTGCCGCGATGTTGCCTTGCATTCAATGGGACCCAATAAGTGGCTCTTTTAGCCCACCGCTCATCCGACATGCGGCAAACATGTCCGGCCCAATCCCACTTTAGAGTGGCAGCTTTTCGGGTAACATCTTTGAACTTAGTTTTGGCGCGCAGTTCTGTGTTCCTTACGCGGTCGGAAATTCGAACACCCAGGATACTGCGCTCCATGGCTCGCTGACAAACCTCGAGCCTGGACCTCTGCTGAAGCGTCAAAGACCAGGTTTGCGCTCCGTACGTAAGTATAGGGAGAATGCACATGTCCATAATTTTTCGTTTTAGGCACAGAATGAAAAATCTTCTCAAAGGAGATCTCCCGCTGTGCCTAAAAGATAAAAACAAGTAAAATAATAACTAGTGTAAGAACACTACGTTCGTATTAAGTAAGGAAAAAAATAGGTAAGAGCGGTAAGAGTCTCAAATAACTATCCCTTATAGACGTATCCTAGGTGACAGTTATGGGTAAGTAGTTATTGTTAAAAATGTTGTTTTAATTTTACAGGTCAGCGACACTGAAGAAATCGGAGAGGACAATGAAGAACCGGCCCATATAGACGAAGGAGTAAGTACTATCAATCTTTAAGTATTGTACTCTTATTTATTTATTTGATGTATATAGCTATAGATAGGTAACCCAATGACTTAGTTACAAAATAATGTCAACAATAATTATGCAACAGCCTTCACGACAGTACATAACTAAAACTTGCAGATGTGCACAACATTCACGTCGGGTTAAATTAACTAATTAATGAGTGGTTTAAATAGGTAATAAATATTAAAATTCATAAATAAAATTGAAAAATAGATAATATTTAAAATCGCTAATCATTTTTGACCAAAAATGAAATCATTAATTAAATTACATTATTAATTTAACCAATGGATTTATTTCGTAATATTTCTGAGTTTTAGACCTAGACCATGAAGTCTAAAGTAAGATTGTTTTAATCTTGTTTCAGTGTGGGTAAGAGACAGAGCTATACAGGTTGTCTAGCGCCATCTCTTACCCACACTGAAACAAGATTAAAACAATCTTGCTTTGAACGTCATGGTAACCCCGTTATTCAGTAAACAATTTGCCTGCTGTGGCCTTCCTGTCCGATTATAATTTAAGTGTCTTCAAGACTAGAGAGAATAGGCTCCTAATAAACTAGTGCCTTCACTATCAACGATTGCATCACTTCTTACCATCAGGTGGGATCGCAGTCAAGCACTCGTTCATTAAATTATAGTATTACTGGCTTTTGCCCGCGGCTTCGCCCGCATACATATAATATAGCCTATTAAACTTTTTCCCGCGGCATCGCTGCCACTCTACCCTACTCCACCCCCTGAGCACGCCACAATAATGGCGGTAAGTCCCCTCTTTGAGGCGTGGCTGGAAAGACCTCACGGCGTCCTTACCTTCGGCATGTCGCAGGTCCTTACCGGACATGGCAAGTTCGGGAGGTTTCTGCATCGGATTCAAGCGGAAGAGACGCCCGGAGGACACGGTGGAGCACACAGTCGAGGTGTGGCCTTGCTTGGGCGATCGGCGGCGGAGACCTCTTGCGCCGGGCCTTGGTTCAGGCCATGGTCCGGAGCGAGGAGGAGTGGCAGGCGGTTGCCTCCTTCTGCGAAGCAGTAATGCTAGCAAAGGAGGAGGCCGACCGCTTCAGGCAACGGCGCTTTCGCCGCCGCCGCCGGGGTTCCAATCCCGATTTCCAGCCACCGTAGACGCGGGCTCGTGGACAGCGAGCCAAGGGTAGCTCGCTGTCCGATCGTCCGGTAACTGTCCGGACCGAGCCAAGACGTCGGTGCGCACTGTTCCCGCGCGCCTCAAGGAGTTGTCAGCAACAGGAGGGGCCCAGCTGGGTCGAAGCCTACCGGGATCGGAGTTCTCCGAACGGAAACTAGAGCCCCGGTATGAAGGCTAGAAGGAACGACGACGCGGGGTTTTGTCATAAGATGATTTTCCCCATCGACTACTCCACCCCGCTATACCTTACTCTACCCTACTCTACCCTACTCTACCCTACCCTACTCTACTCTACCCTACTCTACCCTACTCTACCCTACTCTACCCTACCCTACTCTACTCTACCCTATCCTACCCTACTCTACCTTACTCTACCCTGGTCCACCTTACTCTACCCTACACTACCCTAATTTTCATTTTTTTTTTCCTATAAAAACCTCTTCTCGAAAACGAACACAACAAAAAAAGAATTAGCGAAATCGGTTCAGCTGTTCTGTCCTGCAAGCCTTTGAGAGCCGCATGGGACCTTTTAACTCAGCTGCTGTGAGGACCTCGCCGACTCCTCGTCTGCTGACTCTTTTCTACGTTATATAAAAATTTGTGCTGCATCTCGTTGTTCGAGTTTGGTGTTAATTGTATCGCGTAAACGGATAAATTCTTCCAAAATTAGTTTGTGTTCTTTTTTTGACGTGTTTCTTTCTATATTTTAGTAGTCGTTCTTGTGTTATAAATAGTGAAGATGATTCGCGATTTCGCATTTATTCTTTGTTGACAAACATGGAATGGTTGACCGATTGATAGAATGAATGACCGAATGATGGAATGATTGACCGAATGAAGGAATGATTGGGATAAACGTATTTGACACTTGCTGTCAAAATATTTGACAGTTGCTGTCATTTGCTAGCGGGTTAGAAAATTATCCCAGGAGAACATAATCCCAGGATAAAAAGTATTCTATGTGTTATTCTAGGACATGGTCTACCCGTGTACCAAGTTTCATCGAAATCTGTCCGGTAGTTTTTGCGTGAAAGAGTAACAAACAAACTTTCGCATTTATAATATTAGTAGGATAAGATTGTAATATTTGAAAGTAAAAATAAATAAAATAGACGGCTGCTTATCACAGGTCAATTTGAAAAATCTTGGCTGTGTAGTGTTGTCGTCGGCTATATGCTGACGGTAGCGCAAGTTTTGTGGAAGGTAAACATTACACTTACTTACTGTTTGTTTGTCCCGGACAATTACTGCCGCGGCAAGAAGCACAGAATGTTAGCTGTCCTCAGTGTCGCACTGTTGCCCGTCAGTCTCCAACACCTCGCACTTTGGCTGCACGAAATGATCTCTTGGATTCTTATCCAAGAAACGACCTGTTTACGACCTGAATGGAAGATGATTTTATTGGCATGTGAGAGGGACTGATGTACTCGTACGTGCTGTTGATGCTTCTATTTACTTATACTTTTTTGTTTTAGTTACCTACTGTAATTGGTTGTTTAACCGTTGTAATTAATTTAAATAAATAAATAACAATTAGGGGTCTACTGGACCCGGTTTGTGCGATACCTATGGCTTAGTGGCAAAGCGTGTGTTTATGTTAGTTAGTACAGCTATAATGATTTTGCTAGATAAGTCTAGCGCTGTGATGTACCGTCAATTTTATGAAGATAGATAAGAATGTGAAAAAACTTATCCGTATATAGGTACCGTAGGTGTCATTAATTGGCTGTAGCCAGTTGTTGCTTGTAAGCAATGGTTAATTTTCCTGTTTTAATTTCGCAGGAAATCTACCACAATAAAATAATCAAGAAGGAGAAAGAAGACGAACAAGACGATGATTTCAATGATGTGGATGAAGTAAGTATGTTTATTATCTAAATAGTAACCAGTAACAAGGAATAGTCTGAATCAAGTTAGCCACATAGGTAGCCGTCAGAGATTTATTAGTTTGTAGTTATTACCATAGAATGGAAAACTAAAAATTGATAGGTAAGTAAGATTTTGACATAGGGCTGACTAGTGTCGATCTCTCCTCATGGCTTTACGTTCAATCATGTTGCAGTATCTGTAGCGTAAAAAAAAATGTCACTACATATACATCACGTTTAATTTTTCCTGTTTAAAAAAAATACAAATATAAAAATTATACAAAGATAAAAAAATTGGCGATTTTAAAAAAAGTATGACTTTTTGTAAAGCTGCGAAATGGATTGTCTAGAAAATAATGAAAATTGAGATTTTGGAAAATAATGCCTATAGGTGAGAAGGGGTTATAACCGCTATCCGGCTCTAAGCGTGATCAAATTAAGACAGTGTTTAAATAAAATATTTAAAAAAAACGGTTCATTCCGCGACCTTTTGACACGAATAGCTGAGATTATAAAAAGATAGTATAAAAAAACTATTCAAATAGTACTTCGCTATTGCTATAAATTATAAAAATGAATAAGGATAAAATTTTGGGATAACTTCACGTGGAGCGACGACACGACGTCCTCCGGGGTCTTCGCTTGTATGGCGGTGTCATAAGCTAGCGGACGCTTTCGCGGACGCTTCCCCGAACTCAGTCGGAAATTAAATGCACTGCACTGGTATACACTGAACAGATTCTGAGAAAAAAAAAAGGAAATTACACCATAATACTCAAAACAGAACCTTCCAAGAAGTTAAAATTTAAAATGTTTTAATACATACCGGTAGACGACAATCTTATTTTGCAACCGTGGTTTAATACGGAGCTTATCCTTGCACTGATTGCTGGCAGAAATTACACCATAATTTCGTTAATTTTCTTCAAAACAGAATTCCATATAACTTTACTCCAAGAGAATACGTCGCCAATTGACAAGGGAAATTTTCTCTGTCTTCGGATCGAATGATTCTACTTCTAAGTTTGAACCAAAATAAAAAAAAAAAAACAGAAATGAGGTCGACTTACACGTACGGAATAGTTTTTATTGAGCCGAATTAATTAAGCAGCATGATAATGCTGCATAACCTACTGTCATCAATGTCCGTAAGGATTGAGGAGCCACATTTCGTATCTTAATGAAATTAAACACTTATTTAGTAGGAAGTAAAAAAAGGTTCTATCCTGGATTTTGTACGACGAAACTATTTCATAGTTCGTAATCATGCATTTTGAATAGCTATTGAATCGGAGTTTCAATAAAAACTAATTTAGAGCCGAAAGCCAAGCCAACCCTAGCGTTTTAGTCATGGTAGTGATTATAACTGATATCAAAAATGTAAACGGTCATTGTTGGTCAGTTATTGGCTGGATTTCATTGTCATAAATATTGGGTGAAAAGTAATTATTGATGGCATTGTGACATGCACTTGAAACTTATAATGTACCTGGCCTAAGTGGCCATATTAAAATCAAAAGAGGTATTGGCCGAAAATTGTCAGTTGAAATTTCAGGACAATTAAGTAGCCCGTTCAGGACAAACCAGGAACATATTGGCTTTAGCATTTTATTTTCATTTACACAGGACATTTGAGGAGCCTGTCTGTTATTTATTAGAGACAGGACCATAGATATAGGACGTTTTAGGGGCCTGTGTGTTTTTACTAATGTTTATTTTTTATTTACAGGCAGGACATTTGGGGGACATGTCTGATTACATTAGAGGCAGGACATTTGAGAAGCCTGTATGTTATTAGAATCAGGACATTTTAGGGGCCTGTTTTTGAATGACTGTATAATAAAAGAGCTGACACTGATATATCTGCACTTTCAGGTGCCATTACTATATATATTTCTTTTAAAAGTTGTGTATAGATAATAATTGATAAATTGGTAATTGTTCAATTGGTTTTCTTCGCCAACGTACACAAAACGCAATGCCTCGCCGAGCGCCAAGCTATAAATGTATAACTAAATACTTATACAGTAAACAGTAGTGATGAGGATATCGTCATATCGATGAATAAGATTTGTACGCGTAAAGTTAAGATTTAAAGTTGATTTTATGAATATAAATAAAAACTAATTAAATATTTTGATTTGTTTTATTTCACAGTATCCTTAATAAGAAAAAACAATATAAATTATGAGTATCAAAGAAACTAATACATAACTCAATTAGAACTATAAGGAATGGGGTACATCTCTATTTGTTTCATGATCTCATTTTTTAACTTTACATAACTCAATTAGAACTATAAGGAATGGGGTACATCTCAGTTTCATGATCTCATTTTTTAACTTCATATCAAGTTATTGGCACTGAGGGCACGTTGAATTCGATTCTGATCAGG
The DNA here is from genome assembly GCA_949319445.1 of Mythimna lalbum. Classification (NCBI taxonomy): domain Eukaryota; kingdom Metazoa; phylum Arthropoda; class Insecta; order Lepidoptera; family Noctuidae; genus Mythimna; species Mythimna lalbum. The sequence goes on along the minus strand of OX439344.1, from coordinate 1,106,875 downwards.
GATGGGGTATATGGTCTTTCTTTCTTCTATTCATAATAGTCTATAGAGTACAAAAACAGTACCTAAATCTACTGTAATTACAGTGCATCTGGAGATACTGGGCTCACCGAACATTTTACATACTTATTGAATTCCTACTCTTTGATGAATAAACATTATTATTATCATCCAGTTAGACATACCTCAGAATTATCTTCTGGTTCAATGTTCTCCACAAAATACTCCAAGTCCGATTCCACACCTTGCAAAATTTTAAGAAGTTCGTCCGAATCAAGTTCTTCACTCATTTTTCTATTTGTTATCAAGTGAAAGAAAGAAAGATGCGTGCGCGCGATTTTGTGCTGCACTATGCCAAAGTGACCTTGACAGCCGCACGCCTATGACGTCACTGACCAACTTTTATAGCAGTTCGTGGTACTCGGTGGTGCACAGGGGCATAGACGACCAATTGTTTTGTAGAGATGGGAAAATAACTATCGACAAGAATTGGTAACAACTTTATAATTATGTATCTACCTGAAGGTCGAAATTCATCTACTATCTTTTGTAATGAAGTAGATAACTAAGTATATATTTTATTGACCTCAAATTGTTTTCGATATTCGTAACTTTCTATATTTATAAATATTTCAATGGTGAAATCAACCTTTCACGGCACATCACTGGCTAACTTGATATGAAGTGATTGGCGTTCTGAGGAAAGTAACAAAATTTAGAGTTTCTGTTTTTGCCGATTTTAGGACAAACTAGGGCTTATTTTGTGTAGAAAAATAAAAAACAGGGTAGTAGACAGTGCTATCTTAAATAATAAAATGAAACAAAGCTTTTAATCACAGTAAATTTATTTTAATAAGATAAGTAGTTAAAATTATTATTATTTTCATCTGTTTATTAATCTCAGGACCCTGAGGTCCTGGGCCTTTGAGAGGCGTACAAGGGGCCGAAGCCAACTCGCAGAGGCCCTTTTGGTTACTATAATGGAACGTGATACCAACCGACGATTATCCCCGTGCGCGCTATACTAGTGCACCCAAGGACAACCCCCGGTTTGAAAAACTATTGCGACATAATATGAAAAACAAAATAATAGGGCTATGATTTTTGGAGTCTTAAGTGGACTGGTAATATGGAGCTATGTTAAGACTATGGCCCCTGCCTGAACAATTTCTTTAATATCTATCGATAAAAGGCAGGGGGTGACTTGCACACTCAATAAATGGGCCCCCTAAAACGGCCGCTAGCACGAAGTGACGTAGCAACAAGAGGGCAACATATCCTTATTATTATTATTTTCGGGTACATTTTCTTTTCTCAGCTCTTTAGCTGGTGTCGACTACATTTACGGGCCAAGCCAAGTAAATGTAGTGTGTAACATTTTAGTGCGTCGTGTGATGTGATCCTACGTCGTTTTCTTCTAACTGCATGAACTTCCTAACAATCCTACAGGTATTTAAAATCGCAGCCTTTTGCAGCGTTGTGTAGAGGGTTTCTTTTAGGTCTAATAATTTTAAACTTTGAAGAAGGTGATTTGGGATAACACCTGTGGTGGAAAGAACTATAGGGACTACGTATACCTTTTCTTGACGCCAGATTCTAACTATTTCATCTTTTAGTTCCGCATATTTATTTATTTTTTCAGAGATTGTTTTCTGTATGTTGTGTGTATTGGGAACTGCGATGTCTATGAGGTAAGTAATTTTATTTGTTTTATCCTGTAATGTTATATCCGGTCTATTATAATGAATGGTCTTGTCCGTGAGAATGGCGCGGTCGCAATAGAGCTTATGTGTAGTGCTTTCTAGTATGGTTTGTGGTACATAATTATAATAGGGAGTGCTAGTGTTTGGTATGAGTGTGTATTTGAGAGCTAGTTTTTGATGAATTATATTTGCAACTTGATTATGTCTATGCGTGTAGTCGGTCTGCGCGAGTGTTGTGCAGGCGCCAGTAATGTGCTGAATGGTTTATTATTATTATTATTTATTTAAAATTAAGTAGATAACATCATTACAGCCAACGCCATTGCGATGCTATCACCAGTTATACACATATACAATAAACATTTAAAGAAACATAACAAACATACAATACATATTAATAACTTGTTGCGCAGGTTATACTTTCAATGCACCTTTGTGCTGCTTCCGTGAACCGCGGGAGGCTGCAGTGAAATAGATCCACGTCATTAGCAATAATGTTCAGCATCCTTATGGCTCGTGACAATGGGGCAAACTTGTTCAAGTTTGTCCTCGAAGAATGCTGGAACATTCTTCGAGGACGTGACGGGCGGTATCCGCTAACATCAGATCCCGAACCTCCCTTTGGGACCGGAACTACTCTAGTGATTTTCCACTGGTTGGGGTACTGACCCACTCTTAAATACAAATTTAAAATATGCAGTAAGGGATCTTCAAACACAGCGCTACAATCCTTTACAATATAAGGGGGTATCCCGTCTGGTCCCGCCGAACGCTTGGGCTTAAGGCGGCGGAACGCGGCGCGCAGGTCGCGCCGGCCGAGCTGGCCGACGTGCACGCGCGCCGCGCCCGCGCTCGCGCCCGCCGCTCGCTCCGCCGCAGCGGGGTCCAGCGCCGGCCGCACCTCATTGTACACGGAGTAAAAGAAGGAAGCAAAACATTCCGCACACTCACTGTCACTCAACTCCCTTCCATCTTTTGTGATTCGAGTTTTATTGCGCCCCGCTCGCTTGCTTCTAACGTGACTCCAGAATGATTTGGGATCATTTTTAATATTTGCCTGTAGTCTACGCTGGTAATTGTCATACTCTAATGCTAATTTAAGTTTTACTTGGGTTCGGTAGTATGCGAAAGATTCGTAGTCACTATTAGAACCTGTAACTTTAAATATCTTATGGTACCTCCATTTTGTTTTGATATCGCGTATCAAATCAGAAGTGTACCAGGTTGGATACGAATATTTATAGTTACGTTTGTTCGTACTTTTACTTTTTGTCGGTGTGCATTCACTAATTGCGTCATTCACTACGCTGTAAAAAAATTCTAACGCTTTATCCGGATCCACAATCTCATACAAACCCTCCCAATCAACTAATTGTAAAATAAGATACAATCTCGAAAAGTCACATTTGGGAAAAAACCACTTATGTTTATTGTTTATTTCCGATACATCCAACTCAGAACTCTGTTTGTGTGCGGACATTGGCTCACTGATTCGACCACAAAACTTTACTTTAGCCACAAGTGGAGGATGCTGAACATCAATATCTACTAACGGTTCACCTGACAATTCCACCTCTAAATCACTCGCCAAAAACGTAGTCAACACTAGGTCTAAAGTACGATTATTTATATTGCAAACGTTATTTACCTGACGAAATCCACAGAAAGCATTTACATACTCCAAGTAACTTTGCACTTCCACAGTTGTAGATGGCATGTTAAAATCGCCCATCACTAATACATTATCGTAATCTACACATACACTTTCTAAAATATGAAACAATCGCATATATTCATAACTATTACATTTTGGTGGAATATAAACCACACAACATAAAAATAAACAATTATTTCCCTGGTGGACGGTGGCACAAACAATCTCAAATAAGGCTGAGTTCACATCAGCTACTGGAACGCACTTTAGTTCAAAACGCGGAGATGCCGCTAAAAACACTCCTCCTTGTTTGCGTCCATCTGCTCGATCACATCGTAGCACTTTATAAGCTGGTGGAATAAGTTCACCATCATGGATAGAATTGTTAAGACCAGACTCTGTGATGACGAAAAGGTCGTAAGAAGATGCCAGTAGATTAGTAAAGAATGTCTTTGTTTTTGTTCGCAATCCTCGAACATTCTGGTAATACACTTGAACACATTTATTCTTGGCTTTGGTTGCCTTGAGTTGTTTTACGGGAGTTTCGAAACCACACCCATTGGTTAAATTGGGCATTAAGAGGCCAGCTATCAACATTGTTCACCTTTTCAAACAGTGATTCCGGGACTCCAATCATAAACGACGCGTAGTCTCTCTTGATTTTCGGGACTATTTTCTCGACTTTGACATCGGCAGTACCACAAATCCCTGTGACATGTTCAACTATTGCCTTCTCAGTAGTATCTGGATGCAACGACCACACATGTAAAAACTTCTTTCTCTGAATGGCTTGAAATGTAGCAATTTGTGCGTTACCACCTTTTTGAATGGCATTCGCCACCACTTTCTTTGCATTTCTTTTGCCACTGACTACATGCCACTCTTCAGGTGGAAAATTTTCCTCCGAAACTATCTCAGCGATTTTTGATAAATACTCGCCGGGCTTCTGCGGTATGGACGCAGCTTTATTCTTAGCTCGCTCCGTCGCACGGCGTGCACGTTCCGTCTCCTTTCTTTGCGGTTCCTTGGCATTACTCGCAATGCTTGTCTCGCTCGTCCGCTGTGAAACTGGTATCACGCGCAATTTATCCGTCTCATTCTTCGATGCTAGAACTTCGAGCTTCTCGATTTTCGCGGATAAATCTGCAATTACCCTCGTTTGTTCTATAATGGTCGCGAGACAACTGTCGATCTTTAGCTGTTGATCATCTATTTTCTTGGATTGCGACTCAATCACAGCAGTCTGAGACGTAATTTTTACTGTCAACGCTGCCATCTTCTTCGATAAATCGTTGAATGCAGCTTCGACGTTTAATTTAGACATATTTTCCAGTGAATGGAATAAAAATCACAGACAGATAATGATCGATCACAATATGAACAACTTCTATAGAAGTTGTGGCGCTGGTGGCACGAAAATCCCGAACTTCTATAGAAGTGCTTGGCGGTGAAAAGGTTAATATAACTTCAGTGTCATTCCTAAGAACAGCGACCGGTGTATGAATAACTTAAATCTTTATTCGTTTCTGTATAGATATCTATGTCTACTCGTAGATAAATATTTAAAGTGTTACTAATGTTTTTTCTTAGGTCATTATTTTGTGTGTAAAAGCAATTTCTTATTTACTTTTTTTGTTTCTCACATACGAGGTCATATTTGTTATATGGATGGCTGACTGTTAGCGATTCTTATGATAATGTTACATACACTGATTATTTTCTGTATTAGCAATATTAAATGTATTTTTTTGCACCGACAACTGGAACGAACTGCGACTTGACAGCGCGGTGCTTTTGACAGATAAGAGATTATAAAAAGGGGCACCGCTCTGTCCCGAGTCTCTTTCAAGTCCAGTTTTCGGAGTAAGCAACATCTTACAGTATGTGCTAGTATATAAGTTATTGATTCCAACTGTTATTATTTTTATGTTATTTGTGATATTTGTGTGTGCTGCCAAGGCAAAGTTACAAAGGCTGTGTTACTCGTTTTGGTCGTTTTATTTAAATAACCTGATAACAATCTCCGTAGGTACACTAAATAATTTTCTTAGTCAACCTTTTCTCTAAAGGTAACACATAGATTACATATGTTTGTTTTTTCTTTTTTTCGTTATATTAAAACTATCGATATATTTATTTCACATCCTTAAAATACGCACCAGACTTCTCATATTCAGTGCGACTTTCCTAATATAACAAAAATGGACTTACCTAGTTTGACCGTTTGTCAAGTCAAGTCAGCTAATTGCTGTTAAAATTTTTAATTATTTTTTTAGCCCGAGCCCCATATATTTATTGAACGTCTGCTTTATGTTTATATCAATATGTGCACAAACAGGTGAGTTTCATTGCTAACGAAATAAACGTAAGATTAATGAAAGCCGTATTGACGGTCACTTCGGATATCATTAGCTTCTAGGTATGCCAGGAGCTTAGTGTTGATTATACGTTCCATAGTCTTACAGAGAATGGACGTTACTGAGATGATCAGTAGTTAGCTGGGTCAGACTCTTCGTGGGCACGGGCTGTATGTTAGCTTGCTTCCATGCAATCGGCTCTTTTACAGCCTAAATAGGTGCGTCAGAATAATTGAATTGAGCGCGTCAGCGCGATCACACTCAGCACCAAACCTAGGGTGAGCTCGGTCAGACATGGTTACGTCGGAGAATGGAATGTAGTACTCCATCCCTCGCCGCAACACATCCGTCACAGCATCTACACACGACGATGGATCTTCCGAAGAAAAGCAAGTAGACTGCAAAGGATAATATGCGAAGAAAGATCGCATGCCATCCCAATCTGTTGAACTGTATCGCCAAACCCGCCAGGGATCGGATGGAGAGTAGACTGATACAGATTTCACCAGACAGCGGTCGGAACTACCTAACGGTGATGATATCGACATTGAATAGCGGTCTGGATTTGTTGTCAGCAGAAGGTCCAAGCAATTGGCCGTGTGCAAATCAACATCCGGCACTCTTGTAGCTCCCTGGACCAGCTGTGCGATTCTCTGCCAGATTTTGTTTCTCGTTAACTACAACCTAAAGGATCTTGTAAGTTAAAAGTGAATAGGTTACATCTAGGCAAGCGTGCTCCATCATTACTTACTATCTATAGGTGAAATAGTGGTTAATCGTGAGCTTGACGAAAATAAAAAAACAGAAACCAAGGAATAAGGTGATTTTAAAGAAATTCCAAGTATCTTTAAAACTCCCTTGATTTGAGGAAAAATTGTTCATGTGCTTCTTGACTGCGCAGGCATTATTGATACACGCATACAAACATGGATCCAAAAGCGGTGAGCCGGAAGGAATAAGCCTGTTAAAAGATTGCCGGCATGGCCCACGCATAATGGTCCACATAGGATTGAATGCGGTAACCAGACTACGATAGATAAATAGAAAAAACCTTGTTCTACTAAGTAAAATCTTTATTATTTACTAGCTTTTGCCCGCGCGGCTTCGCTCCCGCTCTTCCCTACTCTACCCTACTCTACCCTACTCTACCCTACTCTACCCTACTTTACCCTACTCTACCCTACTCTACCCTACTCTACCCTACTCTACCCTACTCTACCCTACTCTACCCTACTCTACCCTACCCTACCCTACTCTACCCTACTCTACCCTACTCTACTCTACTCTACCCTACTCTACCCTACCCTACCCTACTCTACCCTACTCTACTCTACTCTACCCTACTCTACCCTACTCTACCGTGTCCTATGTCCGTCACCTGGCTCTAAGCTACCTACCCACCAATTTTCAGCCATTTCTGTACAGCCATTCTTGAGTTATAAGTGTTGTAACAAACACGACTTTCTTTTATATATTTATTTTAGGTTGCGCCTAACAGGAATCAAACTATAAATATACAGCAAATAGATAAGGCGTAATGAGGATACAAGAAAAACATGTCCTACAAAGTCACCCTACACGATTTTCTCCTATAGAAATATAATAACTTCGATTACTGTTGAAACGAAACAGTCTCCAAAATATAAAAGGTGTTAAACTTTAGTGATGACATTTTCTCAATTTCTGATGTAGCTTTCATTTGTATACAAGTTTGGATTAGGTAAATAAACGCTAAAATATGGAACACTCATACGGGACATTGAAGAGATTAGATTTTTTCTATTTTCTCTTTAACTATTATGTTTTACGCCCAGGTTTTGGTTTCACAATTGACTCTGTGTTACACACGTAAAACAGCGTAAGAATATTAAGAATTTATTGAGAAAATTGCAGAATTTGGGAACACTCGTTCTGCACCATAAGAGGATTGAGTGTTCTAAATAAACCTTCATAAAATGCAAATTAAACGTTAAAATCAATTGATATTTTTTTTATTAGTTTTAGCACACACACAATAATTAATCAACATACAAATGTTAAACATATATCTAGTAAATTTCGAGATACGCGAGTGTAGTATTTTCTCAGATTGGCGGATAGAGTGTTCCAGTTGTCCGGAAAGAGTGGACCACTACATTATTCCCATCGATTTCACAATTCTTTTATCTTCACCATGAAGTTATCACAATTGTTTCCTAAATCCTTTCTTGATTTCGTATAAATATAATGAACTTTTAAAAAAGAACACTCAATCCACACACACCTAAAATCAGCTAGGTACCTACGTTGGCCAAGTAGGTTCCAGAGACCAAACAACAGCTCGTCTTCTTCATAGTTTATTGTAAGTATAACATAATCTATATATATAAAAATCAATGCAACTTTTCGTTGTTATTTTATAACTCAAGAACGGGCTCACCTATCCAAACCAAATTTTTAGGCTTTGTTCGGACTATTTAGTAGATGGTTTATGTGAAGTTTGGTACGGTAGAGTAGGGTATAGTAGGGTAGAGTAGGGTAGAGTAGAGTAGTGTAGAGTAGTATAGAGTAGAGTAGTGTAGAGTAGTGTAGGGTAGAGTAGGGTATAGTAGGGTAGAGTAGGGTAGAGTAGGGTAGGATAGAGTAGGGTATAGTAGGGTAGAGTAGGGAAGAGCGGGACCGAAGCCGCGCGGGCAAAAGCTAGTATTATATAACATCGCCAGCCGTAGCTAAAGCTTTCTGATAAGAAGAACCAGGCCTAACTAATGACACGTAATAATGTTAAGGCCGGTTGTTGGTGGCTGTTAATTGGATCAAGGTCACTTTATCCAATTTAAAAACAGAAAAAGAAATATTTGAAAGTCAAGATTATTACGATTATATAATTTTTGATAGTTTAATTTTTGTCATTAGACTAGTAGTCGCAAGAATAATGTCAAATGTGACATAATATGATTGTACTTGGATACATACTTTTTATATTATACAGGGTGTAAGGGACTGGTCTCCGCAAACTAAGATCTTGGTCAGTACATGAAACTAAACAACCTTCCACAAGATTACTTTTTCCAGAAACAACAAAACACAAAACACACACACAAAACTTACTGCAGGGTGGACAGAGAAAATAACAATAAATAACATGGCGCGGTTAACTTGGGTGGTGGAGTGGTGGCACAGCGGCGTGCGGTTTGCAGAATAATAAGTGTAGTGAATGAAATAACCCTTACCAGGTTACCGGTCTACCTTGTGGCAGGCTTCCAACGCTGCGTCGTCCGGTCGAGTCACCACTCCATAACTTTCCGCCAGCAACGGCCATCTGTTCTGCGAGTCATGCAGCTGCCAAGTACTAGTAGGTACAAGTAGCGACTATCCATCTGACCTCCATAACCCAGTAACTGGGTAACATGATTTCCTTTGGCAAACCCAGTAAAAAAAGAAAGAATAATATTTCACACAATGTAGATGTAAACACTGAAGATAAAAGTAAATAAACTAAACTAACAAACACAAACAATCCATAAACACTTCATCACATTTTTTCATAAACAATTTGTCTGCTGCGGTCCTCTCGTCGGATTATAATTTAGGAGTCTCCAAGACAAGAGTGAATAGGTTCTTAATAAACTCGTGCGCGTCACCATCAACGATTGCATCACTGCTTACCTTCAGGTGGGTTCGCAGTCAAGCACTAGTTTATAATAAATAAATAAAAAACCTCACATTGTGTGTCTTGCGCCTGCCCCAAATAGGTCCAGTTCAGCAACACCTAATGCCAGATAACTACGTGGTAGTCGCCTGACGCTAGTTTTAACTGTAACTGTAGGCTCTCGAAAACTTTTAATTGTTTATAGGTTCGCGCTTGAACGCTATCTCATCTGATGGAAAGCGATGACGCGGTCTACGATGGAGGGCGCTTACCCAGAAGTAATCTATTCGCTTCAATGATATAAGTGGATCCTTCACACAAATCATAGGTACATGAGCACCATGAACCTATGACCGTCCCCATTTACATTTATATTTACACTATCCATAAAAATTTCGAAACAAGCTTGAAAAACGCCGTCAATCTCGGTATATTAATGAGATAGTGCTATTATAGTTCAATCTTCTTTCGAACCCTCGTGTATGGGGATCAAATCATTGTAACGTATTCTCAGAAGTCGACTTCAATAAAAGTCGACTTCTTCCAAAAATTTTACAAATGTGATGAATCAGCGTAGTATATATAATATACCCTGATTATTACCCTGTAGTAGTAAGGCTCTTTGAGCCCGTGATTTAGTCCGCAGACAAAAAGGTACTTATACAAACGCCGGTAACGAAACCATAGCGACTTCTAATTCGACGCCAACGCCATCTAGAGAGACGTGGGGCAACTCAGGTCTATATTTGGCATGTTGAGACTATTCAGACTATAATAATTTTATCGTATATAGCTTAATACATAACATTATTGTATACAACTTACGTATGAATGGATATAATTAAAAAAAAAAAAAACATTTTTTGTGCTGATCTTCTGTGTTCTGCCGCCATAAGGGTGCGTCCACATCTGGCGAATGTGCCGCAAATGTGCAGCTCGCGAGCCGTTTGCGAGCTGCCCGCGAGCTGCGCGCGTACAGTCACGGCAATGGTTTGGTGCGCCTCTTTAGCGCGACTCATGCAAGGATCGTAAAAGGCGTGCGCGCGGCGCGCGATCTGCGCGAACTTAATTCTCGCACTTACAGTTCCGTTTACTGGCTCAGTACTTTCGAGCATGTCGGACGACACTAGTGCTTTTAATAATTCTCCTCCATCCACTTCACGACAACACATACTTAGCCTCTAGTAATCAGAAACGAACTGAGCGGGTAAACAATCATTTAATAACCAAAGCGCCGCCCGCACGCTGTTCGCGTACGGCGCTTATGTCGCGCGCGAACTGCGCGCAGGCGGCGCAGGAGCGGCGCACGAACAAAAATGCACGCGCGCAGTTCGCGGGCAGCTCGCAAACGGCTCGCGAGCTGCACATTCGCCGCACATTCGCCAGATGTGGACGCACCCTAAGGAAAAAGGACGTTTCTACATGAAGTAAGAAACGGAGGAAAAAAATAATATGTATTTCAAAAACTAAAAAATGCGCTGTGCGAAAGGAAACGGACTTTGTAACTGAGATGTTAAAATTAAAGTGCAAGAAAATAATATTGTGTGCATTTCCATATTATGCACAATTATCTAGTAGGAAAAATAAGTATATTCATATGCTTAATCAACATATGAATTTCTTAACAAGTCACTATAGTGACAAGTTTATGTTTTTTGACACCAACATTTTTGTTGGTCATTTATGGTCGACTAGAGGTACAACGTATCTGCCAACTAGTATAAGACACACAATAGCTAAGCTATTAGTTTCTTTTATTAACACAGACATAAGTAGTATGTCAAAGTCATTTTTAGTTAAATCCACAATGTTTAGTATTAATATAAACACACCCTGTGGACAGCCAAATTGACCATAGCTTAATTGCTATTAATTCTTTTGTAAACTGTACGAAGGAGGTTCCATGTATCACTATGGAAAATTCTTTTGTAACTCCGGATAGTAGTTTGAACTAATTTATAGGACAACAGAGGGTACCAGTAACACCATAGTTATACCAAGTAATAACGAGGTATCTTCTTGCTTTCAAAAAGTTAAAAGCCAAAAAGGGGCTCAGCAGCATAGTGTTGAAGTTATTTCATCAAAATATTCAGGGTATCTCTTCCAAATTATTAGAAATTGAAATGTTTTTAGAAAAAACAATGTTTGATGTCATATGTTTTACTGAACATTGGTTGAAAGATTACCAAATGCTACTTAGTTATGAAAATTATAGTGTCGGCAGTTGTTTTAACCGTAAATCTATGCTGCGGGGTGGTTCCCTGATCTTAATAAAAAAATGCTTAAAATTTAAACAACGTAATGATTTAGTTAGCTTGTCAAATGAACATTGCATTGAACTGTCCTGTGTTGAGTTAGATGAGCATGTTGTAGTGTGCGTGTACAGACCCCCGGACCCTCAAAACTTAAGTTTATTTGAAGCAACAATAGAAGATATTCTAACAAAACTTGCAGACATTAAGAAATCCATAATTATTTGTGGAGATTTTAATATCAATATTTTAGAAAATAATTCAAATAGCTGCAGATTTTTAAGCCTTTTTAAATCATTTGATCTGTCTAATGTTTTTACAGAACCAACTAGAGTAACCAACCTCTGCAACTTGTATTGATAATATTTTCTGTGATTGTGATTATTTAGATAAAGCCATAGTGAATTATCTTCCGTCTGATCATAGTGGACAAACGATATCTTTTAACCCTTCAGATACCGTCAATTAGAGACACAATAGTAAGACAATAGATGCGCGGCCACCGGTGGTCGCTTGGGGATTCATGAATTAAGTCTAAAGCAACTTTGGTAAAAGCTCAAATTCAATTTAGGCCAATTACACTTAGCAAATTAACAAAATTTAATAGTAACATACAAAATAAGTTAAATGTTCTGGGCCATAGTATTGATGATGCCAATAAATTTTATAATAATTTCTTTTCAGTAATACTTAATGAATTTAATAAAAGTTTTGAAAAGAAGTCAAAAATGTTTTCCCTAAGTTTGTATTTAGTGACTGGGCGACTAAAGGTATAAGGATAAGTAGGGAAAAACTATATGAACTATATGGCCTTAAGCTATGTTTTAACTCTGAAAGTTTTAACAAGTATGTAAATAAATATTCTAAACTTTTTAGAAAAATTTGCAAAGTAGCAAAGGCCCTTTTCATTAGCACAAAAATCAAATCGGCAGACAATAAAATAAAGACCGTTTGGAAAGTTATTAATACTGAAACGGGTAGAAATAAGGTACGAAACACGGATTTTTTATTGGAGACTTCACATGGTCCCATAAATTCTAACATAGAAGTAGCCCAAGAGTTTGTGAATTTTTTTACTAACATACCTCTTAAGACAACGGAAGCTTTAAATTCCTCGCCAGAGGCCTCAATTGCTTTATTGAAAGAAAATGTGCCAGGCTGTCCGGTTGAATTTCAATTCAAACATATAAACCCTATGACAGTTATAAAGGCTTTCCGGCAAATAAAAATAAAATTAACCGAGGACCTATGGGGAATGTCTGTTAAAGTTTGTACATCTATAATCGAGACCGTAGCACCATACTTGGCTTTAATTTTTAATTTGTGTGTGGACCAAGGAGTCTTTCCAGATGTAATGAAATTCAGTAAAGTTATACCTCTTTTTAAATCTGGCGACCATAATGACACTAATAATTCTAGACCTGTATCCGTGTTGCCGGTTTTCAGTAAGGTCTTTGAAAAAGTTATGCTCAATCAAATGTTTATTCATTTTAACAGTAATAAAATTTTACGCGACCAGCAGTATGGTTTCACCAAAGGACGTTGTACGACTGATGCTGGTGTCTCCTTATTAAAACACATATTTGCAGCATGGGAGGAAGCCCAAGATGCTATTGAAATCTTCTGTGACCTCTCAAAGGCTTTTGATTGTGTTAATAATGAAACCTTACTTTTAAAGCTAGAACATTACGGATTAGGTAAACTTGCACTAAGCCTAGTGAAATCTTATTTAAATGACAGGCAACAGCAAGTTCAGATAAATGGTGTAAATTCACGGGGCTTAAAAATAAAAATGGGGGTACCACAGGGCTCTATATTGGGTCCTTTCCCTATTTCTGGTGTACATAAATGATCTACCGCATTTATTGAAAAAACAACCACATATGGTATTGTTTGCTGACGATACGTCCTTAATATTTAAGATCAATAGACGTTCCACACGTATTGATGACGTAAACAACGCTCTACAGCAGGTCCAAAACTGGTTTACTGTTAATAATTTAGTACTAAATGGAAAAAAAAAAACGAAGTGCATAAGATTTGCGTTACCGAATGTTAAAAGTAATGACTTGGAAATAATATTGAACAAGGAGAAACTAGAAATCGTCGAAAACACGGTTTTCCTGGGAATCACGCTCGACTCGAGGCTACAATGGGGCCCTCATTTAACATCTCTGGCAGGACGGCTTAGTTCAGCAGCATATGCTGTCAGAAAAATCCGTCAATTTACTGATGTACATACCGCGAGGCTGGTCTATTTTAGTTACTTTCATAGTATCATGTCTTACGGTATTTTGCTATGGGGACGGGCTGCAGATATAGAGTCTATTTTTATTCTGCAGAAAAGAGCTATCAGAGCCATATACAATCTTCGCAGGCGCGATTCTCTTAGGGAATTATTTAAAGATATAAACATTATGACGGTACCTTGTCAATACATTTATGAAAATATAATGTATTTCCGGAAAAATATATTATATTTATATATAATTCATCTTTTTACTAAAGTAAGTGATAGGCACAATTTTAATACTAGAAATAAGGACAAGTTAGATCAACCTCGATTCAGGTTAGCTAAAGTAGCTAGTTCTTTTATGGGGTACTGTGTAAAATTTTATAATAAAATTCCACTAGAAAATTCTCCAATTAAACGAGTCAAAATTTAAAACATGCACTAAACGCACACTATGTAGACAAGCATATTATAAATTGGAATATTATCTCCTTGATAAAAATGCTTGGCTAAATGCCGGTCCTGCTCCACAGCCACATACATTTGTAGCTCCAAATTAGTCTTTATACTAATTATATATTATTATATTCGAAGAGATGCTGCTGCCCTTTTCGTATTGTTGTTTTCAGTGTTTTATTTTTATTTGATTTGTTTATTTCAATAGGATTTAGGATTCTTTACATGTTATATCTAAAAATAATAGCATTGTATAATGTAGAAGAATTTTTTTTCCAAATTTGTGAATGTGAAGTACTATGGAGCATTTTTATGAGGTTACAATTTTTATTTTTTTATTTTTTGACATAGCGAGCATGGCAGTTGAGAGTTTGTCATGCTCACTCAAATGTCTCGCTGTTGGTGGCGCATGTTTTTGAGTCATTCAGTTCCCTTCAAAATGGTTGAGCTGAGTGGGGCTGATGCACGCGTCACGCTCGTGAACGGGTGCCGTCAGATGAGGCTGGTCATCTCTTAGCAGCCAGCGGCTTAATTAATTTTTTATCTTTTAATATTTTTTTATTATTATCTACATTGTGCTCACATAATAGAAGCAACAAGAAATATGTAACCGAACACTATATGTAACACATATGATTTAAAAGAGTGTCCATGGAGTTTCTTGCACGTTCTTCTCCATAGAGATCTACTTTTTGGAACGTGCTTCACTTGTTTGTTTGACTGACCGACATTTTGACAATTCAAAAGTGCCTGTAATTGGTCTATTTGAAATAAACGTTTTTGATTTTGATTTTTTTAGAAATAAACAAAATAATAATTATGTGATGCAAAAGTATGTATTAGAATTTGACCTGCAAGAAACAATATTTAAATTTTAATTAAATAAATATTGTGTATTTAATAAATTAGTTTTGCCGTTTCTTTTTAGGAAAAAAAATTGCAATAAAATTCATGACACTGCAATGAAAAGACGTTTCTGGCTAGATACGTCCTTTCAACTTAGTATTTCTGTTAAAGATTGGAAGAGGCCTACGTCCAAAATTGGATATGAAGAGGCTGCTATAGATAGATAGATAGATTTCTGTTAAAAGTCTTTTCTATTTAGTGATAATGCGTTACCAGGTTCTAGTAACTAGTAACTAAATAAAAAAGACTTGAATAACCATTTGCTGCTTTTCAACTTAGTTTTTTTTTAATTTCATCATCTTCCTGCCCTTGTCCCGTTTTTTTTTTAATTTATTGCCTTAAAAAATAGCTGCAGATTGTTAAATCCTTAAATTTTATGTAAACTAAAGTACGTTTTAACATGATAATTACATCGACAGCTGTCAATTTAACAGAGATAGGTTGGGTGAATTTTTTTTTTTTACTAGCCATTACTGTCCCACTGCTGGGCAAAGGCCTCCCCCAAGTCCTTCCAAAATTTATTTTCTTGCGCCGTCTCTAATCAGACCTTGTGGTAGGCGTCCAAAACATCTCGCCACCTCTTTCTAGGCCGGCCTCGACGGCGCTTTCCCTCAGTAGAAACCCACAGTGTGGCGACCCTTGCCCAGCGGTCCCTGTGCATGCGGCTGACGTGACCCGCCCAGTCCCATTTGAGCCTGGCAGCCTTTTTGCACACGTCTATTATACCTGTCATGGAGCGCAGCGTGTCGTTCCGTATTCGATCTGTTCTTCTTACGCCCACAATGCTGCGCTCCATAGCTCTCTGGCAAACCCCAAGGCGAAACTTTTGTAGTTCGGTGAGAGACCAGGTCTGAGCACCGTAGGTTAGGATGGGCAGGATACACATGTCGTTGAGTTTACGCTTCAGGGAGATCGGTAGATCACCCTTCATTAGCGTCTTCATGGACCAGTAGCTTTTCCGGGCGTTCTGGATTCGTCGATCTATCTCCTTTTCCTGCCTGTTTTCGAAAGATACAAACTGGTCCAAGTAGATATACTCATCGACATAGTGTATTTCCTGCGCATCTACCTCGACCTTACATTTGATGCTGTTAGTCATCACCATCGTTTTGGACCGGTTCATTGCAAGTCCCACCTTGAGGCTAGCCGTGCTCAGTTCTTGGAGCATTGACTGTAGCTCCTGAGCCGTGGGGCAAAAAGGCCTATGTCGTCGGCAAATCGGAGATTTGTAAGCCTCTTGTTACCGCCTCTTGTTACTTGTTTAAATTAAATTTATTTACCAGTTCAATCGCGGCTTACTCTGTTATCGAAATGTTTATTTATGCCCTAAAAATAATATACGTTGAAAATGAGTAATTATTCCGATGGGCGTAGTTTACCGAGTTTAAATAGTGATGACGAATTACTTGTTCAGTAATAAAGTCAGTATACAAAGCGTTTCACAAGGCAAACCCACTGAGAAGAGAATGAGAGAAGACGACGAGGAGATAACAGAAGATGGGGAATTTATAACAGTGGGACGTAACCCAAAACGGCTGAATCGTGGTTCCTCATTGAGCTATGAGGTTAGCCACGATAATAATTATGAAGTTTATATCTTGTCTAAAGAATGTTTACCCAAACAAATTGGTCTTGCCAAACTCTTAAGGTCAGAAAATATACTGGGTATTGTGAGAATTGACTTTAAAAACCCCTTTAGAGTACGTATACAATTTGAAAATAAAAAAAATACCGAGAAATTGTTGTCAAATGCAAAAATGAAAGATTTGGGATATAGATGTCAGTTAGCTCACGAAGTCAATTTATCGTATGGAATAGTCAAAAATATTGAACTAGAGGTGGAAGAAAAGGAACTGACAGAAATATTTACCAGCGAATATGATATTGTTTCTGTAAACGTTTAAAACGATTTACGGAAGAAGGAAAATGGGTAGAAGATAGTGAAACAGTTCGCATTTGTTTTAAAGGCCCTACTGTTCCCTTGACGGTTGAGGTGTATGGATGCAAATTTAAGGTGGAAACATATACTTTTCCTGTCACACAATGTTCCAATTGCTGGCATTATGGACATTTATTACGCCAGTGTCCTAGTAAAAGGCCTATATGCCCGAAATGTGGTGGTATCCACGCGAATTGCGAAACAATAGAATATCGATGTATCAATTGCAATGGTGCACACATGTCTTTCAATAAAAATTGACCCATATTTCTGAAAGAAAAAGAAATACGTCGAATTATGTCTGCTGCAAATTCCACATATAAAAAAGCACTTGATGTCTACCGTAACCAGAATGAAGCGGAGAAGAATAAAGCATTATATAGAAGGCAAGAAAATATAGAGCCGAAAATACCACTAAATATAAATAACAATAACGTCGCAAATGACCTGGTCCGGACGCCTTCCTTTAGGGATGTTGTAGTAGGAACTACGAGTACCTTAAAGTCAAAGTCCCAAGATTATGAAAAGAAGAAAACCAATCAAGAGAACATGATAAAAGTTAGAAAGAATAAAGAAAAAAACAGAAATGATATATTTATTGAGGAACAGAATATTAGGCAAGATAGATTAAGCCACAATTATGAGGTTCACGGGACCTTTCCAAAAGAAAACCGACAGGGAAATTATTCCTTTTGGCAACTAATGAAACGAATTAAAGATACTATTTTCTCACGTAAAGAGCTAAGTGAGAAGATCACTGACATAGTGAAATTAGTCTTTGAATCTATAAAACACTCTCTTGTAGAAATAATGAAAGGTGGTGAATGGTTAAACTCTATTAGTAATCTTTTTAATGGATAGTTCACTACATGAAACAACTTTGAACATACTACAATGGAACTCATAAAGCTTGAAACCAATACTGGTAGAATTTGAATGCTTACTACTTCAAGAAAAAGCGCACGTCGCTATTGTTAGTGAACCATGGATGGAACCGGAATCTCATAGTCACATTAGTGGTTATAATATATTTAGAAGAGATAGATGTGATTCATACGGTGGTGTAGCAATTATAACTCATATATCTTTAAAGTCTCAGGTGTCGTCATTCAGACTGAACAATACAGGTATAGAAGTGTTACATGTTAAGCTACTGAACTTTCCTTACATACAAAATATTGTGAGTATATATTGTCCATCTAATATTAGAACCTCTCAGTCAGATTGGGATTCGCTTTTTAGTGCGTTTTCTCAAGAAACTATAATAGCAGGTGACTTTAATGGCCACCATTCCAACTGGTCATATAAAAATGACCCTAGAGGTATATATTGTATGTAGTCATTTCAGATAATGTTCAGGTTAAATATGACTTCTTTGTAAATGAAATTAATTCAGCTGCTGATTTAAGTACGCCTTTAGTTAAGATATGTACTGACCCTTTGACTAAATTTAAACCGAAGCCATACTGGAATGCTGACCTATTGAGATCTGTAGCAAGGAGAAGATTGACATTATCAATATTTAGTCGAAACCCAACTTCAAGCAATTTAATTATTTTAGAAAAACAAACTAAAGAGACTTAAAAACGAAGCTTAACGAAGCTTTTTTAAAACGAGCTTTAAATCATGCCAAATCACAAGGTTGGCGGGATTTCTGTAGCAGTATAAATGAAACAACCTCTGTCTCGGAAGTTTGGAATAGTATGCGTTGGATGAAAGGGCATAAAAGACTAAATTTTTTTTGCTTCTAAGCTACAAGTTGAAGAGTTACTCTGTAGTCTTGCTCTTGATTATGTCATTCCTCAGATGCCAGTAATCGAGTCAAATAACACATCCCTAGAAATATTAGAATTAGAAAGGTATCTTAAAAAAAAACACGGCACCTGGGGATGACCAAATTACATTTTCGATGCTTTATAACCTTCCAAAACCAGCAAAACTATACTTATTAGAAATATATAATTTAATTTTGGCAACTGGTGCTGTTCCTACCCAATGGCGAAATATTAAAATAGTACCAATTCCAAAAAATGGTAGTGGTTCAGATATCCCGTTGAAATTAAGACCCATTTCTTTAATTTCTTGCTTGTGTAAAATTTTCCATACTTTATTAAGTAAAAGAATTGAATGGTACGTGGAAAAAAATAAATGTACTATAGGATTTAGACGTTCTCAGTCATGTTTGGATTGCTTGGCTCAATTGGTTTGCTACATCCAAATGGGTTTTTCTAAGAATCATCTTACGTTAGCGTGTTTTATAGATATAGAAAATGCGTATAACAATGTGACAGTAGATAATGTTATTCATGCTCTTAATGAAACAAATGCAGGAAAGAAAATATGCAGATTTATGTGGGAATTCTTGACAGAAAGATATCTTAAAAGCACATACGACGGTGATGTAGATAGCTTTTTGGCCAGATGGACTAGAAGAGGCATTGCTCAAGGTGACCCATTGTCTCCTTTGATTTTTAATATATGTAGTTACGCATAAAATTTGTCACAGTATTACTGACGTTTTCATATTACAATACGCCGACGACTTCATCCTTTACAAAAGCTGTAAAAATCTAGCTGATAGTGTTTTGGAAGTACAAAGTGCGGTAGATATAATGATTAAATTATTAGATCAATTAGGTTGAGAATTATCAGGGAGTAAATCTCAAATTTGTATATTTAGCAGAGGACGTAGCAGACAGCAAGTAAACTTAACCATCAAGGACTCAGTAGTAAACCCGTCTGAGAATGTCAATTATCTTGGTGTATAGTTGGACAGAAGTGTTCGTTGGGGGAAGCACATTAACGAAACTTGCGTTAAAACACAGAGGTTTTTGTGCATACTGAAAGTTTTAGCTGGAACATCATGGGGGATGCACTCTTAACATCTTTGTAGGCTGTACATAGCATTAATCCGAAGTGGAATAGATTTTGCTAGTTTTTTATTCGATAACAGTGCAAAAACACATGTGAGTAAATTAGACAAGGTACAAAACCAAGCTCTGAGGATAATTGGTGGTTTCATACGAACAACTCCCATACACGTTAAGGAATGTGAATTGTGTATCCCTAATCAGGCTCTAAGAAAAAAATATCTTGCAATTAAATTCTCTTTAAAATAACAATCTTTTGATAACAATATAACATTGGACCTATTAAATACCTTAAATAGTCACATTAGGAATAGTTATTGGCGAAATAAGAAACCACCATTACTAGTAACAGTGTATAACAGTACCAAAGAAGAAGTTTTGTCATCTAGTTATCCTTTAGAAATGTTATGCTTAGATACTTAGGTTTCAAATATAAACGTAGGAGATAATATTAGAGACCATTTAGATTATATGAAACAGTGTAAAAAAATCATATGATATTAATATTTTGAAAAACAGTATCTTGGAAGAAATTCATACTAAGTATTATGGTTGGTTAAAATTATATACGGATGGTTCTAAAATTATGTCATATTATGGCAAATATATTACTTCAAATAATGTGAATTTGATTCTGCAATGGGTTCCGTCGCATGTTGGCTTACGGGGGAACGAGGAGGTTGACCAGTTAGCAAAGACTTCTGTGTCGGATGGTATTGAGGAGAATATTACTCCAACCTACTCCGAACTTTTACCAAAATATAAAATTGAATGCTTTAAGGATTGGAAAGAATATTTTAATAGAACATCACTAGAAAAGGGACTCTGGTACAAGACAATTCAATGTGAACCTCCTCGTATTCTTTGGTTTTCCAATATTAAGCTTAAGAGAAAGTTTATAATAATAGCGCATAGACTGCGGTCTTGCCACGTTCCACTCAACAAGTTTCGGCATCTAATGTGAATAAGTGACAGCCCAAATTGTGCAGAATGCGGCACGGTGGAAGATGTCCACCACTTGTTGGTGGAATGCGTCAGGACACGAGCTGCTAGAGAGGTGCTGATGAATTCTTTCAAAATTAATTTGATTAATATTGGTTATATTCAGTGTATATTGTCCGAACCCCTCTCTGACGCAGCTGTCGCTGTTTATAAATTAGTCAGTAAGGTTTTAGAGCCCTAGTAGTAAATAAGAGTCAAGGTAGCTTTACTTGTATTAGGTTACGATGGGGCTGGCGTGGTCTTTCTGTGACCAAAAGTCCCTAAATTTATAAAAGAATAAAAAAAAACATGATAATTATCTTGTATTAAAAAAAGACAAAGTATGGGAATCATACTTATTTTTTTAGACGCGTTTTATTTATTTAAAAAATATATAATTCATCATAAAATGAAAAGACACTTCTGCATGATCATACGAAGAAAAAATTGTTCTGCGTAGATGTGACTTTTCTGCTTAGTGTTACAAAAAATGGGCAGGCGCAAGGGACACTAGTGCCTTTCCTACTTAGTATTGTTAGTTGTGCGGGGTGAACGGGGGCTCTCGGTTGGAATACTGCACTACAGTTGCGTCCAGGCAATCAGAGAGCAACACGCGTGCGGCTATTTGAGCTATAACGGAAAAATTGTAAGACATACTTTCTCAAATCATAATTTGTATATTTAGGCATACCTAAAAATAATTTCTCTAATGCCATCAACTAGTTCCAGGAGTCAAACCTGAATACGAATAATCATGAGTTTCCTTTATCCTCTAAGGATAAGAAGCCTCAAAGTCACCCAAAGGGTGATGGAAAGGGCTATGCTCGGAGTTTCCCTGCGTGATCGCATCAGAAATGAAGATATCCGCAGGAGAACCAAGGTTGCCGACGTAGCTCAAAGAGTCGCCAAACTTAAGTGGCAATGGGCAGGACACATTGCAACCGATGGTCGATGGGGACGAAAGGTTCTGGAGTGGCGACCACGTACCGGAAGACACAGCGTTGGAAGGCCTCCAACAAGGTGGACCGACGACCTGGTCAGGGTCGCGGGAATCCGATGGATGCGTGACGCACAGGACCGGTCGTTGTGGCGACGCTTGGGGGAGGCCTAAGTCCAGCAGTGGACGTCTTTCGGCTGATATGATGATGATGTGATGATGACATGAACATCAAAAATGTACAACAAACATCGTTAAGAATTTCATGCAAGATTTAAAACATATTAACTACCTGTAAAAATACATAGAGAAGGAGCATCATAAACGACTGAGAAGACGGGCTGGATGATGCAAATTTATAAAATTTTGTTGTCTACTGTTCAAGTTTTATATTATTATTTAAGCAAATTTCTAAATATCCGATAAAGGCTCAATATTTGGTTTTTAATTAAATCAAGTACCTACCATCATCTTCCTGCCCTTATCCCGTTTTATTTGGGGTTGGCGCAACACGTTTTTTTCTTCCATTCTGTCCTATCGCACGTCACGCTATCACTAATTCATTCATATCACTTCTCACACAATCCATCCATCTTTTCTTTGGCCTCCCTCTTCCTCTCCACCCATCCACATGATGATGATGATGACGCACCTACCAATTTTCCTAATCTTACTTTCCCTGTTGATCGGGCGCCTTCGACCGCTCGGCTGCTCTAGTGACACAACGGAAAGCGGCGAGCGGCAGCGGCCAGAGGTGTGGCATGCGGGACACGTGTCTTCGGACCACTTCAGTATATAGTTATCTGTGATCACTTCGAAAACGACGTGCGTGCGCTCCAAAAACTTCTCAACACCGATATAGTATATTCGAGAATTATATTCATTTTAAATAATAGTCTAATGTCTTTAAGTTTAGTCCTTACGTACAATTTGATGTCACGCATCAGTCTATTTTTAACAAAATAAAAATAAAAGAATAACATTAGTTTTATTATAAGCTAACTAGTTTTTCTTTCAGACAAACCTTATACGAACACAAAAAGAATTAACTAAATAGGTGCAGCCGTTCAGAAGTGATCTTCTTACGTACACACACATTAGGCATTTTTTTAATGTATTAAAAATATCTTTTAACTAATCTTTAGAGCAAAATTGTCCTGTATTATGTTAGTGTATGGACACACTAGTAGAGCTAGATGACAGGATTCTTAGTAACTTTCCTTTTCGGGTACGCTTTTGAGGTTGTCGTAATCAATCTAGTACTAGGATATATAAAATCTTTGGCTATTCGTTAATTTCCTATGAAATTTTTGAAGGGTGACCATGAATACATTATTAACTAAGACAATTTTTGTTTCGTGGTTTCTTTGTCATGTCGTGTCAATAATGCATTAGGGAATCAATTGTAATCGATCGATTGAATTTTTCATCGATCGATTGATGTTTTTTTTCTAATAGTGTTTAAAAAAAATCTATTAAGTATACTTTACAAATGAGGTAGGTAGTTATAATAATTATGAAGAGACCAAAACCTATTATTTCAACATGATCATTTTTTAGGCTATTATAATGATCGTTTAAAAAATTGTGCGGTCTACGTATAACTGAGGGGCTGAGCCACCCGGGTCCGTAGGGGGATACCCATTGTTAGGCCCTACACGTGGTCTCCGGGTAGTGCTAATCAGGTGACATTAACTGGTGGTAGGTTTCAACGGACGGCTTGTGACCACCCACTGGGCAAAGACGTACCGTCAAACGGCCTAGCCATGTTTCGGTACGATGCCCAGTGTAGCCGATTCAGAGGAGTTGGGTCGAAGTGGCAGTTCCAATACTTGCAAACCGGCCAAACTCGTGCTGATATTGACGTATAGGGAGACTAATCGTGGAGGGTAACGGGATCCGAGGCACGGTGCACCGCTGGCCGACCGCAATTAGTTGGGGGCCCAAGTAATGTGCCAGCCACACATAAAAGGGTGCCCCGTCAACTAGCGAAAAATTCCGGTATGCACCATCGTGCTGGTTGGCGACCAGATGAGATGGCCCGATGATTATTTGCGGGGGACCCAGGCGTCCCCGCAGTCTCCAGACTAGTATCCCTATGATGCTGGGGGATTAGCTGCATGAGAGTCCATTTTACTTTCTTCGCTTGCACTCCCTCTCACTTAAAGTGCACTTCTGTAATATTAGAGGTCTGCGCTCCAATCTCGCAGCAGTCCATCATCACCTGGAGACTGAAAAACCTTCTCTCTTTTTTCTTTCAGAGACGCAGATACGAAGTCCGTCAGATGTGTCGTACCTGTCTTACCCAGGGTATACCCTGGAGCACAATTTTAAACCGCGCGCTGGAGTGTGTTTGTATGCCCGAGACGACAACTGCTATCGGCGTCTTCGCAACCTTGAAGATTTCAGGTTCCCAACAATTTGGGCTCTGGTGGACACAGGCATGGATAAAATTATCTATGCTTGTGTCTACCATTCGCACACACAGAACCTTTTTTTTTCTTTTTTTTTGTGTTGGTAGGAGTGGGAAATCCGTCATGGACACCCAGACTGCCTTGCAGAAAGGCAGTCTGTTTTGAAATTTCAAAGGATATAGAATTCTACCTAATTAAAATATGATATATAAAGACTGGATTGAATAATTAGGATTAAAATAATTTTGATATGTCGTTAATGATATAAAATAGTATTAAATTTATAATAAAACTAGCTTTTGCCCGCGCGGCTTCGCTCCCGCTCTTCCCTACTCCATCCTACTATACCCAACTCTACCCTACTCTACACTACTCTACCCTACTCTACCCTACCCTACCCTACCCTACCCTACCCTACCCTACTCTACCCTACTCTACCCTAGAAGATAAGTTTGCTTCCTATTTGTTCCGTCTGTTGACGGGTTTTACAATCCTAACTATAAATTCGATGAAATTCATTGTGTTTTTCCAGTCTTTTATGAAAGGCTCATTTCAAGATCATTCCTGTGGGAGGAATATACAGGGTACTCCGTCAGTAGGTGGAGGACAGTCTCCTGCTTGTCGGCGTTGCAGGCGCACGCTGGGTTCTCCTTGCACTTAAAGCGAGTCAGGTATTCGGAGAACCCACCGTGCCCCGTTAGGACCTGGGTCAGCTCCTGGGTCATCCCTATCTTACGCACCGTCCTGTATGCTGTGATCGCACACGGGAAGAACACCTTCTTCGTGGCCGCCGTTTTCCCAGTACAATACCTCCGGTTCCATTCGTTTAGCGTTTTTATACGGAACATACGCTTAACGAATAAAACCGGGCATTTATCGTAGTGGGGTTGCCGTTTAGACCTTAGGGCAGCCTCCTTTGCGAGCAGGTCGGCTCTCTCGTTACCCTCCAGCCCCGCATGAGCTTTGATCCAGAAGAAGGAGACGCTCTTGTTCTAGATACTGCTGCGGCAGATGGCGTCCCTCGTTTCCACTGCGAGGGCGTGGAGGGCTTCGGGGTTCACGACTGTTTGGAGAGATGTCATGGAGTCGCTATAGATGGCGAACGCCGTCTTCGTCCTTTGGAGGACTTCCTTCGTGGCTTCGCAGAGGGCGAGGAGCTCGGCCTGGTAGACGGTACTGGAAGACGGCAGCGCAAGTTTTCGTCTGGTCGATCCACACCGAAAGTGCGGCACCAACCTTGCCCTCAATCTTGCCGCCGTCTGTAAATATTCTCACCGCGTAGTCGCGTTGGTTATTATGTTGTTCCTCGTTTACCGGGCTTCGCAGTGCAATGGCCCTCTGCTCAGCCGGATGTGGCATCTCTAGTACCGATGCCACTCGCTCGATCTCCCTGTCTCCTAGCACTGGATGGGGTAAACCCTTCTTGGCCTCATAGAGTGAGGCTGCCTCTCGAATTCGGAGGTCGACAGGAGGATCCCAGCCAGCACCAGCGTCGAGTGTAAGGAGACCGTGCGATAGGCTCCAATTTTGGTTGCGGCCGGCGACCACGCACTCGCCGCGTACAGGACGATGGGTTCGACTACAGCTGTATAAATACAGCGGATGACCTCAGGATGCAGACCTCAGCTGAAATAGTTGAATTCTAATTAATTACTGCATAAATACCAAGAATATTTACGAAAATAAACCAAAGTTAGGTCCAGTCATTTTACTCTAACAAGATTTGTAATAGCGTGATGAGCAGCTCGGCAATTTATCTGATATAAACTAGTACTTGACTGCAATTCCACCTGATGGTAAGTAGTGATGCAATCGTTGATGGTGAGGCGCACTAGTTAATTAAGAGCCTATTCACTCTACCCTTGAAGACGCTCAAATTGTAATCGGACGGGAAGACCGCAGCAGGCAAATTTTTCCAGTCCTTCGATGTACGCGGTATAAATGACGATGCAAAACGCTTAGTCCGGACCGTAGAGGTTTCAACAACGTAAGGGATCCACTCTTACGTTGTTCTGCACTCGCCGTACGTCGGTTTGTCCGGTGGTAGAAATGAGATGGCGGAATCAAGTTATGCAATTCCTGTGCACACTCTCCAAAATGCAACCTGTAAAACACCGAAAGGCTGGCTACCCTACGCCTTTGCTCAAGGCTTTGAAGATTGGACTTAACCATATCTGGATCACCAATCAGCCTCAGAAAATGATTTTCTTTTAGTGTATAAAGCAAATAAAAACACGACTTGACGTGTAGCCTGTAGGGGTGTCATACTAGACTGAATGACTTGTTACTACTTTAGTCTAGATACTACTATAGATACTTGTTACTACTTTAGTAACAAGTATCGGATTGCGATTTTGTTCGCTATATCCTGTCTATTGGTAGTATTATGTTTAATGTCTTTGGTTCCAAACAAAACCTTTCTTTTTACTTTTTTACTCATAATACAAAACATAAATAAGTTTGTAAATCCAACATGCCCCTACAAATTTAAATTTAAAGATATCCAAAAGAAAACTCAGCTGGCCTTAACACCTAAGCCATGTAAACACTTATGATATTTAACACTAGATAACGGCTTATTAAGCACATCAGCTAACATGGATTCAGTGGGTACATGTCTCAACTCAATATCGTTCTTGTCCCCCAAAACCTCCCTCACGTAATGATACCTAATTACCTAATATCAATGTGTTTGCTACGTGCATGAAAAACAGGGTCCTGAGCTAAGCTGAGAGCCCCTTGGTTATCGACATGAACAATCACTTGACCGTACCTCATGATTCCTAGTTCCTTCAACAAGCTATTGAGATACACAGCCTCCTTCATACTCTCCGACAGGCTGATATACTCTGCCTCGCACGTTGAAGTAGCTGCTTTCGAGACTGCCACGATATACAGTAACCACCTAAAATAAATGCATAACCAGAATAAGATCGTCTGTCTTATAAACAATTTCCCCAATCAGCATCTGAATAACCCTGCACACATTCACCATTTCTCTTGTATACGAGACTGTATTGGATCGTTCCCTTCAGATAACACAACACACGTTTCGCTGATTTCCAACCGTTTTTTTTTAGGATTCGTCACCTTCTGGCTAAATTTACTTACCGCCATTGACATATATATTACTAGCGTACCACATTAGCAATATCGGGTCTGGTTGCATTCGCTAGGTAATATAAACAACCTATCAGCTCTCGATAAGGCCATGCCTCGCTGCTCTCAATGCCGCATTTCTCTTCTGCCTTATGTTTGGAATTTATTCCCACAGGAGTCACACATTTATTTCAATTTTCCATGCAAAAACGTTTCAACAAATTTTAGATATAATTTTGTTGTGACAAAATAATGACAGTGTCATTTCTTTGAATATTTATGCCTAACATATAATACATTTTGCATGACCATAGTTTTTTAAATCGAACTCTTTTGACAACTTATTTTTAAATTCCATGATTAAACCTTTTTCGTGACTTGCGACCAAAATATCATCAACATAAACTATACAATTTTGTCAGCAAGGCCTGCGCGCCCTCCTTGATTATTGGATCTTCTCCCTCTCGATTTATAAGCTTAACTAAACTTTCCCTCGATAATTCTGGTAACTCCATGTATATCTCCTCGTCAAGGGATCCATTAAAGTAAGCAGTATTAATGTCCAGTTGGTGTATCTCTAAGTTCAATTCAACTGCGAGTGCCATCAACAATCTAGAAGTATCAAGTCTAGCAACAGGCGCAAAGGTTTGCTCATAGTCAACTTTATACCGCTGTTTCTTCCAAGACTTATCGACATTTTGCTTTGTCGTTAAAACATCACGACTGGCCTGTTGGTCTAGTGGTTAGTGGCTCTGACTGCTATACCGGAGGTCGTGGGTTCGATTCCCACCCAGGACAAATGTTTATGTGATGAGCATGATCATTTGTTCTGTGTCTGGGTGTAATTTATCTATAATATGTATGTATTTAGAAATATATAAGTATGTTTATCAGTTGTCTAGTACCCATAACACAAGCTCTGCTTAGCTTGGGACTAGACGGCGTTGTGTGATAGTTGTGGAATATTATATTATTATTATCACGGCAGCCAACGACATTCCTATTTTGCGATCTTCTGACTATCTCCCATGTACCTTTCTGAACTAGGCTTCTGATTTCAGATAAAATGGCTTCCTCCCACTCAGGTTTATCACCACTATGTCCGGCTTATTGGCTACAATAGTCCGGTCAGTGATGATAGACCGATCCCAGTACAACGTGACATGGTCATTTTCAAGAACTGGGGCGGGCACATACCTGTAGTACGGTTTCTTAGACTCCATTAGGTTGTATTTAAAAGCAAGTTGCTGGTGAATAATCCTGGCTACTTGGTTATGGCTGTGCAAGTACTCGCAGTTAGCTAGACGAGAACAACCAGAGATAATATGTCTGATAGACTCACCCGGACGATGACATGTCCGACACACGTCAACCGTTCCGTCCTTCATAATACGTTTCCGATAGTTGTTCGTCAAGATAACTTCGTCCATAATCGCACGGACAAAACCTTCTGTTTCCCCGAAGAGGTTGCAGAATCGTAACCAGGCCACGGCCGCCAAAAAATCTACATCAGGCCCATGAAGAGCCCGAAAAAAACGCCCGTGAAGCTCCTGCTGGATTATAATTATTATTATCTATCTATACTTAAAATAAAACAGTAAAATTGTGAATCTATGGGATTAAATGGCTCAAAAACTACTGAACCAATCTTGTTCAAATTTTGCATACATAATCCTTAAAGGCCAGGTCAACTGAAATAGTAGATTATGTGACTTGGCGATAAGCAGTATCTTTATGTCGCGGGTGGCATGTTGAATTCCAAACGAAAAAAGATTGCTAATTTTAATCCCGAACGATAGTAAGGGATTTACCTATATAATTAAATAAAGAAACTTGAGTGAAGTGAGGAATTCAAGCCGCCCAAGACAACGACAGATTTATCCCCGTGTTGGATACTCTACTTTTTACACCATCTGTGAGATAATTAAAATACAATTTAGTAAAACAAATAATATATCAGAGGATATAAGAATTACTTACTTACAAGTTAATCTTAACCAATGATCTTAACTATCACTCAACATGATTTAAAACAAACAAAATTCACTACTCTGAGATTCTATGGTTTCAATTTTCTACCTAGGGCTCCCGCTTTTTCATGGCTCTAACCACGGCCACGATATATTCTGTTTTTTTTGTTAGTGGTCAGTTTGAATTTTGAATAAGCTTGTTTGATGCACACGTAAGTAATGCAGTTTAGGCACTTAAATGTTGACGCTTTTCGACGTTTCAAATTCAAATCTCATTATTCTCTAGGGATCGGCCATACTGCAATATCTCTCTAGGGATAGAATGACTTGCTTTAGGTGAAGGTTATAAGACAAATATTATATAATAGTAGATTATGTGACTAGGGGATAAAGCAGTGGCATGTTGAATTCCGAACAAAACGAAGGTTAGTAATTTTAATCCCAAACGTCAGTGAGGGATTTATACAATTAACTCCCAATCATTGCGAGGGAGTTAATTGCCGCCCAAGACAAAGACAGCTTTATCCCCGTGTTGGATACTCTACTTTTTACACCACCTGTGAGATAATTAAAAGACAATTTAGTGAACAAAATCATATATTAGAGACATATAAGTATTATATTTAAAAGATAATCAAACAAGCAAAAATTTTGTATAACGCTCCCGTCAGTCAGCATGTTTTATTTAGTTTTTTTTTTTAGTTTTTGTTAATGGCCAGTTTGAATTGTGAATAAACTTTTTTAATTCAATATGTTGAAGTTAGGTGGAGTATCTCAAAGACAAAGTACGTAACGAACACATAAGGGGGAGTTTCAGGGTAACGCCCATCACTGAAAAACTCACAGAGTCCAGGTTAAGATGGTATGGACATGTCATGCGGAGACCCGACGATCATATCGTGAAAAAGTGCCTTTCCATGGCTACACAGAAGAGAGGGAGAGGTAGACCGCAAGTCACCTGGATGACAAACGTCCGCAAGGACATGCAAAAGCTTAGCATTACAGATGACGATGCTTATCAGCGAAACGAATGGTGCCGCATGATTAAAAAAGCCGACCCCGCGTAACGGGAAAAGGCGAGGACAAAGAAGAAGAATTCAATATGTTGACGATTTTTGATGTTCCAAATTCAAATCTCATTATACTCTAGGGATCGGCCATACTGCATATCTCCCTAGAGACATAATGACTTGCTTTAAGTGATGTTTGCATGACGTATAAAAGGGCATTATCGAGCAGTTGGTGTAAAATAAATTATCACGCTATTTGCTATGCTAGATAGCTCACCCCCCGTGACCAATATTCTAAAATACCGGGTATTGAACGACATTTGCCGTGAGTTCGATTCCCTGTTACAGTTAGTAAAATTGATAAGATTTGATTATTACATATTTTCTTAACTTATGGTTCAAAAGCTAGTGGGGGGACATATTTTTGCTTTTGGAGCGATTATTTCCGAAAATATTAATATTATAAAAAAATTATTTAACCCCTATTCATTTTTAAATACCTATCCAACAATATACCACACGTTACTGAACCCGTACACGGGCTTCATTTTGTGGCGGCCTTTTTTTGTGGCTCGTGTGACAGTTAGGTTTGAAATGAATACTTAGGTATAATTTTTTTTCCACTTTTTATTTTAATTACCATTTTATCCGCGTGATTATACATGATACATATTATATGATATATATTGGTACCGAAGTTCAGCTTTCTAGTGCTAACGGTTACTGAGATTATCCGCGGACGGACAGACAGACAGACCGACATGGCGAAACTATAAAGAATAAAAAACATTTTACAAAAAAAAAAATTAAACCGACTTCAAAAAGTACAAAATAACTTTAGTTTCGGAAGTCGGTGTTTCTATAATAGATACCTAATTTTGTCTCTTCGTTATTTAACACCGACTTCCGAAATTAAAGTTATTTTGTACTTTTTGAAGTCGGTTTAATTTTTTTTTGTAAAAAGTTTTTTCTTTTTCACTTTTTAGTCATGGTAGCACCACTAAAAAGTACCTACCCTTTAGCTAAACATAAATTACCTTACAGCCAGAGTGAATCTCATAACGATTCTAATAATCTCAAATACGGTTATATTACATGAATTTACCTTCCGCCTTTATCACCAGATGAATTCGATACATCCCCTCCCCTTTTCTATCAGTCAGTCATCGACTACACGTATAAACTTTTTAGTTATGGTAGCACCACTAAAAAGTACCTACCCTTCAGCTAAACATACATTACCTTATAGCCAGAGTGCATCTCATAACCCCAAATACGAATTCGTATTTGGGATTCTTATAATCCCAAATACGGTTATATTACATGAATTAACCGCCTCCCCCTTTCCTCTCCCCTTTTTCTTTCAGTCAATCATCGACTACACGTATAAACAAAGCAATTTTACTTTTTACGACAATTCTGCTATGATTCTATGAGGAGATCTGTTCCATATTTTCGAAGTTCATGATCATATCATAACAATATTTCTATGGGACCAACTTGGAAGCATAACCTTTCAACCAAAAAAAAAAAAAAATTCAAAATCGGTCCACAATTGACCGAAATATAAAAAAAAAACAAACATACATTCAGCCGAACATAGAACCTCCTCCTTTTCGAAGTCGGTTAAAAAGAGGCAGCAGATACTAAAGGGTGCGGGTATGGCCCTCAACGATTACCTCCGTACTGATTTTTTATACATTTTGGCGACTAAAAACTTTTTATCCACTTTTTTACTGCGTACTTTTTTTGGTGAGAAAAATATCATCCTATGACATCCACCGCTCTTGGGCGGAGCGGGAGATAGTGACAGACTTTTACTGAATAAAAACCCACTTCAGTTCCTTCGTTGCCTTTCGTACCGTGGCCGAATCTTCCTTTCTGAAACAAATGGGCCCCAGTAGGCTTCCACCCTGCTGGGCCCCTAAGGTTTGCTGATAATTCCTTGAGGCGTGCCGTCGACGTCTTGGGCTCGGTCCGGAAGTTTACCGGAAGGTGAGCTCGCTCGCCGTCCGCAAGCCCACGCCTACGGTGGCCGGAAATCGGGATCGGAATTCTGACAGCGGCTTGGGCGTGAGCGCCATTGCCTCACGCGTGTGGCTTCTTCCTTTGCAAGCATTACTGCTTCGCAGAAGGAGACGGCCGCCTGCCACTCTTTCTCACTCCATACCATGGCCTGTGCCAAGGCGCGAGAGATTGCTGCCACCGATCGCCACTACGAGGACACGGCGTTGCTATGCCCATGCGGGGCACACCTCAACCATATTCTCTACCATGTACTTCCGGCAGTCCACACAATGGTGACACCCGGGCGTCACTTCCGCACGAATCCGGTGCAGAAACCTCCCGAACTAACCATGTCAAATGAAGATCTTCATCATGCGGAAGACGAGGACGCCGCGAGGTCTTTCCAGCCACGCCTCAAAGAGAGGACTTACCGACATAATTATGGCGTGCTCATTACAGCCTACTCATTATAGCACTTTTTAGTGGCGCTTGGAATCTACTGTGTCAAAATGCTTTTCTTGAAAAACAAATCGTTTTAAAATCGTACTTTGTTTTACCGTAAAATAAAACAAAGTACGATTTTAAATGGGGGAGGGTCTGTATGTATGCTTTTGCGGTTGCACAACGACACGCTTTGCTTTTGCTTTGCTTGGTAGTATACGAGTAGATGCAGGCCTACCTTATCAGTACAGTACCGAACCGAGGAATGCGTGGCCAAGGGGGAGCTTATCGGTGTCTCCTCAGTAAGATGGCAATCCTAAGGTAGTAATTTCGCCTTACCCGGGCAAGCAGGACTCTGCCGGGGTGGAATGTTTATTTCCCTAGCTTCTCGTGGGACCTGTATGGATTCTCAGTTTTACCAAACAAAATCTCTGGACGATGATGAATGTCCGGAACCCTCGAGTAGTCTTATTAGGTCAATACCCGATTTGACTACTCTCTTGCTCGGTTCTGAGGGAGACTGCCAAGTCAACTTGGACTCCGAACTTAACCCTCCTGAGCTGGAGTCAGCAAACGACGGCACGAGGCCTACTGAGATGGACTCGGAAGTGCCGTCGGGAACTGACCTTAGCCCCAAGAAACGACGGTTGCCAGGAGCCGCACGTTAGGAATATGCTGTCGCTTAGCAGGGACGAAATGAGGCGTAAACCCTAAAATCGCTCTGTGGTTGTACACCGCCATAGTCAGGCCGATGATAACGTATGCCTGCGTAGTATGGTAGAGGAAAACATCCCAAGTGACAGTCATGAACAAACTTAATGGTTTGCAGAGACTTGCATGCATTATATCAATAGGGGCCATGTCTACAACCTCAGTAGCTGCTCTAAATGTCCTGCTTAACCTTTCGCAACTTCATCTATGCATTGCGAAGGAGGCGAAAGCGGGCATGTATAGAATAAACTGCACCGGCTTAGTAAACTGGCGCTCTCAAGCACTGAGATCGAGACACGAATCAGTACTTGAACACGATCAACTAGCTAAGACAACAGACGTCATGCTTCCACAGTGTAACTTCTCAAGGTATTACACAGTGGAACTGCCGAGCAGAGAAGATTGGTCAAGCAACCTCATTATTTGCAAGGCTAGAAGCCTGATCTGGTTTACAGACGGATCCAAAATGGGTGAGAATGTAAGATGTGGAATATTTGGCATTAGCCCGAAATTCAGCAAAAGCTTGAATTTGGGTAAATATGCCACCATATTCCAAGCGGAGGTATACGCCATTATAGAATGTGCGGAAGCCAACCGTCAACGAAACTACATAAATCAATTAATTATGATATACTCAGATAGCCAGGCAGCTCCTAATGCCTTGAACTCGAATACAATAAATTCGAAACTGGTAAAAGACTGCGTTAACCAACTAAATGACTTGGGGCAAAGGAATAAAGTTATTCTGAGATGGATACCGGTTCATTCTGGAATTAGTGGCAATGAAAAAGCCCATGAACTTGCAAGGACTGGGGCTCAAGGTCATCCGATAGGATCAGAACCGTTTTGTGGTATCTCAAAGATCCAGGCCATTAGACCCTTAAGGGCAACCTATTTGGCGATTCAAAAAAGCACTGGTTGTTACAACCAGGACTGCTACACGCCAAATCTCTTATAGAAGGCTACTCACAAACACGAACTGTCGAGCTTCTTGAGCGTAGCAGGACGAACATCTGTGCGATAGCCCGCGCCTTAACCGGCCACTGCAAATTAAACAGGCACCAATTTCATATGAAACTGAGTGACACTGATGTTTGCCGGTTCTGTAATCAGGAGAGGAAGACGCCTAAGCACCTTTTGTGTGAATGCGGGCCCCTTATCCACAAACGGAGTTTCCATCTGGGCCGACATTCGCCCGGAGGAGATTAAAACTCTTAAAACTAGGAGTATTCTAGACTTCCTGGAAGCCTCCGGGCTAAAAGAGTTACTATAACAAGGTGGCGAGTCACAATCACGGGTCACAATAGATCTTTTAGGTCGCAGTGACTACATCCCCTACACTACGGGAGATGCATAGCCCCTTTTTTTCTAAATAATAATACCTTAATATAAAATGGTAACCGCAACTAAGTGCTCGGTTTATGAATGTACCCGGGAAGCTGCTGCGACTGCGACCTTTACATATTCCTTTTGCTTTGCTTACGTTCACAAAGTACCTAACTGACGTTTTGACTTATCTCTACTTCTTCTCTTACCTATAAGAAAATTAAATTTATTTATTGTTGTGTTTTAGACGTGGACGAAGCCGCGGGCTATTTTTTTTAAAGCGGTCTAATCTAACTCTGCGGTTGAATCTACGAGTAATTGCAATTTTTCGACTAACTCGAAAGATACAAGTTGACCAGTAAGGTCAGACCTCACTCCACTGATCAAGGATGAGTCTTTTTATCACAATTCGTAAATATATTATCTATGCATTTTTTTATGGTGGGAAAATCATCTAATGACAACCCACGCTCTTGGGTGGAGCGGGAGATAGTGTCAGACTCTTACTGACTAAAAAGTCACCCTGTTCCTTCAAGCTTTCATACCGGGGCTCGAGCTATCTTTCGAAACTAATCCTGGCCCCAGTAGGCTTCGACCCAGCTGGGCGCTTTCTGTTGCTGACAACTCATTGAGGCGCGCGGGAACAGTGAATAGAAAAAAAAAGAATAGAAATATTTTATTCGATACGGACACATCACAACGGTTATATACACTTAGTAAACAAGAACAAAAGTACAAAGTACGCCGAGCGTGCTCGCATCGCAAGGAGCAGGACCAGGCGCAGGGTGCAGCAGGGACTTAAAAACACTTTCATAAAGGTTACAGAATTATAAGTTTTACATATTGAATTGGTAACAGAATTATAAGTGTTAAATGTGTAACACTTATAAATGTGTTTTCAATGTGTTAACCCAAAACACTTACAAAAGTGTAACCGTAACATATCTGTAACAGATATAAAAGTTTTAACAGTGTTAATAAGTGTAACAGGTAAACGCAGCGTTGTCAATTTTACAATGTACTTATTTATTAACCAAATAAGCATTAGATAGCCGAAATCCAATCGCAGCCTGTTGAATTCGTGCAAAACACGTGAGCCGAAGTATTGAATATATCCGTGATTTAAAACTTTAAACGTATCCGTGAGTTACTTATACCTAAAGCTATACTAAAACTTATTATTTCAGTTACACATATTAACACATATAAAAGGTTACAGCTTGATTCGGTAACATTATTGTATCTGTTAAATTTAAAAGTGTTTTTCTGTTAAAACTGTTTTAAAAAACAGTGTTAAAACACATTATTACGGTTACAGTTTGAGTCCCTGGGGTGCAGTGCGCGCCTTACCACACCATAGTTCGGGCAGTTAACGGACGGTCGGATAGCGAGCTACCCATAGCGAGCCGTCCGAAAGCCTGCGTCTACGGTGGCCGGAAATCGGGATCGGAATCCCGGCGGTGGCGAGAGCGCTGTTGCCTGATGCGGTCGGCCTCCTCTTTTGCTAGCATTACTGTTATCTATGCATGAAGCTGAAGTAGGAGTTATTGATGTAGCTTCATTAAAAATACATTTTAAATTAAAAGAGTTAAACAATGAGAGAAGTTTACATTTTCTGGTGAATTTACTAGTAGGTACCTAAATAAATATTTAAATTCCCACAAACGAAAACTTATTTGTTATCTCTAATAAGTTTATTTAGTATCTATTCTATTATTATTAAAAAAGATGTCAAGTTTGATGCAGGTGGTCTGTAAGCACATAAGAAAGTTCGGCCTTCAACCTCTGCACGTGCCACCTCACATAAGCGATTGTTTTCCCCATTACCACTTTGTTCCGTTTTCCCTTCGTCTTATAATGTAAGTTAAACAGTTGTTCATTCAAATAATAAAAATAATTAGTCAGATTGTTTCGAAACTTTTCACGTAATTTTCCGTTCGAGGCCCGCCCCCCGTGTCTCCCGGGCGCCAGGGCCTAGTTAGGCTTTACTGGCGAGCTGAGTATTGATCCTCACCGATCTGTACCTAGATGTTATGTAGCAGCTAACGGAGGCGTCCGCAACATTTTGTCGACATATTAAAATATATGCTTTCCATTTTCCTGTAGGGAGACATGATTATTTATCATTTTATTTTTGAAATTCGGTGGTAAATACTTTTGAGATAGATAACAGCCGTCGCTTTGGCGATTATCACATTATGACGCACCACGTAGCCACAGTATTACAATATTATAAATAATAATAGGGAATATTACAATATTCCATAGGGAATATTCAACGTAATTTCATAAGTTAGTGATATCAATTAGGTTTTTTTTTGTGTCGACGGGGAAAATCATCTTATGACAAAACCCGCTCTTGGGTGGAGCGGGAGATAGTGTCAGACTCTTACTGACTAAAAACCCCGCGCCGTACCTTCTAGCCTTCATACCGGGGCACGAGCTCCCTTTCGGACAACCCTGTCCCCAGTAGGCTTCGACCCAGCCGGGCCCCTCCTGCTGCTGACAACTCCTTGAGGCGCGCGGGAACAGTGCGCGCCGTCGAAGTCTTGGACTCGGTCTATTACCGGACGATCGGACAGCGAGCTACCCATGGCTCGCCGTCCGCGAGCCCGCGTTGACCATATTATGTGAGAACAAAATAATGAACCTTAAGTATGAGTATCTACGTTGTAAGTCTAAAATAGTCCCCTAACACCATATTTTCTACAGGTTGGAAAACCACATCACATCAAGTGACATAGGTAAAACTTGGTAAGTACTAATACCGCAGACTAATTGTGAATTTTCAACAGAATGTTGTCAATAGCAGTCTTTTATTACGGTGGGAAATCACCACATGACTTCTCTTACTCTAGGGCGTGTCAGACTTTTACTGTATAAAACCCACCTATATTCCTTCATTTGCCCTTTGTGTTATAAGTGTCAGGTACTCTTTCAAACAACAACCCTAGCAAGTATTGGCTCTGTAGTCTTTATGAAATCTCTTGGTTCTTACAGGACTGACGGTGACCTATCATTGCTCATCGTTCGCAAGCCCGCGGTTTATGAAATCGCCACGCGATTACCATTACTGTCTGGTGTCTCTTGCAACGGTGGCCGGGCCGTGACGATATACGTTCTCTCGCTGATGTGCTCCTCTCCTTCGCTCGAATGACTACTTCTCAGACTAAGGCGACAGCTTTCCGTGCCCTCTCGCTCCATGCTATGGTTATGCCCCGTGACGACCTGCGTCAGGCGGAATGAGAAGATGCCGAGGCGCGTCTCTCACCGCCGCGGTCGTGGCGTGCCTAGCACTAGGTTGTGATAGTCGCTATCTTTAAACTGTCACAATGAGGACAGCAATCTGAATCTGAGTAGGTACGATTGACAGCTATCGGTTATCCCATAATTACTTATGGGACTTAAAATTTGATTTAACGCAAGCGAAACCGCGAGCAAAAGCTAGTAAATATATAAAAGTGTTGTTAGTAAATGTATTGATAATAAATATTTGCTGAAATCATATTTTCCTTAAAAAATAATTATTTAACCGTAGAAGTTGTGCCAAAGGTTGTCGTTCCCTGGCTTCCCGCCCGCGCGACGCAGCTCGAGCGCTCTAGATCGGTCCATTTGCTCCTGGACGCTGCCGTGAGTCAGTAGTGTGCTCCGAGTTTCCTCCCGCGTCCGCAGTCTCCAAGTCTCTGAATCAGCAGCGATGCCAGCCGTGCCACCAGCATGCAAGGCGCCACCAGGTCAGTAACAGTAGGATTTTAATTAAATTGTTACTACTTAGAATATTTTCTTTTTGAAAGATGCGTAGGTAGAAGTAAGGTAGCCACCCCAACCCCGTCGATCCAGAGCATCACGGCGCGACTGAAGTTCTGTGCGTTATCTTAGAAGTTGTAGTTTTTATCTTAATGCAGATTTATTTGTGTGTTCAAAGTGAGTGATTGTGTCCTTTAATTATTGTTGTATATGGTCTACAACAGTTGGCGTAGGTGGTAGACGAAGCAGGTAGATATCGATCGCGCTAGCTACGGTGTATTTATAGCCTCACAAAGGAA
This sequence comes from Mythimna lalbum, assembly GCA_949319445.1. Classification (NCBI taxonomy): domain Eukaryota; kingdom Metazoa; phylum Arthropoda; class Insecta; order Lepidoptera; family Noctuidae; genus Mythimna; species Mythimna lalbum. The sequence goes on along the minus strand of OX439344.1, from coordinate 1,067,938 downwards.
TTCGTAGAACCAGGCTTGAAAGACGTAGAAGCGATTTGTTTTTTGTCTGTGTGTGCGAAATGTTTTGTTTGTTATCAGATTATTAATTATGTCAGGAGGAGGCGCTGGTGCAATTTTTCAGCAATTTAGCACTTTAGTGATTTCGTAGTTCCTGTAGGCTGCTAAGGTTCTATTTTTAGCCTCGACCTATTTCCTGGATGCATGGGCGAGGCCGCTGCGCGCGTTGCGGGGTGCAGCCAGCGGGGGGACTGCAACTTGATCGATGCACCCCCACCCCCCATTTTGCTATTTCCTAGGCAAGGTCTATCTGTTACCTTTGGTCTTTATCTGGTTTTCTAGCTATCTTTATGCGAATTTGAAGCTACCTGTGAGACTCCGGGGTACGGACAGCAACAAGTGGCAGTACACACTGTATGTTTACCACCACTTAACTGAACTGAACTGTTAATTAAAAGCTGAAACTTTCCAAATCGTCACTCAATATTAACTATCATTTTTCAATGCGCACTTTGATTTTCAGTAAATTGGTTATTACAACGTTAGTTCTAAGGTCAGTCGGGGCAAGTGCGCCATTCTTATTGCATAGATGACATTGATGAAAAATATTTGTTTGGATGCTGATTAGTAAACATTTAAAACATTGACAATATTTTGAGTTTTGTAGCTGCAAGAAACGTCGATTCCATTAAATCTATCAATATTTTTATGATAATTTTACTATTAAATTGGAAAACATGGAGATAGGCGCACTTGCCCCTGGAAACGGGGCAAGTGCTCCTTAATTCATGAATCCGCAAGCGACCACCGGTGGCCGCGCATCTATTGTCTTACTATTGTGTCTCTAATTGACGGTATCTGAAGGGTTAATACGAGTTTCTTTTTAAAAAAGGTCCTTTATTTTTTAATTTTATCGATACTAATCGACAGTGTGTCATGTACCATGTAAATACATGAAACACTCTCGTCAAAACATGTGGACTGTTCCACGGGATTAAAACGATCAAAATTGAGCGGTGTATTAATAGATACTAGGTACATATTTGTTTTTCCGAGAACAAATCAGAAAGTTTTTTTTCAATTTTTTTTTTTTGGTGATTTACGTAAACTGTGCAATTTTCCGGGTTAATGAACCCCTGGCGCTCTAGGGGTTAAATGATACTCAAACTAAAATGGCTGATACATCAAGTCATGGTGAACAGAGGCATCTGGATTGTGAAGTGGCACTGTGTTTTAGTTTGTTGCATGGATGTATGATGTCATTAGTTGTATTAAGGCTGTAGTTTTCGAAATTTTTACGGTAGGCGCACTTGCTTACCCCATCGGCGCATTTGCCCCGACTGACCTTAATTAGTGACGCAATTAGTCTTTCGAAATTACATAGTGTTAGACAGGTGTGCGTGTAGGTACCTACCTAATAAATACTGAACTAAAGTTTTGCATTGCTGATAAAATCACAATATATTTTTCATATATGACATTGACAATCTATGTACGTCATTCAGTATAGAGATCGTAGCCTATTAAGAAGTTCCCATACACCACAATTCTCCCTCCCTAATTGCTGTGTACCAAGGGTGCAGCAAGGAGTTGATCGAGGTGACGTCGTCAGAGATCGCCGCGGTCAGTGTGGACCTCGTAGTGTACTCGGCCCAACCTTTTTGTGACGGTTCCAAACTGCCAGCGCTGCGTCGTACTTGTGTAGTCACGAGCCTGTACTCTATCACCACTGTTAAATTGTCTGACTTCGATTTCTTGGTGTTTGGGCGTACTCTGTTTAGCTTTCTTCAAAAACATAGCGTGCAGTCTCGTGCGTACTTCTCTGCCAAACATAAGTTGATATGGAGTTAAACCATCGGCTTTAGGTGATCGTCTCAGGCGTGTTCTAACTGTAACCAGCTGTAAACCTCTATAACTCGTGTTTTCTTTGATTCCAGTTCCGAGCAAGGCTGCCGCCAAGCGCCGCATGAAGAGGCTGAACAAGAAGAAGCAAAAGGAAAACGGGCTGACCGCCACGTTCTGCTACACGATGCAGCGGCCGCCCTTCGTAGTCGTTGAGAATTAAGTCCTCAACGACTCAGTAGCACAGTCAAACCTAGTCTAAACGCCCTTCTGTTCATTCAACTGTTTCTTCACTTCTGACGTTTCTGGATGAAGATCTTCTGTACGCGGGACATCTGACCTCGTGGCTGGTGCTTGGAGTGCAGCTGTCGTGCACACGGCTGCCCTGCGATCACACGCCGCCGCCTCGAGACAACTCGATTGTCTGCTTCCATAGAACCATCTCGTAGGAAGAAGCACTATGGTCAAGGGATGGACTATTTTTAAGTTTCTCTAAAATCTTTACTTATTCGCTAACGGCGCAGGTCTGACTGTGTGAGGGTGGGTGGAGGGTCTCTCCTTAGTTTATGATTTCGTTATACACTCAGATACATGCAAAGACGTCAAAGCTGTCGATGTTATTTTGGATTGTAGTGATAGGATTGACTCCGTGGACGTGCATTGCGTGCACTTAGGAGATGGTCTCGGGCAGTCTGACTGCCACCCCGGCTCGTAAGGCGAGAACGATACTTTGCCTTTCCTTAGTTCGGTCCCTTTACATTCCCGGCGCAACCTGTCTGGTAGGTCCCGAAGACTTCGGTCGTACGGCTAATTGAAGTGCTTCTGACCACCATCAGCACTGCTCCTACTTGCAGGTCAGAGAGGCCGGTGTTTGAAAGTAACAGCGACAAAACTAAAAGGGCTCTAATCTAGTTATGTTGGGGACAATCGTCCCAATGAGAGGTCAAGATCAGATGTAGACTGTCAAGGCATCGCCCTTATATGCTGCAGGGGTTATTGCCCTTTGAAATTAGATTTAAGATGTAGGTAGTAGATATTTCTGTTCTGTAGTAGTGGTTCAGCTTGGATGGTTTATTTCGTCAGTGTCTATATTAAATTATTGTAGATAAGTGTTGTGATTTTCGATTACATGCATCGTAGCCAAAATAATATTGTGTTTTTATTATTCAAAATGTCTATTAGTACCCCACTCTACGGATACACACATGAACACAAAATTTGACAGTAGGCTTAGCTTGGCGCAGTGGTTTATCGATTGGCTGATGCACAGAACACATGAAAAAGGTTAGAATTGCCTTGTGGGCGGAACAAGCGTGCCAAAAAGTAGGGCGATGCTCATAGTTCAACTACCAATAGCAAACTCTAAGTGTGCGTGTGCCAACGTTTATTGCTTGTAGTAGTGGAGTTAAAGGGTGTGAGACAAGTGGTGACACTCGTAATAGTACAAATCGGAAAATATTTCCTTTCTAACCTCTTTCATCTTTTCTGTTGGCTGATGGGTATCAAGGGTTCAATTCCCTCACAGAACAAACACATACACACGTATGGCTTGCAGATAGTATTTCTAGATCTGCGTGTATTGTGTATGTGAGGTTAGGTACATGTTTGTAAACACATAATTCAGAATTACTAACTAATTCCTAGTGTGGGGCAAAGTTTTTATTAAGATTTTCCTACCATATTATAACGTATTTCATAGACCATTATGATATGATGTGGCCATATCTCAATAACTCCAGTTTGTCTAGCGGTGGAAGCAAGGTTGCTATTGATGTGGAGTGTGAACTCCTGAAAACTGGAAGCATTTATTTCAAATATTTAATAATAATAATATTCCACAACTATCACACAACGCCGTCTAGTCCCAAGCTAAGCAGAGCTATGGGTACTAGACAACTGATATACGTTACTTATATATTTCTAAATACATACATATTATAGATAAATTACACCCAGACACAGAAGAAATGATCATTCTCATCACATAAACATTATCCTGGGTGGGAATCGAACCCACGATTTTCCCTCCGGCATAGCAGTCAGGGCCACTAACCAACACGCCAGTCATAATAAAGTAGGTACCTAAAGTAAGTACATACCTAAAAGAAAGATGAAAGAAAGCCCAGTGGCAAAATTGACTAACCAGGACAGTGTGCTGGCACAGAATTGTGAGGAGGCCCGACCCTAGGAAGAACAAAGCAAGCCCCACAAGAAACATGAAACTAAAGATAGTTCCAAAACATGTAAGTATCTGAAGAGTTTTCAATTCCGTATCGGGCAATGTTTTGTTGGTAATGTGACGTGAACCTCAACTCAAAACCTGAAAGTATGTACAGCCGTTTAGCCTCCGTAAGCGCAGGCTTGCGGACGGTGAGCAATGGGTAGCTCGCCGTCCGACTGTCTAGTAAGCGTCCAGACAGAACCCAAGTTGTCGACGGTACGTAGTGTTTCACGTGCGCCTCAAGATGTCAGCAACCATAGGGCCCCATCAGGTTTGAAGCCTGCTAAAGCCACGGATGATGCGAAAGAGAACCCCAAGGCTCTGGAACGAAGGCAAAAAGAAATAGGAGTGGATTTTAGTCACTAAAAGTCTGACACGCCCTCCCGATTACTCACCTAATAAAAAAAAAGCCGTTTGGCCTACCCCTGATATCTATCCTCCATCTCTGAATTGTCATCCCATCAGGCTTTAACCCTTCAGATACTGTCAATTAGAGACACAATAGTAAGACAATAGATGCGCGGCCACCGGTGGTCGCTTGGGGATTCATGAATTAAGAGAAGCTATGTTCGCATACTGTCATGTATTTGCACACACACTTATGCACTTTAACTCTTGCTCACTTGGCTGAACTCCACTTAAATTGTCCACTGTGACCATTAGGTCAGACAGATCATTGTTATTTGAAGAACAGAACAGACCAGGTATACAGAAAATGGAATAACAAACATCACACTCCTCTATTGAGCCGCTTGGACACTAACCAGTATGACCAACCAATTTTGGGTATGTTATTTGTGGTCAAAAGTTGGCTGCTGTTGCCCAGCAGGGTCGAAACCTGCAGGGGCTATGGGTACGCTATTGAAAGGAAAACTCGGGGTCCAGGAACTCAAGGCAAAGAAGGAAACCAACTCTGGTATGATGTTCCTCTCATTCCGCTCAAGAGCGGGAGAAGTAATTGGGTGATTGCCCACCTAAAAAAAGTTTGCTGTTTTTTGTATCTACACAATCCAGCTAAATAGATACTTCATATAGCTGTCAAAGAAAGTCATCATCATTTCAGCCGATACACGTCCACTGTTGGACATAGGCCTCCCCCAAGCGTCGCCACAACGAATGTTCCTGTGCGTCTCGCATCCATCGGTTTCCCGCAACCTTCACCAGGTCATCAGACCACCTTGTTGGAGGCCTTCCAACGTTGCGTCTTCCGGTACGTGGTCAAAGTAACAAATAATTTTACAATCAATGTATTCTCAAAAAAAAAATATTATATTAACACAATTATTTATTAAACATTTTAAATGTACAGCTATTGTAACAAAACAAAACCATTAAAATAAAAACATATAATAAAACCTTGCTACCTTAGCTCTCCTAAGAAAAAAGGTCTAGACAGGGAGACAGTCGTACAACAGAGTAACCCTGTCTGTAAAAAATGACAACTTACATAATAGTTGGTGTTTCTGGTTTTTTTTTCTTACAAACACCAAGGCAACAACCCTTGGAAGGTGCATTAAATATGCACCTTCCGAAATTAGCGTTTTTTTTTTTAGTAAAGGCAATTGTATTTTTTTTTGTAGGTTTCACTTTTTAGTAGTAGTATCCTCCCCAACTGATCCTAAATAGTGTTCAAGCTCTAAAGTAAGGTGCCCATACAATATAACCATTACAGTAATACATGTATAATATGAAGGTTTCTCCACATTCCCATCATCAGATTTTGATCTTGAGACCATCTTGGAAAGTCGACATAGTAAAAAAATAGATTTTTTTCCCATATAATGACACTTATTCAGAATGACTTCTGAATAAGTGTTATTTAACACATTTTGTACAAAGGAGTAGCTAACTCATACAATATTCAAACAATCTTAGTATACTACTAGGTATTATGAAGTGAACACACAAGTCAACACCTGTTTCCTAGCATTGAACATTTTAAAGCAATTGACTGACTAGCATTTCCCAAATCAAATGGTGTGTCCACACTGTAGCTACTCTTAACGTAGCAACATAACTTCTTATAAAATATTGCTCCACTAAAAGAAAGTATATTTTTTTTACTCTTGTCCTGTGTTCTAAGTATATGAAATAACAGATATATGTATAGGATACACAAGACACACTTATGAGCCCTGCCTAAGGGTACCTCGTTCAATCACAATGTCAAGGTTCTCTGCTCAACCGCTGTGGTCAACTTATCCAAACTCTTGAATATATGATTCTGTGATACTTTGGCCTGCTGACTGATCGAGGGATTCACCAGCAGAGCATGCCAACCTGCCATCCTAGCTCCTTTATAGTCTTTCACCACATCATCTCCGATATGGAGGGCCTCAGATGGTGATACTGTTGTAGAGCACTTGTCGATGGCACTCTTAAATATCCTCTCATCAGGCTTGCTATATCCCGCCTCATATGATGTAACAATAAAATCAAAATTCTCGTATAAACCAACGTTGTGAAGTATGTCATAGAGGCGAGGATCAAAGTTTGATATCACTCCAACAGGTATACCCAAAATTCTGAAGTGTTCTATCAATTTGTGCCCTCCTTTTACACATGCCCAACATCTGTCAGTTTTAAATTCGTCTATCAGCTTGTGTGCGATGACGTCCAACTTCGCGTTGCTCGGCAGATAGTCTCTCAATGTCATAATAACCACTTGACACCACCAATTCTCCCATTTTATCGATTTCTTGCCAAAATTTGGATGCTCTTCCCACATATGATTGAAACTTATTTTAAATTTAGTCTTGACATCTTCTGGAGTGCCTTTGAATCCATGATCTTGGGCTGCCATGGCGTAATATTGCCAAGCTGGTACCTTGAACTTAAGCAGGGTGTTTGTAACATCAAATGTTACTAACTTTATCTTTGATAAACTGATACTCATATTGCATGTGCTAAATGCACAATACTCAGGATTACAGAAGAGTTAATACAAGGTCCAAAGGTTTCTCAATAGCATTTCGGTAATATAACGTTGCGTAACATTTGTATTTATTAGTACCTATAATAGATTTATTTTCATAAAGTAGCGCGCGCTATTATATTATTATCTTCAACTGCAACTTTTTTTTTTTTTTTTTTTTTTTTTTTAATTAATGGCAATTGAGCCGATTGCGACTATTCTGCCAGTGTCGCGTTGAGACGGCGACTCGATCAGGAGGACCACCGTCGAGATTTTACCTTCGTGGTAGATGTTAGTAAGCTGAAAGACAATCACAAGTGTTAATAAAGACACGTAAGCTAATTTACAAACTTATCTACAATATGATATGTACAACGCATAAACTACTAAATACAAAAAAGATAAGTATATATATACACATATAATTACGCACCAATTAGAATTTTAATTCATTTTCATTTAAAAAAGTTGCTAAAATATTAACTAATTTGGGAGAGAAGTGGGAGAGAAGGGAATGGAAATTGGTTGGGAGAGGAATCTTACATTTAGAAATTTTGTGATAGAGGTCAAAAGATTTATTGTTTAGGGAGCAAGAGAAGAAGATATGGTCTAAAGTACCCTCCGCAAGACCACACTCGCACAGAGAACTATCTCGGACATGGATCTTATTCAAGAACACTGGGCTACAACAATGTCCGAGTCTCAGTCTACAAAGCGACGACACAGTTCTCTTGGACAATTTAGGGCATTTAAAGAACCAAGGCCTACGTTGGATTTCGGGCTGTATAGCTGCATAGTAGGAACCCTTGGTTTTGGAGGTCGTCTTCCATGTTTCAGTCCACGAGTTAAATAACTTGGGTCTGGCACCATTCCGCAAATCGTAATTATGAACTACGTAGTGCTTTCGATCAACTGGATTCGATGTGGCATACTTTGCTAACGAATCAGCGCACTCATTGCCAACAATTCCCGAGTGACCGGGGATCCAGACTATCTCGATGTCTAAGCCGTTTTGGGAACAATCAAATAGCAAGTTCTTAATATCTACAATTATTTGACTATGGATTTTACTATGAAGTTGATTTTGTTTTAAGGCCTGAATACTACTAAGTGAATCTGAAAAAATTACTGATCTTGCTATTTGATGTGATTTAATATAGTGTATGGCTTCTAGAATACCAATGCACTCTCCTGTAAACACTGATGTCTCTGGTGGGCATTGAAAAAGAATAGCGATTCTAGAATTTTGGAAATAAACTGCCACACCAGTGTTTCCTGTTTCGGTCAATTTTGAAGCATCAGTGTAAAAAAGGTTCCATCCTACCCAGTAACGCTTGAGAGCTAACTCAAAGTCGTCTTTCGCGTTTTGGGTATTCCTCGATATCCCCAGTCCCAAGACGGCTTTAGGTTCGAAGTGAATCGTCTCATATGCGGTAGAGAAGACTGGGAGAGTTGGATATTGACAAATCGGCGCGGATAGTTGTTTAAGTTCTCTGTACCTATTTATCAATAAAGGAACTGTTTTATGTTTCCAATAAGGAGAATTATTAAAGGAGAGATCGATTTGTTCTAAAATTGGGAGTAAGGGATGGGATGAAAGGGAAAATACTTTAGACAGGAATCGGTCTGCCAAATACTGTCTTCTAAGGTGTAGAGGCGGTTCTGCACATTCTACTTGAAGCGCATTTATGGGAGATGATTTCATGGCCCCCATAACAATTCTCAGGCATTTGGCCTGGGTACTGGTCAACCTTTTCAGCGCATTTTTGTTACAGGGCTCTATAAGGAAGCTGCAATAATCCATCGCACTTCTGGCTAACGCATTGTACACTAATTTGAGGGTGTATGGGTGAGCTCCCCACCACACCCCGGCCAACGCTTTAAGGACCGACACAGATCGTTCACATTTCTTGACCGTGTTGTTAATGTGGTCGACCCCAGACAACCTTGAGTCCAAGGTTACTCCCAGAAATCTAGCCCTAGTCTTGATTGGAATGGTTTGTCCATCGATATTAATATCTATTGAGGGTACAGAACGCTTGCGGGTAAAAATGACCGCAGTACTCTTTGGCGCACTTAATGACAAACCGTGATCAAGAAGCCATTGATTTAGCGACGACAGAGAGACATTCATTGATTGAGCGGCATCCTGAATGGAACTGCCAGAAACCAGGAGTGCAATATCGTCAGCATACTGAAGGATTTTACAGTCGTTATTGAGACAAGAGGGTAGATTGGCTGTATATATGTTATATAGTGGGGGACTAAGAACAGAGCCCTGAGGTAATCCTCTCCAGACCGTTCTTTGGTCAGAGTCCGCCCCAGGAATTCTTAATTGGATGGTGCGGTTAGTAAAGATGCTACCTATGATGCGACAAATCCTAGCCGGGATTCTCAGCTCGTGCAGTTTTTGCCTGAGGTTAGGGAGGAGGACCGAATCATAGGCAGCCGATATGTCCAGAAAGACAACAACCGCAGACTCATCCCTGCTGAGGGCCAGCCGGACCTCTGAAGTGAGGATACCCACACTATCAGCTGTGCCCAGACCTTTCCTGAAGCCAAACTGAGTCGGCGGAAGCAGTCTCCTGTTTTCCACCAACCACTCTAAACGGTTTTTGATTAAATGTTCCAAAAGTTTAATAAGTATGGACGATAAAGCAATAGGTCTATATGAACAATGATCACTAGAATCCTTGCCTGGTTTTAAAATCGGGATGACAGCTTGAACCTTCCACTCTGTGGGGATGTATCCGGAAATAAAGCAGAAGTTAGCCAAATCCAGGTAATATTGGTGAGTTTTTGGACCAGCTTTGGAAATAAAGGAGTAGGTGAATCCGTCCATCCCAGGAGCCGAGTCTCTGACATGGGACAGCACAGTTTTTAATTCCTCCAGGCTAAAGGGCATGTTCATTGGGTCGGCAGTGCTGTCTACATTATCAATGCCAACACTGCTTTCCTCTGCACTTGGAACATAGGCTGGAGCGATTTTTGAGAAAAACTGGTATCCCAGTTCTTCCGTGATGTTGCTTGAGGAGACAGGTGCTAAACTACTCCTAAAGTGTCTCACCTTTCGCCAGACCGTCGAGACCGGCGTGGACGGACTCAGCGAACTACAGAATTTTGACCAACCTTCACGTTTTTTCTTTTTAAAGAATTTCCTGGACTTAGCCAATATTTGCTTGAAGGAGAGGAGGTTTTCCAGGTTCATATCGCTATTAACTGCCTTTTCCGCCTCATTTCTGGCCCTAATCATGTCAGTGCATTCCCTATCCCACCATGGAGGTGAAGGAAGTTTACCAGAGGGAGTTTTTTTTACTGGGAAGCAGTCATCTGCTGTGGAAGAAATAGTGGAGGAAAAAGACGAGAAACATTCTTGGGCATTATGACTGTCAACTTTTGGTAGAGAAGATACTCTAAGGTCTGAAATTTTTGAATATAAATTCCAGTCTGCCGAATTAAGTTGGTATTTTAAAAGGGGAGGGGAAGCTTTAAAGGGAATATTTTTGGAAGGGAATTCAATTATGATGGGATAGTGGTCACTTCCATAGGTCATATCCAAGCGTCGCCAAATGAGAAGGCTAGATATATTGGATGAACAGAACGTCAAGTCAACACAACTATTGCTCTGTCCAGGTGCAGACATGCGTGTAGCACTGCCATCGTTGATGAGACAGAGATCTAGATCATCCAATACATCCAGCAAGCCTGTGCCAAAGTTATCGCAAGTATCCGATCCCCAACGATAATGATGGCAATTAAAGTCACCCATAACAAGTATTGGGCCGCTAACACTGCATAACAATTTTTTTATTACCGAAAGGTGTTCAAGTTGTGGGTGCGCAATATAAAAAGAAAAAATATTTATATCCTCAGCCTTAACAGCAACAACATTTATGTTGTCGCCAACAAAGGTTAGAGGAATCTGGGAGTATGGTACTTTGCTATTGATGAGCAAAGCACATCCCCCATATCCATCAATTCTATCATTACGAACACAGCCAAAACATGGCAGCCTGAAATTGCTTCCAGGCAAGAGCCATGTCTCAGCAATGCCGCAGATTGATGGTTTGAATTTATTAATTAAAAAGGTAAGATCAGACTTTCTGGGAGCAATACTCCTCACGTTCCACTGAAGGAATGTCAGGGGATGGAACGTCCTGGATATAGTTTAAAATTGAGGTCAATTTTGAGGCAACGTGGTCAGGTATTGATCTGGTTGGACTAGCAAGTACAGCCATTAACATATTGCTTATGAAATTCAAAATATTTGAAGAGTCATTCTCATGTCTAGGAGTAATTGGCTCTGCAACTTCTGTTGGAAGAGCACATCCGTTTCCAGATGGGGAGAAGGAGTAGTTTCTTATAAGCTCCTGGTGAGCTTGTGTATTATAGCCAGGTGTGAGAGGGATGTGGGGTTTGGATTTTAAAAAGACCGTTTTACGGTATGACTTTTGGGTAACTGGAATAGGACTCGAGGACTGGAATTGAGAAGCATTTACCCTAAGTTTGTTACGAGGAGAAGATTTGGATATATCAGCATACGATCTAGAAACAGGTGGGAATACCCGACTGGCCTCCACATATGAGATCGATTTCTCCGACATCAAAGCTTTGATGCTCTTCTGTCGGCCCAATTCAGGACAAGCACTGTCGTTCGCGAAATGATTGCCGGTACACGAGACACAGAAGCTTAATTCCTGGGTAGTTTCACATCCATCCCCTGGATGATCACCACCGCACTTAAAACACCTTGGTTTGGAACGACATAAAGTGCGTGTATGTCCAAAGCGACAGCAATGATAACAAAGGATGGTCGGGTAGGTGTATCTCTCAACCGGAAGAGATGAGTAAAAACTGATCACTCGTTTGGGTAGGACTTGTCCGTCAAAAGTTAGTACCACAGTTTGTGTAGGTTTCCACTCAGTTACTCCAGAAGAGGACACCCTACGGCTCATCCTTCTGGCCTTGATAATAGGGCCACAGCCCTCCGGGACCTGGATATTTTTAATAGTGTCGTCCTCCGACCACTCCACCGGTATGTCTCTAACTATGCCCATTCTTGTTATGTTAAATTGTGGGATGGCAGCTACATAGTTATTTTTGTCCAGAATTGTGTTGTTAAGGAAGCTATTTGCATCTTGATACGATTTAAATTCGACTGAGACACGATTTCTGCCTATGCGTTTGATCCCGTCGAGACGTACATTACTGACGTTATTGACCGTCAAAAACATACCAAACTTGATTGGTTGTAGCACAGTGCCTGAGGTTTGTTGGTCTTTTAAAGATACATGCACGATATAGGGAGGATTGTCACTCTTGGTATACGTAAGTCTACCGATAATATTTTTCGGGACCTTAGGGGGTATAATTGAAGCTGCAGGGGGCGAGCCAGCGACTCTTTTACGGTTTGTGGACTCTGTATCCATATTAGACTGTTGTAGGGGTACTTCAGTGTCACTAGGTAAAGTTATGGTCAGAATGGGAGAAATATCAAAGGGTTCATCAGGGGGGTCGGGGTCAGGCGGCTTTTTGGTATTCATGGTGGCTTAAAAACAAATTAAAGGGGACAATCACAAATAAAAACAAACCTTAACCAGAAAACAAGCACAAAGAACCGTCTCGATCGAGTTTCACTCAGTTAAAAGTTCACTAAAATCGAAAAAATTCGTAGCAATGACAAAAGCACGTGTACACTTTTCACCACTATCAACGAAAGTCCAAACTGCAACTTATATTATCTTGGATCTAAAAAAAAAGTTGTTGACAGACAGACTTGACAGATGACGAATTTTTGCAACACAAGATGTAAATCAATTAAATTAATTTGTTTTGTACATTATTGTAATTAAATTCTCAGCTCATCTTTATCATGAAGGTACTTGTTTTGATTATAATTTTTTTTTTAAGTTGCACTGAAACTTGTCAAATAGAGATTTCTTTGAAATAATGCTAGCTGTCAACACCAACACAGCCTGCCAACACTATGACCAAGACTGTCAAAGTCAGTCAATGTCTGAATCAGAAATTCAGAAATCAGAATATTATTAACGTCCGCTGGTTGGATAATTCGGTGTAAATCAATACTAAAAATCCAAAAAATTGCTTAAAACTGTGACTGTTACCTTAGCACCATGGTATATGTTAAAGGAGGTAAGTATTCAGATTCATTGGTTATCGTTTTAACTACGTATTTTTGTAAATATACGTAAGTTCTGTTATTTCAGATTGTAGAACCTTGGATGTAGGCCACGTCAGTAAATGTAAATAATTATAATTGTTGAGCAATAACTTCAGGAAGTTGGGTTTACGAATAATATACTGTCCTCATTCTGCGATAACAATTATGTTGATCCATGAAAGAAATTATTGAAGTTAATATTTAGTTAGACTCGAATATTATGGTGATAATTAAGTATTACTAGTGGTTACCAGCTTTGTTATATAGTTGCAACACTGTGCACAGCTTCCCATATAAATCCAAATCCGGTCGATAGGCCATCTTTGGAATCTGCCCTCATTTAAAAACATCTAGGACACAAAGCTTGAGAGATCAATATAAGAACAAAGACTATTTTCAATTGCTTTGTAAACATTTTAGAATAGACAGGCAATACAATAAAACAACAAGAACACAAAATAATAAAAAAAGAGAATACAGAAATGCAATACAGTGCCCAAACTGAAATTTTTAGAATCTCAGTTGACAGCATTATGATAACTCATAATTAATAAGTTTCCCCTCCCACTGGGGCGTCCTTACAAGCAATAATGTAGTCAGTGGGTCACCCATGGCCTCGCACCCAAAAAAGCCTTGCGTGTGCCAGGGCTTTATAACAACAAGCATTTTGGAACATAAAAAAATATCATAGACATTGCTGATATTGGTATAATAGAAAATAAAACCGAAATTCATAATAATCCTTTTTATCTGATATAAACTAGTGCTTGACTGTGATCTCACCTGATGGTAAGCAGTGACGCAATCATTGATGGTGCGGTGCCCTAGTTTATTAATTCATGAATCCCCAAGCGACCACCGGTGGCCGCGCATCTATTGTCTTACTATTGTGTCTCTAATTGACGGTATCTGAAGGGTTAAGAGCCTATTCACTCTAGCCTTGAAGACACCCAAATTATAATTAGACAGGAAGACAGCAACATGCAAATTGTTCCAGTCCTTCGATTTACGCTGTATAAGTCATGAGGCGAAATGCTTAGTCTGGACCATAGAGGTTTCAACAACGTAACGGCAGATACTCGCTGTACGTCAGGTTGTCCGATGTTGGAAACGAGATGGCGGTCAAGTCATGCAATTCCAAACACTTCAAAATGCAACCTGTAAAACACCGAAAGGCTGGCTACACTACGCCTGTGCTCAAAGGTGTGCAAAGAGGCTGATTGGTGATCAAACCAATCAGCCTCTTTGCACACCTTTCTACCGAGTCCAAAGCTGCTAGGTGGCACTTTGCACCACCCGCCCAAATGTGGCTGCAGTACTCCACACGCAATCGGACCTGTGCTTTGTATAACATTAAAAGCTGTCCCGGTGTGAAGTACCGCTGTACCTTTGCAAGAATGCCTAGGCCTACATAAACCGACTGCTCATTTTGAGCAAAATAGTGAGTTTAGTATGTGCTGTATTTGGCTTTGCCTTTTTATAGTGGTGGGATAGTCTTGCAAATATAAGCACAAAAACATACTATATATGGTGATACAGACAGTTCATGTACACAGGCAATCTTAACTCAGCATTGAGTTTTCTCCCTGCAAACCTTTGAGTTACAGAGAGAGAATATATTCGAGAGTAGGATCCAGTGCACAATATAAACTACACAACAACAACATAACTAAATCTAATCTATCTTTTAATTGCGTGGTCTTGCTTCAGATGGTACTGTGGTGGAGCAGACTCCGTTCAGCGTGTTTGGCTGGTTCTGGGGCATTCTCAACTTTTTCTACTTATTGTAAGTATCAAATACTCAATAGCTGAGTTCTGTGTGTATGCTACATTACTCAGTATGTTTCTGATAAATAGGGATAAAAATAGAAAACCCACAATAATAAGCCGGCCATTTTCCAAAAGGCCTTGAACTAGACGGGCCCTTCAACTAGCTTAACCATACTTCATCATCATTTCAGCTGAAAGACGTCCACTATTAGACATAGGCCCCCCCAAGCGTCGCCACAACGACCGATTGTCGGTCCATTTTGTGGGAGGCCTCTCAACGCTGCGTACGACCATCCGTTCTACGAGCAATGTGCCCTGCCCACTGCCACTTTAGTTTGGGCGATTTTTCGGGCCCATACTTGTGATCAACGATTTATTGATAATGGATTCTGCAATCGTTAAAAGTCAGAGGGTCAAGTCTAACATGTATGGGTTTAACATCTAATATGAATTCGAAGGGGTTGGAAAGGGAATACTATAAATACTTCATGGAAAAATGAGATCTCCACAAGGCGAGACATGCTCAAGAGCAACCTACTCTTCAACATACAACATCTACTACCACAATGTTGGTATTGTTGTTGAAATTGTCTTCACTGTGGTCCATGTGTCACAACCAACACATAGGAATAAAACTGGTAGACATTTGTTGGAATTAAAATTTTCAAAGTGGTGTATTGAAGATCTGCCGTTTTGTAAGTGGGCTACACGTTACTAAGCCGCTTTATTCAGCCGTATTGAAATCCGTTTGAACGTGAAGTAGTCGCATTATACGGGGTTATTAGTAAACACTGGCAACCTCTCAGAACTGTGTTACTTACACCATAAACAAACAAAATTGTTCAATCACTTTTAAAAATTTGTCATATTTTAGTCCCATCAGATTTACATACAAAAATAAAATTATTTAAATTGAACGTTCTAAATATTACGAAGTCTATGCGAAGCAAGTAATGTACAATAGCGGAAGGGAGTAGGGATCGGGTGGCGGCGGTGTTTGATGCGCTTAAGTCACGTCACATAGACGTAGATAGGTAGGAATAGCAAAATACAGAAGTGAAATGTGTTAGGTAGAATAACGAAATCTTGAAGGTTTGTTTTTGGCAGATGTATTATGTTTCTTAAAAAGTCATAAAATTTTTATTTATGATGGTTATACAGACCTGCTAAATTGTTAGTGTTTTACAAATAAGCCTGTATAACGGCGAAGTTTTACAATCCGGCGCGCCAACTTGTAAAACGTCGTTTTTCACGATACGGTTGCAACATATAGGCTAAATTGTTGTGGTGCACATTCCAGGGGCCAGACGCTGATCAACCCAAACTTCAGCAAGCACGGCGACAAGTACACGCGCGACTTCAGGCCGCCTGGCAGTGGGTACGTACCTTTACTTCATGCTAACACATACTACAATTCAGAATCAAAGCTAACTTTGACTGAATGGCCTATACGACAAAGTTCTTTATAATTACACAAAAATCAACTACGGGGAACTAAAGTATGTAGTAAGTAACTAGAATTTATGTAAGACTAGAAGAGAGAAGAAAAGAGAGAACTGTCCAACACCACCTCTATACTCCACCTGTTGAGGTAGTTAACTAAATGTAAATAACAATCTTGATCATCATCATCAGGCTTTTAATGTTCCCACTGCTGGGACTCAGGCCTCCACTCCAGGAGAGGGGGAATGGGCCGTAATCCACCACGCGGGCCCAGTGCGGGTTGGTGAATGTCACATGTCTTCGAATTTTTGGTTCTAAGACATTCCGGTTTCCTCACGATGTTTTCCTTCACCGTTTTGAGAGCAGTGGTGATGAAATAAATTACACAAAGTAATGCGCCTGGCTGGATTTCTAATCTAATCAAATTATTTGTTTATTTACCCAGAACGGCAAATTGCCAATTACACTATTTACATAAGATACAAATGATCTCATTAAAAAAATAACAGATATCAGGCGCACTTGCTACTCACTCTAGCCTTGAAGACACCTAAATTATAATCGGACAGGAAGACCGCAGCAGGCAAATTGTCCAATCCTTCGATGTACGCGGTATAAAGGACGAAGTGAAACGCTTAGTTCGAACAGGATCTGTTATAAATCTTTCTTAAAACGCTCATTCTAATTCCAGCTCTGATCATACTGAAGGCAAAGCGTTTTAGTCAAAAGTATTTTTTTTATGGATACCGGTCGTTGTGGCGACGCTTGGGGGAGGCCTAAGGCCTATGTCCAGCAGTGGACGTCTTTCGGCTGATATGATGATGATGATGATGATGAGATGTTAAATAAAACAATGTACATGTTTCTGTTTGCAGTCCACCAAAGCCACCTTCGAGAAAGTTCGGCGGCTTCGGCCCCTCGGGCTCCGGGCCGTCGCCCCCGCCGATGGGCGGCTGCGGATGCGGATAAGCACGAACGCGCCTTGTCACACCAAGTAAACTAACTGTACTGAATATCGCTGGTAGGTTAGAAACATAGGCTATTTGACATGAACGATGAGTCTAGAGACGATTTTAAATAATCATAAAAAATTAACTAAAGACGAATTGCGTTAACTACTTCTTCAAGTTTAGTTGTGGCTGTTACCTAGCCAGTAGTTACTGTTACGTCCATCACCTCTGTCAGAATAAAAAATGCACTTATTATTCATATTAGGCTGACTGAGATGTGAGGCCGCACTGTCGTGTTTATAAATTTGTCTCCTTCAGAACTTTGCCATTTCAATCGTCGGATCGTCGAAGGTAGCGTACTCTTGTTTTAGCTGCCGTTGCCGATATGTTACTTCGCGACGTTTCATCTGAATGCTCCGAGACTCATCCTTTGTGGCAATAAAAGTGTATTGAGTGAACGTGAGTGAGAGGGAGTGAGCGGGACGCACGACCACAATGTCATAAGGAAGTGGTAATCGTAGATCTAAGATATCGATCTGATTATTTAAAAAGATCCAATCCTTCGATGAGAAGCTAAATATTAGGAACTGAGGTACCGAGGTAGTACCACAGTTTACACAGTTTGTTATAACCGTAAAAGTTATTCTCCTCTTTGGCTACACCCTAGTAGCCCACGTGCCGCGGTCCGCCCGCTCACAACACTCACAGCGAATCAATTAGTAATAAATATTCCATTTTCTGTTATTCCTTCACTTATCACATTAATTAGCTTTATTACTAATCAGAATACTAAATGATTCCGCTAGTAAATATTGCTGTTGGTTGTTCACTGTATATAAAAAGATCTTCTCGTCTCCCATTTGGTGAATGTTTTGACCAGCCGGCAACACTAAGCTTACCCTTGCATTTCCTTTACTTTGTATTAAGAAAATAGCACCTACAAAAATGTTGTAAATTAAAACACAGTAATTTCTATGAATAACTTTATTATTAGATAAATCTGTAATATTGATAACGTCAAACAGATGTTATAAAGCTAAATAAATAAAATGTAACTAATACGTATTTTATTATCTTGATAAATCCTATGTTCATGGCAATTGAAATGGTGGATGGTACTCCTCAACAAATTAAGTATTTAAGCCCACAAATATGGTGTTTTTTCATGTAAAAACAGGTTCTAGCATGTGTTCTATCTACCTGACATGACTCAGAATGCAGAAGCTACATGTATTATATACACATATTTAGTTTTGACACAGAATTATCATTAGGTATAAGTTTTAAATTGCTAGCACAAAACCTTTATTGATATTAGCGTACTATAGTCACTTCAAAGTTACAGGGTGAAATAGGTAATGCACTCCAAAAAGTAAGTATTTTTATGTAAATACACACTCCAAACAGTAACCTACATACTTATGATTGAATACTATTGCATAATATAGTTGGACGGACAACGCCACTCTCTACTACGCAGAATATATAATAACATAGAAGCTAGGAAGTATCTACATTATATTGGTAACTAACTTTGCCATGGCTTTTTCTAGATACTAATGAAATAGGTTTGCAAATACCTACAGACATATATTATTAAACTAGCGACCCGCCCCGGCGTCGCTCGGGTGCAATATTATACATATTAACCTTCGTCTTGAATGACTCTAATTATTAAAAAAAAAACCGCATCAAAATCCGTTGCGTAGTTTTGAAGATTTAAACGTACATAGGGATATAGGGACAGAAAAAGCAACTTTGTTTTATACTATGTAGTGATTCCCTGTCATTGTTCAATAGTTATCTACTTATTTATATGCTGATGAAATCCTAAATGATCTAATTTTAGCGTATTATTATTGTAAAACCCTGCGAATGCGAATATACTCGTACGTACATAACAGTGATAAGAAAATTTTTACATGAATCGTATTTAGATATTGTATGGATCACAGCTCGAATACTAAGTTGCGTTTATGATACTTAACTAAATTATGTATGTTCGGTTACTAGAAATCGTTTAGTAGAAGAGAGATACATAATAATGACAGCTTTATTTAAAATAACATTTAGAATCGGTATTTAAACTAATCACATAGTTGGAAAGTTTTTATAAATAAGGCCTTTTATGTAATTATTTGTTGTATATCGAAGACTTCAGACTTAGCGGAGAGCGGCGCGGCGAGCGGACCGGCATCGGTAAGCGGGCTTCGGCCGCGAAGAGCGGAGTGCCGTGCCAGTACCCCTAGCCAAGTTGCTAATCTGCAATAGTTAACGCTAGTAGAAAGCTTTAAATGTACGGGAACGAAATCGCCTCGACGCTCAGTCACGTGGTCAGAACAAAAGAATTGGCGGCAAGGTCAACGCTAAGCGTTCGACGCAACCGAAACGATTGTAACTTGGCTAGGGGGGCTGGCTAGAAAGTTCCAGACATTTGTTCTTACCGCTCGCCGCCCCGCGCTCAGTTATCGCTCGCAGCGCCAAGTGAGAACAAAACTACATTCTAAATTTACATATTCTTTGTACTGAACACTCTGTTTGCGTTTATTTACACGTCCGTATTTCTAGATCGTAATGCTATAGCCTGGTGGTGTCTAGTAGTCTAAGCAGGAGAAGGTGATGGGGAGCACAGCCACCGGCTCGGAGGTCTTAGGTCTGTTGATGTAAATGCTCCAAGTGCGCTTGTCCAGGTCGAAGATTCCTGAAAACATCGGGTTCAGTATTTTATTTAACATTAAAAAAAGAGAAATCCTGACTCATGAACACTCTCTTAGACCTAGAACGCTGACATTTTGTACAGTGGGTCCTTTTATATTAGTGAGTCAGCACACTCAGCAGGCCACTTCTAAACTGTGCTACATAACCTTCTAGACTATCTAAAACCCGCTTTTCTAGGAAACGACCAATTTTGAAACTAGCTTCTGCCAGCGACCTAGCCTGCGTGAAAGTAGGTTATTCTTTACAAATCGACTCGAGTTTCATCCTCTTGGGTGAATTTTGGAAACTCTTTTTTTAGAGCTTGCTTAGGTACGTCATAAGTGAAAAAAGCAGAAAAAAAAAACTTTTTACAAAAAAAAAATTAACCGACTTCAAAAAGTACAAAATAATTTTAATTTCGGAAGTCGGTGTTTCTATAATAGATAGAGAAGATGGACTTCTTGTTTTTGTAAAAGTTTTTTATTTTTCACTTTTTAGTTATGGTACGAGTAGCACCACTAAAAAGTACTTACCCTTCAGCTAAACATAAATTACCTTATAGCCAGAGTGCATCTCCTAACGATTCTTATAATCCTAAATACGGTTATATTACATGAATTTACCTTCCGGCTTTATCACCAGATCAGTTTGATACATCCCCTCCCCTTTTCTATCAGTCAGTCATCGACTACACGTATAAACAAAGCTCGCAAATTCTGCTATGATTCTATGAGGAGTTCTGTTCCATATCTTCGAAGTTTATGAACAGATCATAACAATATTTCTATGGGACCAACTTGGAAGCATAACCTTACAATAAAATAAAAAAAAAAAAACAAAATCGGACCGAAATATCGGTGAACATACATAAAAAAAAAACATACATTCAGCCGAACATAGAACCTGCTCCTTTTTGAAGTCGGTTAAAAATCACATTCGTCGACTCAATAATTTCGGCTGTGCGTTGATATGTCTGTCAGTAAATTTTTCCTCTTCTCTTTGATAGATTATGTGATTACAGGGCAGTCGATTTCTTTCCTTGAAAGCGGATATTGATTCCATATACTAATATACATATGTTCATATTGATGAGTAGGTACAATTATCAGGCCTTGCATTTATTCTGTTACATGCTGTGCAGTGCATGCAGTGGTCGCTGGATACAGGGCAAAGTACTTCAGAAATTCAGGTGCCCTCCGTGATACGTAACACCAAGTCGCTGCCAACCTTCCTTGAGGAACTGGGGTGCATCGAATGACACATTTTTCCCACTCTACTCAAAATACACGCTTTAGTCGTGGAGTTAAGTACACCAGTCCGAAATACAATTGATGCTAAGTTAGTCCATTGCACAGGTCCATTGTGTATCTACCTGCAGCGATAGTCATGATGATATCGTCGGGACGGTCCGCAAACACGCGGTAGTTCTTGCCGGTGGTGTCGGAAATGATCTCGGCCAGGTCGGGGCGGCTGCGCGGCTTGGGGTAGCCGTGGATGACCTGCAGCCGCTCGATGCTGCTGTCGATGATGGAGCCGGTCACCTCCGTCACGTTGGTTCGCTGGTATCTGTGGGAGAGCAGTTGTCTCTGTATTGACTTCTGTCTGAGATTTTATACAAATACTAGCTTCTGCCAGCGGCTTCGCCTGAGTGAACGTAGGTAGGCTGCTTCATACTTTTAGGAGTGAATTTTCTCTCTAGCCTTTGACCAACTAGCTTGGGGTCGACTTCCAGTCTCACCGGATGTGGCTGAATACCCGTGTTTTGTATGGAGCGACAGTCTGTCAGACCTCTACAACCCACTTACTGGGCAATATGATGCTCTCTGGATAGATTGCTGACTGTAACGTGTAACGTCTGTCAAAGGTTTACGAAAGACAACCATAGTTAAAGTGTATATTTAAGTGTGTGTATTTGAGAGATCCTCTCAGCGTTACACACACTTTAATATACAAGGATAAACTTACAATACCGACATCAGCAAAGATAGTTATGTAGAAATATGTTTCTTTGTGATAATAAACTAATATTATTATTATTGCAAGGTATTACTCACTTATTGCAGTGCACCAGCACCTCCTTGTCGTACTTGTGTATGTCGAGGTGCGAGCGGTCGGCGGCCAGCTCAGGGGACACCTCCACGTTGTAGATCTGGCGGTCGCCCCAGTTGTTCGTCCAGATCATGTTCACCGAGAACCCGTTGCCGATGCCCAGCCCCTCGTCGCGCAGGATCTGTTCCGCCTGGCTGAAGTTGTTGGCGGATAGCATGGCTCGCGTCAGGAACGTTCGTGCTGAGTATTTGAAAAGGTTATCGACATTACTAATGTTTTACTTAGTAGGGTTTCATTTTAAATTATGTAGGTATAGGGATGGATTCTAGTTTATTCAAGAAAATTCTGTAATTAATAGTTTGTTAAATTGTTGCTGGGCTTTTAAAAAACCTTATTGTGTTTTTTTCCACCATTTATAGCATCTGGGCCCACCACCTATCTCACCGCTTTTATTAATAATAATTTATTAGGTACTAAATAGCACCTTTCTATGCCTAAGTTTAAGTTTGTCGCAAACTGTGGACGGCGTTGCATTTTATTTTATTTTATTTTAGTGGTAGTGTATGTTTTCTTTTTTTTTTCTTCTTTTATTTCGTAGTTTCTGTACAACGCATTAGTTTAGGCTGTAATGTTGTACAATGGTAAATAAATTGCCGTGCCGAATACTCGTTCTAGGCCAGAAACGGAATTTAATTAGTTTTGCCATTGACACGCTAAGAAGAAGAAGTACTTATGTTTATGTTTTTTTTTTTGCGAGGAAGGGCGTTTAAAAACGTCGTTAAATAACATAGGCATTTGGTATTGCAGTCTCTCAGCTCCATAACGTACATCCCACCTCGGCTGCAATGACAACGTTTGCCCACTTATATTAAAATGTCATATTATCATTTTTGGTTATTATTGGTCTTGGATTGCAAAGACCATAGATATTCTTATTTGTCACAATAACTCACGTGTGTTGCCATGCTTCAGGATCAAAGGGCTCAGGGTGTTAATGGAGAACACCAGGCCGTTCTGGTTGTATCCCATGGTGTAGCCTGGCATGTGTCCAGCGTAGCAGAGAGACGTGAACCTTTCTTCCACAGCCTGGTGAAGAGTTCAGAGGGGTAAGCTGACGGCGTTGAATGTGGCTAGGTGAGGAAGTGCAGTGGGGAAAAAGTAGTGAGGAAAGTGCGGTAGAGAAAGTTTAATTTCAGGCCCCAGTGTACATAAAAAGGGTAAACGTCGTACCAGCTTAAACCTTTTTACGTAGTTAATAAGGTACGAGGTGTACCGTTTTCGGTACACTGGGGCCCTTATAGTTTAATGACTATGTCGCTGCCATGTAACGTAATGTAATTCCCACTGCTGGGACTCAGGCCTCTTCTCTAGGAAAGAGTTTGGGCCTTACCTAATCCACCTCGTTGGCTTAGTGCGGATTGGTAGATGTCACAACTCTTCCAAATTTTTGGTCTAGGAAATACCGGATTCCTCATGAGGTTTTCCATCACCGTTTTGAGAGCAGATAAATTGCACAAAGTAATGCGCCAGGCAAGGTTTGAACAGCTTCTAAGTCGAGGCTGTTACCTCTGGGCCACCACTGCTCTAAGGCGTTTGCACCTCGGCTACAACTTAGGAGAGCTAAAATACTATGGCCTCGACGTCGACTGCAAGTTAGATACTTGGGATATTGACATGAGGGGTGTAGTAAAGTGCTTGATTGATGTGGCAGGATGTAAAGATTGTGCTGTGGAATTCTCAGCAATATCTAAGAAGGCAGTAAGTAATTATTTTAAAAAGAGCGTAGTTATACTCACGCCAGCCTCTCTATCTTCAGGAGTCGGTATGATGTGTGCCGACATGATGTAGAAGTGGTTCAGAGTCTCGTGGAAAGCATCCTCAGTGTGACCCAGTAGTGTCTGATATCGTGAAAAAGATTTCAAATTACAAATTAGTAACTGCATATTTATCTAATTATAGTAAAGTAATGGTTGACTGTAATCCCCCTGATGGTAAGCAGTGATGCAGTCGATGACGGTGAATCGCACTAGTTGAACTGGATGAAATTAGGGTAAAAAGGGAATTTGCTCGTGTACTTTTATATTTTTAAAGTAATAAGAGGAACACTGGATAACGCAGCTTTGTTGGAGTGGTTGTGTCTGTGTATCCCTGACAAATATGTTTGGCGCCGGCTTCGGCCTCACTGATGGTGGTGCCGAGGGCGAGAACAAACCTCCTCAAAGAGTCGCCTCTGACGTGCGCACTTCGCACTCTTAATCTCATACACGACAAGTCAGACTTATACATTTTGAGCAAATTTAACAGAGTGGTACTAGCAGTTACCTATATGCTTTTGTAATTAAATAGGTTTAGTAACAAATTATGTTCATATTGTTATTTTGACTGTAGTTACTATCTCATTAGGTCTCCCTGTAAATATAGTATAAGTTTAATAAAGAAACAAATAGTTTATTAAGAGCCTAAGTAGGATGATTATCCTACCCTTGAAGATAGATACTTAAAATTGTAATTTGACGGGAAGACCACTGAGCATGCTCATAGACGAAAGGGTTACGTATATAGATTGTGTTTCACATAGTAGTTCATTGTCGGCAAAAAATATATGTTCATATTCCTCTTTCTAATATACCTAATTGAGTATTGTGATATCGAAAGGAGATCGCATAAGTTGTTTTTTTAGCTAAAAGACTTTGGTAGAAAAGAAAGTGTGTTGTTTTTTCAGTGTTGAAGTGATTTTTGTAATGAAACGTATTGCAAGCTAAATTAAAATATAATAGTGTGCCGTCCCGTCTTTTCCTTCTAGATAGATGAAGCCTACTGGAAGTTGAGTTACTACAATATCTGTATCGAACGAATCTAGGTCTTACAGCGTGAGGGTTCTTGAAGGCGATGGAGCTGCATCCGCCGGTGTCGTTGCGTGGGATGTGGTTGTCGTTAACGTTGCCGATCAGGTCATCCATCTGCAGCAGGAACAGCTGTGGAACAAGAAAAAGAGGATGAAGATTTTCTTCCTAAGATTCGACCGTAGCGATGTTAGTAGGTAAGACTCAAGTTAAAGGCGCGTCCTTGTCCAAGACGATAGCATTCTGTAACTGACTTCCGACCCAGCTACCACGAACTCTTATCGCGATCTTTTTTACGACCTAAACTGAACTGTGAAAGGAATGGAGCTTTATTGGTTGTATAGCTCCATACCTCTTTCTCGCTCGCACGATTGTTGGTCATGGTAGGCTATTTAGCAACTTAATTTCTATAGTGTTTGTTGAAACGTCGATAACCATCTATTTGGCTATGATCTTATAATACTTATAATTCATTTGATCAAGTAACTAGGACTCATAATTATACATAACACAAAACGTAACACCAACAAAAACACCAATAACAATAACAATACACAATAACAATACACAATAACAATACACAATAACAATACACAATAACAATACACAATAACAATACACAATAACAATACACAATAACAATACACAATAAAAATACACAATATAATAACAGTAACACCAACAATATTTCACACAAAGTTGCCGATGGCTGCAGGTAGGTAACGTGCAAGTCCCTGCAGCGCCTTATGTCACGGACAGTCGAAAGTCGGTGTTAAATAACAAAGACACAAAACTATTATAGAAACACCGACTTACGAAATTAAAGTTATTTTGTACTTTTCAGTGATTTTTTTAAACATTAGAGTCGGTTGTATTTTTTTTGTAAAACGTTTTTTATTGGTAAATCAATCTTGTTTTGTAAAGTAATTCAAGCCTACATTGTTGTTAGTGTTTGTAAACAAGCCTGTATACAAGATTTCTTTGCGAGCAAGAGGTTGTAGTGACTAACCTGATAGAAGGGCACGCTGGCCCCGTCGGCGACTCCCTGCATCTCCTTGACATAGTAAGGGAACTTCTTCTTCATGTTGGCGAGGGTCTTGTCGTAGGCGGCGCGCCCGGTCTCGGTCTTGTACTCCTTCTCGAAGTCGCGCAGGTTCTCATACGTGGCTATGAAGCTCTTGATCACGGATGAGAAGGTGCGGCCCTGGGGGAATCAAGGTGTTTTTATTATTTAGCCCATTTTAGTACTAGATACTGCTAATCACATATATTCAATATTATTTTTTGGAAGTAAGTGAGTATGCTGAATATTGTTTGTTCAGAATCAGTAACTGAATCGATTCCAATATTTTTTTACACCATGTTATATTTTTTTCGAAAAATATTCAAAAGAAGGTCTCAAATTGGACACCACCGGTTGTACTAAGTACAACACAAGTCACGGCAGGTCATCGTGGCCATTAGGTGTCAGTGCACAGCTGGATGCGGGAGTAAAACAACCCCTCAGTCGCCCGGAAAATAACAAAGTTATAACATTGTGATTTTTCATGATACAGTTATG
The DNA here is from genome assembly GCA_949319445.1 of Mythimna lalbum. Classification (NCBI taxonomy): domain Eukaryota; kingdom Metazoa; phylum Arthropoda; class Insecta; order Lepidoptera; family Noctuidae; genus Mythimna; species Mythimna lalbum. Next base: position 1,041,470 of record OX439344.1, on the reverse strand, counting down.
AAATTTTGTACATAGATTCTTTACATAAAAATACTTGACACACGTTTCGGGTTTCGCACATACTTACCTAAGTACTACAACTAAAGTTGTAAATTACATTGTTCCCGAATGGGCTTGAAAACATGTTACGATCAGGTAGATACTAAACTCTTAATATCATGTGAGAGTTTTCAAAACTTAGGGATCTCGATTACAGTAATACCACCCTGATTTGGTCAATATCTATCCCAGACTTTGTCTAAATCAAAGTTTGTTTCAAAATAATCTAAGCTCAGTTTCAGAATGGTTTTGTTTACTCACCAGTCATTCGTTATCACAAATTTAAACGCCAGATTTATTGGAATTTGGTTTGTGTAAAAAATAATAAGGAACTGCGTAGAGCTGCTACTTACCACATCGAATCCAACTTCGTAGTGACTTCCCTGGACGTAGACGACGGGCACAGTGGCGCGCCTGCCCAGCGGCTTCTCACACGACACCCCTGGAAAACGGACACATCATTCTTGTAAGTATAGCTACTGATTGCACATGGGTTAGGTAGCAAGCCCAGGGCTGGTCGTTCTTCAGGCGGATGACAAGAAAGGTAGGTAATAAGTAGGTACATGATCCTTATGATCCTGTGACTTTCCCGATCTACACCTGGAGCTATCCTTCCGATTGCGAAAATTTTATCACTGATAGAAAACAGCTTTATTTCCGAGTGACATAGGCTATATTTTATGTATGCGGGCGAAGCCGCGGGCAAAAGCTAGTATATTATATTATTGATACATAACAAGTACGGTACAGTTGGCGCAGTGGTTGAGAGATTGACTGCTGCGCTGCATGTCATGGGTTTGTTTCCCGCACGGAACAAATATTTGAATGACCTACAGATAGGTGTTTCGGGTCTGGGTGTCTTGTATATATGAGTTTACATGCTTGTGAACACACCCATGATACAGAAGTATTTACTAGTGTGAGGCAAAGTCAGTAGTCAGCTACACTGAAGACAATTGTTAAGTTTTTTCTCGAAACTAAATAATTCACAATAAAACATTTTTTTGTCTTGACTCCTGGAACAGATTTTGGAGCGCATGCATTCTGAGCAGCACTTGGTCCAAATCTGTTTATACTGTTCCTTGGCCCAAATGTCCTTTTCAGTGTAATTCATTACTGATTGTATATTACAGTCAGTAATCAATAAAGCTAAAAACAAGTATCAAGCTACTTTTCGAAAATAAATAATTCACAAAAAAATATTATTTTGGGCAGCACTTGGTCCAACTCCCATACAAAGATTGGCAATGTCTTTTAGTCGTTTTTTTTTTAAATCTTTGTCTGTGTTTTAGTCTTCGACAGTAAATTTAATATTTTTTACAGAATTTAAAATTTTAATAAGTGTGGCAAGTGCGCCTAAGTTTGTAGTAGTATGGCGCACTTGCCCCGGAGCCAGAAGTCGTCAATTATGATTAAGATATTTTCTTACCCGACGGCCTCTGAATAAGGATTAGTTTTTCTGTATTGAGACCTTACTAGCTAGATGTGCTTAGGTTCTTGTGATGAGAAGGCACAAGTGACACAAGTTGATGGGTTTACAGTAAAAACCTCGTATCAAGTCTATAAACTTTTTTAAATAATTAATTTTATTTCTATTTTCTTGAAATTTGCTGTTGGGACGTTATAATTATATAACTCGTTGATCGTTAGTGCTAACAGTAAAACTAATGCACTTGTCATTTCCTTTGTTCGTTATTTTATGCGCGCTTAGGTGTGCCTAAGCTCGTTAATCAATTATTGAAAGTAATAATCGAAGTCGAAACTACTTTGGGTGGGTGGCTGGTAAACTATCAAACCGGCTATTATCACACAATGTTATCACGCAGTCTTTAAGCCATGTCAGAGACCTTTGGGCTTCCTGAACAACTCTGACACTAAATTACACACAGATCTCTCGACAAGAAGCAATTGGATAAGTACTAACTACAACTAGTTCTAAAATTGTTGTATTTTTACAGATAGTTCGTACTTATAACCTACTAGCTTTTGCCCGCGGCTTCACCCGCGTACATAATCCCAGGATAAAAAGTATCCTATGTGTTATTCTGGGATATGGTCTACTCGTGTACTAAGTTTTATCGAGATCCGTTCAGTAGCTTTTGCGTGAAAGAGTAACAAACATCCATACATACAAACTTTCGCATTTATAATATAAGTAAGATAAGCCTTCTTGGTCCAAATAAACTTTATTAAAATAATACCTTTATTATCAGACCAAACATTCTAGCCTAGCCTGATCAGTTCTATCTGGATATGAAGCTATGCCATGCACTAGATTACTAAGTTAATAATGAAAAGAAAAATTGTTACCTGTTTTTGTATTTTTTTTTAATAAAATCTAATTTGATTAATTAAATATATCTGTTATTCTAGTTATAAATGCAAACATTTTTATTAAATTTTAGCAGTTTTTAATTTTTATATAAAAAAAAAAAACGGCACTAAACGTTTAGAGCAGGCTCCTGATTACTTGTCTATGGCACACTTGCCCCAAATTTGTTAAAGAAGCTGCAATAGCCTATAGGACGAGTAAATTAAAAAGAAACCAATAGTAATACGTTTTACCTATATTTGTTTATGCTTTATTACGTAAATTATCTGTTTTTCAGGTAACGTACGATTTTAGCGTTTTTTTGCATAGGCGCATTTGCGCCGTTATCAGGGGTAAGTGCGCTTATGTCTAGTTTCCCAGTTTAATAGAAAATATTGATAGATTTAATTATATCGGCATTTCTTGAGGCTACAAAACTCCAAATATTGATAATTTATTAAGTTTTTACTCATAAGCCAGCATTCAAAAAAGATATTTTGCATCAAAGTCATCTATGCAAAAAGTATGGCGCACTTGCCCTGACTGACCTTACCTATTGTAATTATAGTTTATTCTTCTTTCTCGTCGTCATCATCACAAAATATACTATATAGGTACACAAGTCAATCTACGTACAAAGTTCGCTCGAACAACGCACACATAGATACCGCTCACGGACACCATATCCATACCTAAAACCAGACCATAGACTAAAACGGTCTGAGTAATGCGAAGTGTAATAGTGCCTTAAGGGGATGCAACTCAAACATTTAAAAAATAAAAAAATAAAAACCTATAAAAGCCTTGCCTTTAATAAAATTCTAAATGATGACAATTAAAAAAAAAAAACTTTTAAGGGTTTAAAAAAACAGCTAGGTACCTATTTCCTGGAACAAGTTTTGTAAAATATTAGAGTAAATCACGGAATTACCGAATTCTAACAGTTTTCAGGTGTTATTTCTTTTTTTTGCGTTGCCATTTCGTCAAACATCGCGTTGGATTGTGTTAGATGAAGCAACAAGCTTTTAAACCATGCTCGATGTTGACGATAAGCAAGTGGAAAAGGAGCCTCTTAACAATAAATCTTACGTGGCAGGACCTATAATAGAATACTTACTGCTAGATTCTGTCTAAAAAGTCAAACGACTTAGGTAATTATTAGAGTAAAATGATATCTGACGTAGTCAACGCTGGTTCAATAATCAAAGTTGATTATGAGATATTGATCATTGTTTTCTAAAAGAAGAATCTTATAAAAAGTATTGAATATAAGTATAGACAGACTATATGGTGCTTATAAACATATAAAGAGCAAGAGCCTACCAATAATAAAAAAAAAAATTAAAAGGCAGATTAGGACACACAAATATTTTTTTTTGCAAACTGATAAAATTCTATAAGTAATTTTTTTTTATCTTAGGATCCGTGGGATAAAAAATTTTACACCTACAATGAGTGATAGTTTAATAGGTATTTGTAAAACTTTTTTAAATGATAACTTTCAATTAGCTTATCCTATAGAGTACCAAAACGTGTTCAAAATGTTATCGTATATCAATAAAATTTAAAACTGTTATCTTTTAAATCATATCTAATAAATTACTAGCAATCTAATTTATTATGATCTTAGATTTTGAGACAGATCAATATTGATTTTGAGCTTACGTAGATCAAACCCGCCCACACGACAACACCTTAGCAGTCTTATCAGTCTAAGCTAAGATTACACGAATGCAGCAGCGATCTCTTGGCAATCCTAACCGCCTGGTAAGTGGTACCTACCTCTGCACAGCAGGCACCTATTATGGTGCACTTACATGTGGCCCAGCCTCGGCCCATCGCCATTGTGTAAAAGGGGTTGCTCCATTTACACGTCTTGGATTGGCGATAATGGGCCGAGGGCTCACGTGTAAACGTACCATTATAATAATTATGATTTAAATCTCAAGAATAGGTATCTAGTCCAGTCAATATCGACGCAAACATCGCAAATGCGCATGTAACTACGAATTTTTTATATGTTGTTAGGTCCCTTGAGAGTAGTTTACACCTAAGTTTACAACCTTGCAAACCCTGTGCTACTCCCATGGTGCTCGGAAAACTGCAAAATTTTGGCACATGTTTTGGTATTTTCGGAAAAAACTACCCTAACGAAGCGTTTTTCATCAACTTTGACTGGTACTTTAATAAAAATAATTAAATTTGCTATAATTTGAGAGAAACCTGAGCAAAATTTGTCCATTAGTTGCGAAGATACAGCAAGTCAAAGATGAGCATTTCTATCGCAGTGCTCGGAAAACTGTAAAATTCTGTCACTTGTTTAAAATGGTGGATCGCAAATGCATAAAAGTTTTTAGTTGCAGAAAGCACTTGCTTTCTGCAACTAAAAACTTTTACGCACGACCCTAAGCAATCTTTTTTTTGCCCGAGCACAGGGTTTTCAGGGTTGTAAACTTAGGAGTAAACTACTCTCAATGGACCTAACAACATATATAAAATTTGTAGTTATATACATGCGCGTTTGCGATGTTTGTACTTTTTGTGTCGATATTGATATTATTTTACGCCAACTTATATTTTAGGTGCACTAGCCTCTCCACCTCTAAACGTTCGTTCTTTATGTAGGTACCTGAAAGATACGTTTATCAAATACATATTCTTACACCCTTTTTTGGCTTACTGTGGTTTCGGACACGTCATGTTCAGACACACTATTCGGATATTTTTCTATGGTCCAAATTTACACTTTTTAATTTCAATTTTTTTGCTGACGATTTGGACAGTCTCAAATTATACCTACCTGAACTAGTTTAAGCTGGCTTTATGCCGTCTTAAGGCCACAGAAAGATGGCGCTATCTTTTGACAATAAATGGCTTTGTGAACGTATATTACTGTTAGTCACCAAGGTATTAAAAAAAGCAAAAATCAAAAATCATCAATCATCATCAGAATTAGCGCTTATGCGCTCCGTATTGTACTTGAGCAAATTTTTATTATTCGGCTGCTAAAAAGGCATAATAGCCTTATCCCAATTTGCTCGATTGCAATGAATCTGCTAGTATTGACATTATAAATGTATGAAATTCATTATTATTGAAATTTACTTTTTTGACATACCTTTAATTACTCAAATGAATTGATAATAATAATTAAGTAATAATAATGTTTATTGCATGTTCATTAGGATAAATCAAAATTGCAATGCTTGTAAAAGGCTGCTAAGTCAAAAGTACTGACATGATAACAACAACACCATTGTACATTTAGTTCGCAATAAATGTTTTGACTTTGACTTTGACTTTGACTTTAATATTATTTATGATCTTGAACCAAATCCCTTTGACTTTACTTATATCCTGAAAGTTTTGGTCCCACTTTTCAAAACATATTTTTATGACATTTTGGCAGCAATTCTGTATAGTCTCCGCCTTGGTTCGCAAAACAAACATCAATAAAATTGATATAGGTTTTTTTTTTTTAATCCTGGCTAACCCTAGAAGCGATGCTGCTAAGATTACATTTGACATGGCAATGTGTCGGTAGCTCAATCTTGGTAAATCAGTTTTTGTTGTTCAAGATTCCAATTTTTGAATCACTCGCTGCGCTCGTGAATCAATTTTAGACTCCTTTGCTTGCTCGGTCATCAAAATTGAGCACGCGGTTAAAAAGCAACTTTGCACTTTTGTATAACAAACTAGCTTCTGCCCGCGACTTCGTCCGCGGAAAATTTCTTGTTTTAAAATAAGATTACACTCGATTAGACGATGCGCACGTTCAGCGCTAGATTCCTGAGCACGGGCCTGTGATGTTATGACATTTTGCCTACCAAGCCGCTGCGAGCGTTTAGCGCTAGTCTCCCTATCCCTTGTCTCAGAGACACGCTGCCTTAACTCAGATAGACGGTGCGCACGTTCAGCGCTAGTTCCTCGAGCACGGGCCCGCGATGTCCTCACATTTTGGCTAGCGAGGCGCTGTGAGCGCTCGGAGCTAGATTCTCTAGCGCGTGCTTGCGAAATATATTCTCTATTTCTCGAGAGGCGCTGCTCATTTTCAGGGGCAGATTCTTCCGTACGGCGTACTCGAGCGGCTCTTGTCTGTGATGTCTGCCGGGACAGTTGAGATTTCCTTTTAGACATGCTCTTAACAAACTACGCACAGACTTGAAAACAATTATGAACAAAAGGAGAGCGACTCGAACACCGTCCGCCTTTACAAAACAAAAAAATCGTAATATCGAATAACTTGTATCGATTGTTACGATAGAACGAAGTACGAAACTACGAACATACAAAAACGTACAACGAAATTACGATATTTTCGATTATGAGGTATCTGTCAACAACAACAACCATACGAACGAAACAACCGAAACCAATAAGCAACTGACAGAAGAACTCCAACTAACGACAACGTGGGCATAATAATTCGAGAGGGTCATCAATCCACAGAAAGTCTTAACACCGCGATTCAGAAAAATTACGTAATTGCAGAACGCCATCTATGGGCAAATAGGTGTAACCACAATTATGCGTTGTATATTACACGTTGGGCACGCCACAATTATGGCGGTAAGTCCCCTCTTTGAGGCGTGGCTGGAAAGGCCTCACGGCGTCCTTACCTTCCGCATGACACAGGTCCTCAGCGAACATGGCAAGTTCGGGAGGTTCCTGCACCGAATTAAAGCGGAAGAGACGCCCGAGTGTCGCCACTGTGCGGAACGCCCGGAGGACACGGTGGAGCACACAGTCGAGGTGTGCCCTGCCTGGGCAGAGCATCGCCGTGCCCTCGTGGGGGCGATCGGCGGCGGACACCTCTCGCGGCGGGCTCTGGTTGAGGCCATGGTCCTTAGCGAGGAGGAATGGCAGGCGGTCGCCTCCTTCTGCGAAGCAGTAATGCTAGCAAAGGCGGAGGCAGACCGCATCAGGCAACGGCGCCCCCGCCGCCGCCGCCGGGATTCCGATCCCGATTTCCGGCCACCGTAGACGCGGGCTCGCGGACGGCGAGCCATGGGTAGCTTGCTGTCCAATCGTCCGGTAATGGACCGAGCCCAAGACGTCGACGGCGCGCACTGTTCCCGCGCGCCTCAAGAAGTTGTCAGCAACAGCAGAGGCCCAGCTGGGTCGAAGCCTACCGGGTCCAGGGTTATCCGAAAGGGAACTTGTGCCCTGGTTTGAAGGCTAGAAGGAACGGGGTGGGTTTTTAGTCAGTAAGAGTCTGACACTATCTCTCGCTCCACCCAAGGGCGGGGGTTGTCATAAGATGATTTTTGCCCACCATAAAAAAAAAATAGGTAAAACGTCTGCACAATGAAAGTTACGCTAGGGGCATTTTGCATTTTAGTAATTTTATATTATCTTCGAAACTGTATGACCAATTGCTATGCTGTAAATGGCAAATCTTATCTGTATAATGTTCTTGTGATACTGAAATAATTTATTGTCATAAGAATTAATATTTTTTTGCTCAAATAATCAACCAAACGTAAGTATGCCGAAAAAAAATATTTTTAATGCAATAAAAGAAGTATAAAAGATGAAATATAAAAGATAGAGATATGGTACCGCGGACTTTTTTGTAGAAATAATTAAGACGAACCAGGTAGCCATACATTGTTTTTAATTTTAAGCAACTGTTTAGGCAGCGCACGCAAATAATTCTATTTTATGAGGTATTTTTTTCCGACTTGCTAGACAAAAGTTGTGATAGCTCGGTTAATATACATGCTATAGAAACAATTTATAGCCTATAGCACTCAGGAATAATGTAGCTTTCTGCCAGTAAAAAAAAATTTAGAATTGGATTATTAGTTCCAGAGATTACCCCCTACATACAAACTTACAAACTTACAAACTTACAAATTTTACCTCTTTATAATATTAGTATAGATAACTGTTTCTTTCTTATTTCACTGGGTTTGCCAAAAGAAATCATGTTACCCACTCACTGGGTTATGGAGGCCAGATGGATAGTCACTACTTATAAATACCTCCTGGTCCTTGACAGCTGGATACATTGGAAGCCGACCCCGACATAGTTCTAGCAAAAGGTTAGGCAGATAGATTATATAAATCTAACAAAAATATGGTTAAAATGCAAGGTCTCGGTCTCGGTCAAGCGACAGTGTCGCATACTCGAACGTCAAAATGTCTTTGCCAAGGCCGCTATCAACACAGCGAGCGAGGCCCAGAGTACCTTACATTCGGTAATGGCGCTGCTAGCTCGGCCATCAACTAAAGTCAGTACGTTTGGTGTTCGTTCCATATTTTGCTATCTGAATATCATCATCATCATTTCACCCGATATACGTCCACGGTTGGACATATGCCTCCCCCAAGTGTCGCCACAATGAACGAACCTGAATATACTTTGTTCCAATTCAGTAACTGAATCGATTCCAATATTTTTTACATCACGTTATATTTTTTCCCAAAAATATTTGATCTTGGTTAATCTTGGATCACCGACACTGTTCGACACTAAGTACAAAACAGGTCACAGCAGGTCATAGCGGGTATTAGGAGTCAGTGCACAGCTAGGTACGGAACCAAAACCACCCCTCATCCATCCCGGGTGGCCCAGTGACCATGTATGTATATCGCCAAGCAGGTAACATAACTGGTTTATAACTTTGTAATTTTTCATACAGTTTTGAATTTTGTACATGATCATTACATAAAAATACTAAACAAGTGTTTCATGTTTCGCATATTCTAAAAATAAGGTTGTACAGTGGACATGTTTAATTGTTAACAAACATAGACAAACTATCAATAAATTACAACAAGTATCTATAAGTTAGATTAGTATATTACTCGTACCTAGGTAAATTATGAAAATAATTATGTTGAATTGTTTGTAAGTAATGACAGAAACGTTTTATGATTCCTTCTTGTTAGCCTAGTTAAAATAATAATCATTGAGATATGAATTTCAGAAAGCACATCACTATTAGCACCACTTTTGTGCTCGTATATTTGTATATATTTAAGTGTATATGTACATAAATGAATGAAAATAATAAAAGGAAAAATTATTTTAAAAAAACTTTAAATAATTATAATTTGTAAGTTTTTTTTAATCTTCATAACGCAATGACATATGATTTTTGTATGAATAAATGTATGCATTTCGGATGTCCACAAGCGGACGAGACCAGAGTACATGAAATGTCATTTCGAAAGCGTTTTCCTTTAAAATAACGTAAGGAAACAAAGGTAAAGGCATTGTAAGGTATCTATACAGGGGAATTACGCAAAGCATTACAAGAAAACTAGGTAAGAATAAGTGTATGCGTATATTTCTGTTTGTTTCCCTATCACGAGATTGAGCTTTCTAAGAGACTAGCTGCTCCCAGCGGCTTCGCCCACGTGGTAATAGCAGAAAATTAACCCAAGGGAACATACTTCCGGGATAAAAAGCATCCTATGTCCTATTCCATGGTCTAACCGTACACGGTTAGACCATGTCCTAAGTTTCATCAAAATCGGTTTTGCCATTTAGGCGTGAAGACGTAACAAACAAACAAACTCACTTTCGCTTTTATAATATTAGTAAGGGATCAGTAGGTTTTGGTGTTACTTTAACTGGTAAATGACATGTTCGGAGTTAGATTCATTTATAAAAGGTTGACCTATAGTCGTAACCTACTGCGATAAGTGTAAAGATAGAAGGGGGACTTTTGCCTAGCAGTAGAACGACAGAGGCAGAAAATAGTGATAATACCTAATTGTCGAAACTTCAAAGGTAATCTGAATGGTGGAACGCGGACGTTACGACACTCTTCTTTTCTCTATGTCCTTGTCACATGCTACTTGGGGTCTTTCATTGCTTTGGACTGGCCTGTTGGTCTAGTCTTCTAGTGGTTAGTGGCCCTGACTGCTATGCGCAGGTCGGGGGTTCGATTCCCACCCAGGACAAATGTTTATGTGATGAGCGTGATCATTTGTTATGTGTGGGTGAAATTTGACTATACTTAATAATTATGTATGTGTTTAGAAATACTGTATGTTTATCAGTTGTCTAGTACTCACAACACAAGCTCTGCTTAGCTTGGGACTAGACGGCGTTGTGTGATAGTAGTGGAAAATTATTAATATTATTATATACACCTTTCACACCACCTATTGATCTTTTCTTTAGTCCCCGTCTTCTTCTTTACCTTATTTAAATTGTATACATGTTGTGGCTAGATCTTAGGAATTGATCACTTCATGATATAAGCCAAATGAGGATTGACATGTAATAATACATTATCGTTTAAACGATCTGGCCAGTTTTAGTTGGCTATGACATTAAGTGGTCAATGCTAAGATCTGACCACGACAAACACATAATTCTAGGGCCACTATAATTATACGCAGAATTTTTACCCTCCAAGGTATGCATACGTGATAATAGCTTAAATAGACATCGCAAAAGCGGCCATAAATAAGCAAGGCAGTATAATTAGTTCAAAATGTAAAAACTTCGCAACAGCACTTGTTAGATAACAAAAAAGTTGAAAATCAGGATTTGTTAGTGATTGGGCAAACTAATTAGTTTTGCATCTCAATGAAATCTGTAGGTGTGTGGATAAAACATATAGCGCTGAAGTCTGGGTTAAAGCTTGCATGAATGGCCGTATTTTTTGTTGCTAGACTTAGAAGCTTTAATTTTTTTTTAAAGTTCCTAGGGTAAGTATGTACATCTGTATCTACTTACCTACATACTTAACCATGCATTTTTGAAAAAAAAAATACTACTATGTTCTATCTTCCTATTCGTGAAACTATGTAAGTAATCGAATCAGCAGTAGGCATTTTCAAAGGCTATGTTTTAAATAATTATGTATTTATAAATAAAGCACAACATTCCTCTTTATAATTTGAATTTCAATTAGCGCTGACAAGTCTGTATACAGTTTGAAAATGCATAAACAAATTTTGAAGACATTATTCACACATGTTTGCCTCTATAAGCCGACTATGACGTAAAGACATGCTAATTTGAATTTTTTGGTATTCAAAGAAGTACCTACTAACACTACTTGAATCCATATTTATCTCATTGCCAAGGTCATCGCTCGCGGTCACGGAAAGAATCTCACGCATATCAGCTTCTGTGTTGATTAGGAAACTGATGACAGCCGATTATTTACACAATCCTCTCATTGATTACTGTACATTATAATCATTATATTATGCGATGTCGTAGTTTACAACCTTCAACTAAGTCTTCATATAAATAATCTTAGATTTAATATAAGTTAATGAGAACCATAATTTTAGGACATTGGAACCAAATTAAAATGCAATTAAAATTATTATTTTACTTGTATCTCCGGATCGCAATTTGTCTACGCTCAATAGCACCTTATGTTGCTTTGTATCGATGCCGTTGAGGGGAAGTTGTCGAGTGTTCTGTTCTGCTGCAGGAGCGCAGGCGGCAGGCCACATAGCACGGCACGCTAACACTCACGTTATTATATGTCGAGTTCTTTTTTGCTTACATAACAAACTAGTGCTTGACTGCGATCCCACCTGATGGTAAGCAGTGATGCAATCGTTGGTGGTGATCACATTAGCTCATGAGGATCCTATTTTTCTCATGGTTGCTTGGCGGCCTGGTACGAGGCGAACGGAAGAGACCAGACGACATGTCGTTGGCCCCGTGGTATGTGGACCTATGCTATCAGGGCTTAGCCAAGTTGCTAGTAGTAATTTTCAAATGTATGGAAATGATATCCTTTAAACGTTAAGTCACGTAGTTAGAACAAAGGAAACTGAGGCGTCATCGACTGTAGCAAGAGTACCCCTAGCCAAGTTGATAATCGGAAATCGTTGACACTAGTAGAAAACTTGAAATGTACGGGAATAACGTTATCTCAACGCTCAGTCACGTGTTCAGAACAAAAGAATTTGGGGCGTGGCCGACTCGAGGCGTTCGACACAAGAGAAACGGTTGTCACTTGGCTATGGGAGGAGTTTTTAAACGAAACGGTCGTAACTTGGCTAGGCCTGCTGAACACCTTTGCTATTGCTTTGCCTTTGCCATTGGTACCTGCCTTAGCTGAGCCGTTTAGAGTCGAAACGGGGTCAAGGAGGCCTATTGCGAGAGTCCTTCTTAAGGATGCTTCTCGACGACTGATTGACACTTTGTGGGTTGGCTCATTCTTTATTCAAAGAATTAGCATTGCCCTTTAACGTGACAATGCGGCAGCATTGGACAAGACTGGCAAGTCTGCTAGGTACGTTTCCGGATGACAGCGATGTGGGTGGGAGCTACGTACCTAGATTGTGCAATGAAATTCGGTTTGTTGGAAAACTTATCACTTGATAACGACTAGAAAGTGTTGTTCAATTATATCCAGATACCCAGATTTTAATTAAATAATTACATATGGAGCTACGCGTAGTATCGCCGAAATTAGGTACATGATTTTCATTATTAACACTACCATTTCCAAAGTCACATGTTGTTATTAGATAATTTTATAACGTTTTTTTACGAGTGTTTCATAATTATTATGGTGGCATTGGTGCAGGTCGCGAAGTCAGGAAGGGTCATAAATCAACCTCATGAATGTCATACATAAGTATTTCCGTTTTAGCCCACTTTTATGGGTTTTTGGCGTTATGGCGCAACACGTCATCATATTGCGTAATACTTCATTCCAATAGAAAAAATATTCGATATCTTACATAATGTTATAATCTATGTGAAATTAATTTTACGAATTTTATAAATTTTTAATTATTTACAAATTATATTTTTTGTAATTATTTGAAATTATTTCTTACTAGCTTCTGCCAGCGACTTCGTACGCGGATGCTGTTGCTTATGCCAGCGACAACGGAGTCGTCAAAATCAAAGATCTGAAACGTCTGGTGTCGAATTCTAAGAGCCTGGAAAACAACGTGATGCGCGAGACGATTCGAGACGTTCCAGATCTCTCCCTTCCACTTACGCTCGTGACAGTGTGCACACACCTTGGTGCCATAGACAAAAATAAACAAAAAGCTCCGAACTGCTAAGCTATCGGGATTTACATGTGTTATTGTGAGTCAACCATAAAAGATAGACATATGATGTCTTAGGATATTTTTTATATAATTTTAAGGAGAACATTTCCGTTATACATGATTTCTGTGTAGCTTTAACCATCAAGGCTGCAAACGCGACGGAAGCTTAAAAAATGGAGTAATTTTTCTCGTTTCCCCAACATTTCCCTTCACTGCTCTGCTCCCATTGATCGTAGCGTGATGAAAAGTATACTATAACCTGCCCAGGAGTATGAAGAATGATTGTACCAAGTTTCGTTAAAATCCATCGCGTAGTTTTTGTTTCTATAAAGAACATACAGACAGACAGACAGACAGACAGACAGACAAAAATTTTACTGTTTGCATTTTTGGCATCAGTATCGATCACTAATCACCCCCTAATAGTTATTTTGGAAATATATTTCATGTACAGAATTGACCTCTCTACAGATTTATTATAAGTATAGATTATTTACTAGAATGAACTTAATACTCCTATGACTTAATATCATCTTATACAATTTTACTTAATATTAATGTGGACTTTTACTCGTCTTATTTTTTGTTTTAATATTCGACTTTGTTGATTGTATATTTTATAGTTTAATGTGTGTGAGATTTGTTACTAACATCATTTTATGTACGCTACTAACATAATATGGATCCTGTATCTGTAATATATAAATACATGTAGAGATTTATTTATAATATTTATATTATAATCCTTACTAATATTATAAAAGCAAAAGTGAGTTTGTTTGTTTATTTGTTTGTTTGTTGCGTCTTCACGCCTAAATGGCAAAACCGATTCTGATGAATTTTGGTACAGAGATAGTTGGGAGCCTGGAAACGAACATAGGCTAATTAAATAAAAAAGTGAGAAAACGGGGAGAAAGAGGGAAGAAAAGGGGGAGAGGAATCAAAGTATAATAATAAACGCGTAATTAAAGTATATTATAAAAATACAATTTATATAAACTAGAGCGCCACAGCTCGTCCTTTCCCTAGAGAAGGGAAAAATGAAACGGTATTTACTAGTAAGTGCTTAACTTGAGAACGGCTTAGTACCTCAATAGATGTTTGTAATAGTTCAAATAAGGTTTTGAGGAAAAACAATTAAAAGTAATCCCGGATTATTAGATATTTTAAAATTCAAGTAAAACCGAAAGTACTTTTAATTGAATTCAATATGCACAGAAGGGAGAGCGGCATAGTCAGTTTTTACGTTCAAAAGTAGAAGCCGTAATACCTAAATATTTATAGGAAGAGTAGTTATCTTATATTGCTCATCTATATGTATAAATGAATTCCTATTTCCCCTTGTCGTCATCACTGAACCAATTTCGCTAATTCTTATGAAAGAAAAAAGTTAAGAAAGTTGCGCGGAACATAAATAAAGAACAAAAATCATAATTACTATTCAATAGTCACGCATTTGTCAGTTCGCGCGATTGATAGTATAATCATAGCTAAGACATAAACGTGTCTGTCGGCTCAGCTTTACTAATAATAATAGCTTATTAGGTATTCATAACTCAGAACTCGTGAGTGAATAGAAAATCGCAAAAAAATCCCCATCAGCTGATTGTCGTGCGCCTCACGTTTACAAACAACGCGCCGTCGAGTGGTCGCGATGGTTACGAACACGCAAAATATCGCACCCGGCGCCATTCCTATCTGTCAACATCGGTCAAATATTTCTTTTATTTTTTTCTTTCAATCTGTATAAAAAATCTCTGTCTGTTCATGTTTCTAGTAAGTTCACAAGAATTTCAGTCTGTCCTTATTTTCAGGACATATAATGTCAATATATATGTTGTTATGTGCCCTTGTATATTGATAGGTACCACTTCTGTTTACTCCTTCGAGAAATGCGTGATATGCTGTGTCATGTGCCGATCAAAACTAGTTTCGATTATTATGTTTTCGTTTGATTACGTTACATTATTCTTATTTTATAAACATTCAGCTGTTTTCAGCCAAACTACAGAACCGGTTTTGATGTTATGAATGCTACCCATTGTGGATATTAGAATAAAAATAATGTGCGGAGTTGTCATGATGATAGGAATCATGTCTTGCGGCCACTGCCGATATGATGCACAAGGACAGAAAAATAATTTACCTAATTTAATTCTCGGAGGGTAGTTCAACTACAAAAAAAAATCGTGAACACTAAAACATACACACGCACTGATCATAACAAAAAAAAAAACAATATAAACAATTAAAATAGAAATAACAAATTGAAAGACAAAAAGCTCACCATTCAACTCCCTCATGACAGTATTAAAACGTTAACTGATAACGAAACCAGGATATAAAAAACAGATATATTTATATATAACGAAAACAAGATATCAAACACCGCGCCGAACATCTACTAAATATCGACAATATTATTTCAAATGTTTCAAATTTTATGCTCGGCTTTGAATATTAATTTCGTGACGGCGCAGGCGACGGTCCGCACCACACTGAGCATTGTTACAGGCCTGTGTCTAATATAACAGACTATATCAAGGATATTAAAGCTATGTCTACCCATAATTATGAGGATTTACTTGAGATTGGAACTGTACTTGGAATCCAGGAGGTTCTGGGTTTGGGTCTAATAAATACTGAATTGTACGTTGTGTTTGCGTGGTCAGAATTCATTTTGATTGTAAAACGAACCTGTCTACTTTATTACTTTACTTAGGATCCAGGAGGTCTTGTATTTGGTTCAAAATTTAACAGTTATGGAATTAGTCAGATCCAAAAGTTAGTCATGAAACAGATCAGCGTGAAATAAGAGAAATTAAAACCGTTTCGGCTCAGACCCAGCTTAAGTAGCAAACACTGATGATGATTGACCAATTTTCAATCCTAATTTCTAGCGAGGAAGGGAATCAAAATATGCATGTATCATGTGAGGGCTGGTATGAATGGAAAGGTTGTGAATGTCCTTCACAGTCAACCGAGTCCTTGCAGTGGGGCAGACCCGCCTTCACTCCGGCTTGGTGACAATGAGCAAACAGGTACGAGAGCAAATAATTACTCTAAACAAAGCAAAACGTTAGGTCATATTCAGGCTGTAGAAAGAAGCATTTTGTCATATGTTTTTATAAGATGGAGACAGATGTTATTATTTTTCGTAAGATATAATAACTCAAAGCTTATTATGAAGTCGAACAGAACATACATAACTTTGAGCATCTATTACCAGTTAGCCATTGAATTTAACAGATGGACAAGAAGTAAGACTACACCATAATTAAACCCTAATTCACTATTTCTCCCAGTGGCTAATATTTTGTTTACTAACACAGTTTTTAAGAATTCTGTTACTAACAATTTTTGTGCCTACTTGCCATTATTATTATTAATGAAGTGCCTTCGAGAAGCAGAGTGAGGTACCATTCTTGAAGATACGACGTTATCCATGACAGATGCGATGCTCCCAATTTGAATTCATCGCAATAGTAATAAGCAAAGATTTTATATCTAGTAAGATATATAGAGTCTTTGGTAATAAGTAAAGCAAAGTTATATGAGTTAGCTTAGGTACAGTATCTGTTAGTCGTCAGTTATATACCTAGTTACACTAGCGACACAATAGTGCTAGGTGTGGATAGTCACTAAGACTGCAAGTTTGGTCACGCGAAATTCTCAAGTGTCCGCGCGTAACGAATGCAGGCGCACACAGTTTAGAGCGGGTTGTATTTTATATAGTGGGGAAGGAAATATCTCACTAATTTGGTTAGTAAATATAAGCACATATAAAAATATATTATAGTTCGAATGCACGTCTCCTTTTTAAGGAAATTTCTCGCCGACTGATCGACACCTTGCGTGACCAGAGGGCTGGCTCATACTTCGCTCAAAGAATTAGCATTGCCATCCAACGTGGTAATGCTGCCAGTCTTCTGGGAACATTCCCGGATGACAGCGATGTGGAGGAGTACTTCGACGCCTGAGTGTACTTTGTGTTTTTGTTTTTTATTTATGTACGTTATGTATTTATTTAAGGTGTAGTATAAGTAAGTAGTTTAAGTTTTTTTTTTGTACATATGTAAATTTTAAATAATAGTAATAAATAAATAAAAACATAGATTACATTATAGTTTATTAAAAGGTGACATGCTAGTAGCGCTAAATGTATGAGATTTACTAAAGTATCACTATTCGGGAGATGACTGTAGGGGCTGGGAATGATTCGATTTTTACGAAGGTGTTGGAAATGAAAACAAAATGAATAATAATGTGATAGCCAACATACGAGTACTTGAGTTCAACAAACAAAGGAAAATGACTATATTACTATAATAAAACACTTGAAGGAAACATAATATTTAGTAGGTACTTGCAATATTATTCACAATATAGTTAATGTAACGCAGAATTGCCATATTAAGAAACAAGATGGATTGATTCACTAAAACGGACAGTGAAAAGCTCAGAATGAATGAAATCATATTTACATTAGACGTGAACTACTCAACATAATAAATCGTAGCGCAAATGTAATACTATCGCAAACCACTATACATTGAGAACGAGGCGCTATATTAGAGTGACAGACATTTTTTTTTTATTGAGCCGGTAGTTGCTCAGTCGTATCAAATAATGATGATTCTAATTACATTTCAAATTACCTGATTAAGTCCCTAGCGCAGCTTTGACATTTTAAACTCTTTCTTAGTGGCATTGAGTAGATAGTTGTCCAAGTGTAAATGAAGATTGGGAATGTGGTCCCAAAATTCATGTCGTTGATATATTAATTTACATTCTCTATTGATATTGTATTTCCGCACTAGGTGTGTATGAGGAAATGTTAGTTTGAGAAAGTGTTTCCTTGTTACATGATAGCTAGGATTCTCCCACAGTGTTATCTTGATCTTTATCTATGAGTTGGCAGATTATTCTGAGATACTCTGATTAAGACATCAAAACTGTCTCATTGGTCTTAGTGAGTATAGTCTCTATTGTGGCAATTAACTAAGTTTGGCTATACTTTGAGCAGGAGGTCCCTCCGTTGAAGATTATGTCTGGAGTTCCTTGCACTAAACCTGGATGAGGCACTTATGGGTATTTATAGAGTGATCCTTAATTACGGATAAGCTGGTGTTAGTTGCAGCCAACTTCCTAAAACTGCTAATAAACTGTGTATATATCTGCTGCAACACCTTATTAATACTTCTTCCCGGTTCTACGACCAAACAAAATAATAGAATTAAATTATAATCACATAATATATAATAACAATAGTTGAGTGTGGCCCGGCCTTGAGCATTGACAATACAATACTTATTGTAATTAGTTGGGCCTATGTTGGTATTGACAGGCTGAAACTGGCGTTGCTACAGGCCAGAGACATATTATAAATTGGCATAAGCCATACAACATAATGCGGCATAGAAGCTAATGACTGCTACCATTCATTGATCGATCGTCGATCGATGGTATACTATAGTACCCCTAACCAAGTTGCTAATCTGCAATAGTTAACGCTAGTAGAAAGCTTTAAGTGTACGGGAATGACGTCATCTCAACGCTCAGTCACGTGGTCAGAACAAAAGAATTGGCGGTAAGGTCAACTCGAAGCGTTCGACGCAAACGAAACGATTGTAACTTTGCTAGGGGGCTAGATAATCAGTTGTCGTCGATGGACAGTACTTCCTACACCAAGTAAAAGAGCAGAGCTTCTACATCGATAGACGATCGATCGATTGATTGGTTAAGTAACACTTCTTATATCTATGAGTAACACTCAATTACGAACGTATACGCATAAGCAGGATGGGCATCAGATAAGGTTGATGAACTGAGGGAAAACGGATACCAAATAAACAATGTCCAGAATCCTTTATACACATAGGTAGGTTTAATTTACATTTCTATATGCTATGATCTCAAAAGTCATCTCTTTTTTAGTCATATAATTTTATTTCTCAATTCTTTCATTCAATCTCGACCTGTGGAGTACCAGTAGGTTGGAAGACTTTGGTCTACTTCACAAATTAACAATTGACTGAGTATATGAATGACCTCTCTGGTAGGTAAGTTGTTGTGTGGGTTGTGCCACACCACACCATCATTGAAGATCACTTGATTATTATTTTCATGAATATTGAGGATCACAATTTTTTTTAACAATCGCATCCAACTGTTTCTGTAAACGTTGTTTATGATCTAATCATAATTACTATTTTATGACATAGCGGTTTTGATAACTTAATTGATTGAGTGAACCATGGTATGCTAAATCGTTCCATTATAATAATACTAGCTTTTATCCGCGGCTTCGCCCGCGTTTATTAATGGTGAATGTTTAAAATTAGCCTATGTCCGTCTTCAGGGTTCCAACTAACTCTGTACCAAAATTCATCAAAATTAGTTTTATCATTTAGACGTGATGACGTAACAACCAAACAAACTCACTTCCACTTTATAATATTAGCAAGGATGTTGAGATCTTGTTACAAACACTACGTTTGGCAAGACAAGTTATATTTGTTAGTAGTTACTTCAGATTTTCCGAATGTCTAATTCAAGTCAATTTAGGTCTAAGATTTCATTAAACGCATCGACCGTTTGACGGTAGGTAAGTAATAGTCTGACGATGTAGCCAATGTAGCCTAAAATAGTTTGATACGGAAGACCATTCTACACGCGGCATTTTTACAAGAAAAATAAAATACAATGTACACTCAGCCCATAGAAGTGAACATTATAAGGCTGGAGTCACCAATTTTAATGAAGTAGTCAATAGCTGAGGAATTAAGGTTCCTTCCGATAGTCATGCGAATACGTGAGGCACTGGAAACCACAGAACGGTTCGTGACGTAACAGAGACACGTGCAGCGGACTTGTGCGGTCGAGAAGTGGCGCAAGTGCAACGAGGAAGCGGTTCATTAACAAGATTATTTTTAAGAGGATATTTCGACCAAACTCAATATGTGCTAGTCACAGTCTTGTAACTGTTTGTAACAACAAAAAAGCGTAGGTAATTATTGAGGTTGAATATAAGCGAGAACGCACACATTCGGTTTCCGGATTAGGTTTCTCGATCAGGAACTCAGATTCGGAACCTAAATGCTTTTATCACACGTTTTTACTTTTTCCAAACGGAAAAAAACCTGACATCCGTTTCGAAATTTTCTCCGTGCGTCTCTCACAGAATTCCGAATCTGAATTCCTGATCGGGAAACCTAATCCGGAAACCGAATGTGTGCGTCCAGCCTAAAGCACACAAATGTAGCAAACATAAAGACAAGATGAAAAAAAGAGCGACATAAGAGTTCTTTAACCGAAGATTGTATACAAGAAATAGTTTGTTTGCTATTTCTTGTGCACTGTCTTCGGAGCAGAGTCCAGAGTGATTACATAAAAATCAAACGCGGTTCTCCGATGTCTTGAGCTATAACAAGAAATAAATGGCTGGCGGCTCGCGAATCTGTGGCCTTGCTCACGGCCGAGGACCAACAGCAGTCGGTTACATTGTTAGCGTCACGAGCATCATACTACGATTAGTACATTGTTGAACCACGAGCCTTCTTGTAGTAGCTCATTAGTTACAATCCCATGAGACGCGTTTTGTCTTATGAACGGTATTATTGAATGGAAACCTACGACGACTGTCAATAATATAAAGTCTACAAGTACTTACATGCTTGGTTTAATCTTCATCAAATACTTCAGTACATTCATACTGGAGTTAATTTTTTTTAAGTCGCTATGATCAATCAGAACGAATAAGTTTATATTTTAATATTTCTGTTTCATTATCAATATGTTTTAAAATCTGATTGACGAGAGTAGATAAAAATGTTTTTCTTGATATTGCATTTAGAATTGGCACTCGTTTGTCTGCTTCAGCTTCTCTCAATTCCGAGATTGCAATCTAGGTACCTACTGATAACATAATTATTTTATTTTTTGTGTCTAAGATAATAAACAATTCATGGAATTGAATGATGATGTTCATCAATTGCCCGAAGCAGAAACGTGTGATAAAAATGTCCAAAAATGTGCATCCTAAATATGCAACGTCCTACAACGTTACGACTACAATAAGCTTAACCACCTCACAGTCTGAAACTTAGGTAAGTCTTATAGTACTACTAAGTAGTATATGTAGTGTCATTCAGTCAATCATCTCCGACATGATTGTCCCATTGAGATGTCCAAACGTCAGTTGCATCATAAAAACTGATTAGACTTTAAACACAAAGAAAATTATAGTATTATGCACCATACGATGTCATTATACTCTTAACTAGAAGTACTTTTTCATTAGCATGAGGACATAATTTATTCTTCAAAACATGACTTCGTCGGTTTTGTCGGACAACAATTGTCCTCCTAAGTAAGTCATTTAAGCCGGAGGAGTATTTCGACGCCATACTTTAGATTGCTTCTTTTTTCTTTAGAGCTTATATTTGTATTTTGTGATCAGTTTCAAGCTTTCAACTAACTGATAACAATGAGCAAATGCGCAAAATACGCGCTTTAGTCGTGGAGTTGCGGATAACAGCCCGTTTTACCTATTTACCTAACAATGAGCAAGTGTGTATCGAAAGGGGAAAGGGGACGGGCTCGCTGGATTTTAAAAATCGCCCACATAAACTGATCGTTACAACAAAATTAACATTGTCGGCGACACGACGTTAGCTGACAATGTTTAACTTTAGGAGAGATGACAATTCATTTCACGCTCAGTACACATAAATGATGACGGTAACAGGTTCACAGAATTCTACTAAAAGAGTGAAACTGATACTTGACATGGTTGAGCTTGCTGAGGGAAAAACTTACTTTGAAGTCAGAGTTATTCGTCAAAACAACTTGAACATAAATAACATGTCCCACGACTACTTGCCGAACGTTTAGCTGATACAACTTTGTCTTCAGCAGCGAGGCGAAGCAAACGTGATGTTGTTAAGCTAAACACCACTCAGCAGACCGCAGCATCATTGATCGACCTACCCACTGCACTTGCCCACGAGCCCTCCAACTTACATGTAATTACAAATTACAATATTAGTGCCCTCGTGCTTCACGCCAGTCCGATTATAGCTGTTGCAGTGTTTAAGCTGATAACGCAACAAATTGTGGAGACATGCGTCAGCCATGCATTCCTAGTGATCTTGCCACCTTTGAGTAGGTAGGTAGGTACCTACTTGGTTTTTGGAGCAAATTCTTAGCTTTCAGCATCATAAATATATAAATAGGCATTCTTTAATGTTATTTCAAATTATATAAAAGACGAGTAAGGCGTAGATATTGCAATTACTGTGTATAAGGATTAGTTAGTCCTTATGGTGAATAGTCTAGATTCTCTGCTATCTATTCTGTAGGATCTTTTTGAGATGATAAAAGACCTGTAAATTCCGGAAGCTTCCGGTTCTCCCAAGTTCAGAATCCTTGTGAGGGGTGTGCTTAAAAGGTAGTTCATTTCAAGCACACCCGACCAATTTTTGTATCATGGTTAGTTTGCTTCCCAATGTTTCCCGACTTTATACAAGATCAACTGGTTATTTTAGTTTTCGGATAAATTTGCAAAAACTGATCTTATTTTATGAAATATTATTTCCCCTGAAGTCCTCCCCCAGGTATTGAAGATCTGACATATATCTTTCAATAATTTTATCAATTTCTATTTATCATGGAAATAGTGAATTAATCTCAATTGCTGCAAACTCGCGATCAATAGTGCGGACAGCCCTGACATCGGCGACGCCCAGTGCGACAAGGTTGCACGCGATTTTCGCATACATTAATATTGATGTGACGGATCCGTAAACCCTTGCATAGCCTGCGAGAAATTGAACTAACCGCAAGTTCATTATATAGCCTCATCTGCGGCATTTAGGCAAAATATTTCATATAATTCCAATACTCGACATAGACAGTCTATAAGTATTTCCATGTGAACTCGTTCTAAGATGCGTCTCACATCCAGCGAGAGAGTTTCTACCTGAGTCACGGGGGTTTTCAGCCATCTTTAGATCTTAGGTAGACCATCTTTAGACCTTTACGCAATCGCGTTCTAGGAGCTGTGCTACGCCATGACATCAAAAAATAGTCAACAACTAGAGCACTACTGTGTTTACATTTCGAGAAGTGTGCATTGGAATCATCATCATCATCATCATTTCAGCCGACAGACGTCCACTGTTGGACATAGGCCTCCCCTAAGTGTCGCCACAATGATCGATCCTGTGCGTCTCGCATCCATCGGTTTCCCGCAACCCTCACCAGGTGTGCATTGGAATGGCACAATTAATTCTGCCGAGCCTGTCCCATCCACGAGTACGGCGAACAACCAAGAACATGCTCACAAAACGTTTTGGGAACACATTCATTGTACGTCCAGTTATTTTCTGGTTATCATTAAGAGAGACAGTAGCCATAGCACAGCCTGTATTACTTATAGTAAAAAAATACTTTAATATTTAAGTATATTTTATAATTTAATTTGTTTATTGTCCTCAAATAAATATAATATTCATTTGAAAAAAATAATAATTTGTATATGTTGATTCATAGACAGGTTAATCTTCAGCCGTACATGACCACTGGGAGTTTCCCCCCGTGGTCCTGTACAGCTGTCTCTGTCAGTGGTCTGTAATTGACAAGCCGTACAGATCACTGTACGGTTGGTAGATTTCTGCGAAAGGAGAGTAGATTTCGAACTTGTACAGTATCTGCATATTAAGTCTTTCAATGATTGAATTAAATTAGAATTGTTTTGACCATTACCAACTATATAATTAGATTATGTAGAAGTAAACTGTGCCACCGCGGCCGAGGGTTACTTGTTTAAACTGGTTAATTCCGCTTATCTCAGTAATAATGTAAAAAAAAAAATCACCTTGCTACAGTTCTATTGTATGTTAAAACAGGCGTTATTGTATCGAAGACAGCAGCGATTAGAAATAAAGAAAAGTTTACTGTTCGAGCTGTCCCCGTGACTTGAACACTGGGTGTAAATAGCCTGCGTAGGCAGGTACTTAATTCTGTGATCGTGATGGTCTTGGTCGAGTTTCATACAACGTGGCAATGCCACCAGTCTTTTGTGCACACTTCCAGGCGTAAGCGATGTGTACCAAGACCAACTTTTTGATGTCATATTTTAGCTATTAATATTCTGTTGATACGTGTAATTTTTTTACCACAGTTTGCTGACATAATTTTGTTAGGAACGTTGAAATTCTTACATTTATCGTTAGTTTTAGCTACATCTTTTTATGAAAACCATCAGATACCTAATGGTTTTCGTTATCCTGATAGGTTTACATTCAAAATAAAAAAAAAATCAATCCCGCCCGAGTATTTCGAAGTGACGTCTTACTAAAATAGAAACTTGTCATAGACTTTTTTAGTTTTAGAACCTAATCTTCACAATCCAATAGGTCTCCATGACGCTTTAGTAACTGCAGATTTAGCATCCGTGCCTCCTCTACTACTACTTAAATCTTTACTTCCTTACTAATCTATCTTCTATCTATATATATAAAAATGACCCCCGTTTTCCGTTGTCACGACTTGGCATGAAAACGGCTTGACCGATTTGGCTGATATTTTTTTTGTTGTGATTGTTATTGTGAGGAGAAGGTTCTTATGGAAAAAAAAAATAGGGTAGTGTAGGGTAGAGTAGGGTAGAGTTTGGTAGAGTAGGGTAGAGTAGGGTAGAGTAGTAGGGTAGAGTAGGGTAGAGTAGGGTAGAGTAGGGTAGAGTAGGGTAGAGTAGGGTAGAGTAGGGTAGAGTAGGGTAGAGTAGGGTAGAGTAGGGTAGAGTAGGGTAGAGTAGGGTAGAGTAGGGTGGAATAGGGAAGAGCGGGAGTGAAGCCGCGCGGGCAAAGCTAGTATTAGATATCAAAGCGAAAGTGAGTTTGTTTGTTTGTTTGTTTGTTACGTCTTCACGCCTAAATGGCAAAACCGATTTTGATGAAACTTGGTACACGGATAGACCATGTCCTGGAATAGGACATAGGATACTTTTTATCCCGGAAGTATGTTCCCTTGGGATAATTTTCTGCTATCACGCGGGCGAAGCCGCTGGGAGCAGCTAGTAATGGATAAATAATTCTAATAGACGTATAGCCAGCTTCATACATAACTGAGGTTGACAATTTTCAATTTGGAGATATTTTTTTGTGTATTAAAAGTTTTTATTTTATTATAGGTTCTATATAATCTT
Source organism: Mythimna lalbum (assembly GCA_949319445.1). Classification (NCBI taxonomy): domain Eukaryota; kingdom Metazoa; phylum Arthropoda; class Insecta; order Lepidoptera; family Noctuidae; genus Mythimna; species Mythimna lalbum. The sequence goes on along the minus strand of OX439344.1, from coordinate 1,015,911 downwards.
TATATTTCTTTTCTGATAGTTATTTAGTGATACATAAAAAACTGTATAATTTTATTTACTGAGCTATGAGTTTTACGCCATCTAGCGGCGGGTGTCGGAATGTCCTAGTCGACTAGAAGCCGGATGTTCTCCTGGCTGTAGTTCATGAACCCTCCGACAATGTTAGTTTACAATATGCTAGTACAGATGACGTGAATGTCGAAACTTTTTGAAACGTTTCATGTACCTTTTTGAATCATTTTTACGCGTAATCGATAGGTTTGATTATGACTCTAATGTAGGTATAGGTATTATGTTTTGAGTGAGTAAGTCCTTGTTTACCTACATAATTACACAGTATGACTGTGCACTAGCTTCTGACGTTTTATAATTGCCAATTGTAGACCGATGGGAAATAAAAAAACATTTTGAATTTGGATTTGCAGTTACTGATGGAGAACCATAGGGACATAAAAAAACATAAAATCACTGCTCACAGTGCTCACTAATTGCGAGGATTGAACATGTTTATAAAAAACTAGCTGCTCCCAGCGGCTTCGCCCGCGTGATAGCAGAAAATTATCCCAAGGGAACATACTTCCGGGATAAAAAGTATCCTATGTCCTATTCCAGGACATGGTCTATCCGTGTACCAAGTTTCATCAAAATCGGTTTTGCCATTTAGGCGTGAAGACGTAACAAACAAACACACTTTCGCTTTTATAATATTAGTAAGGATTAGTAAGGATTGCTCTGACTCAATGCTGCTAAAATCCATTTCCATCTCAGTTTCCACTTTCCGAAATATAACCGCACCGACATCCGACTATTTATTTTTTCCACAACTATCACATAACGCCGTCTAGTCTTAAGCTAAGCAGAGCTTCTATTATGGGTAATTGATAAACATTATTATATATTTTTAAATACATACATCATCATCTTCCTGCCCTTGTCCCGTTTTATTTAGGGTCGGCGCAACACGTTCTTTTTCTTCCATTCTGTCCTGTCACTCGTCACGTTATCACTAACTCCCTTTTCTTTCATATTACTTCTGACACAATCCATCCAACTTTTCTTTGGCCTCCCTCTCCCTCTCCATCCATTCACATGTAAACTTATAACTCTTTTAGCAACATGCGTTTCATCCCTACTCTTTACATGACCATACCAAGACAAACGGTTTCCTTTCAACTTTTCAGTCACTAGTGCCACTTTCAGACTTCCCCTAATATACTCATTTCTCACTTTAACCATTCTCGTCACACCACACATCCATCTTATTATTGTCATCTCAGCTACATGCAATCTTTTTTCATCCGGCTTTTTCACAGCCCAACACTCTGATCCATACAGTATGACAGGCCTAATTACGGAATTGTAAACTTTACCCTTCAACTTGAGGAGCATCCGTGGGTCACTAAATATATACATATTATAAATAAATTACTCCCAGGCAGAGAAAAAATTATCGTGCTCATAACACTAGACCAACAAGCCAGTCTTCTTAATCCTCTCCTTGAGCAGGAAGTTTAGCTCACCTAGAGGCAGAGGCTCAACTAACTGCCAAAAAGTTAGCGAAGGTGAGACAGAACCTACTTTTCACTAGACCAGCTGCTCAATCTTTATCAAGCGCAAGTTCGTTCGTGTACGGAGTACTGTTCTCATCTTTAGTACGAATCTGCTAGATACCAGCCAGTCGACGAGTGCACCATAAAGTAGTGTAGAGTTGACAGCTAAGCTAAAAGGTTTCACAACATAGGTAACTATTAGGCGGTACGAAGTTCGCCGTGTAAATGGTGCACTCGTCGATTTGAAGCTTCAAAATCTTAAGCTTCGACGCCGAGTTACTAGCCTGTCGGTTTTGTACTGGTTTTATTTCGGGGAGTACTATGCGTCGATATTGGAGAAATGATTTTCTGGAAAATGTATGGTGGTGTGTCATCAGTACATGGTGGACATCTCCCCATACGCACAAAACAATTTGGGAACACATTCATTTTGGATACAGCTAAGGTGTGGAATGTGCTGCCTGAATCTATGATTCCTGATATAATATAAATTTAAGGGAATACTGTAAAGTGTAAACCCCCTGAAAATACGCCATAAGTTTAAGTAAGTCAATCACTTATACCTAACAGAATTTTGACCAAGACTTCGACATGTTTATGTATGTGAAGAAGAGGTATTGAAATAAATAGCTACTACTTACCTGCTAATATCAAAAACATAGGTACTTATGCTATAAACCAGTTGTTCGTGGATAATTTATTTATACCTGATCTACTTTTGTTTTAAAAATGATTGTGCGCAATACTAATGTCCTTCAAGTGTTTTTAAATATACGATAGGACGCAGAAATTCCGGGACGCTAATAAAACTGTGATAGTGTCTTAAATACATAAGATGTGTGTGTGTGAGATGCGGGATGTGTGTTTCATACATAAAAGAAAGTACGTTTTGTACTCTATTTGTTTTTTATTATCATAGGTAGGCTCGCATATGACCACTATCACACCTGATGGTGATGATGTGGTCGACGATGAAGCACGCTTGCCTTGAAGTAACATATTCACTCTTTTTTAATACCCAGTAGATTATAGCTATCAGAAAACACAGACTGGCTGGCTTTGTATGTTAATGTAGACACTTTTTTGTTTTGGTTTATATTTCTCTTTAATTTCTACCCGTATTATCTGTATGCATTAGGTTTTTAATCAGCATCAAATCTGATACCATCTTTTAAATTTATATTATCCATTTTTATAATTAGAATTATAATCTATATTAATAATCTACTTTTATCTTATCAACTAATAAGATATTTCCATCAAAAATATAATATGTTGATAAAATATCTCTATTATTTTGTAGTCCAGTGAAGATCCATTTCCTTACAATTCAACAAACCGAATCACAACATAGTATAAAACAAAGTCGCTTTTTCTGTCCCTATATCCCTATGTACGCTTAAATCTTTAAAACTACGCAACGGATGTTGATAGATAGAGTGATTCAAGAGGAAGGTTTATATGTATAATATTGCACCCCAGCGAAGCCGGGGCGGGTCGCTAGTTCAAAATAAGAACCCTTTTTACAATAAAATAGAACCAATTTTAATGTAAAAAAACACTAAAATGTAAAAAAAATAACTTTAATTTCGGAAGTCGGAATTTCTATAGAAAGTCTCTTCGTTATGTAGCACAGACTACAGAAATTGAAGTTATTTTGTACTTTTTACTGTTTTTTACATTAGTTCAATGTAAAAGTGGTTGTATTCTTTTGTAAGATTTTTTTTGTTTTAGTTGTGGTAGCACCACTTAAAAGTATCCTTCAGCTAATCATCACCAGATTAGCTAGCTCGATGATATCTTTTAGCCTGAGTGCATCTCATGACAATAAATTGTACTAATCCCAAACAGGGTTAGTTTACATTGATTTATTACAGAGTTCCGGTGCCTAAAACCTTCCAGTTTCATCATCAGATTAGTTCGATATCCTTTCCCCTTTTCTCTCTCTCATTAATCGACTACACCTAACCCATTTTAGTTGTACGACAGTTCTGCTAAGATCCTATGAAGAGTTCCGCTCCATATCTTTGAAGTTCATGATTAGATCATAACAATATTTCTATAGGACCAAATAGGAAGTACCTTTTAATTAAAAAATAGTTTTCAAAATCGGTCCACAATATTGACCGAGAAATTGGTGAACATACCTTCATAAAAGAAATACATTCTGCCAAACATAGAACCTCCTTCTTTTTAAAGTCGGCTAAAACGGAGGAGGTTCTCAAATTCGGTTGAATCAAAAAATCTTTTTTATGTTTGCTATTGCCCTAGTTTTAATTCTGCGCCTAAAGTTGTCAAAAGGATTGACCCTAAAATGGTCAATTGCGATTGACAATATAATATATGAATGTCAATGACAAGGTATTGACGATTGCCTCAATCGTTTAAGTAAACGATCAATTTTTGCATCAATTAGCGTCAATAAGGTAAATATTGTCGATCGCAATTGACCGTTGAGTCCCCTTAAAGTAGTGGTCAAGCCTGAGGCCGCACCATGATAACGTCGGTCGAGAGAGCAAGGATGAAGGATGGACATCATATGTAGCTCCGTCCCTTTGTCAGTGAAGTTTAGGTCGTCAAGTCGATCGTGTCAAGAGGTCATGGTAGGGCCCCTGGTGCCCTGCTACCCCGTGGTCCCCACATCATCTTCACCCTTGCTTACATAACCCAAATAAAACATTGACTCACCTAGCAGTATTGTCACCACAACAAAACTATTAAACAAAAACATTTTTAGAAAAAAATATAAATTTCCTCAAATCTTCACCGGACACGTCGTTCCGCGTCAAAACTCGTTCACATTTGAGTCGGTGCCAATTAACACCGGCTATATATTCGTCCGCGGAAAAACTTTTTCGAAATAAAAATTGAAAACTATTTGTTTGTTTTTCACAGTTTCCGCCATATGTTTACAGTAAACGTTCATTCTACACTACTGAACACGCTCTACGAAATATATTCTTATATTCTAAATATTAATAAGAACACGACGACATTGTCAGATTATATATATTAATGACGATAGAACAGAATTAATTTAATTTGTGGGATCTGGGAGCGCATCTAGACTTGTTTCTCTATCGCATTGCGTCGAATACGAAAATAAATATAAAGACTTTAAATATTGCCAATGCTGGATTTAGTAAATAGGTGAACTGGTTTTCACTTAACAACTAGACAGCCAGCACCTCTTTCTAATACTTTTTATTATTATTTTTTGCTGCTCTTGAGAATAGGTATTTTAAGACGTTTTTATTTGAAACTTCGACCGTATCTTGAATGCCCAGTATGTAGATTAGATTGATTTTTTTTAGATAAATCTTATTGGTTAACGTTTTGGGAGGCTCTCTTGAGGTGGCTCGAGCAAAGACCTGATTTAGATGTCAGTCTGTCCTCAACCGTACTGCTCGCATTTACAAACTCTCCCTTTGTTTTTCAGTTCCCGACATCTAGGACTAGTCGTGACAAAATGCATATTTTTATTTACAATTTTTTTTTTATAGTTTGATTTAGACGACATTCTACTATTGTTGTCTTTAAAAACATGATTATTCAAATATCATTAGGACTTGTTAACTGTTTTTTACCTTCACGCGAAAAGTAAGTAATTGCAGCGAACACTGTTTAACAAAAACTATTTATAATATTTGCTCTCGAAGTTGGGTCAAATGTTTTATTAGTCTGAAATGTTAGACATGTGATTAGGTTTTTTTATTATTATTGATATTCTAGCGTTTGACCACAATCGCACATGATGGTAAGCAATGATGCGGTCGACGATGGAGCACGCTAGCCTAGGAGTATCCGATTCAGTGTTGACTTCAAGACCTCTAGGTTGTAGCTATCAGGAAACGAATTTAATAATAATAAACTGAGTCACGAGACCGATGTGGATTTCCATAGTGTCTAAAGCCTTTAAACAAACTTCCATCCCTTTTTACACTATAGATTCGAACTACTATCCGTCATAACTAAGCAGAAACCAAAGGAAAAACCTTATAGTGCGATAAATATAAAAACAATGTGGGCGGTGTTCCTACAATGTGAACAATACCGTAATAATTACTAATTGCGATTGCTTTTATCAACGTTTCTTGTTCAGCTAGAAGGCCGTTTGCCTGAACACTGTAAGGTTTCTTATATTCACTTGAAACTATGAATGTGACATGTGAGCTCTCGAGGTGTGTGCTGCGCGTTCGGGAAGAGTTTCCTGGGGTATGGCAATGTTGGCGTGCGAGGGAGAGAGAGGGAAAGTGCTATATACTAACATCAGTTTAGGTCTTCAAATGGATCGCGATAAGAGGTCGTGGTAGGGCGCCAGGGACTTATCATAACTTGCTAAAGCAGTAATTCGAGCGAGAAAGAATGAAGGAGCTATACACTCCATGCAGCTCCATCCCTTTAACAGTTTAGGCAGGTTTATATTACAGTTAGAATTACTTTTTATCTCGGTTGCACTTAATGTAAATCATAATTTTACGTCCTTTATACTTGAATAAAATTTTATTATTATTATTATTTATAGTTCAGTTTAGGTCGTAAAATGGATCGCGTTAAGAGCTCGTGGGGGACGTTTGCCAGGAGTCAGTTTCATTTGACACTTATTTTGTTTATTTTGTTTTAATTTTATTTATTGGGGTAAACAAACAGTAACGCATAGAGTATTACATAAAGGATTTTAAATAGTTTAACAAATTAATGTGATATTAACATGCTGTATTTTTTTTTTTGAGAGCAGTGGTGGCCGAGTGGTAATGGCCCCGACTTACGAGTTGTAGGTCGCAGGTTCAAACCCAGCCAGGCGCATTACTTTGTGTAATTTATTTCATCACCACTGCTCTCAAAACGGTGAAGGAAAACATCGTGAGGAAATCGGCATGTCCTAGAACCAAAAATTCGAAGACATGTGACGTTCACCAACCCGCACTGGGCCCGCGTGGTGGATTACGGCCCATTCCCTCTCTTAGAGAGGAGGCCTGAGTCCCAGCAGTGGGAAACATTAAAAAGGCTGATGTTGATGATGATGAATTTTTTTTTAAAGGAAGCTCAAAGTTAATTTATAATTAAGTTAATAAAAACCAAATAAATTATAAGTTTAAATTAACCTAGTTCGGGTCCACTAACAAACATTGCATATTATTATCCCAACCACAATTATTTGCACTTTTAATAATATATAGTTACTGAACTGTATGAAAAACCTTATTACTGTTGGCTTTATTTTTTTTTTAAACGTTGTTTGAATAAATTATTATTATTAATGTTGTTCGCTAACAATACTTATAAAGATTTTGGTTTTTTAACAAGTTGTGTTACATTATTTTGAATTTTCTTTTAGGTACAGAAAACAGCTAGATTTTTATGATTTTATATGATTAACATGTTAACATTAAATGGAACCTGTAGTTGAAAGCCTTAAAAGCATCGGCATTACTTAAAATGAACCACACTGTAATGGCAGCTGTACACTCTCGCCCGAGTGCACTCGAGCGAGAGTGTACATGACAGCGCTCGCCTCGCCTCGTAGTGGCTCAGACACCCCGTCGTGCCTGCTCTCGCTCGTGTGGCGGTTTTTGCGCCCGAGTTAAAGGGTCGCATTGCTGTGCACCGCAACTAAACAGACGACAGTGTACACGGTCACTTTTAACGCACACGTCTCGGCCGAGGCACCTCGGGCGAGACATAGCGAGTGCACTCGGACGAGTGTGTAAGTAGTGCCTCCATAAGGTGCATTGATCTCATTGACCCTGTACCCTGTACTCGTGTTGCCCAAACGCCCGAACCGTTTTAGGCGGCCCATGCGATCAAAACAGGTATCTTGAGAAACAGTTATATTCTCTATTACCTAATTGTATTATCTTTTAGTCAACCTTTGATGCAAACAAAAAAATGTGGTAGGTGCAATAAAAGAGAAAAGAAAGGCAAAAAATACGATACATTTGTATGACTAACAGTTGGTAAACACACGAATATACTCTAACAATTGGTGGATATCTACTACTAACTGTCCACTTTATTTATTATTATGCCTTTATTTTCTTTGACGAGCCAATGTTTCATGTTCCTTCAGCTCGTATCTATACTGCAAAAGCTGAGGACAATTTAACGCCACGAGGATTTGTTGTGTTGAGGTTCAGCTTGTGTCCCACCTCACAGCCGTCAACCCTTTTCAACTGGGAGATTAACAAGAGAAAAGTATTGAATAAGAAACAAAAGTATCAATGATTTGATCACATAGAATGCGTGCTTTAGGCGCTTTGACATATTATACAAGATTAGTTTTAGTATGCGAAACTCGAAACACGTTACTAGTCACCGGGCCGTCCAGGCGACTGAGGGGTTGTTTTGCACTTACACCCAGATGTTTGATAGCAGCTAATACCCACTATGACCTGCTGTGACCTGTGTTGTACTTTATGTCGGTGGTGTCCAACTTGTGACCTTTTTAAATATATTTTTTTTCCATCCATACCATCTCACCTGATGGTATTTTTGGGAAATGAAAGATGAAAGAGGGATTTGAAAGATACCGTTAGAGCTGACACACACAGAAGACAGAAGCACGATGTATGTGTGTGTGTGAAAAAGGACGACAGGATCTTGAATTTTCCCAACAGTTCTTAGGAGACCATCCATAACTCTTTAATATAGGTATGCCCTTTTTTTTCTATGTGGAAAAATCATCCAATGACATCACCGCGCCCTTGGGCAGAGCGGGAAATAGTGTCAGACTTTTGCTGGCTAAAAACCCACTCCTGTTCCTTCCTTGCCTTTAGTGCCGGGGGTTGAGCTTCCTTTCGGAGTAACCCTTGCCACAGTAGGCTTCGACTCTGCTGGGCCTACGGTTTGCTGAAAACTCTTTGTGGCCGCGCGTGGAACAAAACGCGCCGTCGACGTCTTGGGCTCGGACGGCGAGTTAAACTGCCTTTACTAACCCGTCTAAAAATTCACCCAGTATAGACCTACGCTGCGTGTACAATGGGCGAAGTCATAAGAAATCCACGAGTTCTTCATAATATGGGGAACAATACACTTGGGAGGAAATAATTAATACATAACAGTAATTGTCTTATTAATTACCCTCAAATGTAGTTCAGTTGAACTCATTATATATACATTAGTGTGTACTATGTAACTACAATATGTTTAGTTTTAAATCGGTTGGTTTGTGTTTACTTTTTCTCGATGAGGAAAATCTTGTGGTTTTTGCCCTCCATTTTTTATTGTGATATTACTCACGTGGCTGTTGTTTTAATTATATGTGTTGCTCGTAGGTTGATGTGGGTAATATAATACGAAGTATCAATATAAGTGCCTATTACTATAATTTACACGAAGTACCTACTAATTTCTTTTGAAATAAACAGCACTTTTGTGCTCTTCTATCAGGATCTGTAACTATCGTTTACTCTATGGTTGTACGAGTTTGTACATAAATAAATAAACTAGTTACTTATGCATGAATCAAAATGCTGCACCACTAATTTTTAATTAGTACACATTACATAAAGGAAGTGGTAGCCGAGTGGTATTGGCCCCGACTTATGATGTTGGAGCCGCGTCATAATACGAATTTCAAGTCGTTTGTGGTGCGGGTGCCGACTAATCATTTGGAGACCTTCCTCAAAGGAGAGTTTTGGCCGAAGGGTGTCGTGTATCGACGATTTCGTGGAAGGATACCGACCTCGCAGCGGAACACGACGCCATCACTTCGTGTGCAATAGTTTATAGTTTAATAATAATTGTTATAGTATCTTTTTTATGTATTAGTTTATTATTTTGTAAGATTATTTGGGTATTTATCTATGGGCCTTAGTTGCCTGATAATTAAGAATTATTATTATTATTATTATGAGTTGTAGGTCGCGGGTTTAAACCCAGCCAGGCGCATTACTTTGTGTAATTTATTTCATCACCACTGCTTTGAAAAAATTCGAAAACATGTGGCATCCACCAACCCGCACTGGGCCCGCATGGTGTATTACGGCCCATTCCCTCTCCTAGAGAGGAGGCCTGAGTCCCAACAGTGGGAACATTATAAGGCCGGCTATGCTATGCTATACATAAAGGACTTATTAGAAAAGGTTTTATTTTTATTTAAGTGGAGCCTCAATAAATAATATTTATAAAAAAACAAAGTTATTAGCGTTTGTTTATATCCCAAGTCACTTACTTTATGGAAATATTGTACAGGCTATTGATTATGTATTATGATTGAATGAATGGCAATTGGAATGAAAAAACACTGCGCGTAGTATTTTTTAGTAGCAATTGGTATGAATGATTGATTCAATTATTAATTTACCAATTATGAGAAATGTTCGTGGCCAATTTTGTTTTTGTTTTTATTATTGACTAGCTTCTGCCAGCGACTTCGTACGCGGATCCTGTTGCTTATGCCAGCGACAGCGGGGTCGTCAAAATTCCTTTTTATACGTCCCGCGCCGCGAGCCGCGTCGAGCGCGGCGACCGTTACACAAAAATAAACCTTATAACATGATTCAGTATTCACGCGCGATGGCTTATTAGCGTATTTCATGTATAACTTTGGTGTTTCTATACCGATTTCTATGATTCTTTTTTATTGAATACATAATAATGTTAACTTTTTTAAATTAGGGATGAGTGAGAGTGTTATAAACGTAAGAGTAAACAAAAATAAACAGAAAGCTCCGAACTGCTAAGCTATCGGGAGCTACACGTGTTATTGTGAGTCAACCATAAAAGATAGACATATGCTGTTGTGAGATATTTTTTATATAATTTTAAGGAAAACATTTCCGTTATAAATTTCTATGATTTTCATGTGTAGCTTTAACCATTAAGGCTGCAAACGCGACGGAAGCTTAAAAAATTTAATAATTTCTCCCGTTTCCCCAACATTTCCCTTCACTGCTCTGCTCTTATTGATCGTAGCGTGATGAAAAGTATACTATACCCTGCCCAGGAGTATGAAGAATGATTGTACCAAGTTTCGTTAAAATCCATCGAGTAGTTTTGGTTTCTATAAAGAACATACAGACAGACAGACAGACAAAAATTTTACCGTTTGCATTTTTAGCTTCAGTATCGATCACTAATCACCCCCTGATAGTTATTTTGGAAATATATTTCATGTACAGAATTGACCTCTCTACAGATTTATTATAAGTATAGATAGAAGAAGAAGATAGATTCACGTTTGACCATCATCTCACTTTATGGTTAGCGATGATGTAGCCGGCGATGGAGCACGCTTGCCTAGAAGGAACCGAAGTTGTAGCAATCAGAAAACACAGACTCCGGCGGGGAATTTCACTCCTTTTTTTTACTCTTCACTACACAAATACTTATGATTAGTAACGGGTACGTATAGAGTTCCAATTTTTTTAATGTGCTAATTAAAAAAATGTCGTGTATAGGGAGTATAGCCCCTTCTCGCTCGCACGCCTTGCATTTTGACACGTCATGGTAAGGCCCCTGGTCTGCATATAGCTAGTAGAAGCGTAGACATACAGTCACGATCCTTGGCAGGGAGGAAACCGATAAGAAAAGGACACTGTGATTTCCTGTATTTCATTATCACTGCCATCAATGGACGGATAACAGCAAAACAGATGTTCAAATGACAGGTCGTTAACTAGTTTGTGATGAATGAGCTAACAATAAAATCAGGTACGTCAAACTTAATGAGTTTGACGTAAGTCTTTGAGCTCGTAGGGGCCAGGTAGGAAGTCGGTACTTAATTACCGTGAACGCTATTAGGAACAGTCGACCACGCACTGTGTGATTTGGCAACAAAAAATGTCATTAGGCTGTACAGTGTACGAGTAGTAGGAACATGACATCCTCGTACTTATTCTAATATACAACATTACTTTTAGTTTATGCGAAACCTGAATATAGTTTGTTCAGAATCAGTAACTGAATGGATTCCAATAGTTTTTACACCATGTCAATGGTGTAAAAACTAGTGGAATCCAGTGGAGAATCCAGTGGAGAATCCAGTGGAGAATCTAGTGGAGAATCCGGTGGAGAATCCAGTGGAGAATCCAGTGGAGAATCCAGTGGAGAATCCAGTGGAGAATCCAGTGGAGAATCCAGTGGAGAATCCAGTGGAGAGAATTCAGTGGAGTGTAATGTATTTAATGTAGTGTATTTTTTTCGAATAATATTTAAAAAGGCCACAAGTTGGACACCACCGACACTAAGCAAACACAGGTCACGGCGGGTCATAGCAGGTGTTAGGCGCTATCAAACAGTTGGGTGCAAGTGCAAAATCAACCCCTCAGTCGCCTGGATGGCTCGGTGATCTTGTATTTTTGCTGACATAACAAGCTTATAACTTCGTAATTGCTCATAATACAGTTTTGAAATTTGGTACGAAGATTCGAAAGATTAATTTATCAACCGCACCTACTTTCTCTTAGACTGTCTTAGTCGGTTGTAACCTCACTACCATAGTGCTACGGATAGATAGTGAGGTTTTTTTTTATTTGCCGTATTACCCCTCTGCTGGGCAAAGCCCCCCCCCCCAAGTCCTTCCAAACTTTCTTCTTCCACGCCGTCTCAAGCAAGTCCAAGTTGCGACTCAATCTGGTCGAAGTCAATTCCTTAGGGCATGGCGCCACATACGAACAAAAAAATTCGGAATCTACAATCGCGCAATTACAGTTCTCCGCGCAATTTGAACACAAACAACAGCGAAAAATCATATAAAGGGCAGTTGCCCAGATCAGACAAAACACTCGTCTGGTCGGAGGATCCTTCTTTTTCAACGGACTTATGCGGAACTTTACACCCTGTTACGCATATATCTAAAAAGTCATTAAGTTCAGTAGCGTTGGGAAACCGACATATCGAACTACTTTCCATTTCGAAATTTCCAAAAAAGTACTCATTAAAACGACCGTCAATTAAAGTTATCATAGAGGTCATTAATTACAGAGGAGCCGGAGAGGCAGAGACACCTGCGGGCGAGGCCGGCGATAGCGGCGACACGGGCTGACGTCGGAAGTGTCGCTGTCCCCGCACACGGGCCTCAAAAAACGCCGCCACAAAAAAACGCTAGAAGCAGCCACAAAATGAAGCTAGAAGCGGCCGCAAAAACAGCTGAAGCGCGCGACGCCTTCAGTCCGGAGAAGCTTGAAGCCGCTTCAAACGTTTTTTTGTAGCTGCACACGAGCAACAAAAAAAGGCCGCCAAAAAAGACGCTTGAAGCGGCGTTTTTTGTGGCCCGTGTACAGGGACAGTTAGCGGCAACTATGTACCGTCACGCGGCGATGAATGCCCTCGCTTTGTATTGATCACTGACAAATGCGATCTACTGATTATAAAATATTGCATTTTGATACAAGTGCAGAAAGTTTGTCGTTGTGACCGAAGTGGAATTCGCACGAGCCGTAGGCGAGTGAGTTTTGGAGTAAGACTGTAGTGACTTTGCACGTGTATCAAACAACTTTTTTCAATATATTTACGAAGACATGAATAAAAGGGTTTGACCGGGACCCGTGGGGATCGACGCGCGCCTCGCCTGATACGATGATTTAAAAAAAATTGTGTTGGGGAAAGCACGCGCACTTTTCTACACTAGTGCGGAAAATTGTCTATTACGTGCCTAAAAGCGTTGGGATAAGAGCGGGTTTTCAAGTAAGTGTATTGAAAAAAAAAATATCAGAAGAATCTTCTAAAGGAAGAGAACGAGCGACACTTTAAAACAATGATGAAACTTTCCTTCTACAAAACTTTTCAACAGTTTGCAATCACGTTCAGCTAGTCTGTAGAATACTGATTCCTATTAGCTAAATGTAATTCCTATTAGGTAATTACCTACAGTTTTGAGCCGTTTCGGGTCGAAACGCTTGGGTCATGGGGTCTGAGTCCGGGAAATTTCACGCCGACTGATCGACACTTTGCGTGACCAGAGCGCTGGCTTGTTCTTCGTCCAAAGAATTAACATTGCCATTCAACATGGCACATTTTCAGATGACAGCGATGTGGAGGAGTCCATTGACACCTTTTTGTGTTTTTTGTATTATATGTACTTTATATAATAGACAGTTAATGTAATTTATATAATAGATATTATTCGACTACAATAAAAAAAAAAACTTAACTTATTTGATTAAGTTCAATAAAGTAAATTATTATAACTAGGAACGCAACGCTGCGTCAAGAGACGGGGATTATAGACGTAAAAACACCAGGCCTAGGCCAGGCAAAATGGGATTGGGCAAGAGTCTCCACAAAGTGCGTGTCTGAAGATTGACGAAGCCGCTGAGGTCGCCCTGGGAAATGGTGGAGAGACGACCTGGATGCCTACCGCAAGGACTGGTTCGTGGTGGCTCAAGAAAAAATACCTGGAAGAAGTTGGGGGAAGGCTTTGCCCAGCAGTGGGACAGTAAATGCTCATAAAAAAGTATCTTTAGTAGTAGATAAACTGGGTGATATTAGATTTGCAAACCTGGTAAGCGGATAGTTCAATGGTGAGAACATTGTGTTTTAGGGAATTATATAAGTAGTCACAGGACTCACATCAGGTATAGTCTCTACAGGTGCAGGTAGACTCATGGACTCACATCAGGTATAGTCTCTACAGGTGCAGGTAGACTCGTAAGAGTTTTTTTTTTCTGTCGACGGGGAAAATCGTCATTGACGAAACCCGCTCTTGGGTGGAGCGGGAGACAGTGTCAGAGTCTTACTGACTAAAAACCCCGCGCCGTTCCTTCTAGCCTTCATACCGGGGCTCTAGTTTCCTTTCGGATAACCCCGACCCCGGTAGGCTTCGACCCAGATGGGCCCCTCCTGTTGCTGACAACTCCTTGAGGCGCGCGGGAACAGTGCGCGCCGTCGACGCCTTGGCTCGGTCCGGACAGTTACCGGACGATCGGACAGCGAGCTACCCATGGCTCGCCGTCCGCGAGCCCGCGTCTACGGTGGCCGGAAATCGGGATCGGAATCCCGGCGGCGGCGGCGGGGGCGCCGTTGCCTGATGCGGTCTGCCTCCTCCTTTGCTGGCATTACTGCTTCGCAGAAGGAGGCGACCGCCTGCCACTCCTCCTCGCTCCGGACCATGGCCTGAACCAAGGCCCGGCGCGAGAGGTCTCCGCCGCCGATCACCCCCACGAGGGCACGGTGTTACTCCGCCCAAGCAGGGCACACCTCAACTGTGTGCTCCACCGTGTCCTCCGGGCGTTCCGCACAGTGGCGGCACCCGGGCGTCTCTTCCGCTCGAATCCGATGCAGGAACCTCCCGAACTTGCCATGTCCGGTGAGGACCTGCGTCATGCGGAAGGTAAGGACGCCGTGAGGTCTTTCCAGCCACGCCTCAAAGAGGGGACTTACCGCCATAATCGTGGCGTGCCCAGCACTGGGTTGCGATAGTCGCTGACGCCATTTCACCGTGAGATCCCGCCGGAGCTCTGTCCGCCATACCTCGACCTGTCGCGGTAGTGGACTTTCACCCCGGCGTTGCATCTCCACGCGCTTATCGTGCATGTGTGCAAGGACTGTTGCCTCCAGATCCCACGGTGGTAGGCCAGCCAGAAGACTCGCCGTGACTCGTAAGAGTTGCTAGTGTTATTATTAACGAAAAAGAACCATCAAGAAACTAACCCTGACGAGTCTTATTACCTACCTCTCTATCAACGAAATTGGTGCAGAATGAATCCTTGACATACAACCTACTTTAGGCAAACTGATAACTCCTTGAATATGTGCCTTGTATTTATATATAAATTAATTTAAATCGCTAAAAGAACACAGTAACAAACGTAGGGACAGCAGTCATGTTAATCTGTCAACATTTGTTTTAGTAAACGATAAAGTCTTATTTTGCCTTGGTCTACATTGTATTATCACTGCGAGATATTGAGATAAAAATATAAACACTGTTTAAGGCTAGGGTTAGACAGAATTATTTAAACAAATGCTACTAGTAATAGTACTAGTTGTATTTCTAATTACGACTAGAGACCCGACATAGCTTCACATGGGTAGTAGTAACTCTTGTAGCCGCAAGGGTATGGGACGACGTTTTTCCTTTATGGCATTTGCAATAGAGCCCTAGGCAGCAAGCGCGCTTTATGGCCGCTTACAAACATTTCACATCAAGCGAAAAGAGAAATAGAACACGCTAAGCAAGTCATCTGTCAGTGTACTTTTGGCCTCCAAGAATAATCAAAATCAGTTAGCAAATTATAAAAATATCACTGAGCAATAGTATAGAGACAAACCGACCACGTGCATGTCGGGCCACGAACAGAGAAGTGGGTTGTACAAATGTGACAAAAAAAGGATTGAAGGACAAGTTTAACTTTATAGTTGCTTCTCTCATAAATCGACATACATACTCGTACAAAAATATAGGTACCGATTGAGAACCTTGTCCAACTTGTCGGTCAACTCTCTCAAACATCAATATACAAAAAATAGTGGAATTAATATCCAAATCAACAATAGTAAGATCGAAACAAATAAAATACAATCACGAAAGCAGCGTGAACAAAATAATGTTACAATAAGTAACAGGATTTAAAAAGTAAACCAATAAACGTCAATCAATATCCGACGACCACTGAACCCTGACGCTGGCTCTCCTCGGGGCTACAAAGAGCTCACGCCGCCTGTGCCTTATTGTTATGCTCGCATTATTTTAATTTCGTGAATGTCTTCCAAGAGGTTCATCCAAGTTAAATGGCGAAAACGGCAATATTGCCTCAAATTTAACTCTCAAGAAATGGGTTTTTTTATATTATAATTTTATAGTGCGTTTCAAATGGCGAGATTTTTTAAAATAAGTATAATAGTTCTAGAGATTATTTCCTATATATCAAGAAATTATACCTCTATATAACATTATAATTGTAACATAGATTTAGCGTTAATAACATAATAGCTGCAACTTAGGGATCTTAAGTCAAGAGTGAATAGGTTACTCCTAGGCAGGCGTGCTCCATCGTCGACCACATCATCACTTGCCATCAGTTGAGATAGTGGTCAAACGCAAGCCTATCAATAATAATAATAAAAAAATGTTTTAGTTTGAAAAAAAGTTTGTTTTATTTTCGAATTAAATGCCGTATCTTGAGTAGGAGAGACAACAAAAGAATAAAAGATCTGTATCGCAACGCATTTGATATACCTCCGAGTAGTCTTCGTTCTCAAATAGGAACGAATCGGTTGCCGGGAATTGCTAGCATATTGACGAGAAAGTGGAAACAGTCGGTGGGCTTCTCCTAGCAATAGAATAGCCCGCAGATTGCCTGCCACGACGTGCACAATGTGCGTCATATAGGTGCTGTGGATATTCCGCCAGCCACGAGGAAATTATTTTTCTGAATATTTTCAACCGAAGGAAATAAGACTGACATTACTGTAGGTACCGTTTTCTCAGTGAAGCTGTATTTTACAAAATTGCTTCAACTTCGGGGTGGTCGTATTTTTTCAGGCCAAGTTCCGAAATTGCATTTTTTTATGAAGCACATGTAGGGTTTTTGGTACAATAAAAATTATATAGGTTTTACTATTTATTTTGGTTACACTAAAGTTGAAACTAATAGGGCTAGTTATAATTCCTACAGGAACAACCAAAAATACCTGTAATAAATTCATGATAACATGTGTAAATAATGGTTATAGAGAAATGTTGCTTTGAGATTGACAAATGATATATTGTAATGGGACTACCCCGGAGTTATAACTTAACATAACAGAATTATCGGATCAGATCGGTCTATAAACAAAGAAGTTATGCCCGAATAGAAATCCCCAATAACATGGAATTGGTTTTGAAATTCCTACCTAACCTAATTGGTAAAAAATGTGGGTATGTGTAAACTTTATACATCTGCGTTATCCCTTCACAACGTACCGTTATGATATGAGATGGTATTAACAATAAACAGGCATGCGATTGTGAAAAAAGTGCAAGATTCGCTGTCATTGACTGAAGAGTTTTATCTTCGGAATTTTAGCTGACCGGGCTAAAAAATATTTTTCCTAACAAAAAAGGAATCATCAATATTGGTTAACATTTGGCGAATATATCGCTGAACGAGACAAATAGAATCAATCGGATTGAGAAACTTCCTCTTTTTGAACCCGGATATAGATACGATTCATATCGTTTAGTTTACGAAATGGCTGCCAAAAAAACATATCATTAGAAACTGTTTGAAGATCTTCTGCTTTAAATTCCATTAAAAAACAAAATAACTCAAAAAAACGTGTTCTTATATAATTTAGATAACTATATTGCTGTAAATTAGTAGAGGTATAAACCTAATTTATAGCAATTTATACCACCTAAAATGGAAATATCTAAAGCTAAAATGGAAATATTTTTTTACATTTCGTGCAAAACTCTCTAAATTGTACACGAAAACATTCAGTCGAGCTTTCTCATTTCCGGAGCTAGACTTGCACCTAGACTGTGTGCCTCAATAACTTGTCACATCTACATGTACTCCAAGCCTAACTGACGTCACTTTATCACAAAGCGAGATACGGAATGTGAAATATTTACCAACATAAAGTTCGTAACAAGAGTTGGTATTGTCGTGAATGCTATAATAAATTTAATTGCTATTTGCTTTACTGATTAAGATCGGGGTGTTTGTGGTACCTAAAATGATTTATTTGAAGGAAGCAGGTTTTTAGTGTTAACGCCTCAAAATGTTAGCTAGAAAATATCTGAGTTAAAGGATCTAAAAATTACGGTTAGTGAAATTGTCCTTTTCCAGAAAATATAAAAGCAAAATTATGTTGTCTAAGGATAGAAAAAATAAAATACATTTGGTTATAAACTAAAATAGTTACAATTTCACAGAAACATAAAATCGGTACAATGGCGATTTTATCGCTGACAGCGATATAATACCAGACCGCAAATCACACGAAGCGCAATTACAATCATAATTTAAATAACGCTTCAAGACAGAGTGCTAAACAAAATCCTAAATTGTGAGGAAGTCAACCTGAATTTTACTATGAAGTCTAGAATGGAATAAAGTAGGTACAGTCAGGTAACAGAATGTTTGATCGGGTGGTTTCAAGCACTCGTGTCTATGAAAATATGTACGCAGCAACATTTGCAATTTAAATTAACCTAAAAGCCTTGTCGTTATCACCTGATTAAATAAAGGAAACGTTCAGGTACAGAACATCTATAACAACGACATGTAAGTTACGTTCTCTGATAATAACAACACCAGAGTAATAAGTAGATAGTTAATTTACAAAATGTAATAATTTATAAAAATAATTCTGCATTATTTTATCTTAATAAGACAACCTGCTACATGGGTGACGAATAAAATAGCTATTAACAAAATATCCCAAAGTGCAGTTGACATTGTTACTTACATTAATTTATGCAAATAGTCACCTTGTGCAGACTACATACCATAAATGAGGGTTCTAATTATAGAGGTTTGCTTACCTTGAGCCATTTTGTTAGGAGCTGCCTTCTCGCCACCCTGGGTAGTGATGAACTGGCTTCTTCCCTCGGAAACCTTGCCCATGCAGTTAATTATATTAGACGTATTATCTACGATGCTACATTACCACGTTATCTGCCCTTTGTCAAACTCTTTGCTTATAAATATTGAACCTTAATGTTTGGACACAAGGTGGTGTAGCCAACTTCAGGATAGGTTTTTATTATTTTGTATTAATTGTGTAGTCAGCAGTAGTGTACTGAAGAGTTTGAATGTGTGTAGAATTTAATGGAGCGATCAAAGTTTAAGTTGATTCAGTTTGCTGAGAGTAAAACCTATATAAATTCTGTAGGTTTCTGAAAATTTCACTGAAATATATTTGTAATGAAAGTTTTGCAGCTTAGCCTACTTGATATGTTTTACTGTCACCTGCAGACACCTGACAGATAGAACTCCAAAATCTTCTCGCAGTGCGATAAAGGACTCAATCAGGTGAAATACTAAAATACTAACTTTAGCGCTCTTTCTCTCCATAATTGTTTACTGATCACAATAAAGATTTGAGGTGCGAATAGTACCGAAAATTATTAATATCTCCCCATAAGTGCACGATGGAACTCTAGTGTGTGCAGTATATCGGTGGACTGTAATCAGCTTCAATTGCCATTGTAAATCATCTACAACATAGAAATCTGACCTTTCCAAAGAATAAATTGTCTGAAATTGTTAGAATAGAACATCTTCTTATCATGCACGATACCGACTTGAGTCGTCGTGTCGTTTAGTTTAATCGTTTACTAACCAATCAACATTATGTTGAAGAAATGAGTGCTGTGTTGGGGACTGATCTCCGTCGTTGAGGACCATACAAAGGTGGTTCATTCATTTCAAACTTAGGTAATTCAACCTGGAGAAAATAAACACAAATCAATACAATAGCTAAAGGGAGACCTGCAACTATCTCGACGTTTTAATCCGTAATCATCGTAGGCATGGGACGTTAGCTAGAGGAAAACCTCTACTTAATTCCACCAACTTTTCATGAAGTGATGAAGAGTTAGCTAGGTATAAGTGGCCGAGTGGAGTGGACTTAAGGAGTTGTAAGGTCGAGTTCTAACCCAGGCAGGCGCATTACTTTGTGTAATTTAAACGGTGAAGGAAAACATCGTGAGGAAACCGCCATGTCCTAGAACCAAAAATTCGAAAACCATGTGACATTCGCCAACCCGCACTGGGCCCGCGTTTTGGATTACAGCCCATTCCCTCTTTTAGAGAGGAGGCCTGAGTCCCAGAAGTGGGACATTAAAACCTTTTTCTAAAAAAAAAAAACATAACCGACTTCACTAAAAATTTTAAATTGAATTTGAGGAGTTCCTTCGATTTCGCCAAGATTCCATCATCAGATCCCAACTTGGTGACTATGGGACCATTTGGGAAGTATACCCTTTCTAACAAAAAAATAATTTTTCAAATCGGTTGGCAAGCGACGAACGCGCTATATGCGCGAACAAACATAAAAAAAAACATACAATCATCCGAATTGAGAACCTCCTCCTTTTTTAGAAGTCGGTTAAAAAGGCTGATTATGCTTATGCTTATGTTCATCAAATTCCACGAACTTTTCACAATAATTTCAAAAAACTCAGTTCACTCTAGCTGACCACATCAGTTGACTGACGAGTTAAGGGAACGGCATGAGAATTGTCAAAAAATTTATAGTGGACAGGTGTCTGGGGCACAAAACACAGGAATCATAGAGTAGTGTCGGGAGTCGCAAGGTGATTCATACCATTTTAGGAAAGGGTTCGCTGACGGCGAGTAATGGATAGCTTGCCGACCGATAAGGGCAGAACCGGTTCAACGGTTTTGTGTTTCACATGCGCCTCAAAGAGATGTCAAAGAAAATACGGGGCTTACCTAGGACCTTGCTGGGGCTTACAGGATCTTTTTAGTGGGGTCTTGGATCGTAAAAGGTTACTAAAGGAACGCAGGTGGGTTTTAGACAGTAAAAATCTGATACTCCCTCCCAGAGCGGACGAAGTTATTTAAATGACTTCTCATCAACAAACAGAAGGGTAGAAAGTTGTTATATTCTTTTCCATAGAAATACTATTATTTGGTCCAACAGCAAGACCACTGCTACCCATACTCCCTAGCAGACTGAACAACTTGCCTGCTGCGGTCTTCCCGTCTGATTATAATTTTAATGTCTGCAAAACTAGAGTGAATAGGCTCCTAAGAAACTAGTGAGCCTCACCATTAACGATTACCATCAGGTGGCATCGCAGTCAAGCACTAGATGGTAAACGTATTTATCGTTATTTATCGTATTTCTACTGTTTTTTTTAATTTGTGTGAGGTTCAAATAAACGTTTTTCTTTCTTTCTTTCTTTAAACTAGATTTTTTAATAATGTAATTAAAAAATCTAGCTTAGAAGCTATATACTTATACCATATACTTAATTGCGTAGAAAGAAAGAATGAAAAATGTTTATTTGTATCTCGAACATACATTTAATTTTAAAAACATTTGAATTAGGATACATATAAAATACCATATAATTTAGTACGAAAAAATAAAAAGATAACTTTAAAATCTGTGTAAGGTCAAAAATGCACCCAAAACTCAGCATGTGCTGTGATATCTATAGAGATAGATAACGCAGCGCTGGTATTCTGTTGGGGCCCGCGGTTATGCCATGGTCACACTCACGGAGATTAAACAAACTATTATATAACGTATCACGTTTCCTCGGCTGGAACTAGTTTTGCTTCTGTGTAACACCTAATCCGAGGAGACCGTAATCTGCACGGGCCCAGAGCAGCTGCGTGGATGTACCTCACGGCGTCCTTACCTACCGCATGATGCAGGTTCTCACCGGACATGGCACGTTCGGGAGGTACCTGTTTCAGATTAAGTCGGAAGAGACGCCCGGGTGTCGCCACTGTGCGTAACGCCCGGAGGACACGGTGGAGCACACAGTCGAGGGGTGAGCTGTGCCCCTCGTGGGGGCGATCGGCGGCCGAGACCAGGCAGGCGGTCGCCTCCTTCTGCGAAGCAGTAATGCTAGTAAAGGAGGAGGCCGACCGCATCAGGCTACGGCGCCCTCACCGCCGCCGCCGGGATTCCGATACCGATTTACGGCCACCGTAGACGCGGGCTCGCAGACGGCGAGCCATGGTTAGCTCGCTGTCCGATCGTCCGGTAATGGACCGAGCCCAAGACGTCGACGGCGCGCACTGTTCCCGCGCGCCTCAAGGAGTTGTCAGCAGCAGGAGGGGCCCAGCTGGGTCGAAGCCTACTGTGGACAGAGTTGTCCGAAAGGAAGCTCGTGCCCCGGTATGAAGGCTAGAAGGAACGGGATGGGGTTTCTAGTCAGTAAGAGTCTGACACTATCTCCCGCTCCACCCAAGAGCGGGTTTTGTCATAAGATGATTTTGCCCATCGAAAAAAAAAAGCTGCGTGGATGTCATATATCTTCGATTGTGCTTCTCAGGCACAGCCACATAGCCGGTAAACGACCTACGTAACTCTGAGCCACCGCGTGGCTCAGTTAAGTGTGGCCTTCGAGCTGACATACCACACCAGCATGAGTTATAGCCTCGCGGACTCATAAAACACAGCCAATGATTTACTGTCAATCTACGGTGGCATTGAGAACAGTTGACAGATGCAGAAATTAATTTTTTTTACTTCATATTATCTGTCTGTCTGTTCCACGAATTTGATAGATAGATATATATATTCGTCCGTATGGTGTTCGGACGTAAAGAATCACACCATCCCATCTCCTCCCGTGGGTGTCGTAAGAGGCGACTAAGGGACATACATGGGCAGCAGCATTCTCTGTGGATTTCAACCACCACACTGCGATCGCCAACCCGCCTGCCAAGCGTGGCGATTATGGCAAACCCCCCTATGAACGACACAACAAAAAAATGGCCCCTAGTGCCCGGCAGCCCGGCTATCCTTGACTCCGGTAGCGGTCAAGGCAATGGCGAGGCAAGGGGTGCTAAGAATCTCCGGAAGGGATCCGGCTACCCCAAAAAACGACTGTACCTGGCAACATACAACACGCGTACACTGAGGTCCGATGAGAAGGTCACCGAACTTGAGGAGGAATTGAGTGGGTTACGTTGGAGTATTGTAGGATTATCTGAAGTCCGAAGACAGGGGGAGGACACGATAATTCTTAAATCCGGTAACCTGCTCTATTTTCGGGAGGGTGATCAACAGTCCCAGGGTGGTGTCGGGTTTTTCGTCCACAGGTCCCTTGTGAACAATGTGGTGAGGATCGAGAGTGTGTCGACCAGGGTGGCGTACCTTATACTCAGAATATCATCAAGATATTCGCTGAAGGTCATACAGGTTTATGCCCCGACCTCGTCACACTCCGACGACGAAGTAGAGACCATGTATGAGGATGTATCCAGAGCCATACATGGTCATAAAACTCATTTCACTGTGGTCATGGGGGACTTTAACGCGAAACTGGGTAAACGAGACGGTGACGAGCTGCGAGTGGGGCAATTTGGATTGGGTCGTCGGAACCACCGGGGACACCTACTGGCCAGCTTTATGGAGAAGGAGGGCCTCTACATGATGAACTCCTTCTTCAGAAAGCGTGAGCATAGACGGTGGACCTGGCAAAGTCCTGACGGTGCAACTAAAAATGAGATTGACTTCATCATGTCGACCAAGAAGCAAATATTCAATGATGTCTCTGTGATCAATGCGGTGAAAACTGGAAGCGATCACCGCATGTTAAGAGGCACATTGAATATCAACATCAAGCTTGAAAGGTCTCGACTGGTGAAGTCTACGCTCCGTCCAGCACAGATCCAGATCCAAAACTCCGAGTGCTTTCAGCTCGAACTCCACAACCGTTTCGAGTGCCTAGGGAGCTCCGTGGACGAATATAATGATGGGTTCGTGGAAACTGTCCACACGGTTGGGTCTAAATTTTTCAAGACTCACCGTACAAATAAGAAAAAAAGGCTCTCGGATCCGACCCTTGAGCTCATGAAGGAGAGGCGTGAGATGATTCTGCAGTCTTCAGACGATGCGTGCAGATACCGGCAACTCAATAGACGGATATCAAAGTCTCTGAAACGCGACCTTCGTCGCTTTAATACCGAAAGGATTAAGGAGGCGATTGAGCGGAACGAGGGCTCTAAAGTTTTTGCACGAGATCTGTCTATTGGACAAAGCCAGCTAACAAAACTGAAGACCGACGATGGCAGAGTCATTTCCGCCAAATCGGAGCTTCTGGGAGAGATCGAGACCTTTTATGGGCAGTTATACACATCTGTCACTAAACCCGCTGCAAATCTAGCAAATGATCCAAGAGCTAGATTGACTCGACACTACACCGAAGATATCCCGGACGTCAGCCTGTACGAGATTAGGATGGCTCTGAAGCAGCTGAAAAACAACAAGGCGTCGGGTGAGGACGGAATTACAGCCGAACTCCTGAAGGCGGGTGGAAAACCGGTCCTTAAGGCCCTTCAGAAGCTATTCAGTTCCGTCATCCTCGAGGGAAAAACGCCACAGGCATGGAGCAGAGGTGTGGTGGTACTCTTCTTTAAGAAGGGCGACAATGCCCTGCTTAAGAATTACAGACCCATCTCACTTCTGAGCCATGTCTATAAGCTGTTTTCCAGAGTCATCACGAACCGTCTTTCACGCAGGTTCGACGACTTCCAACCTCCCGAACAAGCCGGATTCCGAAAAGGCTTTAGTACCGTAGACCACATACATACGCTGCGGCAGATTATACAGAAGACTGAGGAGTATAATCAGCCTCTCTGCTTAGCGTTTGTGGACTACGAGAAAGCCTTTGATTCGATCGAGACCTGGGCTGTACTGCAGTCTCTCCAACGGTGCCAGATTGACTATCGGTACATCGAAGTGCTGAAGTGTTTATACAAAAACGCCACCATGTCAGTCCGACTCCAAGACCAAACATCGAAACCTATCCTTTTGCAGCGAGGTGTGAGGCAGGGAGACGTTATTTCTCCTAAACTCTTCACGGCTGCAATGGAGGATGTCTTCAAGGTTCTGGAATGGAGAGGACTAGGCATTAATATCAATGGCGAGTACATCACTCACCTTCGGTTTGCCGACGACATAGTAGTCATGGCTGAGACAACGGAAGAACTCAGTACAATGCTCGGTGACCTCAGTAGAGCTTCCGAAAGAGTGGGTCTTAAAATGAACATGGAGAAAACCAAAGTTATGGTTAACATCCATGTAGCACCCACTCCTATTAAGATCGGAGACTCTACACTCGAAGTTGTGGACGATTACGTTTACCTGGGACAGACGGTCCAGTTGGGTAGGTCTAACTTCGAGAAAGAGGTCAATCGTCGAATCCGACTCGGCTGGGCAGCGTTTGGGAAGTTGCGCGGTGTCTTCTCGTCTAATATACCACAGTGTCTCAAGACGAAAGTCTATGACCAGTGCGTGTTGCCAGTGATGACTTATGGCTCCGAAACGTGGTCGCTTACAATGGGCCTTATAAGAAGACTCAAAGTCACCCAAAGGGCGATGGAAAGGGCTATGCTCGGAGTTTCCCTGCGTGATCGCATCAGAAATGAAGATATCCGCAGGAGAACCAAGGTTGCCGACGTGGCTCGAAGAGTCGCCAAACTTAAGTGGCAATGGGCAGGGCACATTGCACGCAGAACAGATGGTCGATGGGGACGAAAGGTTCTGGAGTGGCGACCACGTACCGGAAGACGCAGCGTTGGAAGGCCTCCAACAAGGTGGACCGACGACCTGGTCAGGGTCGCGGGAATCCGATGGATGCGTGACGCGCGGGACCGGTCGTTGTGGCGACGCTTGGGGGAGGCCTATGTCCAGCAGTGGACGTCTTTCGGCTGATATGATGATGATGATATACAATATAATTAGGTATCAGGTTGTCTTTAATATGGGGTGATTTTGGTCAAGCAAGCGGGATTTTACCGCACGCGTGAATCCCGCAAATGTCCATTTCATACAAGTATTTATTGTAATACTTGGAAGACACACGCACGATGCGCATTTGTCATCAGTCATGCGCATTTGACTGGCCTGTTGGTCTAATGGTTAGTGATTCTGATTGCAATGGCGGAGGTCGTAGGTTATGGTATTTGGTTGTGACTTATTGAATTTGAAATTTTTGCTCGCAGTAGAGGGTTTACTTGATTTGCTTATTACCATTTTACGAATAATCCAGTGAGTCACAACCAGTAAGTAAAGCACTGCTCGCTGATGGACTAACGTTTCGCAGTAAGAACACCGCCTGACTTAGCGATGTGAATACTACAACGCCGTTTAGTCCCAAGCTAAGCAGAGCTTGTGTTATGGGTATTAGACAACTGATAAACATACTTTATATATTTCTAAATACATACATACTCTATAGTATGTAATTTATCTATATAAATTACACTCCGACACAGAACAAATGATCATGCTAATAACGTAAACATTTGTTCTGGGTGGGAATCGAACCCACGACCTCCGGCATAGCAGTCAGGGCCACTAACCACTAGACCAACAGGTCAGTCAACGGTTACTGTTATAAGGTTAACTATTAGATAAGTACAATTACTACGACTACGAAGAAACTAAGACACTTACTACGACTAAGAATCGTAATAGATCTGGAACATGTCAGTGAACATTACCCAGATCTGCAGAGTTTTGACCCATTTCTTGAAGATCTCAATTATAAAAATAATATAATTTATTTAATCAGATAACTGAGAAAATAATAAGTAATAGTAAGTAGCGACTTCGTCCACTGTACTAATTACCACATAAGTGGTCAATTGTTTATACTATTAGCTCAAGATGCTGTGGCGACTTCCATGCAGCCAACGAATGAAAGATGCGGTCTTTTAGCGCCAGATAGTTGCGAATTATGACGTCTTGGAGATCGAAAATCGGTATTATTGTGACTTACAAAGAATTTTGACTTAAAGATGCACTTTCTATCTACCATCAAAATTGCAGAGTCCTGCGACTGCGAGAGTAAATAACCTGAAACAGAAAACTTAGGTGGAAAACCATAAAATAACTAGCTCATCCAGGTAGCCCCTGCTTCCTTTAGGTTTTTAACATCGACACTAGTAGTATAAGTAAGAACTAAATAATTTATTTAATGAAAGCCTCATAAATTCAGAAGATGGATAGTTCAAATAAATTCATTTAAGTATAACAGTTGATATATAAGTTGATTATAATAAAAGCCTAATCTGTCAATCACAAGTCTTAACATTTTTCAAGTTAAACCTTTTTTCACTGAATAATAAATCAATCAAGCACTGGCCACCGATGAAAATGACCAAGTTACTGAAAATAAAATCTCTGAACATTTGTCAACATTGGGCCATATTGTATTCGGCTAGTTTTTGACATTATCGCTTTAAATTGTATTCTTATTTGATGGAAGTGTATATTTTATAGAGAGGATATTGTGATGAAGGTAATTTCAATATATTTGTGACTAGTTTCTGCCAGCGGCTTCGCCCGCGTTAAAGTAAGTTTCTCTATACACATTTAAGACCCCCGTTTCATCATTTTAGGACTTGAGTTTAGGGCGTTTTAGAGGCTGGAAAATCCTTTACTCTTTATATACATTAGTACCTACACGACCAACCGTCTTTGCCTTTTATATATAAAATCATAATTTAAACTTTTCATTTACATTATATTCTTTCTTAGTTTAGTGCTGGTCAGTTTATAATGGTAGTTGTAGTTTATAAGCGATAATAATTTTTCTACTAATTATTTTAATTGGAACCCCTGGTTAGGATTTAGAACTCCTCCAATTTCTTCCATTTGTCTGTGTCCAGTGCTGTTCTGAGCCAGCCATTTTATGTCATCCACCCATCGTTTTTATGGTCTGCCTACTGTTTCTCTCTCCTTGTGGGCCGGTCCAGTTGAGTCACATTCATCAGTATATCTCGCCACATAGTCGGCCCAGTCCCGTTTTAGTTTTATATGTACAGATATCTAAATACCTACATGACTTAGTTTGTTGTTAGTTATTATATTTGTGTTTTTTACTCTTAGTGGATTTTTTTTTCAGTACAGATCGATAACGTATTTCTATCTGATTAAGAGGTCAATGCTTTTTTCGTATTACTTCCTTGCCATCGGAGTACAATCGTGGTGTGGTTGCAAATTACGAGGTACTAATCATTGTGTTTTATATTCCCTGACACTTGTACCCTAAGGCCCTTCTCCACGGCGAATTTCAGGTGCGATGCTGTCACACATATCGTGAGCGCACGAAAGTTTCGCGCGTTAGTCGCATTTGCAACCGCTATAGAAAAGATGCCAATGCGCTACAACATCGCGACTGGCTTTACAGCAAGGCTGGCTTTACAGAGTCCCATGGGCATAATGTCATGATGATGTTCATTGGCTAAGTTCTGGGTTGACACAAGTAACATTACAGTGGAAAGTATTAAGACGCAGAGGACTTCAAAGGATAGGTGGCCTAACTACACTGTTTAAACAATGATTCGTGATATGGTTTATACTTTCTTGGAAGGTTTCTACCAGTTGAACTGACCCTCACATGGTTGGTAAAGGGTAGCCACATTGATTCATTTCAGGCCTTTGTTTTTGCCATGAATAAGGAAACAAATTATTTTATTATTATTACGCGCACACGTGATTCTGCCACAAGCAACTAAGTTGACACTCCTCATGATGATTGTTTTCGGTAATTGTAATGATGAGGCTGTCCTTGTTGTCATTCTGAATATATTTGTGTCTCTCCGTGAACTGTTCCGGTATTATTATTCAATGTTGTTATGTAGTCTCCATCATTTAGTTTTCTTATAGAATCTTCTAACCCCTCGAAATTAGCCGATATATAATATATATATATATATAATATATAATATATATGCGGCACTAGTCTATAAGTTTAATCGATGTATTTTATAACTTTGTATGTGTGTAGTCAGTTGTTGGTGAGCCAAATAAATAAAATAAATAAATAAATATATATTTTTATAGCGACCCGCTTTAGATTCTCTTCTTAGAAATCTTTGTGATTCTCGGTTTTTCTCTACTATAATAAGCATGTATTATACACTTACACCTTTCTCAAGAATTACTATATTTTTGGTAAAAACTGCAGGCAAATTCGTTTAGAAATTATTAAGTTTATCGCGTTCATACAGACAGACGATGGATAGATAGATATATAAAACAAAGTCCTCCTCTGAGGACTTTGTGAATTTAATGGACGTTATTGAATGGTAATTATTTATATACATAGGCTTACACTTGACCACTACCACACCCGATAATAAGTGATGATGAGGTTGACGATGGAGCACGCGTGTCTTTATTTCGCAATGGGACTAAACAAACATAATCCCTGTAATGAACCTTACACAATTATCTGAATTTCTTACACACAAAGGATTCGACAACATTTCGCATACTTCTTATTGTATCAGTCCACTAAAAACATAACTGGACATAATATACATAGATACAACATTATTTTTAGTATATACAAAATCTGAATAAAGTTTGTTCAGAATCAGTAACTGAACTTGGAACTGCTTACAGAAGTTGGAAACCACCGCCACTAGGTACAAAACAACCTATCAATAGCCTGGGTGACTAGGTATTTATGTCGCCAATCAGGTACCATAACTTGCTTCTAACTTTGTAATTTTTCATAATACAGTTTTGTAGTTTTGTACATAGATTCTTTACATAAAAATACTAGACACGTGTTTCAGGCTTCGCATGTACTAAAAATATGGTTGTATACATGGCGCAATATTTGGGAGTTAACCTCCGCCACCCATGGCCAGCCATGCAGTCTGTTGGCAACCTGATCGTCCCCGCGACCGCTCGCCGGCTAGTCTGCGACCTTGGGCTCGGCGTGTCGTTTCCTACAATTCACCAGCATTTGTCAGATATGACCTACAAGGGGAGATTCCGGTGCGAATGGCTTGCATGCTTGCTTGTTATTCTAAATTGCAGCTGGTAGGGGCTCGTCTATACAAGGTTTTAGATTTCTGATCGGGTTTTTTCTCAACTGTGTTGGAGCCTTATCGCATAAGTAGGTAAATTGCAACCTACACTAATATTATAAAGAGTTAAGTAGTTTAAATTTTTTATTTTTGTTTGTAGGAGTTCTGAAAGCACTGGTCCGATTGCTAACATTTTTTCACCGAGTGAAAGATGCTTTATTCCTTAGTGACATAGGGTAATAATTTATGTACGCGGGCGAAGCCATGGACAAAAACATTAGTATTTTATATGAAGCGACTGGCTTTTCTGACCTTTTCAACCCTGTCGTTGTTAGGGCACGGTACGGAAAGAGGTTACAGATTGTCCCTTTGGTAGGTCCTTAATAAAATATTCAATGCTTGCTAGATTGTCATCAATGGTAACCATAACTTAGCTAGTTCGATTTTTTAAATACATAACAGCAATATTAATTTAGCTTTGATTAGAACACAATGGTATAGTAATGTCTATGTGACAGCATGTCCTAAATAGTAATGCTTGTTACCCTGTATGACGCACAGTTCGCGTCAGCAATTGGTTGAAGTTCAGACATCGTAACGTTAATATACAACGCGCTGTCGCATGTAGAACTGCCCTACGTTCGTACTCAGATAAAAAATATAGTTAGTATTAAATAACTGCACCAACATACACTATCTACGCCTATAAAAACAATGTCGATATATAAATTAGATTGTTTATTTTTTGTGTGTCTATTGATAAAGTAATCCTTAGCAACAACAAAAACCCCACTTGCAGTGTAAACCAATTGATTAACGATTTAGACAAATAAAAAACAAAGCCAGTATGACTTGATGGCCCAGTGGTTAAAGTTTGCCTCTTAAGCATGAGGTTGCGGTGAATTTTTCAATTCTTGTGTATTTTTTTCTAAGTTTAAATAAGACATAACTGATGCCTCGCGTGCCACGGAATGTACGTGAAGCCGTTGGTCGCGGTTATCATTCGTAGATCTTTGACATTGATTACAGGTAGTCTGACGCCAGAAAATCTGACCATCAGTCCATCCAAGGAGTATCGTGCTGCCCAGTAACTGGGTTGTGGAGGTCTGATGGGCAGTCGCTCTATGTAAAACCACAGGTATTCGGCCAGCCACGTCTAGTTAGACCGTTAACCGACCCCAAGTTAGTTGGATTAGTTTAGGGGGATAATGATAAATTAGTACGACTCAGCTCTTAAAACGGTGAAGAAATAAAATTGTGAGGTTCTAGGCGAAGACGTGCAATATTCAACAACCAGCAATGCTCCCTCGTGCTGGAATACGGTCTTCTTCCTCACAAAGGAGCCCTGTATTCCAGCAGTGGGAACAGCATAGGTTGGTTATAAGTACATAGGTAAGTCATAGGACTTTTGACAGAACCACCTCATCATTTCCATCTCCTGTTTTAATGACGTAAAGTGTCCTCAGTCAGGTCCTGTCCTGTCATGACCTATTTTGTGTTATCTTCAGTAGTTTCAGATGTTATTTAGGTATAATTTAAACACCTGTTGGTGTGAGCTATAATTTAAACACCAACAACTATTCATACTAACTTTTGTTAATCATGTTTGAGCGTTGCTCTGGGTGGGATACGCGTGTACTACGTTATTAAATTCAGGTTTTTTTTAGGTATATTGTAAACTATTAGCTGAATCGACGAACCTCGCAGTTACCGCCTAACAGTCAAGTCGATCACAACGCCTAAATAATATACCAAAATCGATATCATTCATTTTACGTGAAGTGCGCACAACTAAAAACTTCTACAGATTTATGATGTGTATAGATTAATGTCATCAAATTACTACACAAGATTGGCGATCATTGATTTCAGAGACAAGATCACTTAGAAAACCTAAATCAAAATCGAGTAGGTCAGTCCCTCCAGCTGTCAAATTACAAGCAGAAACACTTATTTTCAACTTAATCCATATGTTTTTGTTTGCTATTACCCACAAATCAACTCAAAACTGATGGTGCTGGTGGCCTATGACGTCCAATAGTGAAAAAATAGCCCTTAATTGGATCTCCGTGAGGAAACCCTTCAAGAACGAGCTACGTTTAGATTTTTATTTAGTATTCTACGTGTTGTTCTAAGGTAAGAAGGACTCGTACCTTAGTAGGTACTAACATTCGTACGTATCGATAAGTGTTAGGTTGTAATGCTCGGTTTGATGAAAATCGGTCCTTAGATGGGTGCCGGCCACGGAGTATTTATACTTACTCCGCGGTGCCAGTGAAACAATATGTTCTTCAATTCTCTCGGTCAACGGACACGTTTGTCCGATTTTATGTGTTATTTATTTAGAAACAAACATCAAATTAACAAAGATAATCAAGCGGCAAATGAATTGGTTAATTATACATTTGCACTCGAATTACGTCAGCCAATTAGTGCTGAAATGTATTCAATGATGAATTTACAAAATACTGAGGCGGTGGCGTGTAGCGTACTGCTGAGGCACGTGTAGCGTAATGCTGAGGCACGTGTAGCGCAATGCTGAGGCACGTGTAGCGTAATGCTGAGGCACGTGTAGCGCAATGCTGAGGCACGTGTTGCGTAATGCTGAGGCACGTATAGCATACAGCTGTGGCGTGAGTAGCGCACCGCTGAGGCACCTGTAGCGTACAGCTGCGGTACGTGTAGCGTATTGCTGAGGCACGTGTAGCGTATTGCTGAGGCACGTGTAGCGTACAGCTGCGGTACGTGTAGCGTATTGCTGAGGCACGTGTAGCGTACAGCTGCGGTACGTGTAGCGTATTGCTGAGGCACGTGTAGCGTATTGCTGAGGCACGTGTAGCGTACAGCTGCGGTACGTGTAGCGTATTGCTGAGGCATGTGTAGCGTATTGTTGAGGCACATGTAGCATATTGCTGATTTGATGAATAGTCAGATATCATCTGTTCCGCACAATATTAATTTATCAAATTCTGTTTCAGATAAAATAATCCCTATCGTTAATACGGTTAAGTTCGTAAAACCAACCCAAAACCTATCTGTATTTTTATCTTAATTATATTGTTTAATTGATTTTTGAATACTAATAGAGTGACATAAGTATTTGGAATAGCGAAAAAATTCTTTAAATCAAGAATAATAAAAATCTATGTCTGAGGAAATCTTAAAGCATAAGCAATCGTTGGTCAATGTTCTTGCGGCCAAAGAGCCGGTTCTCAAGTCATCAAGTCCACGTGAACAGTGTAGTCATATAAGGTTTTTTTGTGTTTCAGGCCGCGAAATTGCATCCCAAACAGCGCGCGGCTCGGCCCGAGCAATCCCCGAGGTCCAGCGTGGACCACACATTCAGCTCCCCGGACCTGCCCGGCACTCAAAAGAAGTTCCGGAGCAGACCACGAGCACAGGAACACAGCAAACAAGTGCTCGACGGCCAGTCTGCTTCCGAGTCACAATTATTGGCAAGTTATCTGTGTTTATTGACACTCTAATAAGGCTGTGCGTCTGCGATGACTTTGGGATTGAGCTCACCTTATTTTCCACCATTTGAGAGCATGAGGCGCTCACGCTGTTTATTGTTAGTTGTACAACATCGTGTCGTTTCTTTATCATTTATGTCTATATCATTAGATCTTCCAAATCGATGTTTATATCATAATTTTAAGCATTTGACGGAGTGCCATCTTAAAATAACCTTTAAATATTTTATGTCTTCGTAAGTGTATTGAAAAACGTCATTTGATCATCATCATCTTCCTGTCCTTGTCCCGTTTTATTTGGGGTCGGCGCAACACGTTTTTTTCTTCCATTCTGTCTTGTCACCCGTCACGCTATCACTAACTCACGTCATTTGATACACATGAAATTTTTTTACTGCATTTATCCATAAATGCTCCAATTAGTAAGTTTAATCGCACAAATAAAAATTAAACCGAGACTACTATAGTCTAGCGGATAAAAAAAAAAAATAGAAATAGTTACTGTTGTGAAATGTATAAGCGATCCCTTTGTATTTACTTCTTTGTATAATGTATACTTTTATCTTCTAAGTGTTTTGGAAATAAATGGTGTTTAACTTACATCTAGCTTAAACATCTCGCCATTGTGTGCGAAACAAAGGAAATGCTAATAAATAAGTATAACAAATATCCACTCGGATTCCAGCTTATCAAGGAGAATGTGCCAACACCGGCCACTCCACGGGTAGAGCAAGCTCCTGGGAAAGGCGACCGGTGCGGCAGCCCGGCTAGCATGGCCGCCAGGAGTCAGGTGCCGGAGGCCAGCCGGAAGTGCACCCGGATGCAACCGCAAAGGGACCTGGGCGACGCGCAGAGGGTGGCGAGGAAACCGGACAGGGCTAAGTGCTGCGGCAAACCAATCCTGCCTAAGGTAACCTTCAATACTAAACATTGCGTATGGTGGTGCCGGGGCCTTCGCTCCCGCTTTAGCCTTCTAACCTGACGTCGATGTCGAGGTGTCCTAAAATTACGTCACCTACTTTCCTGTTCTCGTCTTTTACACACATTATAAATATTGTATAGAATACTGGATAAATACAGATTGCCGGTAACACATGCAAATGCAAACTCATCGAATCATTTATAATATTGAATGCACCACAGAACAGAATTTTTTTATTCCGTGGAATGCACATAGTCTCTTGTGTGATATCTACGTCCATGTACATAGGTTGATAACATTTCAAGTTTATTTTTACTAATAACAATTTAACAATGATATTAATTACCCACACCGTGCTCTAGATACTGAATGTCTTTTATTTTAAATTAGAAATAATAACACAAATATTTATTTATTTTCAGAAATCAAGATCATGTAAGTAAACAACGATTAACTCACAATAAAATATAGTATTACTAATCAAATGTGCGTTGTTTTAAGTAAGTTTTTGTGTCTAAGGTTCTCCCCTGACGCCGGAGGTAGACGAGCCTGTGTCGCGACAGATCCGCGACATACATCACGACACCCGCAAGAGTACCAGGATCATCAGGGACTCCAGGAACCGGCTTCTTGAAATACAAAAGGTAATAATAATACAAGGTGATTGGCAGATGGGTGCAAAGCTTTGAGGCGAATACAGTACAGACAATTTAGAACCCCTTCAGCCATGGTTGTCTTAGACGAAGTCTTGCCAATGTTTTTTAACCTAATTTTTAAATTGTATTTCGGAAATTCCCAAAATTTCATGTAAACTGCTTATTTATGGCCAAATTGAATGATAAATGAACTCATTTTTATTTTACATTAACAGAGTAATGTGTAAGAAATTCAGCAAAACATGTTTTAGGCAACTGTGTTCTTAGACATTATTTTTACAGACATTTAAAGTTCAGAAAAAGATTAAAGTTTTTATCAATACTTTTTCAAAACTTTATTTAAAAAAAAACTTAGGGTGCTTTTTTTATTCAAACCATTTTGAAAATATGCCTGATAATCGTTCTTTCTTTTGAGGTATCATTTACGTGGATATCTTACAAATTATTGAAGTTAGGACTTACAAACCAATTTGAGGGAGAAATTTTAAATTTTAGGCAGACTAATTAAAACAAACATTTGAATCAAAATTATTTATTTTTCATGTTCAAAATGACGGCCGTGATTCCTAATACAAGCTCAAATCCGTCTTCTAATTTCTGTAGTTGTTATTTTCAACATCATCTTCTGTTTCATTATTTCAAACGCTGAATTTATTCTCTGTATCAATTTTTCCCTAGTATTTATTTCTTCATGTGTGCACACCAGTTCCTTGGCCCGACTCCACACCAATAATTCTAACGGGGTCAGATCTGGTGAGCGAGCCGGCCAAGGGATGGGTCCATCCCTACCAATCCAGCTGTCAGGAAAGTAATTATTAAGGGGTCCCCTTACATTTAACGTTAACTGCGCTGAACAGCCGTCTGGTTGAAAAATTACTATTCGGTCTCTTTCGAAGATAGTGACATCTGATTCCTCAATCAGCAGTGGTAAATCAATTTGCAGAAATTGTAAATCATTTTCGCCATTCAAAGGATTCGGTAAAATGTGGGGCCCAATCAATGTTCAGCCAATTATTCCAGCCCATACGTTGACAGAGAATTTTCTCTGAAACGACTTCTGCTTCTTAAAATGTGGATTGTTGTCTTTGTCGGCCCATTTATGGATTTTGTGAAAGTTTGTAGTACCCTCCCTTGACAATATGCTTTCATCCGTCCACAAGATTTATTTTGAACCATGCATCTTCGATGTCACTACTGGCGAGTAAACGGCAAAACTGAATTGTTCTTTGGAGATACTGCTCTTCTAGACCTTGCACACTCCTGCCATGAAATGGATACTTATCATTTTGGTGCATTGTATGCCACACCTTTCATTGTGAAATGTTTAGATTTCGAGCTACTGCTCTGGCTAAATGCTGCCAAAATGTCTTCTTCGATGGCAGTTTTGTGTCTGCCTGGGTTGACTCCAGGTTCCACACGGTGTATCCCATCATTTTGCTGTAAAAACCAACTCTTATCGCTTTTCTCTATTCACTGGGCGTTCTTCCTGGAAACGCCGTCGCACCGCGCATAGAGGCTCCTGCATGTGCAAAAAAATCTTAGGATTGAACTATGTTATCTTTTCGAACACATAAAGTATTCTTTTATACAAAAATTCAGTTTTTGGTAGATTGCCCAAAATTTTAAATTTCTTCATCATATTGGTTTGTAAGTCCTAACTTCAATAATTTGTAAGATATCCACGTAAATGATATCTCAAAAGAAAGAACGATTATGAGGCATATTTCCAAAATGGTTTGAATAAAAAAAGCACCCTAAGTTTTTTTTTTAAATAAAGTTTTGAAAAAGTATTGATAAAAACTTAATTTTTTTTCTGAACTTTAAATGTCTGTAAGAAAAATTTCTAATGACACAGTTGCCTAAAACATGTTTTACTGAATTGCTTACACATTACTTTATTAAAATAAAATAAAAATGAATTCATCTATCATTCCATTTGGCCATAAATAAGCAGTTTACATAAAATTTTGGGAATATCCGAAATAAAATTTAAAAATTAGGTTAAAAAAAATTGGTAAGACTTCGTCTAAGACAACCATGGCTGAAGGGGTTTTAAATTGTCTGTACTGTATTCGCCTTAAAGCTTTGCACCCATCTGCCAATCACCTTGTATAATAATAATAATTGTTATTCGAATTTACGTGCGGGAAGTCAACTTGTATTTTTTGAAGTAACAACAACATTGCATAAACTTTTAAAACCTTCGCAGACTATTTTCACCAGTGGCTGTCAATTTGATATTTGACTAAAATCCGACTCGCATACGTAACTCAGCTTCTGTCGAATGTTTTAATAGAATGAGAATAACTAACGAACTCACTAAAAGCTTTCCTGAAATAATCCGAATATATTTGCGCGGGCTTAGAATATTTGACACCCTTGACCAATTTACAGCCTCCGAATATAAACTGAGTCACGAAATAAAGAAATGGAGAAGTTCTGTTCTGTTTAAATAGTAGTTGTAACTGTTAGAACACATTACACGATTAAGTTTTTTTTGCAGACCATATTAACATTGTATTTTATTTTGCATTTGCATGCATAAATGCATATTGTCAATATAAATATACGTGGGCTCAACAATTCGCGCATTTGACAATTTATACTAGCTTAGACAATAGTACGTCTATTGGGTTGTGCTGTGGTAGTGTTGCAGTTATGTCACTATGTCTCACTGCTACTGACCACCACTCATCAGGCGTTCCCTCAGCACACAAGTGCCGACCTAGATTGCCTGTAAAAAGCAACTACGGTCGGATTCGACAGAGCATGCTGCGACGCAGCGTCAATAGCAATACCGTCCATTGTGGTTAATATTTCAATAGTGTGTTTGAACTTGTATTGGCTAGTTGAGCTGACTCGTAGCACCAATATTTTATGCAAATTGTCAAGTTTTAAAAGTGATGAATAATTGATTCTGCTCCAAAGGATGGCCGTTATAAATATTTCAATGAATTTGGCGTGGCTGGCGCGATATTTATTTCCTGAAACAGATTTGGGCTGGTCGAGGTGACTGATACGAAAGTTGTTTATTTAGTACTGTAGTTTTTAAACATTTATGATGGGTAGGGATTAAGATGTCTGTATGTTGGAACATGTTCCGGAACTGGAGGCCCGGATGGGACTTGATACCAAGCACGAGTGGACAAGTTTAAATTCAATCTTTTTGCCGTCCCTGACCAGATACTACGATCGGATGACCCAGTATAAAAAGCTTCTTCGACATTCATTATTCCTGTCTTCAACACTATCGGTTTATAGTTGAACTAAACTTAAGTTTCCGTCTCTGTTAAAAATGGCGTATCAACTTTAAAAAAAAAAAACAGCTATGTAAGTCTTTGTCTCTGTCACTCCTGTCTCTCTTAGTTGGCTTTCGACTTCCAGAAAGCCACAATAACTGAGGCAGACGTGAAGGAGCTGGGAGAGCGAAACGAGCTGCTACTGCGAGAGATGGAACGCTTCGACCGCATGACCAGGAACATACAGAAGCTGGTGGGGCCCGAGGTGCTGCTGAAGAAGACCACGGTGGAACCTCGAGTGAAAGAGCCTTGCGTCCCGGAGCGGTGCACGGACTATGTGCCGGGCAGTGTATATGGTAAAATAGTTATCTTTATTCTTTCGGCTGAAATGATAATGATGAAGTGGGCCTAATTGCATGCTTCTTAAGCTAGTTTATATTGTAATATAGTTTAGATTCTTCTCCATAGGAAACGATTAATTTAAACCGTGCACTAGCTTCTGACGTTTAGTGCCCAAGAAATAAAATATTTCAAATTGAATTTATTGCAGTCTACTGCGTACTCGTAACTTGTGTCTGAAAGTCATGCATGACACAAACTAGTCTGTTGGGCCCAAACATAATACTGCGTTTCGGCAACGCATCGTAATAATCTACGGGCACACACGACGCATCGCAAGAACTTGCATGGTCATTCAAACCGATGTGTAGTCGCACGACATCGCATTGCAGCACGTCGCTTCGCAGGTTCCTACGACGTCGTATCATATCGCATCTCAGTTTTGTGCGGGAGCCCATAAATTCCAAGGTTCATTAAAATCGCGCTTAGAGAGACTGCTTTAAAAACCTCACAATCATTAATCAACTAAGATCTGCACGGTTTTTCCCGTTTTCTAAAATACGATTTTTTTGTTCGTTGGCAAGTGCGAGTATTTTCGACGAAAAGTACAATGCAATAAGAGTGTTACGGGATTGTTGCTGTACGGTTTGTGGTTGTTTCACTTCGTGGCTTGATTGCGATCGCGACTGGAATGTTTGTTGTTGTGACAGTTTAAAACGTCTGTAATGAAGATGGGCAGTCTTCTGTGTATTTTGAGAACTAAATCTGGCGATCGTATTTGTATTTTTCCAGGAGTTTATCCATTTTTGTTTGGTTTCAGAGCCACCTCTGTACCACGAAATGAAGATGAATCACCCGACAGTCCTCCTGGCGTCAGTGCCGCAGCGCACCAGCGCCACCGGCCTGGTGGTCTGTGAGCCGCAAACACGCAGCAAATCCGTACGTCCACTAACTTGTCCCAGACGATATAGATCATAAGAAATTGTAAAAAAAAAATAGCAAAATATACACTTGTAACGAATCTTCGTGTTTCTTTTAAGGAGATTGACCTGACTCGCAAGCTAAGTGAGAGCTACGACATGCAGGAGAAACTAGCCGCCGATAACGCTGATTTAGAAGTCAAGAGGTTTTATTTTTAGAATTTATTTCTAGTTTAGTTAGAATACAGGGTTGTTATCGGGATTTTCTTGCCAACTTGCCAAGATAATGGCGTCTTGGAACTTTTTTAACGATAGGAAATATCTTTTGAGAATATGAGTCCATCACATATAATGAGAGGGAAAGGCCCGTTATGCGACTAGTGCTATGTTACAAAGTATTCTGTGCTCGTGCTTGATCACCTATAGTAGGGGAGACACGGATGGTTTTGCAGTTACTAAAACGCCTTGGGGACCGATTGGATTGTGAAGATTAGGTTAATTTGCATTTTAGTGAGAGAAAAGCGTGTAATAATTTTAAAAAATATAAAAAAAACCTCTCTTCGAAATACTCGGATTGGTTTTTATTTATTTTGAAGATAATCCTATCAGGATTTTGAAAAACCTATAACTTGACGATTTTCATGGGGTGATTGTAGCCATTTTCCTAACACTATTATCTTAGCAAATTATGGTAAAAAAGTTGCAGGCATCAACAAAATATGAACAGGAACCTTATAACCTAACTTTATGACTCACCCATTTGCTTATCCCATGCTCAAATTGTCAGATTATTATGATAACTTATGACGTGCTCGAGTTTTTCTGAGGATTGATTTTTTTTTTATTAATTTGTCGGACTGCCCTCAACGAATCCCATGATATTAAGGGTTCATATGGGGTAGGGGTACATTACAGGGTGCAAGGTTCCTCCCCAGATGATTTTCTAACGCGCTCGACTATCGCACGAAATCCCCATCTGGCCACCATGAACTGTAGAACTGGAGGCTTGCGCGACCGGTACCTTCTTTTTTAATTAATTCATGAATCCCCAAGCGACCACCGGTGGCCGCGCATCTATTGTCTTACTATTGTGTCTCTAATTGACGGTATCTGAAGGGTTAAATAAGCACTTTTTACTGGCTACAAAGTGTATTAAACTTCATAATACTGGCCGTTCAATAACATCCGTCAAAACATATTCAAAATTAGAACCTATAATCACGATGTCACTTGTCAGTCCATCATTCAAACCAAGTCATACAAAATCACAAAAAATGCAATTTTAATATCTTCCATAATACAAAAAACAGAACCATGGATAAAATAAGGTACGCGCTTGCAGGTATATTTTGTATAAGGAGCTGATGACGAAGGACCAACACCTGGAGACCTGCAGAGCTCAAGTCAAGAGACTGCAAGGAGAGTTGAAGCTTATGAACAGAGAGAATAGTTTGCTGCATGAGAAACTTGATAAAAATAATCCGGAGGTGAAAGAATTTAGTGACGTTTAACCTTGTATCGGACTGTGAGTTATGGAGCTTATAAGGCTCTTGCCTAAAGGCTATGTGAGGGCAGGTGGAGTATAGTAGTGACCTCCCAGGATGGGCAGAATAGACGTTGGTCGTCTAGCGGCAAGATGGGCAAACTACATTGTTGGCACAATCTAACTGACCACAGTAGTGTGTTGATTGACACAAGAAAAGTGAGGCCTATGCCAGGCTGTAGGTGAGGTCAGGCTGTGCATGATAATGTTGAAATTCTCGCATAGCTTTTTGTAAACAGGTGATGGAAAGTGAAGGTCTTTTGGGTTGCGTAAACAGACAGGCGTCTTACCCATTTCTTTGGTAATATAGATTCGTAGTTACAGCTCTCAGTAGCCAGAAACAGACTGGGTTAACAAAGGTTGTGTTATGTACGATTAAATATTTGATTACTTTTATATGTACAGGGCGATGCATCACCGCTGACCAAAGATTGCAGATGTCAACAAGAAATAGATTGTGAAGAAGTAAGCTGAATTCTGATTATTCATATTAATTCTGATTATTGTAAAAATAAGTTGAAAAGCTAAGAAAAGGAAACACGTGTCGAATATACAACGTGATTATTAAAACAACCTTCTAAAATATGAACAAATAAATTGATGAGGAAAGAGATTACACTTGAGCCATACAGATTTACACGTTCATGTATCACAATCGAGAGTGTTAACTCTGGACTTTTTTGAAATTCTATTACAAAAAAGAAACAATTTTTCAGAACAAAAAGACTGTCGACGCTTCTCATGCGGAGGAACTTATAAACAAATTAGAAAATTACAAGACCTCTACAGAAGAATTAGTACGTATTCTGACATCTGATGTACTGTTTGCACTGCACTTTCCAAACATTACTTTGAACTATTCCATTTTGAAGGTATGCGTAACAGAGTGTAAAGTCCCGCACACCATTGCAAAGGGAGGTTCCTCCGGCCAGACGGACGTTTTGTCTGATCTGGGCAACTGCCCGTTACATGATTTCGGACTGTTGTATGTGTATTGCACGATGTAGTATTTCGTAGTTTAATTCATATGTGGCACCTTATATGTCGCTAACAATAGAACATTGACGTATGTCAAAGGAAAAGCTGATCGTAAACTTGGAGCTAGATGTGCGCAACGTGAAGATGGACATGTCCCATGTGAAGAACGCGGCGAACATCAAGTCGTGCCGCGGGTCCAGCACGGCCGGCGCCAACACCTGCTTCGACCAACCGGTAATTTTGCTACTTCTTTTTAGGAAGTAGTCGTAGTATAATGAAGGGAACGCCTTAGATTCTGTTGGTACGAAAACCAACGGAATCTAAGGCGTGCCCCGCATTAAGCGAGTGTGTTCTTTGGGCGTGTGAACGTTTTATTTTCCATTTTTATCGTGCTTCTGAATAAATGCCCAAGTTCTTTCAAGCGTTGCCTCGTTTTACGAAGCAGTAATTATAGCGGAAGAGACGGCCGCATGCGTGAGAAAACGTTCATCCTCACGCCCCAGCTGCCCAAACCATACCCCGACAACGTCTAACGACTTGTGGACAACGAGCAATGAGTAGCTTGCCGTCCGGCCGTCCGGACCGAGCCCAAGTCGTCGATAGCGCGTAGTATTCCAATCGCGCTTCAAAGAGATGTGATCCTAACCGTAGGCGCTCAGTAGGGTCGATGTCTACGGCCATGGGTTGACTTCTGGAAAGGTTACCCGAGGTTCCAGAATGCAAAGGGAAAATGAAGCAACATAGATGTGGCTTTGGTCAGATAAACTCTGACATGCCTTTCCGCCCTGCTTTAGATTAGAAAAAGTAATTAGATTTCCCACTTCAACAAAAAGTTCTGATCACTTCTTTATTTTTAATGATACAAATTATTTTGCTCTCTGTTTTCAGGCAGGTCCGCCCGTGCCGCCTATGTCAAGAGCTGTAAGTATTCCATTAATAAGTAATCACAACGAATCTAAACATCGAAATCGTCGACGTTGCTCGGTTTCTTTTTTCCTCATTAACTTAACGTATTCTTGTCATAATGATGTACTTTTTCTTGTGCGCTGTGCTTCGCATTGTGCATGCCGCTTGTGCTCGTTGCCTTGCACGAACAAGGAATGACGATCTTGATGCTGACGGTGCATAGCAATATCTAATTGATTTTTTTTTCTTACGAACCCTCTTTAAAGACGTGCAGTATTTACCTGTAGATTAAAGGGAATAATCAATAATTAATTATATCTTCGAATGAAACGATTCATATTATAGCGATCGAACTTCATTCAGAAGTTCGTTGATCATCTACTTATCTACTACTCCTTATGTTACTTCTACGTGTGACTGTATAATCTGTTTTCCTGCGCAGTGTGGTGTTTGTCCGCCCTGCCCTGCACCATGCAACCCAAACGCACCACCGGTAAGAATTTTCATATATCGAGTTCTTGTTACAAAATCAACAACCACCATATAGCATAACTTTTACACATACACGCCACTACACTCTTGCGCAGTTATTTTCATTGACTATCGCTATTATTTATGATATCACCATAATCTTCTATACCACTGATATACAGACAGACAGATAGTTTTTAAATTATTTCGTTTGCCAAATTATCTGTAAACTTAAAGAAAGAAAATTCAAAATATATTTATGTAAATAAACAGTCGTTTTTTTTTTCAATATGGTGTCCGATTCCTAGTTTTGAATATTCATTAATTATTTCTCAAAAATCGAATGGTTTGGTTTGGTTGGTTTTCATCAACATCGGGCCCGAGACTCCTTCAATACCCACTATTTACGCTAGCGTATACCTGACAGGTTTACCTGTACAGTATCTCAAGTTGACCGGAGCGTGAATATTGCCTGTGCAAGTTTCCAGACAAGCTCACCTAACAGGTATAACTATGCAGGCAAACCTGTCAGGTATACCCTACCGTATGACGAGCATTAGAGTAATTTTTCCTATTTCACATGTATGTGAAAATCATTCTGCACCAATCCATTTTGTATGAGTGGACAGAGATGGAGCTATTTACGACGAATAAATCTATCCATTACTATCCATTGGTAGGCGGTCGTGCTTGTTACTGAACTTCGATACTATATTAATTCATGAATCCCCAAGCGACCACCGGTGGCCGCGCATCTATTGTCTTACTATTGTGTCTCTAATTGACGGTATCTGAAGGGTTAAACATTTGTTTATAATATTAATCCCACAGACGCCCGCAGAGAAAGAAGTAGTGAAACTAACATTACAGCTGAAACAGACCGAGGAGAACTTCAAGCTCAAAGTCACAGAGGTATCGCAACCAGCCTCCTTACCTCGCTAGATTTACTTTATTGTATTCTATAAACTGTTATTACAATAAAACAGTTTGGTACTGACCTATAACTGATTTGGCTTCAAGCCTATCTAAAAACATATCTTATAAATACTATCATTTCTTTGTCACAGTAAATTAATGTAGCAATGCATGTCTTTGCAAAAATATTTGTCGAAAATGAATATGAAAGCTATCAAGCGCAGTCAACCACACTTTCATAGAATCAATTTGAA
Organism: Mythimna lalbum; assembly: GCA_949319445.1. NCBI lineage: Eukaryota > Metazoa > Arthropoda > Insecta > Lepidoptera > Noctuidae > Mythimna > Mythimna lalbum. The sequence goes on along the minus strand of OX439344.1, from coordinate 971,327 downwards.
AACTTAATTTCGTAGTAATTAGTCGATTTTCACTGTCCAAGAGTCAACCGGTGATGTGCGGTTTACCGTACTACCAACTGTTTGATTGAAATTCTCACTACTTGCTTATTTACGGATAGGCATTGGTCTCTTAAATCTTGTTATCCAGCAGAAGAGACCGTGAAACAAACGTTCACTCAAACACCATTACTGTGTAGTGTGCGATGCTCCGAGCGGACTTACTTAAGAAGAAGGAAGAATTAGAGAAAGAAAGATGTCAGCACCGAGAGGTGCAGAACAAGCTCAGGGAACTGGAGATGAAGTTCGAGGGGCTCACGAACCACACGAACATGCTGCTGGGCACCAAGGAACAGGCGCTGGAGCAGGAGGTCAACGTGCGCTCCCTGAAGCAGTGCTACCGGGAGGCGCGCGAGGAAATAGACGAACTCAGGACGTTGATGAAGGAACAAAATGATCAACTGCAGGATTATAGAGTCAAGGTAAAGATTTCGTCCGGCAGTCCGGTAATCGACAGGACCGAGCCCCAGTCGTCGACAGCGCGTAGTGATCCGCGCGCTCTTCAAAGAGGTGTCAGCAAACCGTAGGGCGTACCAGGGTCGATGCCTGCTAGGACCGCGGAGATTTTCTGTAAAGACAATCTATTGTCCTAGGACGCAAAGGGTAACGGAAGGACACATGTCTGGTTTTAGTCAGTAAAAGTCTGACACGCCCTCCTGCGACACGACACCACTCAGACCGGGAGAAGTCATTGGATGATTTCCTACCTTAGAAAAGGTAAAGATTTGATCATTTTAATCTTATTTTTTCAGTTAATATCTTCTCCTTCAATTTTAGAATATTGTCCACAGTTTGAAAACCTATTGGTAACGGTTGCCATTTCTGATAGGACTATTGTTACTTTAATCTTTTAAATGTTTCTATGTTAAGTTTTCCCGAAAACTTAAAAGGTTTCTTTCAAATCCACAGTTACACAGTTATTTAATAAAAAATATTGTGATCATTTTTAATTGACAATGAGTGTGCAAAATGAAAATTAATAAAGATTGTAGAAAGGTTCATTACCAAACCTTGGTATGTTGGTGTTCCTACATTTGCCGTTTATTGTTTGCCAGTACCTGCACGCACAGCAGCTGGTGGAGGAGCAGCGCCGACAGATGGACATGATGGACATGGACAACAGCAGGATCAGCGAACAGATCAACCTTGAGATACAGAAAGTTAAGGTACATTGATAGACCTTCGTAGACCGTTCAGTACTGTAAGCGTAGGCTTGCGGACAGCGAGCAATGGTTAGCACGCCGTCCGATTGTCCGGTAACCGTCCAGACCGAGCCCAAGTGGTCAACGGCGCGTAGTAGCCACGCGCGCCTCAAGGAGATGTCAGCAAATCGTAGGGGCCCAGCAGGGCAGACCCATGGCCCCAGTAGGGGCCATGGTCCATGGTCTAGTGAAATCGCGTCCGCGGGGCCCAGGAACAAAGGCAAAGAAGGAACAGGGGTGGGTTTTAGTAATTAAAAATCGGTCACGCCTTTTCTCTCCGCCCAAGAGTGGGAGAAGTCAGTAGATGATTTCTCACCAAAAAAATATTCTTTCGTCTGTTTGGGTATGAATGAGATATGTTTGGTAGAAGATAGGTATTAAATTGTGCTTTATTTTTATTAGAATACGTTTGATTTTACTTTGGTACCTTTTACTACTATGTATTATTTTATATTTTGCTCAGGTTCGCTTTCGGTTAAAAATCTTTAAAATTTTCGTCTTTTCTCTTGTATAATATGTACATATGTATTGTACTCTTGTACCTTCCACGTGAATCACGTAAATAACAATCAAGAAAACTAATTTGCTCCGTAATGATAGTACGGCCGATTTCTTACGATCAATGTTCTCGATAACTTTAACTTTGAAGGTTGATTGCATCCTGATTTCCTTGGGGAGGAGTGGAGTGCATACCAAAGAGAAATAGATTGAATATAGAAAGAACAATGAATGAAGTCAGTATGATGAGTGTGAAAAAAAAGTCCAATGTATACAAAAATTATTGTATCAAGTTTAAAATAAAATTAAATATGGTAAAACGCATAAAACTTATAGTTTTCGTACAGTACTTATGTTTCACATAAGAAATTCTTTCTCCGTAATGTTGGTAAAACGGAAAAACAGTGTTGCTATATGTTTAGCAATTAAATTACCTAATATTAGGGAGATTAACTGATATTTTGATACTTTTAACAATTGCCTTATAATTTGTTTTTTTTTTTTTCTTTTGAAATTGTAATACCTGTTTTTGAATAAAATATAGGACGCTGGGCTCCATTTCGATTGTCTTGCAATTCTTTCAAATACAGAAAACGCCACGCTGGAATATCGTACCTCTCCATTGAGAACTTCCTTTTAGACATGTGGTGTTTTTGTTGCGAAACCAAAAAAATTTCGGCAACAATTTTGTTAGAGAAGGCAACTCTTTTTTTCCTTTCTTTTTTCTGTAGACAGACAGGGGAGCCATTATTACGGCGAAGGAACTTAATAAGTGAAAGCACTTTAGTTGGGTTTTAGTTTTTAAACTTTATCTTAAAACACAAGTACCTTCCTCAGATAAAGTTCCAAGAGAAGTTACAAGAGCTGGCGCCGATCCCGGACCTGCTCAAGGCGACGCAGATGAGGCTGAAGGACGCTCAGCAGGCGCAGGCCCTGGCTGAGCACAACTCCGAGCAGCTCGCCAGGGAGCTCAACTGTGCCAGAGAGAAGGTAAGGATTCACGCGAATTACTGTTTTGTATCCTCTTTGATAAGAGGAAAAGTAGAAATTATATTCTGATTCATTTCGCTGTGGGATCTGAAGCTCATGAGTTGTTGTGGTGGGAGTTGTGTGGTATATATGGAAGGACGAAAGCAATAGTAGCAAACAAAATATAAAATTGGTGATTCGCCAAGTAAATCAGTATATTTTGGCCACTAACATACGTAAAAAAACACTATCAAATCTTTTTAGTTAAAACTTTATAAATTATTATTTAATAGTAGGTAAGTAGTCTCTTAATCTAATACACCGAAAAATCGTAGATTCGAGCCTTAAAATATGAATTTTTCAACCACCTAATATAATTTATTGGGTCTTTCCACGAAGTATGATAAGTAAAACATACTTGTAATTAAGTCTCAGTATAACATTATATGGCGCCTCTTCCACGGCCACGTGTCTCGCGTCCATGCCCTGCTATTACATACTGTGTCAACTTGTCTCACACGATTCTCATGGAGGTGGTGTCTTAGGATATTGCAAATTATTGATATAGATAGACCAGTGCTAACGAATCTCGACCACTTGATACAGCAGATCGAAAGCATATTTTGTTTTGCAGGTTCACATTCTGCTGCACAACAGTTTGAAGCAGCCAGAGAAGCAGGAGAAGGTGACGGACGACAAACAGCTGCAGCTGCTGCAGCAGAGGATAGCTCAGCTCACCGAGGCTAACATGGCGCTCAAGGCGGAGATCGAGAGGCTCAAGTGAGTACTAACATTGTTGTTGAAGTAGTGGAAGTGTCCATAGTCCGATGGGCTGCTAAAACGACAGGACTAGACAAAGATCAGATACTTATTGCTTTCTGAGGCACAGGTTATCGGGCCAGTTTCCAATCAACCATCCCAATAATAATAGACGTTTTAATAAAAATACTTAAATAATTTGTGTACCTAAACTAGGGTTGTGTGTGTATGGAAAACAATAAAAATGTCATTCAGCTATTAAACCCGGATTGGTTATAGCAGCAGTTACTTTTTCAAATAGGATAGAATGTTTGAAATAAAATAGACAACTGCAATGTAGCAGTTAGCGTGATTCTTATCAAAGTCATTTAAAACCTGATGAAATGTGCACAAAATTTATTTGTGGAATTTTAATAGCTTGAGCTAGACAGAAGCGGTGAGGTAGAAGTCTATAGGTACAGAAGTGAGGTAATCCAATGCTAGTATAGTTATTCACCGTACATACATACTTACATAATAACTGCACGCCTTTTTCTCATGGGGGTAGACAGAAGCTATAAAACGCCACCTGTTGCGACTATTGCATATCTACTCATACATTTGATACATCTGACACATTTTTTCATCCTGCAAGATCTTAAATATATTTTTTCTATACTTAGGGCGAACGTGATCCACATGGAGGAGTCGGTGCTTGCTAACGAGAAACGGCTCCAGGAGAAGATGCATGAGTGCGCGCAAATCGGCGGTGAGTTAGACCGCGCCCGCGACGAGGCCGCGCGTGCGCTGCAACGAGCCAACGAGCGCACGGAGACCATCCGCAAGTGAGTATATTTATTTACCTAAAACCTTGTGTACAGCTGCAGTAGTGGTACGTAGGTGACTTTAGGTAATAAGGCATTCCCTACCAGCTAACTGTTCGCTTGAAAAAGACTACACTGTTAATATACCACTACACAAGTTTATTGTACTCTACATTTGAATTCGAATTCTTTCAGATGTATGCAGACCACAATTGCAGAAATGGAAAGACAGCTAGCTGCCAGCAGAGCTCAAGTAAAGACTGCTGAAAAAGATCGCGAGGAAGTTAGTATTTTGTTTTAATAACAGCTGGAAACTGAACTCTGTTTATAAAATTCAATAGGTGGTGGTTATCTTTAGGCCATCACACCACCTTCCAATGATATCTTGTAAACCGGGCACTAATACTACCTTTCCCCTCATCCCCTACAGTTGCAATGCCGCATGCAGTGCCAGATAAGACGACTCAATGACAACTTCGAGCAGGCGCAGCTTCGCATCATGGGACTCCAAGGACAAGTGGATACCCTCAGGAGAACGGTCTCAAGCACAGGAGAGGCAGGAGACGCCGACGAAGTACAAGAGTGCCTCTGTAAAGCTTTCTTTGATAATCCTTGAGTACATAAAGGAACCAGTTGACTTACTTCTTGGTCTACTGGAAATAAGGCTCGGCCATCTTTAATATGAGTACTTTTACTGTGTTCTGAGGATAAAGTCTTACTCCTCATCAGATGCGATAAAGTTATATGGTCTGTAAGATCCCTTTCGATTTCAAACAAGTTTACCATGCTGTCAAAAGATAGCTTTTTAATGGCTCAATATTACCAAGCAGACCAAATTCTTTTTGCCATTTTGTACTTTCATTTTATAGAAAAATATTTTTTTACTGTTAATTCACGCTAAATACTCTCCAATGTTTGATGGTTTATTAGAACTGTTAATAAACCACGTGTTATTGGCAAAATTGTGGTGTCTCTTCCACAAAAACCATTAATTAAGAGTTGAAGTAGCTATTGTTGTCAAGTGTTCGCGTTAGCTTGGAATAAGTTTATTCGGAGTTTAGTTCTTCGTGCATCAGCTATGTTGGAGCCAGGTCAACAGTAGTTTGGCTTTACTGTGATCAAAAGAGAAAGTACCAAAAGAGGTTTTATCTCTGTGAATAGCTGAGCATCAGCTAATTGGTGCCCTATAGTTTAGTAGGAATGTCTTTTGGGTTTCGAAAGGGATCGTGTTCTTTATTTTGTTGGAATTCGCTAAGGTCTCACTGCTTTCTTCTCCAATATTTTATAGCAGCTTTTCTTGTGTAGGTGATAGTGCAAATATGGATCGGTTCTGTTCTAAATTGAAAAGTAAAAATCTATACATGAAATAATAAAAAAGATAAACTTATTTTTGGGTTTCATTTTATTATTCTTAATAACGTAATTTTATTTAAAAAAAAAACAAGTTTAACATTAAATAAAAACAATTATAATATGGCCTTACATCATGCACCAACAATATCGGTATAAATACACGTACAAAACCCATGGGCACAGTATACACACACACATACAGAAAGTCCTTACGATCTGTGATCAAACCAGGCAGTCAAAATTCAAATGTAGTCATCTCAAAGGGAACGCACGCTCCTACAGGTTCTCTCATTTCAATCTAGACCTTTAATCATTCAGTATCTTGGCCTCATAATCAATCTGCCTTTGAGGAGTATTGGTTTTACTGTCGGCATCTGGTTCTGGGTTCCCCCGTACCACATGTACGTTGCCGGTGCTCGCGTAGCAGGACCGTAGAGCCTCCTGTGCGAGATGCGTGTCGCGGTGAGGGGCCCGTGCGATCTCGTGGTACAGGTCGATGCCGTCGCACATCGTTCTGATCGCTTCTTCAGTTCGTTCCTCGTCCATCAGCTTAGCACCTTCCTGGGAGGGAAGGAGAAAATGGTTATTCAATAAAACAATGTGTGAGTAGCGCCAATATAATTGCCACTGTTATGTATTACCGAAATAACTATTGTGACTGCAGAATACACCTAGTTTTATAGTAAAAAAATTATATTTGGAAATGGAGTTTCTAGCCACATCTATGGCATCACTCTTTTTTTTGTTGGTCTGAGGCCACATAAGTAAATCCTGGATCGCGCAGTTAGAGTTCTCCACGCAATTTGAACATATGCCTACAGCAGTTTGAAATCATCTATCGGGCAGTTGCCCGGATCAGACAAAACACCTATCTGATTAGAGAATCCGCCCTTTGCAATGGAGGTATGTGGTACTTAACACTCTGATCTGCAGACCTCTAAAAGTTAAAGAGCTGGTAATAATGTACGTACCTGGTACTGCTTGACACATCGATTAACCGTCTCCATGTGGATCTTGACGAGCTCGCGGCTGATGGACGTGGAGCACTTGGCGCAGCGGTCGGGCAGGCACTGCAGGTTTGCCCGGAACTTACCCGCACACGCAATGTTTGGGCATCTGAACAGGTGACAAAATAAACGTTTGTTACAAAACGGAAAAAGAAACGGAGAAAGCTTCTCTTAATTTTATAACATTTCTATTATGTTATAAAATTAAGAGAAGCTTTCTTTCGTAAGATGAAAATAGTAGAGGGAGGCCTTTGCCCAGGTATGGGAGAGAACAGGCTGACAAATAAAAAGGGATAGGTGGGTGGCTTTAAAGAGAGATGTTTCAAATTAATTTGCGAAACAATACTTTCGTTGGTAACCAAATGCTTGCAACGAATGCTCCAGCGCCATACACAGGTAACTAACTATACCTACCCATTGCATAGCGCTGAGCTTGAGCAATTGATTCAAAGTTAAGAATTCATCATTATTGAACCAGGGTATTTGAAACTCGGCAACGAATATTATTACTATTTGATTAGATATTTATTACACATTCTCTTAAAAAAGAGCAGTAATAAACGGAAATTAACCAATCGATCTGTCTTATTTTAGCCAGCTACTGTGTAGGCAGGGGCAGGGGGTGGGCGAGGAGGCTCCATCTGAATACGAGAATAACCCAAGAACTAAACTAAAGAACCTTGACTGATATTGTACCAAATGCTATCCAGACATGGGAGTAGGTATATTGTTAAGATCTTGTTAGTATTTTGAGATGAATTACCTACATTTTGTTTCTCTTTTTGCTGTAGGATCGTATCAAACAAAACTTTATATTACTTGTGAACATTTACGCAGTAGAGAATAATTTCTCCATATTGTGATGAAAAGGGCTGGATTATTGAGATGAGATATGTTTTACCCTTAGTTAACTAATTTTTGAAGAATACATTTTTCAAAATTTAGTTAACTAAAATCGAGGAATAAAAAATCTATGTAAATTGCCCATTTTCTTGCTGACTCGAATATTTTTTCAAACATTTGGAATAAAGGTAGCAATTAGTCAAAAAGACGACAGCAACAACGGCGGTTAAAGTAACTGCCGCGTGTTTGACATGCCAGTCAATGATGTTATATCGTCGATACATAATTATCTATTATTGCTGGTATTGTTTAGCTCCCCTGATAAAACAATACGTGGGCATTAAAATGTACAAAAATTTTTCAGTGCTCATTTACAACTTATTTAAACTACAGCGGCCGGAGAACGATTGGCGCGGTTCCTGTACACAATATTATTATTGATGACAATGACGATGATTAAACGACCGTAATAACGTTGTGAACTGCTGTTTAATGTCACAATTCATAAATACATAAATGATTCTAAAAATAATGTGTGTTATTGTTCAAATAATTAGCTGACATTCATTATTGAAATCGACGATTGATTGTCATTATTTATTACCTATCAAAACACAAGAAGAAATATTTATTTATTTATTTATTATTATATATACTTTATTGCACATCAAGAATAAAAATTTACAAAAAGAAACCATACAATTGGCGGCCTTATCGCACCAGGCGATTTTTTCCTGTCAACCTAGAATGGACAGAGATTGCCTGGACACAAAATGGGGTTGCACTTGGTGCAAATAATTATAAATAAAAAAATTAAATAATGAAATACTTTTTCTCGGAACTTTTCGAATAGATTTTGAAGAGCTCTGTGTCCATCCTGGGTAACAAATGGTCCAACTCCCAAACATGAATAGTCAAAGTCCTTTAATTTTGTCTTATTTCGCGTTTACATTATAGAGTACCTACGCTAACGCTAAGTGACCTTGCACTCAGACTTCAAAGGACTGATCTAGTGCTGGTCAACCATATCAGAAAGCGAAACCCGGGGATAGGTTCGAAACTCTTCAGCCTAATTTAGGTACCTAATGTAAGGCGGAGTATCTCCACTCATGAGCTTCAACGTGGGCCAGTCCTCCTTGCAGGCCACGCAATCACATCGGAACCAGTAGCGCGACGCCAGAGACCTCTGACGCTCCTTGAGGGTTCGCACCATGAAGTGGGGCCCGTAGTTTTCTGCCACTACCTCGCCGGGTAAAAGAGGGCGCGTCGCGCGGAGGACGATGTTGCGGCCCTCGAAGTATCTAGATAAAAAAAAAATAGGTTTTTAAATTTTTTATGGCCTCAGACCATTGTTGGTCTGAGATTACTGCTCATGCACATTGATGGTCAAAAGCTTTATTTAGTGCAATAAACAATAAGTAAAAGTTATTAACAGTCTGTAATTGGACTATAAGTCGAGAAGAACGAGGCTTTTGGGGGCAATCTTTTGTAATTTGTCTTGGTACAGCTCAGCTTAATTCAATTAAACATTTTCTGATTTTGATTTTACGCTTTCTGGACATATATTACTAATGTTTTGTATATTTGTAGTTAAAGTATTAGACCCACACATTCTGTAGGAATTAGAAAGTCAAAACTTTTAGTTTCGATTAAAATCATATGAACTGACTCGATTAACAAGTCAAAATAAAAAAAAGCAATTTCATAGTTAAAATTTACAGAAAACAAGCACTATTAATTTTTTATCGTCATAACAAAAACACTAACCGCCCGACCTTCACCACTTCCTAGATGTCGAACTAGTACGGTGTAAAACCTATTTGCCAGAAGAACCTGGATGTCCTTGTACTAGCTGCCCTCTTAGCGATCTGAACAACTCTCCCAACATGCTCATCGACGTGGCTCAAATAGAGTAAAATAGACATGCTGTCGATATTGAATGGGGGTTCCCATGGGCGATGATGATGGAGTAGATGCTCAAAGTGATGTAGACCAACTTGGAACTGTTAAAGGTGCGGCGGCGTAATGTAATGTTCTCACCTAGCGGCGCCGGGATAACACTCATGGTTGAATAGCGCTCCGATAGGGAAGATCCCCACGGCCATGTGGACTGCCTTGGAGCCACTGAAGGTGTGGGCTCCTCGGACTGTCTCGTACATCTCGTGCGCGTTGAACTGCAGAAGCAGAAGGTTACGCAGGATCAGCTCCACGATGGACTGGTGAGCTGGAAGCGAAAATTATGTATCAAGCTAATTGAACGGAAATTATAATGTTTTTGTATGTAGGTTATAGCTTTGTATATTATTGGAAGATTATTTAACTTTATCTTAAACTATGTTTACAACGAGGTAGATATCAGTAATAATAATTATTATAAACTTTTTGTACACCAATCTTATAATGAAGTATGTTATGATGTTGCAAATAGTTGCACTGTTATCTTTATGGGTAGTTTTCCAATAACTGGTAAACAGGCCCGACAACAGAAGGACTGGAATTACTTTTAGCATGCAATGAATGCTATATTCCCCTGATAGAAACGATTGTAACAAGCTTTAGATATAAATCTTACTGGCAATGTGCCGCAATATTCACGGCAAATAGTAAAACGATATTCTTAACTACCGACAATATTAGCACAAAACTTTGACTCGTAAAACTTTGAGTTTGTCTAAAAAAAGTACGCCAACTTTCTAAATTAAAATATGACGTGAAGTTGGAAAATGTGTTCAGTTTTAGGAAATTATCAACATGAATAACAATTTGTTATGGTAACAATAAAGATGCTGTTTTTTTTTGGTGTTTGGCTGGTTTTGCCCTCCTTTACAATTCCGGCATAGTTATATTACGCAAATCATCATTACTAGCTTTTATTTAGTTTCACCGGTTTCGATGTTTGTTTGTCTGTAATCAAATATAGCTAATTAAATTAGATCCACTTCCTGATTACCGATTGAAAATTTGCATTCATGTGTAAATCAGATGACAATGCAAAATTATTTGAAAAGGAGCTTATCTGACGATGGAACCGGATGGTTGCCATAGGATTTCAGACAACCCTATCGTGTTTGAGCTTTTTAGAATGGCATTGGTGAGTATTAAATATTAGATATATACCGCGCTATAAAAGCTTGCTATTTTTATTGAAAAAAAAGGTAAGTAGGTCATTGATAATTTGTTTTATTGGTGTTATTTGGTTACTACTTAGCGCGCATAATACTCGTACGTAGTGGCACTAAGGTGACGCCATTGGCACTGATCGCCAGGTAAGAACTTATAAGCCATATAGGCTTATATTTTTTTAAACGTTGGCGTGCATTTCATACTCCATATATCTAGACATTATAATTAAAGTCTCAACTCTCGTGATGTTGTCTTGAGTTTATTCCTATCTTAACTAGTTTTCAGACTATATGCACTGCCTAAGAAAATATAAAAGTGGAAGATCTTTATCAATAATCATTTTAATATTTTCGCTAACTCACCCTTGTTCACATCTTCTTGCTTACATTTCTTGAAGAAACCTGCTTTCTTCAAACATTCTGTCAGAAACAACGCCATTACTATCCTTTTCAAGTAATCTTCACCTTTTCTCTCGTCTGAGTGAGTACACAGCGCATATATCTGTGCTGCCCTTAACTCTAATTTCTCTTCAATACTCATTTTATCATCTGCTTTTACCTCTTCCTCTTCTTCTTTGAAGTTCTTTTCTGTGAAACTCTTAATTCCTTTCTTAGATCTGTTAAGTCTTTCTTTTCTGCTTTTGATTTTAGATTTCATTGCTACTCCTTCAATGTCATTGAGAACTGCTCCTTCCACCGTTTTGACTTCATTGCTTATGTATTTAGAGTGTATTGATAAACTAGTGTCGAGACCTGCCTGCGTGACCATACGTAACGCTATGTGACTTAGAATTGACATGCCAGAACCTGGAACACATAGTTAGGGAAGTTAGAAATCTATATATAAAAGAAAGTAGTATTTTTTTTTAACCTATTTGCAAAATAAATATAATTTATTATCATTTATAACTCAAGAACGACTGAAGCAATTTGGCTGTGAATTGATGGGGAGGCAGCAGCTTAGAACCAGGAGACGGACATAAGATATCTTGTCACTTGTCAGACTTTTTATCTCGTTCCCGTGGAACGTGACATAAGACGTTGGATAACAAAACACAACCGACAGCGAAACTTAATGTTGTCTATTGTTGAGTACGTTGAGTATGGTTGAAAATTGGTCAATTTTAAATTTTGAAGTTGATTGGTTGGTATATTAATTTAATATACTGTAGAGTAGGATAGAGCAGAGTAGTGTAGAGTACAGTAGAGTTGGGGAGAGTAAAATATAGTAGTAGTAGTAGACGGGAGCGAAGCCGCGGGCAACAGCTAGTAATTCAATAAATCTACGTAAATTGTTTATAACTTGTTTGTAACAAAACACAATCTCTTTGTAACAGTGTTAAAGGTATGTGGGACAAGGAAAAGTCTCTGAACCACTACAAAAAAGGGACAATCTTCCGACCGGGTGTTGTTTTGTTGGTTACGGCCCTATAATTGTTGTAGGGCTGTTTTGTATATACTTGACACGGGTGGTGTAGACTTGTGTCGTCAGGTCTTTTAAACAAAAAAGGTTCTAAATTCGGTTTTCTTATTAAATTAATTACCTCTGAACGCCGTCACGAGATATAGCGACGACGAACAAACAAAATGAAATAAACGTTTCTGATGAAAATGATAGCATTAGACCTTTGCCACACTTGAGATTTCCGTCAAGTGTGGCAAAGGTCTGATCTGATGATGATTGTGGAAGACTGGAACCAGAATTCTGTAGTAAAACCATTTACCCTAGCCATGTTTGAGCTCATTGAAATAATTATGAAACGAACTTTGTCTATAAATTACTTTAATAGTAGTATCATATAGTACCTTAATATAAAACTTGCTCACTGTTTAGTTTTAATTATGAGGATATCCCATAATTAAAACTAAATAGTGAAAAAACGAATAAAATGCGGGAATAAGCTTAATAATAAATAACCTTCATCCAATTAAAAATAAACTATCAAATGTCCGACCTAAATTAAAAACATGGACTTCCGTACTTAACATTAAGTAATTGTTACTTTGCAGTGGTTTTGATTTGGATGTTGGTTTGTTAATTTTATAAAAAGATGTTTGTACTTTTTTGCGGTTTAAATACCTAACAAACACCTAACAAAAATCACTTTCACAAATAGGGTTCAATTTCCTCACCTATAAAAAGATCTAAGAACTGGCATTCAAAGGCATGATACGTAGAAACCGCCGCATCCCTGCACGCGACGCTGCAGAAGGCTACTCCTGAGCACTTCGGGCACCAGACCGGGGCTTCGTTCTCACAATCATCCAGTCTGAAATAATGGAAACATTCGATATCTTGCGACCATTTCGATGAAGACCACAGAGCATGGCGTCTACAAGCATTATTGTCAGCAGTATAAACAACAAGAGTATTCACCTTTAGGTACTCTCACAACAACGCTAAGGTGTACTGTCCTCGGACGCGAAGCTTCATAGACGCGTGTTGTTGCCGCTTTGTCGATACAGTTTCATAGTTTTGTATATAAGCTTCACACAGTCGTATACCAAGCGTAAAATGACGAATATGCATCATTTAAAAAACTACGCGTCGATGGACAGACATTACGATTTATAGATTCGGTTGTGAAGGCGGTTCGGGACAGATCGCGATTTATGCCACGAACTTTATCGGCACTGCCGCCTCTAGACAATGCCTTGCTCTGTGATCAAGACACTAGAAAAATATCTTACCTTTTGAAACAATGCAAGCAGTGCGTACCGTAATAGTCAGCTAGGAGGCAAGCGGCGTAGGGCGGGTCTACCAGCAACACGTCGCCGGTCTTGACGGGCGCGTGCGCCACCGCGAAGCGACCCTGGCGGGAACACAAGCGTCACGGCCAGCCAAGAGGATGCAAGTTCACGAGCATTCGACGACTGCTAATGTATTGTACAACTATTCCCTCATCAAAAACATAGTTCGATGGTCCTACGTCTTACCCTCCCTCATAGCTTTTAATATCAGGTATGCGCAGCTGGTCATATTTTTCCTTAATTCTTTCGATATGACTCAGTTAAACTCAGAAAGCAAGTCAGTCCACGTCACGTTTATTTAAAAAAATGGAAATTGAGGGCTCCTGTTCTATTAAATATTGCATAAATACCGCCAACGCTAGATAAAACTGCTACATATTTTGACATGCATCTCGAAAACTCGATACTAAACTCAGAAATATGTACCGTTTGATCAGTAAAAACTCTCAACTATTATTCGAAAGTTAAATGGAAGTAAGTTTACAAGGCTATCCTCAAACCAGTCAAGACATATATAGAAATCCTAACTAATTTCCAAACTAAGACTATGCAATACATAATCAACATACTGGGAAGCCTCACTTTTCAAGACTAGAAGCTAAAAACGGCTATACATGAATTTTTTCAGAGAGATACTACTAACTATTAGAAAAAAGTATGCAGATATGTCAATGCCCCGGCTTGTAAGTTATCAGGATGTAAAAGTATCCATTTCGCTAGATTGAAGAGGAGTAGTGTACCTTCTTCCCTCTCCTAGAGAGGAGGCCTGAGTCCCAGCAGTGGGAACATTAAAAAAGCTGATGATGATGATGATGAGTGTACCTTAGCTCAGACCGATACATCAGCCAGTAGGATGAGAAATTCATTGGATGTTTTTGTTCAATATAATCTGCCACATTTAGACAAAAAGTCTAACCAAGGAAACAGCTTAATGTTAAATATACAGATAGCCGAGATGCAGGATATGATATAAAAAAAAAACGAATGTCTACGAACTGTGTAGTGCTGTCTAAGTACCGTAGTGAGAACTTTGTCAAGCAATTTGCTACTAGACGAATTAGAAAATACAGTTAGCGTTTGTCTCACAAGTTAGAATGTGAATATGGCATTGCACCGTATTGAAGCAGTGCTCTTTCCGTTGACTTTCTTTTGATTGGCAAGACAAGACATGGCTTGCTAAAACAATCGACAAATAAATACCTATTCATGTTCGTGGATTGAGTGTGACAAAGGACTTTGTGTTTATTGATTTAGGCTTTGTACAGGCAGTCAGGTTAAACGTGATTTTTACATTTTAGAATTACTTCTTTAAAAGTTTTCGTGCTAAATCGAAAAAAAAAAACAAATAACATTCAAATAATACCTTACCTCGTGTTCCTATACTCCAGCAAACATCTATTACCTAAGCATTTATGTTCTGATATTGAACTTATTTCTTAATAAATTAAATTGTTACCTTCGTCTCTTCTTCAGTTATTTTCAGCAACTTCGAAAGTGAGGGCATGTTTTGTTTCGCTCCACCTGTAAGCGATATGCCTGAAAAGATCAGAAAATGGAAGTAAATAAGTACTTATTAAAGTAGATATTATACGAACTAAAAGTACTCAATTGTTAATGACATAAGAAGTAAGAATATCAAGATATTATTTAACTACGAGCTGTAGTTAAATAATATCTTGATATTTTACTCTACTAACATAAAATCATAAAGCCGACAATGTACAACAAAATCCGAAACATAGTGCAAAACCTTTCTATTTGGCTGAGTGTCCGCATGTCAGAGCCGCCAGCACTTCCGATGGGGCTCGCACCGTCGGCACGGGCTGGGCGCACGAGGCGCGGGGGCGAGGGTCGCCACCTCGGCGTGCCACTAAACGTGCACCGAGTTATAACATGCTATGACTACTTCGGACGCACTGGGCAAGATAGCCGCGGCGAGTTTTTGTGAAACAGAACCTTATGAGATAATTTTATTACTTTTAGCATCGGCAATCGGTGACTTTTTAAGTTTATCAATAAACTTCAGAAATGTGATTTCATCGCTGACGTTTATTTTAAATGATATAAACTAATACTTGACTGCGATCCCAACTGATGGTAAGCAGTGACGCAATCGTTTATGGTGTAAGTTTATTAAGAGCCTATTCACTCTAGCCTTGAGTCTTCCTACATTATAATTAATCGAACGGTAAGCCCGCAGCACGCAAAATTGTTCCAATTTTTCGATGTTCGCAATACGACGAAGCAAATAGCGTCCTGATCCGGATCGTAGAGGTGTTAATAACGTAAGGGTGCACTCGCCGCCCCGTACTTGTTTGTCCACCATCAGACAACACAGTGCAGCGCGGCGAGTGTCAACAAGTTTCCACCAACAATAAACGGCATCGCAATTAATAATACGTTGCACGATCGGGACAATTATCGGCGATTCGCGGTGTTGAACGATCGTTTCGGTGTTAATTTATGTGTTGGCTAGTAAGTGAAAACAGGCGTAGTTGGAGTGAGACATTTTTTTTATAGTTACTTAGAGAAAACTGACACTAATCTACGTTCATCCTTTTGTCATCTCTCTTGGTGATATTGTCTAATAGTAAACTGCTATGCAAAGTCTTCATAGTAATTGCAAAGTGAACAGCCGCAGTTGCCCAGCCCAGTACGTAGGCACTCTTTGTGGAAGCCCCGCATGTCATGGCGGTGTTAAGTAAAACTTTTTCTGTGTCGCATTATTTCAAAGAACGGAGTGTTTGTGCCGCTGTTTACTGTAATTGTTTCAAATGCTTTTATGTATATTTTTAAATACCCGACTACGGTAAAGCCGAAGGAGGGTTGTGATTTTGACAGGCTATGTATGTAACTATGTATTTTTGTTTGTTATGGTGGGGAAAAATCGTCCAATGACAACCGCCGCTCTTGGGCGGAGCGAGAGATAGTGTCAGATTCTTACTGACTAAAAACCTACCCCGTTCCTTCTAGCCTTCATACCGGGGCTCGAGCTCCCTTTCGGATAACCTTGGCCCCAGTAGGCTTCGACCCAACTGGGCCACTGCTGTTGCTGACAACTACTTGAGGCGCGCGGGAACGGTGCGCGCCGTTGACGTCTTGCGCTCGGTTCGGACAGTTACCGGACGATCAGACAGCGAGCTACCCATGGCTCGCCGTCCGCAAGCCCGCGTCTACGGTCGCCGGAAATCGAGATCGGAATCCCGGCGGCGTTGGCAGGAGCGCCGTTGCCTGATGCGGTCGGTCTCGTCCTTTGCTAGCATTACTGCTTTGCAGAAGGAGGCGACGGTCTGCCACTCCTCCTCGCTCCGGGCCATGGCCCGCCGGTCTCCGCCGCCAATCCCCCCACGAGGGTACGGCGATGATCCTCCCAAGCAGGGTACACCTCGACTGTGTGCTCCACCGTGTCCTCCGGTCGTTCCGCTCAGTGGCGACCCCCGGCCGTCTCTTCCGCTTGAATCCGGTGCAGGAACCTCCCAAACGTGCCATGTTCGGTGAGGATACTAAAAAATAGTATGGAAGCACAGTGATTTAACATCAAAATTGTGTACTGTCTGTCTTACTCTAATTGATCATTTCTATATTTTCTTACTAACTTGTATGTGTGTTAATAAATTATCAACAGTCCGGTCCTGTGCGTCACGCATCCATCAGATTCCCGCGACCCTGACCAGGGTGAATAGGTTCTTAATAAACTAATGCGCCTCACCATCACAGATTGCATCATTGCTTACCATCAGGTGGGATCGCAGTCAAGCACTAGTTTATATCATAAAAAAAAAATTAAACAGTTAAAAAAAGTAAAAACCTAAAACACTTACAAAAAAAAACAATACAATGCTGAAAAGTTTATGTATAATCAAGGTAACTGTAAAAGCAAGAACAGAACAAAAAGAGAAGCCGTAGTCACAGGTTATTGAAGTGTGTCGCAACTCGCAACCAACGTCCGTAACGTGTGTCGCAACCAACGCTTTTCTTTTTGTTCTGTTCTTTCAACTTGTTTCATTTCTTTCGGTCTTGTTTATTTCAGCATCCTGAAAATCTTATTTCAAACCTTTTCAGCGTCATTTTTTTTGTCGTAGGCGGGTTTTAGTTTTTTACTTTGTTCTTTTACAAACAAGTGACGTAAGCTTTGAGTTCAATGGTTGAGTCGTATTTTACAACGACATTGTTTTTCAGCTGATGGACATTTTTATTGTTTCCGTATTTTTCAGTTTATTGTATACAATTTTTTCTGTTGTTCTTTGGTAAGGTTGTGTAGGTCAGACAGGCAAGCTGGTACGAAGTTATAGTACTGGTGTTCAGTAGCATTCGATCAGACTGGAAGCTATCACAAATATATAAGTTGGGAAAAGTCTATATAAGTTGATAAAAAAATTCCAAGTGATATGTTCAGATTTGCTGTAAGTTTTCGTTTAGTAGGCTAATATCATTCTGGTCTTGTCAAGTCTTTCATCACTCTCAAAACCCTACGAACTTGGGAGTGGATATAATAATTATATGAATACTCCTAGAAATCATTCTGTATTTTCTTTCTTAACTTACCAGGCCTCTCAACGGTTGGTTTCGGCTGGGCTGTGTAGTCCAAGGACTCGATGTCCTCTGCCAGCTGTGCTTTCGCGGCCTCGTCGGAGCCCAGCAGGCGGCCGGCCAGCTCGTAGGACACCTTGGCGCGTGTCGCCTCGCCTGCACCTGCAAAACTTATGTTCCGTAAGATGTCTATTACCTACATAAACCTAAAAATCTTGTGTCACAGTTTTTTATCGAACTCCATCGAAACGGATTGACAGATTTTTAAGTTTTTTTATTTAAGTACATTTGGTAGGTTTGAGAATAGGTCTAAGGCTATTTATTACCCTTCTACCCCCCTTTTTCTTTGATAATATATATTGCAAACCTTTCGATATTATAGCTGACTTTAATTTGAAACGTATAGGCTCCAACATCTATATCGAGAGCCTAGACGTTTGCGATGTAAACAATATTATGATAATGGAGTTACGTTGGCATTAATTGACTACCTAGTAATAGTTTAATTACGACGACGTAGGTACATAAGCTTGTTATATTAGTTCAGCTATTCTAGTTATACTAGTTCAGCGCCATAGATTCGCAGTTAGTGACATAATGTATGGAAAGTGCAAGCAGCTGAAATGAAAATGCTAAGAGGGACGTGTGGTGTTACGTGAAATAATATTCCTTATCAATCCATCGACTATCTACGACTCTGTAAAAAGTACCATGTATTACCTCTCAAAGATCGACGTGACATTGCTGATTACTTGTATTTGTTGAAAATTTTCAATAACAACATTGACAGCCCAGAACTTTTATCCAAATTTTATTTAAATATACCGAGAAATTTTTTACGCCATAATCTTCCTTTGCGTGTACCTTTGGCTTCAACCAATTATAGACAGAATAGTTTTATTATACGTGCAAGTAGACAGTTCAATAATATGTGTGAGCAGCATGACTTGGATCCCTTTACAACTAGTGTGGCGTCGGCCAGGAGGCGCATAAGCCACAGGTTTTTTAAATAGTCTTTTAATTGTTTTCCTAATTTTCTGCAATGTATTATTTATTCTACTGTTACTCATTTTCTGAAAGGTTTGTAGTTAATACTTGTTTTACCGTTGCAATTGACTTTGTTTATGTAACTGATAAATTTTAATAAGGTTCATCAATCATTGTGCAAAGGGTGCTATGGTCACTTCTCAATTGTAATTCTGACACTATACGTGAGGACTTGTAATTGGCTTGCTATCGTCTATGTTAGTTTTTATTTTTTGCTTGTTTAAGCTGTAAGTCCTCCAAGATGTAATAAATAAATAATAATCCTTACTAATATTATAAAAGCGAAAGTGAGTTTGTTTGTGACGTCTTCACGCCTAAATGGCAAAACCGATTTTGATGAAACTTGGTACACGGATAGACCATGTCCTAGAATAGGACATAATATATGATACTTTTTACCCCGGAAGTGTGTTCCCTACGGATAATTTTCTGCTAACACGCGGGCGAAGCAGCTGGGAGCAGCTAGTAATATAATAGAGCAAAAAATGAATACCATCAAAATTTGAGAAAGCATGCTAGAGGCATCGGTGACCGAAAAATATTGTATAATTCGGTTATCATATCACGCTATCTATGTCTGCAGAGGAAAGAAAAAGTCGAGAGAAATATATTGAGTATGAATGTGAATGCCTTTAATGTAAGGGTGGGAGAGGACCAAATAAATGATGGACAGGTTTTTGCAAGATTGTATAATAATACTTTTTTGTCTAGACGAGGTGACTTATTTATCCGTGTCAAATCCGTGAACGGGCGCTGTCATCTCTTGGCTGCCAATGGCTTATTTTCAATTGTATATTTAGATATATTTTTTTACTTTATTTACATTGTTTACAAAAAATACTAGGGCGTACCCCTTAAGCGACGCAAATGCGAAGAAGGCGGTCTATGATACGGATACCATTAGGGCGTACCCCCGAAGCGACGAAAGTCTTGACAAGAACAAACATTCGCATTTGAATATTGGAAAAATAAGACTTGCAACATGGAACTTGGGGTCCGTCACTGGAAAAAGTCAAGAATTGAGTAAAACCCTACAGAAAAAGGTGCATCAACATCTGCTGCCTACAGGAAACGAAGTGGAAGGGCTCAAAATCGAAAGACATCGGAAACAACTACCAGGTCATTTATTACGGCACAGACAATAAGAGAAACGGAGTGGCAGTGGTTTTGGACCATAACTTCAAGACACGCATAATAAATGTTAATAGAAAAAGCGACCGTCTTATTGCAGTCAAGTTGGCTTTGGATGACCAACAAATAACTAACATCATATCAGCCTACGCCCCCCAAACAGGCTGTTCAGAGGCAGAAAAAGATCAATTCTGGGATGACATGGACGATCTGATAAACGATATACCATCAAATGAATAAAAGATAATAGGTGGCGATCTAAATGGACATGTGGGGGCCAAAAACATAACGGGACGGAACGTGCATGGTGGCTGTGGATTTGGAGAAATAAATAAACAGGGGAAAGACATTTTAGACTTTCGCTAACGTTACGAGACATTCGCTAACGCTGATAAATACAAATTTCAAAAAGAAACAAGAGCATCTAATCACTTACAAAAGTGCAGGCCATACCTCATAGATAGATTATATTATCTCGGATCTGGCTGTCACAGTGTGAAAGTTACAGAGGAATAAAATTAACCTCGCATACACTTAAAATATGGGAACGAATCATTAATAGACGTCTTACCGATATCTCTGTAATATCTCCTAATCAGTTTGGCTTTACAGCATCTAGATCGGCCACTGACGCTATTCAAGCAATTAGAATACTGATGGAGAAATATAGAGCCAACAAAAAGGACTTACACCTAACATTCATTGACCTCGAGAAAGCGTTCGATCGAGTACCACGTAAGTTAGTCTGGCAGGCTCTTCGTGCTCAAAATATACCAGAGTATTACATTGACCTTGTCAGGGATATGAATAACAATGCTAGCACAAGAGTTCGAAGCTTGGCAGGGGTTAGTGATGCATTCGAGGTCAAGTTGGGCGTTCATCAGGGTTCTGCTCTTAGCCCGCTTTTATTTAACTTGGTGATGGACTATCTTACCAAGGATATACCGTCCCCATTGCCGTGGACTATGCTTTACGCGGATGACATAGTCCTGGCCGCGGACAACGCGCAGCACATGCAAGACCTTTAAAATACGTGGACACAGTCCCTGGAACGGTATGGCCTGAAGGTTAGCAGGAGCAAAACCGAATACCTGAAGTGCTCTTTCAGTGGAATCACGGTACCGGATACTATCTACATTGGATCGACTCCTATTGCCACGGTAGAGAAATTTAAATACCTTGGCTCCATGCTCACAACAGACGCCAACGTCGACGCCGATGTGACGCATAGAATCAGTGTTGCCTGGCAGAAATGGCGGTCACTAACAGGTGTGCTGTGCGACCCACGTATCCCAATAAAAACAAAGGGTAAGGTATATAAAACTGCAGTCCGTCCAGCGCTACTGTATGGCTCCGAATGTTGGACAGCAAAAAAGACGCATGAACAAAAGGTCCATACCAACGAAATGAAGATGCTAAGATGGGCGGGGGGTGTGACTAGACTTGACAAAGTACGGAATGAACACATTCGGGGAAGCTTCAAAGTCGCACCAATCTCCGATAAGACGACTGAGAATCGCCTTCGTTGGTATGGACACGTCCAAAGACGTAGTGAGAACCACGTGGTCCAAATCGCCCTAAGCCTACCAGAACAAAAAAGAGGTAGAGGCCGCCCGCCATTGACCTGGTGGTCAAATATAGAGAGGGACCTCAAGAAAGCCCAGTTGCCAAAATTGACAACCCAAGACAGAGCCACTTGGCGCAGGAAGGTGAGGAGACCCGACCCCAAATAATGGGACCAGGGAAGGAAGAAGAAGACTTTATTTACATTGTTTTCTCATAATAGTAACGATATGAAACATGTAACCGATACATTTGTAATACAGAACATTATTGAAGAGAGAAAACAATGCATCCTGGCAGTGTTTAGGCTTATTGGGATTGTCGTGGGCTGTAAGTAGGTACTCTGGATATAGGTGTATCACAACCAAAGAGATTTAAAGAGATACAATAGAGCGGCTATCAGAAGAAATGTCTTAGAAAAACTGTCATCCTATGCCTCAGTGACGCCATCAAGCTTTGAATAGCAATCACGCGAATTAAATTTGTCAATATTTATACAAATTTGGCTATCGCTCGGTAGGTGGCCAGGGGTTTTACCATGATATGTTAAAACTTCAGTCATATGAACGAAAAATAATGACGGAGCTATACGCTCTATATAGTTCCATCCCTCTAATAGTTCGGTTTAGGTCGCAAAATGGATCACGTTAAGAGCTCGTGGTAGAGCCTCAGTGAGAGTCATTGGCGTAGCTTGGGGGTGGCGGCGTTGGGGGCCATAACCCCAGGCGGTATACGAAAGGGATCGGCCGAAAGCGCCAATTTAATCATTTGGAAAATATAAAAAATAACCTAAATATTCGAAATCGCGCGCGCAATGTTACATACGAGCCAAGCAAAGTTTGATCATGCTGCAGTAGGTCTATTTCTTTTTATAAATCCAAGTTCATTCTCTTAGGGCCTGCGCACACTCTAGACAAGACGTCTTAGATGAGAACGATACATTTTCACACATTTATAATTTTATTTGTTTAATAAATATCATGAATATTATAAATTGCGTTAATTGATTTTGAGCCGACTTACGATTGTTTATTAAGACAAAACCAATAAAATAAATTCGAAAAAAATATCGATATTTCGATATATCGTTATTTTATTTACAGCCCTAGCGCCCCGTGTTGTAGACAAAACAGTTGTAAGACGTCTTGTCTCAAGTGAGCGTAGGCCCTTACGTAACAATGTCGGACTAAGCTTGACCATAACTTAGCACCGAGTGTTTGCGCCGAAGAGACACGCGCATCAGTTAAAAAAAAATATTATAAGTTAAACCCAACTGCATACTGAATACTGAATCAAGCCTTTGATTTTATTATTGGCAATAAATACTTTAATAGGTTCTTGTTTGTTTTTACTATTACATGTACCTTCTAGTGTTAACTTTATTATTTTAATACATGAACTTCCTGGGAATTTTTAATGGGTGTATAAAAGTTTGTGTTTAGTCTGATACTTAATAGTAAAAAACAAAGAGCGGCGTATTTCCGTCGGCTCCAAGCGGCAAAAACCCACGCTACGCCACTGATGCGTTATCACAAAATCAGCCAATATTCTAGAACTATTTAGAAAATTGTTGAATTCTAATTAATTACTACATGAATACCAAGAATATTTACAATATTTTACAATAACAAAATTTGAAATAACGTAATCTGCAACTGAAAATATATTATATTATGTTCTGATATTTCCATAGAAAATGATTGTCTTTTAGTGCATAAAGCGGATACAAACACGACTGGACGTGTGGGGGTGTCAACTCATACTAGACTGAACGACTTGTTACTACTTTAGTAACAAGTATCTGATTACACTCTGATTACGCCGACAACAGCTCGTCTTCATAGTTTATTGTATTTGGATCAAGGTTACTTTAAAAACAGAAAAAAAAATTGACAGAAATTATTACGATGCACAGATAGTATAATTTTTGTCATTAGACTAGTAGTCGCAAGAATAATGTCAAATGTGACATAATATGATTGTACTTGGATACATACCTACTTTTCATATCATACAGGCTGTAAGGGGCTGGTCTCCGCAAACTAGGAGCTTGGTCAGTAAACAATAGAGATAAAGTTGGTAGAAGAGCGGATAGAGTTGGTTGGAGTTGGAAACTAAACAACCTTCCATAAGATTACTTTTTCCAAAAACGAAACAACAAATCGGTTTCTCCATACAAAATTATAAACTTGATTGGACAGTTTGTGTGGAGAGACCCGAGTTTTTTACGATTATATCCCTTACTGCAGGGTGGACAGAGAAAATAACAATAAATAACATGGCGCGGTTAACTTGGGTGGTGGAGTGGTGGCACAGCGGCGTGCGGTTTGCAGAATAATAAGTGTAGTGAATGAAATAACCCTTACCAGGTTACCGGTCTACCTTGTGGCAGGCTTCCAACGCTGCGTCGTCCGGTCGAGTCACCACTCCATAACTTTCCGGCAGCAATGGCCATCTGTTCTGCGAGCCATGCAGCTACTAAGTACCAGTAGGTATTTACAAGTAGCGACTATCCATCTGACCTTCATAACTCAGTAACTGGGTAACATGATTTCCTTTGGCAAACCCAGTGAAAAAAGAAAGAAAAATATTTCACACAATGTAGATGTAAACGCTGAAGATAAAAATAAATAAACTAAACTAACAAACACAAACAATCCATAAACACTTCATCACATTTTTTCATAAACAATTTGATTATAATTTAGGAGTCTTCAAGACAAGAGTGAATAGGTTCTATTATATATTCGTTCTAGGAAAACTAGTGCGCGGCACCATCAACGATTGCATCACTGCTTACCTTCAGGTGGGTTCGCAGTCAAGCACTAGTTTATATAAATAAATAAAAAACCTCACATTGTGTGTCTTGCGCCTGCACCAAATAGGTCCAGTTCAGCAATACCTAATGCCAGATAACTACGTGGTAGTCGCCTGACGCTAGTTTTAACTGTAACTGTAGGCTCTCGAAAACTTTTAATTGTTTATAGGTTCGCGCTTGACCGCTATCTCATCTGATGGAAAGCGACGACGCGGTCTACGATGGAGGGCGCTTACCCAGAAGTAATCTATTCGCTTCAATGATATAAGTGGATCCTTCACACAAATCATAGGTACATGAGCACCATGAACCTATGACCGGCCCCATCTACATTTATATTTACACTATCCATAAAAATTTCGAAACAAGCTTGAAAAACACCGTCAATCTCGGTATATTAATGAGATAGTGCTATTATAGTTCAATCTTCTTTCGAACCCTCGTGTATGGGGATCAAATCATTGTAACGTATTCTCAGAAGTCGACTTCAATAAAAGTCGACTTCTTCCAAAAATTGGTTTTTCAAATGTGAAGAATCAGCGTAGTTTATATACCCTGAATAATACCCTGTAGTAGTAGGGCTCTTTGAGCCCGTGATTTAGTCCGCAGACAAAATGGTACTTATACAAACGCCGGTAACGAAACCATAGCGACTTCTAATTCGACGCCAACGCCATCTAGAGAGACGTGGGGCAACTCAGGTCTATATTTGGCATGTTGAGACTATTCAGACTATAATAATTTTATCGTATATAGCTTAATACATAACATTATTGTATAGTGTGTACAACTTACGTATGAATGGATATAATTAAAAAAAATATATAGTTTTCGTGCTGATCTTCTGTGTTATCAATCTTGGAATGGTTGACCGAATGATAGAATGAATGACCGAATGATGGAATGATTCACCGAATGATTGAACGGTTTGAACCGACTTGACAGTTGCTGTCATGTATTTGACAGTGGCTGTCATTTCATCTCCGTGACAGAAAATTATCCCAAGGGAACATAAACCCAGGATAAAAGTATCCTATGTGTTATTCTGGGATATGGTCAACTCGTGTAAGTTTCATCGAGATCCGTTTAGTAGTTTTTGCGTGAAAGAGTAACAAACATCCATACACACATACAAACTTTTGCATTTATAATATTAGTAGGATAACATGATAAACAAACCTGTGTCAACTTCAACTCTTAATTAATGGCCTTTGTGGAAGAGACAACACAATTTTGCCAATAACACGTGCGAACTGTTAATAAACCATCAAACAGTTCGAGTATTTAGCGTGAATTAACAGTAAAAATTCTCACGTCAAAATATCTCCTTTTTAAAAAATTTGCTAGGTTTTTTTGTTCGTTAAAATCTCTAGTTTCTGATGGTGTAAAAAAAGTATCATTATTATGGTAGATTTTACCGAACAAAAAACCTAACGATTTTTTTAAAAAAGGAGATATTTTGACGTGAGAATTGAAAATTAGGGTTCTTTTTGGATATTAAGTCAAAATGAAGGTGAAAAAATAGATATTTTAAATAAAAAAAATTACAGTGTGTTTGGGGCCTAAAAGGTAAGTTTTCATAAAATTTTGTTGGAAAAGACTAATTTTTGTAAAAGATAAAATAAAAAATCAAAAACTTAGTTATTTGAATTTTTCACATACATTTTGAGGTTTTGTGAAAAAAGTGTAACTACAAACAGTTGTAGATCTTTTTATTACCTACAACTTTGCAATTTAACTTTTTTACATGGGATTTGTCGTTTTGTCGGAAATCGAGATAAACTGTTTTTTACCCTTAAAAACGCACACCCATCCATTTCCCGACCTCAGATCGCCCGTAAGTTATTTTTCCTTTAATTTTTGTTATATTCTCTTTCTTTTCCAGTAGGTTTCATCCTACTATGATTTTATTTCGTTTCAAAAATTATCGACCCTGGTCTATCTATACTAATATTATAAAGAGGTAAAATTTGTAAGTTCGTAAATTTGCATGTAGGGGGTAATCTCTGGAACTCATAATCCAATTCTAAATTTTTTTTAACTGGCAGAAAGCTACATTATTCCTGAGTGCTATTGGCTATAAATTGTTTCTATAGCATGTATATTAACCGAGCTATCATAACTTTTGTCTAGCAAGTCGGAAAAAAATACCTCATGAAACAGAATTCTTTGCTTGCGCTGCCTAAACAGTTGCTTAAAACTAAAAACAATGTATGGCTACCTGGTTCGTCTTAATTATTTCTACAAAAAAGTCCGCGATACCATATCTCTATCTTTTATATTTTATATTTTATACTTCTTTTATTGCATAAAAAATTTTTTTTTTCGGCATACTTACGTTTGGTTGATTATTTGAGCAATAAAATATTAATTCTTATGACAATAAATTATTTCAATATCACAAGAACATCATACAAATAAGATTTACAGTATATCAATTGGTTATACAGTTTCGGAGATAATATAAAATTACTAAAACGCAAAATGCCCCTAGCATAACTTTCATTGTGCAGACGTTTTATCTATTTGCTCTTAGATGGCGTTCTGCAATTACGTCATTTTTCTGAATCGCGGTGTTAAGACTTTCCGTGGATTGATGAACCTCTCGAATTATTATGCCCAGTTGCCCACGTTGTCGATAGGTGGAGTTCTAAATATTACATGTCAGTTGCTTATTGGTTTCGGTTGTTTCGTTTGAATGGATGGTTGTTGTTGTTGATAGATACCTCATATCATAATCGACGAAATCTAAACTGACGGCAAACATCACAGACAAGAGCCGCTCGAGCACGCCGTACGGAAGAATCTGCCCCTGAAAATGAGCAGCGCCTCTCGAGAAATGGAGAATATATTTCGCAAGCACGCGCTAGAGAAACTAGCTCCGAGCACTCACAGTGCCTCGCTAGCCAAAATGTGAGGACGTCGCGGGCCCGTGCTCGAGAAACTAGCGCTGAACGTGCGCACCGTCTATCTGAGTTAAGGTAGCATGTCTCTGAGACAAAGGATAGGGAGACTAGCGCTGAGCTTTCGCAGCGGCTCGCTAGAAAAAATGCCATAACATCGCAGGCCCCTGGCTCAGGAATCTAGCGCTGAACGCGCGCAGCGTCTATCTGATTTAAGGCAGCATGTTTCTGAAACAAGGAATAGGGAGACTAGCGCTGAGCGCTCGCAGCGGCTCGCTAGGCAAAAAATGAAATACAGTAATATCAATCGAGTGTAATCTTATGTTAAAACACGAAATTTTCCGCGGACGAAGTCGCGGGCAGAAGCTAGTTAGTGCATAAAGCAAATACTACTCTGTCAAGAAAGTACCGGAAAAAGATCAATAATACACAAAATGTCTGTTATTCATCCAAATTTATTTTATCACCTTCAAAGTATGCTCCTTTAGAAACGATACACTTGCGCCAACGAATAATCCATTCATCAAAACATTTTTTAAACGCTGCTTCCTGAATTAAGTTCAGTTCTCGCCGCGAATTCTCCTTTATGTCTTCTATCGATTGAAAACGGGTGCCACGAAGTTGTAATTTGAGTTTAGGAAAAAGAAAAAAGTCAGCAGGAGCCATATCTGGTGAATATGGTGGTTGCTGGATGGTATTTGTTGAGTGTTTGGTCAAAAATTCGTTCACAATGATAGCCTTGTGCGAAGGCGCATTGTCGTGGTGCAAAATCCAAGATTTTTTTTTCCACAAATCTGGCCTTTTTCGTCGAATTTGCTCTCTTAAACGCCGCATAACGCTCAAATAATATTCTTTATTTACCGTTAGACCTTCCGGTAAGAATTCAGAGTGCACAACACCGCGATAGTCAAAGAAAACAGTCAACATGACTTTGACTTTTGATCGACTTTGGCGTGGTTTTTTCGGTTTTGGATCAGTTGGAAAGCGCCACTCCGAAGCTTGTTGACTAGTTTGCATGTCAAACTCGTAAACCCACGTCTCGTCACCAGTAACAATGCGTTTCATGAATGTTGGGTCCGAACTGACTCGTTCTAGCATGTCCTCAGCGACGTTCATGCGATTGAGTTTTTGGAGAAAATTCAGATCTTTTGGAACTAGCCGAGCAGCAATATGTTTCATACCCAAATGATTAGTTAAAATGGTACGGATCGACTCGTGAGATACAGAAAGTTTGGCGGCTATCTCTCTCAGAGTTGAATGGGGATTTTCAGTCACTATTTCCTTCACTTTTGCGATGTTAACTTCAGTTGCAGACGTTGACGGCCTACCAGAGCGAGGCAAATCTTCCATCACATCTCGACCGCTTTTGAACGCTTTGAACCACTCATAAGCACGAGTTTTTGATAAAGTCGATTCACCGTAAGCCTTCTGTAACATTTTCAGTGACTCCGAACACGTAATTCCATTGGTGATGCAAAATTTAAGACAAACTATTTGTTCGATATTTTTGTCCATTATGAAATTCGCAATACACACTATATATGATATTACTAAAACCAGCACTGTATTTAATATAAATAACAGATGCAACTCAAACTCCGCGCCAAAATGGAAAACAGTTGTGCCAATCTAACAACTACAAAAAAACAAAAATTTGAATTTGGAACCATAAACAAATCATCCATTCCCGATACTTTTTTGACTGAATGTACAAACACGACTTGACGTGTGGGGGTGTCATACTAGACTGAACGACTTGTTACTAATTTAGTAATTTATTAATTTATTTTTGTTAATTTAGTAACAAGTATCTAATTACGATTTTGTTCGCTATGTCCGGTCTATTGGTAGTATATGTTTAATGTCTTTGATCACAACTAAAAAGTGTGGAATAAAAAATAAAACACTACAAAAAAGTATATTCTACTTCAAAGTATTTCAACTAGAAACACCGACTTCCGAAATTAAAGTTATTTTGATCGTTTTAGTGTTTTTTTTTTGTTGTACAAAAAACAGACTTCATATTTATTTATTTTTTTATACAAAGTTTCTTTTAATGCCATGGTTCTATTCTATTCTTTATTAATGGCAAGTAGAGCCGATGTCGACTATTCTGCCAATGTCAGAGAGACACCTTTACTGAGATAAATCTGAATTGACATAGAAATCTGAGTGAAGTGAGCATATCAAGCCGTCCAAGACAAAGATAGTTATAGGAAATGTACTGAAACATACGTACTAGGTAGGTATTTCTTAGTGAAATATATATATTAAGTGTTACTTTATCGAACCTGTTTTTTCTTTATTTTAAGCTTAACAAAAATTATACCTTATCAGTGTAGAAATCAATGAATATATCTACTAATTTTCATCCGTACTCTCAATAAAGTTCAATTGAAAACTAGCGTTAGGTATTTAATCAAGTATTTAATTTCACCTACTTCCATAATACATATCATATTTTGAAGATTATTCATATCAAAGGAGGTAGATCGTATAAATATATGTAGTCGGATAAATTAAATTCAAGTACCCGTTTGATTTTGTAATATCCCATATAGGGAATGCAAATCTCGCGAGATCTCGCTAATTTCGAGATCTCGCGAGATTGGCAGTTTTGTGTTTTTTTTTGCAAATATTCACAACATTTGAATAAATCAGGAAAAAATTATAAGTATTATAAGATAACCGGCGCGCGCCTATGCTTGCGTCCGCAAGCATAGTGAGCAATGGGTAGTTTGCTGTCGAACCGTCCGGACCGAGCCCAAGTCGTCGATGGCGCACACTGGGTCGAAGCCTACTGGGGCCAGGGTTAGTTCCGAAACGTAGCTCAGCCCCGGTATGAAAGACACGAAGGCAGTAATAGTCTGACACTATCTCCCGCTCCGCCCAAGGGCGAGAGATGTCATTTGGATGATTTTTACCCACCAAAAAAAAAGTATTATAAGATAAACATTTATTTTCACGAATTTTTTCAATAGATCTTTTGCATCAAACATTGTTTGACGTATCTGTCTATAATTTTTAACGTCTGTATCAATCCGCGCTTCAAATAAGACGTTTTTATGCTCGAGTACAATCTCGTTAATCTCGCGAGATCTCGCCCTTTTTTCGTCCGAGATCAATCTCGCTAAAAAAGGCCGAGATCTCGCGAGATCGAGATTGCATTCCCTAATCCCATACAAAATAAATAAACATAAAAATAACAATATTTTCAATTCTGTAAATAAGGCTTTGGAAATAATTGTAGGTGTACAAAGAAATCAGGTCGATATTTCTCGTTAACGATATGGTACCTATTTATTTTTCACTTACGGCCAGCGTTTGAAATTGGGTAAGTATATAGGTACCAACTCATTGTTCTGTAAACAATGATCACTGATACCAAAAACACAAACCTTTAACAAAATATGTTGATTCAAAGTATAAAACTGAGCTTACAATGGATTCTATGTGTGCGTGCGCGTAATGTTGATGTGCTGCGACTAGTTTACCTAAAATTGAGCGAGTGAATTTTGTTAAAGCGTCTAAATAGTAAAAAAAAATGTGGTGTGTTGTTTGTGCAACGTTATTTGCTCGTAAATTTTTACTATGATGATACAGAAAGTATTTTCCAAACCATACACACAGCATGACGATGGCGCTCTGGAAGACGAATGGTTGGAGGCTTTCCAACGCCTGGACCCATGACCTGGTGAGAGTCGTGGGAATGCGATGCGAGACGCACATGATCCTATGTCCAACAGTAGACTTCCTTGGGCCGAAATGATGATAAAGATGATCCAAAATCATTTTTTCATAGTGAGCTATTAATGTGGAAAACATTAACCGCAAGCTTTCACCTAGTAACATTAAATTAAATTTAAACAACAGCAAACAAGATGTAGTGTGGTGTACAGCGACCAACATCACTAATGGGGTGTAGACCGCATTGCTTTGTTGTGGCAAATCGAACCTAATACCCGGCATAACGTGATTAACATCGCGTTTGTATTCTAAATGCATTGTAAACCTAAATGGCAGGGATTTCATTAAACCATAGCTATACATACCTACACAATAATAAAATAATAATATTCCACAACTATCACACAACGCCGTCTATTCCCAAGCTAAGCAGAGCTGGTGATATGAGTACTAAACCACTTATATAAACATCCACACTAATATTAACCCTTCAGATACCGTCAATTAGAAACACAATAGTAAGACAGTAGATGCGCGGCCACCGGTGGTCGCTTGGGGATTCAAGAATTAAAAAGAGGTAAAATTTGCAAGTTCGTGCATGTAGTAGTAGGGGGTAATCTCTGAAACTCATAATATATATAGGCGCATAACATATATATAGGCTATAAATTGTTTCTATAGCATGTATATTAACCGAGCTATCACAACTTTTGTCTAGCAAGTCGGAAATAAATACCTCATAAAACAGAATTATTTGCGTGCGCTGCCTAAACAGTTGCTTAAAATTAAAAACAATGTATGGCTACCTGGTTCGTCTTAATTATTTCTACAAAAAAGTCCGCGATACCATATCTTTTTATTTTATACTAGCTGCTGCCCGCGACGTCGTCTGCGTGAAGGCTCTACAGCACCAAAAATACCTTGCAAAAAAAAACTAAAATATAAGTTTTTTTTGCAAGTGAAGAGAGTTATATGGGAATCCTGCTGCGTTCAGTCATAAGATGTGACTGAAGGAAATAGGGAAAATAATGCAGGAATACATTCCAGGACATAAAAGAGTAAAAATACATACAAAGGTATAATACTTTACAACACTTCCCTATAAATTGCGTTGGTAGTTATGCTGCCAGGAGCCAAAATGTAAAGAGAGTCAATACTGGTGACGCGGAAGCAAGCAACGTACAGTTGCCCGTGTGAGAAGCAACTCGTCCTGAGGGTGACACCCACTGCCCTCAGTGTCTGCCCCTGTGACTTATTGATGGTCATCACGAAGCAAATACCTACTCACGGGGAACCGTACGCGCTTGAATCGGAACGGGAAGTTATGAGGTATGAGGGGAATGCGTGGTATAAATACTGCCTCGCCGACGCCACAACCCAAAAGAATTTCCGCTTCAATGGTGTGTCTGTGGAGCGTGATAACTTTAAGGCAAATCCCGTTACACAACTTCGGAGGAGATAGGTTCCGAAGAAGCATAATCGGGACACCAATCTTCAGCTTGATGGTATGCGCTGGAAGTCCACTCGCTGACAGGGAGTTCAGAAATCCCACGGGATAATGTGGTTTTTTTTTGTCGACGGGGAAAATCATCTTATGACAAAACCCGCTCTTGGTTGGAGCGGGAGATAGTGTCAGACCCTTACTGACTAAAAACCCCGCGCCTTTCCTTCTAGCCTTCATACCGGGCTCTAGTTTCCTTTCGGATAACCCTGAACCCGGTAGGCACGGGATAATGTGTGGCGTCATCTTGCACGACGACCAAAGGTTTTACCGAAGTGTAGACTACTTCTCATTACCCTCAATTTCCAAGAGAATGCATTCGTTAATTGGTGCAGCATTTTTGGGCTCACACATCGAAGAATTCTGCTGGTGCGGTATACGACTGATGTCCCCGTACACACAGCGAATGAGTTCTTCTAAGCTGGATTCCACTCTACCGAGAGACTCTGGAAGCATCACCTTTACACCTCTGTCTTCTGGTAGAGTGCCTTCGCCAAGACTTAGAAGGACATCGGACAATTCTCGAGCACGTGCATTGCCATCGAGCCGAGCTCTCATATAAATGGTCAAACGCAGCGTACGAACTTATGACCACAACGAAGGTCTGGTTTTGCCCAATGATTTCAAGGACGGTGTCGTAAATTTGTTTTTGCTCTGAATAAGCGATATGGTAATTTCGTATGGTGGTCACGGTGGTCATTTCGCCCGGATCGTAATTGGTCTCGGCGTTATACTCCCGATTTCCACGGTCTTGATGCGGTAATGATTGGGGAGCTGGTAACCCATAATTAATCAGTGGATTGCCGCCGATAGAAATTACCACATCTTGAAGTGAACTGAGACAGGTTTTCAGCACGCGTTCATCAATTACTTTGACTTCATCTCCAGTAGCACGCTTCAAAGCTCGTAGAAAATCTTCAGACAGATGATGGCGATACTTCTCCCACAAAGCTACCGGGTTCGCGACTCCACAAAACACCAAGATGACGGCAAACAGATGACGCATGCGGCTGGGACTGTTACTGACGCTCGCCGCGAGGGTGTCATTCCCAATTTTTGTCACGGTCGGGAAGGTGACGTGCTACTCAGGCTGCGCGGTAAGTGGGATACTCCACGCCATCAAATGTCTTCAGAAAAGCGAAAGATGTTGGCCATCGGACAGCGTGAAGTAACAACCGCAGAAAATAGCATTCGCCATTATTCGGATGCACGGTATAAACCCTACCCAATGCGGTGTCCTTGAAAATTCCCGGAAAACCTTCCACAGCACCTCCTCGTTGATGTAGGTTATATACACCCCTTTGCTTGTCGTAAGTGTAATATGAAGGCACCTCGTTATACCTAAGGGATCTCGCAAATTAGTCGACTTTACAGAGCCTGAAAAATTTTAACAGAGTTGGTTGTCGCGGATTTTCCAAGCGCTCAGCAACGTTTTCGGGATCAAAATATATGCGCTGGCCGTTTCTTCTCTAGGTGAACGTCTACATGTATGACGGTAGGATGCCTGTCATGTATAGAGAACGCCAGTATCCGCCAAACCGCTTCAGACGTGCTGATGTAGCGACCGACCGTTATCAGAGCTCTGTAAAGCAAACGTCGCTTGATCGCTCCTTTTGTTGGAAAAGGAAACATTTTTATGGTGAAAAATTATTATGACTTTACACTATTTTAACATAAATTAAATGTGTCCGAGTGAGTAAAGTTTATAATTAGGCATACGACATGAAAATATATTAATTGCCAAGCAATAATCACATAGATTAATAGGTACCGAACAAAAGTATTTATTTTGTACTAACTACATGAAATTGATGATCATCAATGAACATAACTCTTTTGTAATACTTAACACAGCATTTTTATTAAATTGTCTTCTTCAACTCTGCTCAAGATTTTGAGAGTTTTGTTGGAACTTGAATTTGTCAAAACGAAATATGCGATACAACTTTTATGAAGAAAATGTACATTGCCATCTATGAATTTTAAGAATAACTAACTACTAACCTCGCCAACATAATCAAATTTAAATTATTAATTTCCAAAAAGTGTCATGTAACTTGATTTGATTTTTATGATATCTCATAGATGGCGCTGTTTTAAAATTGTCTTTATACTACTAACATTTATTAAAATAACTGTTTCTCTGCCCAAGTTACTTAAATGGCGTAGTTTTTATAGTGTAAAGCTAGATAATAGTATGGCTTACTCAAAAACAACATTTAAATATGCGTCGTTAGATTACACGCTGTCACAGAATGCGTAAGAAAAATAAAGATTCACAGCTCCTCCCCCGTAGGTGATAGCGTGATAATATCTAGCCTATATGTTGACCCGACCTCTTAGTAATATTCATGCAAAATTTGAAGTAAATCTGTGCAGTACTTTTTGAGATTAGCCCGGACATACATACAGACAAACAGACAAACAGACAAACAGACAAAAATTCTAAAAACTATATTTTTGACTTCGATATCGATTGTAGATCACGCTCCAAGTATTCTTTTAAAAAAATATTCAATGTACAGTTTTGACTTTCCTACGATTTTATTATATGTATAGATTTTATCTTTTATACTTCTTTTATTGCATTAAAAAATTTTTTTTCGGCATACTCACGTTTGGTTGCTTATTTGAGCAATAAAATATTAATTCTTATGACAATAAATTATTTCAATATCACAAGAACATCATACAGATAAGATTTACAGTATATCAATTAGTCATACAGTTTCGGAGATAATATTAAATTACTAAAACGCAAAATGCCCCTAGCATAACTTTCATTGTGCAGACGTTTTATCTATTTGCTCATAAATGGCGTTCTGCAATTACGTCATTTTTCTGAATCGCGGTGTTAAGACTTTCCGTGGATTGATGAACCTCTCGAATTATTATGCCCAGTTACCCACGATGTTGATAGGTGGAGTTCTAAATATTACATGTCAGTTGCTTATTGGTTTCGGTTGTTTCGTTTGAATGGATGGTTGTTGTTGTTGATAGATATCTCATATCATAATCGACGAAATCTAAACTGACGGCAAACATCACAGACAAGAGCCGCTCGAGCACGCCGTACGGAAGAATCTGCCCCTGAAAATGAGCAGCGCCTCTCCAAAAATAGAGAATATATTTCGCAAGCACGTGCTAGAGAAACTAGCTCCGAGCGCTCACAGCGCCTCGCTAGCCAAAATGTGAGGACGTCGCGGGCCCGTGCTTGAGAAACTAGCGCTGAACGTGCGCACTGTCTATCTGAGTTAAGGTAGCATGTCTCTGAGACAAGGGATAGGGAGACTAGCGCTGAGCGCTCGCAGCGGCTTGGTAGGCAAAATGTCATAACATCGCAGGCCTTGCTTGGGAATCTAGCGCTGTTCGTGCGCAGCGTCTGTCTCATTTAAGGCAGCATGTCTCTGAAACAAGGAATAGGGAGACTAGCGCTGAGCGCTCGCAGCGGATCGCTAGGCAAAATGCCATAACATCGCAGGCCCGTGCTCAGGAATCTAGCGCTGAACGTGCGCAGCGTCTGTCTCATTTAAGGCAGCATGTCTCTGAAACAAGGGATAGGGAGACTAGCGCTGAGCTCTCGCAGCGGATCGCTAGGCAAAATGCCATAACAACGCAGGCCCGTGCTCAGGAATCTAGCGCTGAACGTGCGCAGCCTCTATCTGATTTAAGGCAGCATGTTTCTGAAACAAGGGATAGGGAGACTAGCGCTGAGCGCTCGCAGCGGCTCGCTAGGCAAAAAATTAAATACAGTAGGGTAGGGCGGGGCTAGTTGAGCATAGGGGCAAGTTGGGCAATCGAAATATCTCGCAAACTATTCACCATACGCATAGGCATCTTATGGCGGAAAGAAGGAGTCGCGGGAGGGGTAATCACCACGCGATCACTAGTGGCGGCTGGAAGAACGAGTGAAGCGCCCGTGCGTTTTGTTTATTTTGTGCCCAAAAAGTAAAAACGTCGTTTATCGCAAGTTTTCGTCTATATTAATCAATTGTTGTCTGTTTTCAATCAGGTAAGTGTTATTCTTCCAGATAATTATTGTACTTTTGATATGTGGAGAGCTTCTGGGTATAATTCTGATTTTTTATAACCTCACTTTTGTTTTAAATTTGTTTGTGTTGGGGTTAGTTGAGCTATAGTTGCTCAACTTCTATTCCAACTTTATTTAAATATACCGAGAAATTTTTTCCGTCATAATCTTCCTTTGCGTGTACCTTTGGCTTCAACCAATTATAAACAGAATAGTTTTATTATACGTGCAAGTAGACAGTTCAATAATATGTGTGAGCAGCATGACTTGGATCCCTTTACAACTAGTGTGGCGTCGGCCAGAAGGCGCATAAGCCACAGGTTTTTTAAGTAATCTTTTAATTGTTTCCCTATTTTTCTGCAATGTGTTATTAATTCTACTGTTACTCATTTTCTGAAAGGTTTGTAGTTACTACTTGTTTTACACTTGCAATTGACTTTGTTTATGTAACTGATAAATTTTAATAAGGTTCATCAATCATTGTGCAAAGGGTGCTGTGGTCACTTCTCAATTGTAATTCTGACACTATACGTGAGGACTTGTAATTGGCTTGCTATCGTCTATTTTAGTTTTTATTTTTTGCTTGTTTAAGCTGTAAGTCCTCCAAGATGCAATAAATAAATAAATAAATAAACTTACCCCACGTATCAAACAACTAAAGTAATGAATGTTTTATTTTTTGTTAGGATGCGGACTTACAAGAGGAAGACTACAAGATGTTCTTACACTACTGAAGATTTAAAAAATGCTGTAAAGGCTGTCAATGATGAAGGAAAAAGTGTTAATGCCGCCGCTAAAGAATTTGGTATCAAACGGATATCTTTGACGAGATTTTTGAAAAAATTAATCCTGAAGTTAGATAGTCTTAAGATACGTTGATGTTTTGTTTATTCTATTTTCAGTTAATTAGTCAAAGAAAATTACTTTAAGTTGGTTTTTCTGTCACAAAGACTATATAAACTTACATTCTTTTTTGTCAATTGCAACAGTGATAATGACCATTAAGTTTCAAAGGTCTAATTAATATTTTTTTAAGATATAAGCGATATGGGTAATAATATGATTTTAAACAGAGAGACTGAATCTAATGCTGAAGTTAATCTTAAGATACGTTAATGTTTTGTTGATTCTAGTTTTGGTTAATTATTCAAAGAAAATTTCGTTAAGTTTTGTTGTTCTGTCAAAAAACAAAAGTCTATAAATAAAGAACTGATTGTCAAACACATATTTTACTTCTCTAGTCAACATTGAACCCATGGTTTGGTTAGACATTCTTAGTGCTCAACTTGCCCCATACCCTTGCTCAACTTACTTCACCTATGGGGTACATTGAGCGTACTTGACTTTCTGCATTTAAACAGCTGTAGCTCTTAAATTCGAGTTGTTACAAAAAAATTACTATGGACACTTTTGCTAAGGGATAAATTACTAATCCATTAAGCCGCATAACGACTCATTGAGACTTATTATTGAGGATATCGATATCGCGTTGAAGTCGCGGGCAGAAGCTAGTACTTATATATTTCTAAATACATACATATCTACACTAGTGTTGAGAGGTAAAGTTTGTTTTTTTATTGTTTGTAGGAGGTAATCTCTAAAAGTACCTACCCTTAGCCAAGTTACAACAACCGTTTCGCTTGCGTCGAAGGCTTCGAGTAGACCTTGCCGCCAATTCTTTTGTTCTCACCACGTGACTGAGCTTTGGTACGAAGTCGTTCCCGTACATTTGAAGCTTACTTCTAGCATTAACTATTGCAGAGCGAAATTGCTTCGCTAGGGGTACTGGTCTGGTCCGATAGTTAAAATCATTACCGAATGTTCCTCAAGTTGACGTCAGTCTAATTCTTGATGGCAAAAAACTTGATGTTATTGCGGACACTGTGTTCTTAGGTATAACTATCGATTCTAAACTACAGTGAATAAATTCAAAGAAATCGACATCCTGACTCTGCCTTCTCTTTATGTCTTAGAATGCATTTTGTATGTTCGTAAAAACTTAAGACTCTTTAAAATTAGAAGCTATATTCACAACAAAAATACGCGTAGTAAACACGAAATTGTATTACCCAAATGGAGATTA
Source organism: Mythimna lalbum (assembly GCA_949319445.1). Lineage (NCBI taxonomy): Eukaryota > Metazoa > Arthropoda > Insecta > Lepidoptera > Noctuidae > Mythimna > Mythimna lalbum. Next base: position 932,670 of record OX439344.1, on the reverse strand, counting down.
CCTAAGACCAGCAAGTCATTCCTAGTAAACAGCACACGCTTTTACAACAAGCTGCCAAAGGTGGTAACTAAACTTAGTGAGGGAAAGTTCAAAACTTATATTAAGCGTGTCCTAACCAAAAAAGCATATTACAAGGTTAAAGACTATGTCGAAGACACGCTTGTTTGGCAATGACTGCCTCTGCACATGTGGCCCCTTGGTAAATCATTAATATTGTGTCTATTTACTGCTCCACCTTTGTTTTAATTTATATATATTTATCTTTCCTTTAACGCATTGCTTTTGCAATATTTTTTTTTTTTATTATTTAGACTTCAACTGCATTAAATTTGTTAGTAATTTATTATGTTAACAGTTGTAATTATTTAAATTTTTCCTGCTTTTTTTATGTAGCCTCTTTTTGGAATGTGAATGGGAGAACACTGTATAATCCACAAACACTTAGATAACTTTTTATTACGACCTACTTTTTTATTTTATTATGATTAATTTTGTGCTTTTGTGTACAGTGTTGACTGGTCTACACTGTTCTTACATAAATCAATGAATATTGTAATAAACACATTTTTTAAAAGAGTAACCATGGAGTTTCTTGCCGGTTCTTCTCCACAGGAAACGACCAATTTGGAACCGTGCACTAGCTTCTGACGTTTTATAAGTGCCCATGTAGGCCTATGTGAAATAAAATATTTTGACTTTGTCTTTGACTTTGAAAAATTTTTCACTGATAGAAATTTGTATGGTCCAGATTAGTATACCTAGTAGTTCCAGGTCTGGGTGTCTTTTGTATGTGAGTTTACATGTATGTGATTGCAACTACGATACTAGAGTATTATGTAATGGTGGTGTTTAAAAAAACATACTCGTATTATACTTTTATATTTGCACTAGCTGCTGCCCGCGACGTCGTCTGCGTGAAGGCTCTACAGCACCAAAAATACCTTGCAAAAAAAAACTAAAATATAAGTTTTTTTTGCAAGTGAAGAGAGTTATATGGGAATCCTGCTGCGTTCAGTCATAAGATGTGACTGAAGGAAATAGGGAAAATAATGCAGGAATACATTCCAGGACATAAAAGAGTAAAAATACATACAAAGGTATAATACTTTACAACACTTCCCTATAAATTGCGTTGGTAGTTATGCTGCCAGGAGCCAAAATGTAAAGAGAGTCAATACTGGTGACGCGGAAGCAAGCAACGTACAGTTGCCCGTGTGAGAAGCAACTCGTCCTGAGGGTGACACCCACTGCCCTCAGTGTCTGCCCCTGTGACTTATTGATGGTCATCACGAAGCAAATACCTACTCACGGGGAACCGTACGCGCTTGAATCGGAACGGGAAGTTATGAGGTATGAGGGGAATGCGTGGTATAAATACTGCCTCGCCGACGCCACAACCCAAAAGAATTTCCGCTTCAATGGTGTGTCTGTGGAGCGTGATAACTTTAAGGCAAATCCCGTTACACAACTTCGGAGGAGATAGGTTCCGAAGAAGCATAATCGGGACACCAATCTTCAGCTTGATGGTATGCGCTGGAAGTCCACTCGCTGACAGGGAGTTCAGAAATCCCACGGGATAATGTGGTTTTTTTTTGTCGACGGGGAAAATCATCTTATGACAAAACCCGCTCTTGGTTGGAGCGGGAGATAGTGTCAGACCCTTACTGACTAAAAACCCCGCGCCTTTCCTTCTAGCCTTCATACCGGGCTCTAGTTTCCTTTCGGATAACCCTGAACCCGGTAGGCACGGGATAATGTGTGGCGTCATCTTGCACGACGACCAAAGGTTTTACCGAAGTGTAGACTACTTCTCATTACCCTCAATTTCCAAGAGAATGCATTCGTTAATTGGTGCAGCATTTTTGGGCTCACACATCGAAGAATTCTGCTGGTGCGGTATACGACTGATGTCCCCGTACACACAGCGAATGAGTTCTTCTAAGCTGGATTCCACTCTACCGAGAGACTCTGGAAGCATCACCTTTACACCTCTGTCTTCTGGTAGAGTGCCTTCGCCAAGACTTAGAAGGACATCGGACAATTCTCGAGCACGTGCATTGCCATCGAGCCGAGCTCTCATATAAATGGTCAAACGCAGCGTACGAACTTATGACCACAACGAAGGTCTGGTTTTGCCCAATGATTTCAAGGACGGTGTCGTAAATTTGTTTTTGCTCTGAATAAGCGATATGGTAATTTCGTATGGTGGTCACGGTGGTCATTTCGCCCGGATCGTAATTGGTCTCGGCGTTATACTCCCGATTTCCACGGTCTTGATGCGGTAATGATTGGGGAGCTGGTAACCCATAATTAATCAGTGGATTGCCGCCGATAGAAATTACCACATCTTGAAGTGAACTGAGACAGGTTTTCAGCACGCGTTCATCAATTACTTTGACTTCATCTCCAGTAGCACGCTTCAAAGCTCGTAGAAAATCTTCAGACAGATGATGGCGATACTTCTCCCACAAAGCTACCGGGTTCGCGACTCCACAAAACACCAAGATGACGGCAAACAGATGACGCATGCGGCTGGGACTGTTACTGACGCTCGCCGCGAGGGTGTCATTCCCAATTTTTGTCACGGTCGGGAAGGTGACGTGCTACTCAGGCTGCGTGGTAAGTGGGATACTCCACGCTATCAAATGTCTTCAGAAAAGCGAAAGATGTTGGCCATCGGACAGTGTGAAGTAACAACCGCAGAAAATAGCATTCGCCATTATTCGGATGCACGGTATAAACCCTACCCAATGCGGTGTCCTTGAAAATTCCCGGAAAACCTTCCACAGCACCTCCTCGTTGATGTAGGTTATATACACCCCTTTGCTTGTCGTAAGATTAATATGAAGGCCCCTCGTCATACGTAAGGGATCTCGCAAATTAGTCGACTTTACAGAGCCTGAAAAATTTTAACAGAGTTGGTTGTCGCGGATTTTCCAAGCGCTCAGCAACGTTTTCGGGATCAAAATATATGCGCTGGCCGTTTCTTCTCTAGGTGAACGTCTACATGTATGACGGTAGGATGCCTGTCATGTATAGAGAACGCCAGTATCCGCCAAACCGCTTCAGACGTGCTGATGTAGCGACCGACCGTTATCAGAGCTCTGTAAAGCAAACGTCGCTTGATCGCTCCTTTTGTTGGAAAAGGAAACATTTTTATGGTGAAAAATTATTATGACTTTACACTATTTTAACATAAATTAAATGTGTCCGAGTGAGTAAAGTTTATAATTAGGCATACGACATGAAAATATATTAATTGCCAAGCAATAATCACATAGATTAATAGGTACCGAACAAAAGTATTTATTTTGTACTAACTACATGAAATTGATGATCATCAATGAACATAACTCTTTTGTAATACTTAACACAGCATTTTTATTAAATTGTCTTCTTCAACTCTGCTCAAGATTTTGAGAGTTTTGTTGGAACTTGAATTTGTCAAAACGAAATATGCGATACAACTTTTATGAAGAAAATGTACATTGCCATCTATGAATTTTAAGAATAACTAACTACTAACCTCGCCAACATAATCAAATTTAAATTATTAATTTCCAAAAAGTGTCATGTAACTTGATTTGATTTTTATGATATCTCATAGATGGCGCTGTTTTAAAATTGTCTTTATACTACTAACATTTATTAAAATAACTGTTTCTCTGCCCAAGTTACTTAAATGGCGTAGTTTTTATAGTGTAAAGCTAGATAATAGTATGGCTTACTCAAAAACAACATTTAAATATGCGTCGTTAGATTACACGCTGTCACAGAATGCGTAAGAAAAATAAAGATTCACAGCTCCTCCCCCGTAGGTGATAGCGTGATAATATCTAGCCTATATGTTGACCCGACCTCTTAGTAATATTCATGCAAAATTTGAAGTAAATCTGTGCAGTACTTTTTGAGATTAGCCCGGACATACATACAGACAAACAGACAAACAGACAAACAGACAAAAATTCTAAAAACTATATTTTTGACTTCGATATCGATTGTAGATCACGCTCCAAGTATTCTTTTAAAAAAATATTCAATGTACAGTTTTGACTTTCCTACGATTTTATTATATGTATAGATGCTGTGCTTTTTTGTAAGTGATGTGGCGCTTAGACTGCTGCGAAGCTGCGTTTACGTTCAGTATCGAGGACTACCAGTTTATAGGTATGCGGGCCCTGTCGCGAACATTAATTGAAAACGGAAGATCTTTCGACTAGACGACGGTCTGGTTCAGACTACTGCCCGGTAGATGATTTCAGATTCTAAGATGCAGGATAATTCCTAAGTGGGTACATGTTTCGAGCAAGATAACAAAAACAGTTGACATTTAGATCGATGCAAGGTCGAAGAAAAAATCAGACGTAAAACAACTTCACTAGTGTTGCTATTGTATTAGGAGCAGGTGCTTTTACTAAAAGCCATATTATTATATAATTAGCTGATCCAGCGAATTTCGTACCGTAACGGCTAATGAATGTAGTATATCTTTAGATAAAGTCAACCGATTGCGATGAAACAAAGCCTAAGTCGTATAATATATCAAGTTACAAATAATTTTAATGTATATGTCGGCTGAGGATGCCGATTATCATTGAAGCTCTTTCCAAAGACTCTGTTTTGTGGGCGTTGGCTGGGTATCGAGCAATAAACAAACTTTTCCAGATCACACAACTGATTTATTATAATGCAAGCTTTAGGTTTTCACTTCACATAACGAGCCGTGAGACAGTCCCCGAGAATAGGACGTTGTACATCGCACGACTGACGACAGAGGAATGAACCCCGAGCCTCTGCGCTCTTCACTTTTATATGCTAGGTTCGTGCAAACGTCAGACCGGATTCTGTCAAGTGACATGCGTCACTTGTCACTTAGCTCGTTCATTCGTTCTCAAGCTTCCGTACTATTGATTCTCCGACATATAAAAGTTTTCGGCATCGATTTCGTAGATTTTACGTGATGCGCGCACAACTAAAAACTTTTACAGATTTATTATATGTATAGAAGATATAATATTCCACCACTTTTCTCTGACCGCCATTTAGTCCAAAACCAAATAGAGCTTTTGCTATGAGTACTAGACAACTGATAAACATAGATACTTTTTATATTTCTAAATACATGCATATTGCATATTAATTGCACCCAGACACAGAAAAACTGATCGGGCTCATCACAAAAACATTTGTGTAGGAAACTAAACCCACGACGACTTCCAGCAATGCGTCAGGGCCTCTAACCACTAGACCAACATTACATGTTTGACTGATCTAGTCAAACATGTAAACATTTTTGTAATAGAAAAATATTGCCTAATCTGTGTCTGGAAAAACATCACCTCAAAGTCTTTCATCCTTTTTGCGGCCGTTTTATACGCGGGACATTGAGGAGTAGCCCCCGTGAGTAATTCGATACACATCGGCAATCTCTGACTTTGACGGCTGTTCAGCATCCCAACTAGGGGAGTAAAGGAACAACGCCTCCGTAAGGTTTAAAATTCCGTGACAAACCGAGAATCCGTCTCCGCAAGTTTTTCGCAGAGCTACTATGACGGAGGTCTGCTAGCCTAAGACCAGTTGCACCCTTTGATATGATCCTTCACATTGAAGGGTATCCACGTTGTTGAAGTTAGAACTACGTGTCCTTGTTATATGGCAACTAGACTAGTAGAGCTACACTTGATCCACGTCACGCGACGCCAAGCGACGTTGTTCTACGTACAAATCAGGCCTGGTCCACGCGTGCGTCGGTCTAATCTAGTTGTAGCTTTACCCAGTTATACCTAAAGATAGATCAAACTTGATGTTTTTGTTCCAGAGTCGCTGTAGCTGCCAGGTCCAATTTAATGGAGTCAGGGTTCCACGCCCAAAGGGACCCTATTGCTATCTTTTGTCTATATGGCACCAGGTTTTATTTCATAAACCGGTATAGCTAGACAGTTGATATTTTCAACAGCTTAAATCACAAATACTAAAAACAGAATAGAATAAATATTTGAGGCTCTCTACAACAAATGTGATATTTTTTTGCGTTTTTTTGCTGGGTGATGAACCCTTCGTGCGCGGGTCCGACTCGCACTTAACAATAAAAAAATATCTTATTTCCAGTAGGTACCAGTTCCACTTTCGCCTCCATCATCGTTCTTCAATATTCACACATCTCTAACCCTTACCTCAAAGGTTATCTACGATCAAGACACACATGGCTCTTGAACGGGATTTTGCTTAGAAATGGCCTTTGTGTGACATCGCCGTATCTCTGCGTTGACGACGTGGTAGGGCTTGCATGCTCCAATAAATCCTAGATCTGTATCGGTAGTGATTGCTTTGCCACTACATGCCTAGGGTGAGGGGCCAGACTAAGAGAGATACAATCCGCAGGGCAATTTTGTGGCGAGCTGTTGAGCATAAGCGTAAAATGTAAATGATATAATAATAATATTCTACAACTATCACACAACGGCATCTATTCCTGAACTGGGCAGAGCTTGTGCTATGAGTACTAGACAACTGATAAACGAGTATGTATATAGATGATTTTCATTGTACTGACTCCACCAATAGTCTGTGGACGTCAAGAACCTTACCATGGAGTGTTAAAAGGTCAGTCGTGCGAACGAGAAAGCGAATAGGAATGGACCTATACACCCTATGTTACTCCATCCTTCTAACAGCCCAGTTTATGACGCCAATGAATCGGGTTCGGGCCTCAGTGTTATATTTCTAATAGGTCTTTATCTATGAAATTGTCGTTCTGCAGTAGGTACTGGCCATTTCAAATCAAAATAATTTTTGTTTGGCTAAGAATTCTAATTGCAAATTAATTTTATTTCAAAACATGTTTTTTTTTCCAAAAGTAGTCATTTGTTTATTGATTAGTGTTACATTTTCATCGCATTTCAATCTTTTTCGTCGTCATGGATACGTTAAAAATTCGAGTAATTATGGAATATGAGTACCGTCGTGGCAGCAACGCGGCACAAGCGGCACGCAACATCAACGACGTTTACGGAGCTAACACTACAAAACAAACGCACCACCTGTTATTGGTTGGGCACGCCACAATTATGGTGGTAAGTCCCCTCTTTGAGGCGTGGCTGGAAAGACCTCACGGCGTCCTTACCTTCCGCATGACGCAGGTCCTCACCGGACATGGCAAGTTCGGGAGGTTCCTGCATCGGATTCGAGCGGAAGAGACGCCCGGGTGCCGCCACTGTGCGGAACGCCCGGAGGACACGGTGGAGCACACAGTTGAGGTGTGCCCTGCTTGGGCGGAGCAACGCCGTGTCCTTGTGGGGGCAATCGGCGGCGGGCCTTGGTTCAGGCCATGGTCCGGAGCGAGGAGGAGTGGCAGGCGGTCGCCTCCTTCTGCGAAGCAGTAATGTTAGCAAAGGAGGAGGCAGACCGCATCAGGCAACGGCGCCCCCGCCGCCGCCGCTGGGATTCCGATCCTGATTTCCGGCCACCGTAGACGTGGGCTCGTGGACGGCGAGCCATGGGTAGCTCGCTGTCCGATCGTCCGGTAACTGTCCGGACCGAGCCAAGGCGTCGACGGCGCGCACTGTTCCCGCGCGCCTCAAGGAGTTGTCAGCAACAGGAGGGGCTCATCTGGGTCGAAGCCTACCGGGGTCGGGGTTATCCGAAAGGAAACTAAAGCCCCGATATGAAGGCTAGAAGGAACGGCGCGGGGTTTTTAGTCAGTAAGACTCTGACACTGTCTCCTGCTCCACCCAAGAGCGGGTTTTGTCAATGATGATTTTCCCCGTCGACAGAAAAAAAAAAACCTGTTATTGGTTTGCTCGCTTCCGTTCTGGAAATTTCGACCTGAAAAATGAACCTCGCGGTCGTCCGAAGACTTTGGTCGACAATGACGAATTAAAGGCGATTGTGGAAGCTGATGATACACAATCTACGGCTGAATTAGCAGCAGCTTTCGACGTTAGCCTCAAAACAATATTGGTCCATTTGCGTCAAATTGGCAAGGTAGAAAAGCTTGACAAATGGTTGCCCAACGAACTCAATGATCGCCAGCGCAAAGTACGCGTCGAGACGTGCCTTGCACTGCTCAACAGACACACAAATGAAGGAATTTTGAACCGCATTGTTACCTGCGATGAAAAATGGATTCTGTTTGATAATCGCAAGCGCTCAGCAAGTTTGTTCGATCCTGGTTCAGCACCTAAACAATGCCCTAAACGAAAACTTACCCCTAGAAAAGTGATGATCACTGTTTGGTGGTCTAGCGCCGGTGTGATTCATCACAGCTTCTTACCAAACGGGGTGAGCATTACTGCAGATGTGTACTGTGAAGAACTGAACACAATGATGGAGAAGCTGACACATCTCCAACCAGCATTGGTCAATCGCTCGTCTCCGCTGCTCCTGCACGACAACGCGCGACCTCATACTGCTGCAAGTTGTAAGAACTGGGGTTGGAAGCTCTCCGTCATCCGCCCTACTCACCAGACCTTGCGCCTACAGACTACTACTTTTTACAGAATTTGGATAACTTCTTGGCGGGAAAAAAATTCAATACCCGAGAGGCAGTACAAAATGCCTTTGAAGAATTTGTTGCCAGGGTCCAGCTGATTTCTGTAAGAAAGGCATCAATAAACTGCCACTGCGTTGGCAAAGATGCATTGATTGCATGGGTGATTACTTCGATTAATACAAATAAAAAATACATGAAAAAAAAATCGTTTAAATTTTTTCATACAAAACGGCAATTTCATAGGTAAATACCTAATAGTGCTTGACCACATTGGCAGTGCAGTGCGGGAGCGGGAACGCGCGCCATTTGCGGCAGCGTGGTGCGAGCAGATATACACTACCAACAATGACAGAATTATATAAGTCAGTGTAAAATTCAACATCCATGATTCCATGGCCTGCCAAACTTTTTTTTTAACCTGTGGTGAGTAGCTGAATAAAGCTAGGACTACATTAAACCGATGCATACGTGAAACACGCCTGTTTTGTACGTAGAACGACGTCGCGTGGCGTGGATCTAGTGTAGCTCTACAAGTCTAGTTTGCATATAAAATATATGGAGACCGACGCGCCCAGATCGGCGTTTCTGGTACACGTCTGCGTAGTGTAGTTCCACCTTTAATCCAAAGCAATTTACGTGCAGCATAATACCTGTCAGCTCATCGACTGACCATTCATTTTATTGAATTCTGTTGAATTGAAATGAATGAAATTTTATTGAATATTCACCGATCGCATTTTATAACAATTTTAATGGAAAGGTCATTCGTTACACTAGTCTATAGCCAAAATGAAACATGAGTGGCTTAAATATGATTCTGTATTTAAAAAGTCCGTAACACGTCAGTACTACTCGTATTTCTGAGATTTCTGACCTTGGTAAAAATCGCATAAATCATCATCATTTCAGCCGATAGACGTCCACTGTTGGACATAGATCTCCCCCAAATGTCACCACAATGAACGATACGGTGCGTCCCGCATCCATCGGATGCACTTACAATGTTGTAAAATTAGGTACAGCACACATTGGTTCGTGTTAGCCTGAAACACATGCAAAAACATGCCTCCAATAAGGTACTTAAATTAGTATCTCTATTTAAGCCGTCCTGAGTGAATTAAGATCCAAAGTAAGCCTACTTTCCTCGGTATTCATAGGTTAGTGCTTGACCTCACGTGATAGCGATGTTGTGGTCGACGGTGAAGCACGCTTACCTAGATATAACCTTTCAACTGACTGCAAAAGAGTAGGCGATTCTCACTTTGGTTGCATCTTTAACTAAGTCATTAATTGAGCGTATTGCATTTTTTAACCGACTTCGAAAAGGAGGAGGTTCTATGTTTGGCTGAATGTATGTTTTTTTTTTGTATGTATGTTCACCGATATTTCGGTCAATTGTGGACCGATTTTGAAATTTTTTTTTTTGATTGAAGTGTTATGCTTCCAAGTTGGTCCCATAGAAATATTGTTATGATCTGCGAGCTGAACTTCGAAGATATGGAACAGAACTCCTCATAGAATCATAGCAGAATTGTCGTAACAAGCAAAATTGCTTTGTTTATACATGTAGTCGATGACTGACTGAAAGAAAAGGGGGAGGGGAAAGGGGGAGGGGGTAAATTCATGTAATATAACCGTATTTGGGATTATAAGAATCGTTATGAGATGCACTCTGGCTATACGGTAATTTATGTTTAGCTGAAGGGTAGATACTTTTTAGTGGTGCTACCATAACTAAAAAGTGAAAAATAAAAAACTTTTTACAAAAAAAATTAAACCGACTTCAAAAAGTACAAAATAACTTTAATTTCGGAAGTCGGTGTTAAATAACGAAGAGACAAGATTAGATATCTATTATAGAAACACCGACTTCCGAAATTAAAGTTATTTTGTACTTTTTGAAGTCGGTTTAATTTTTTTTGTAAAAAGTTTTTTATTTAAAAGATACTTTTAGTTTGGTCCCATTTTTTTTTAAACGGAACTCTGCAGGGCCTACGTAATGCCAATGCAAAAATATCCGTCAGCGGAAAAATAAGACAATGTATACAACCACAAGCATAATTATTTTATTCGGAGTACAAATATCCGCAAGAGTATCCGAGCAGGTTGCACGTGTAGCTGGACATCGTGGTTCAAGTTTAATTGTCAGCTTGAATATTGTGGAGACACAATCACGATTCAGGACACACAGTTATGATTTCAAATTGAAGTTAGTTTTGATTGAAGCGTGGTGTTCCATCTAGTTTATATTATATCTATCTAAAATTTTTTTTTATATGATGTCTCCCGTTCTAGGCTGGAGTTGGAGTCCGTGTCAGACTTTTAGTGACTAAAACCTCCTATGTTCCTTTATTTGCCCTTTCGTTTTAGGACCATGGGTTGTGTCGTCGTTTGTACCGCATACATTGAAGGACTGGAACAATTTGCCTGCTGCGGTCTTTCCATCCGATTATAATTTCTTTAAGGCTAGAATGGACTAGGCTCTTTACAAACTAGTGCTCCTCACCATCAACGATTGCATCACTACTCACCACGCACTAGTTTATATCAGATAAAATGAAATGTCAACCCATGACACCAGATGTTTCACGTTGGGATTGTGTTTTTGTGACTCCAAAATTCTTCGCAAGATCTTGCATAGGGCACCATTTTATTAAATTACTTACCTCGATAGCAATGCCCCATCCTCCAGTAGTACTGGGCCCTCATCTTCGCTGGTAGACGTTCCTTTAGCGCCAGCTTCAGGTCTTCTAGAGCGGCCTTTGGTTTCTCGCAGCGTAGCAGGATCTCTGAACGGAGCCACAGGGCCAGGGCTAGGGAGATCCCTCCTTCTGCTACGGCGTCGTCTCCACCTGGGAACAGTTAGAAGAAAAGTAAACTTAAGTTTGCAAAAGATTGCAAAATGTTATTGTTTTTCTATCTGAGATCTTCGGAGATGACTTTAGCCCAGAGGTCTGCAATAGACTCGCCACCGTTTACGTTGCAATTAAACGTACATACCGAAATGTGGGGGAAGCGCCTGGGTAATAGGTTGGATGGAAGGTCGTCAGGTTCACTGAAAAACGCCGACGTGTATACGGCATACAGGGTGAAGCCAAAATGTAAGGCCCAACCACGGAGTAATAATACGCAACCGCCCGAGCAGTGCCATAAAACAGTGACTTTCTGAAGCCTACTCCACGCTAACGGCCAGGTTAACATTATCAACTATATATATAGTTTTTTATTTTTCCTGACCTTTCTATTAATTAACTTGTTTTTAATAAATAACATCATATTTCTCATGCTATTCGTACTACCACTTGGGTGGGTACGAATGTTTGGTCCATTTAATTCCGGCGATTGTCAAAGGATTATAAGTCTTAATATATAAAACAGTGTCTGATCTCCCTCAAAGAACTAATCAGGAGCCGTGAAGCAATACGCCATGCTTTAAAAGTGACTAAGTGGAATAGAATAAGGTTACAAATAACTTTGTCCTATTAGGCGGCTGATCAGTTTAGCACGCCGCTCACAATGTCTTTGTGGCCGGAGCCTCTCCGTGCCATAATTACTAAACTCCCTAGTGGATAAAATGTATCACTATTCTGGTGGGGCTTTTTTTAAGTTGTCGCTGATAACTTGACGGAACTGCATGTGAAGTATCGTTTAAGTCAGTTAAGATTTTTAACTTATATGTAACTAGATGAGTTAAAACACGTCGTTCTATCAAAAGCTAATAATTTGTATGTTACATCTAACATAGTAGTACCTAGTTTTATATTCTAAGTTAATTCTAGTTACATTCTTATAATTATTTTTATAGGGCATGCGGTGCTAAACTGTAAGATATTGTTACTCAAACCTTAGGTATATTATATAGGTAGTAGATACCTAAGTAGAGATGGGTTTCTACGTGGTAAATACCGGGTGAAAATACCCAAATGTAGAGTTTTTACCCGGACATATATTTAAATGATGGGTATTTACTTTTTACACTTTAAAGGCACAACGGAAACGTCTCGCTATCTAGGGTTCATAGTACGGCTGCAAGTCTTGTATGGCGTAGGTAAATAGTCGTTGGTTGGCTATTCAAGGAAAAATAAAAAATGAGAAATGTGTTTTTCTCTCATTTTTCTTTCCATTAGAACCTTCCTCAGACTTCAACAAACTACAGTGTAAACCCTTGTTTTCTTAATAATCTTTTTTTATGCTCCTGCCATGTTTTCTCTTCACCTACCTTGGCTTAGGGCTTAAGTCTGCCTTTGTACCTTTGTGTTGCAATAAGTTAAATAAATAATGTCAGAAGCAGTCTGTGTGTGGAATAGGGCCGCAGCTTGTGACAGCGGTTCTGGTTTCCACTCCGCGCCGCACCGAGACACCTTATTAAAAAAAACTTGCTTCATTAGTCTTTGCGCATTTTTCAGCTTCACAATTAAAATGCTAATACCTGGATAGTTTATTTATTTATTTATTCATTTATGTACACACAAACACTTAAAAAATGAAATTAACAAATACAGAAAGAAGAGTACAAAGGTACTGCTTATTTCAAATGAAATTTCTTCCAGCAGACCTGCGACAGGAGAGTTGGATGAGAGATGTAGACACAGTGTATACAAATAAATGGGAGAAAAAAAAATTACTATAACTATCTAAATTAAATCATATAATACATATATAAATATATCAAAATAGATACAATACATAAATTAAATTATAAGTATATATACAAAATATAACTTTACGAGATGGTTGAGAGGTAATGTTCTTTGACTAGCTTTTTGAACACAGATATAGTTTTAGCGTCACGGATCTTAGCTGGAAGTGAGTTCCACAGTCGAACTGCATGAAAAGAGAAGGAGTTGGAATAGAAATGAGTATTATGGGATGGGAAATTAAGATGGTATTTAAGGTGGGCTCTGCAAAGGGCGTCGGCAGGGCGGGTGAACGAAAAACGATCACGCAGGTAGCCAGGATAAGCAGGATTGAATAGGATGTTGAACAGGAGACATAATACCCGAGTGTTCCTACGAAGACGGATAGGGAGCCACTTGAGATCCTTGCGGAATTGAGAGATATGGTCGTATTTTCTTAGGCCGAAAACAAAACGAATGCACAAGTTTTGCAAGCGCTCAAGCTTATTTAATAGCTCCTCAGTGGCATCCAGGTAACAGGCATCCGCATAGTCAATGATTGGCTGAATCAGAGTTTGGGCTAAATATATTTTAGTTTTGAAGGGCAAGAACCTTTGAAGGGATTTAAGGCTGTGGAAAGAAAAGTGAACTTTGCGGCTAACCTCATTTACTTGCGCTCGCCAAGAGAGACTGCTGTCCATTGTGACACCAAGATTCTTGGCTGAGTCAGAGTATGCAATAGTCGAGCCATTAAAAGATAAAGACGTCAAAGTAGACATATCAAGCAAATTCCGATAATATCGACTGCCTATGATCATGGCCTGAGACTTGGAAGGATTAACTTGTAAGCCGTAAGACTTTGCCCACTTATTAATATTTTCCAGGTCACAATTCATATATGCTGAGAGAAAAATCCATCTCTTGTTGGGTTTTAGGTTTTGCGTTGTAAAATAAAATATAATTAACAGGGTTTTATTATGACGTTCAAGCATCGATATCTCATACATGGGATATCGATTAGTTCTAGGCATTTTTCTGTCTGAAGTTATTTCATCTATACTTATAATAAATCTGTAGAGAGGTCAATTCTGTACATGAAATATATTTCCAAAATAACTATCAGGGGGTGATTAGTGATCGATACTGATGCCAAAAATGCAAACAGTAAAATTTTTGTCTGTCTGTCTGTCTGTCTGTCTGTATGTTCTTTATAAAAACTACTCGATGGATTTTAACGAAACTTAATACAATCATTCTTCATACTCCTGGGCAGGTTATAGTATACTTTTCATCACGCTACGATCAATAGGAGCAGAGCAGTGAAGGGAAATGTTGGGGAAACGGGAGAAATTACTCCATTTTTTAAGCTTCCGTCGCTTTTGCAGCCTTTATGGTTAAAGCTACACAGAAATCATGTATCAGAGAAATGTTCTCCTTAAAATTATATAAAAAATATCCCACGACAGCATGTGCTTTTATGGTTGACTCACAATAACACGTGTAACTCCCGATAGCTTAGCAGTTCGGAGCTTTCTGTTTATTTTTGTCTACTCTTACGTTTATAACACTCTCACTCATCTCTAATTAAAAAAAGTTAACATTATTATCTATTCAATAAAAAAAGAATCATAGAAATCGGTATAAAAACACCTAAGTTATACATGAAAATGCGCTAATAAGTCATCGCGCGTGAATACTGAATCATGCTATAAGGATTATTTTTGTGTAACGGTCGCCGCGCTCGACGCGGCTCTCGGCGGCAATATGATGCTGTTGGTGCGAATAGACGTTCAGAGTGTTCGACCTTATTGACAGACAATAATTGATTTTAACAAACCGTGCTTATTAGCGTCATTATTTTTAGATCTTTGGTTGTTATTTTATAAAATAGGTATTAGTTATTTTGGTAGTGTTTAAATATTTCTTAGTATTAGCTTAATTATAAATTAATTTTTTTTTTATTTATTTAGCTGTAGTTTTAAATAGGTAAGTACCTAGGTATCAAATAGGTTATTTCATTCTATTAGACGTAGTCACGATGGACGTAGTTTAGGTACCTACTTATACTTATAATAAATCTGTAGAAGTGAAAATTCTGGACACTGAAAATATAAAAAAATGAACGGCAGGGGGTGTTACTAGACCGACACCGAACCCAAAAATGTGATTAAAAATTTTTTGTCTGTCTGTTTGTTTGTTCAGGCATTACGCAAAACTACTGGTCCGATTACGATGAAACTTGGTATAATTATTCTTTAATATCCTGGGCACCACACTGGGTACTTTTTATCCCGGAAAAGTATATACAATAAAAACAAACTTAATTTTGCGGTTCGATCCCTAGACCCGATTACTGTACCAACCGCAAATAATAAGTTGGTCGTAGGTTACATCACCCGCTGTGGAGTTCACTAAGGGGCGCTGCACATGGCTAAGATACTATAATATTTGGGTAAATAATATGTAGTTTCCGTTTTCTAAACATTTCGTAAATGGCGTTGGTGTCGAGTTATATCACGCTATGGGAACACTTTTAGGGACTAAAGAAAGGAGCGCGTTTTCCTATAGCCCATTTATTAATTACATCGAACAAGGAGACATTGGCACCATGTCTAAGGTGTTTGCACACTGTCACGCGCGTAAGTGGAAGGGAGAGATCTGGAACGTCTCGAATCGTCTCGCGCATCACGTTGTTTTCCAGTCCCCGGACTTTTTGAGTTCGACATCAGACGTTTCAGATCTTTGATTTTGACGACCCCGTTGTCGCTGGCATAAGCAACAGGATCCGCGTACGAAGTCGCTGGCAGAAGCCAGTTTTCAATAAAATGGGAGATAGCATTGTGAAGTCAACTAGGAAATCTTAGAGAATATTGTCAATGGGGAATTTCTTGAAGGAAGGATTCATGAAAGCACTTTTTTTAGGTGGGAAAATCATTAATACATCCCCCGCTTTTGGGCGGAGCGGAAGTATCAGACTTTTACTGACAAAAAACCCATTCCTGTTCCTTTTTTTCTATCGTTCCAGGGCCCTGGAAATCTCTTTCGCATCACCAATGGCCCCAGTAGGCTTCGACTCTTCTGAGCCCCTACGGTTGACGACAACTCCTTGAGGCGCGCGTGCCCGTCGACGACTTAAGCTCGGACCGAACGGTTGCCGGACGGCTGCCCATTATTCGGCGGCGGCGATTTACGGTGGCCGGGAATCGTAATCGGAATCCCGGCGGCTAGGGCTCGAAGACCGTTGCTACGCGCTTGCGGCCGCTTCCTTTGCTAGCATTACTGCTTCGCAGACGGAGGGTTCCGCCTACCACTCCTCCTCGCTTCGGACCTTAACCTATATCAAGGCCCGACGCAAGAGATCGCTGCCGTCGAGCGCCCCCACGGTGCATAAAAACACGTAGCGATTTAAACACAAAGTGAATTAATTTATTTGTATACTAAATAACAAATAAATTTTAACTTGTATTATTTAGTATACAGAGCTCATTAAAGAGCAGGCAAGAATAATTTATTTCGCAAGAAATAAATAATCATAATATTCAAAACACACAAAAGAACAGCAAACAATAATGTGCCGTTGTTTTTCGTGAAAACAACGAATTTAACTTTGACCTTCAAAGTTCTCCAGTTTCTCAATATTGAGGAAAAAGTAAACATTTTGAATAATAACGGAAACCTAAATGTTTCATGCGGATGGCTGACCAAGAAAATCAATCAAATTAACTTTTTGTTTTGCTTTGTTATAAATAAATAATCTAAACTCAAGGACACTTGCTTCCCGGCCGCGGAGCTCGGCGCGCAGCGGCGGCGGTTCGCTTGTAGACATTCTACTTTTGTTTTTCTTCATTTTATAGGAAAAAGTCAAACCTCATGATGACATCACACAACATCAATATTTATTTCAATTACACATAACGAGTAATTACATATATAGTTATACAATATATGTAATTACATATATATTATATGCTTTACCCTAGTCCGTGCGTCACTGCGGGGTGCCAACTGAAAATCAGCGCTGGGTGTCTAACGCCCAGCAAATGCTGAGGTGGTCACCCTTTCGGTGCGGGCACGCTCGGCGCACTTTGTACTTTTGTTTTTGTTTACTTTGTGTATAATCCGTTGTGCTGTGCTGTGTCTGTTCTGTACCGAATAAAAGTATTTCTATTCTATTCTATTCTATACATTGTATGCACACAATTTTATTTTGTATGGGTACTTAATACAATAATTCAAGTCGAATTCACCAACATCACCAACATCAATCAACTCGAGTATAAACTTTGCCTACCCTAAAATTAAATGGGTTAAAGTAAATTTTGAAATTGTTTTCCTGTGACCCACCTGGGAAACAAGAAAACAATTTCAAATTTTCGTATAAACCCGAGGTCGGTATCTCAGGTGCCAAAAATACGACCATATTCATTCCAAAACTAATTTTCGTGGCTTAATTCGATTGCTGATACATAAAGCTGCATCGTGGTTGTAGCGGCACGTTGCATGCGTTGTGGGCAGACACGTGAGACAAAAGCAGTTCTGGCAAGTTTCACTTCAATATTTCCGAAATATTTCAGTATTTATACCTATTTCAAATAATATTTCAGTAATTAAGTATACCGTATTCAAATTATACAGGGTTATTTGTAAAACACTACAAGCAACCTCTTAGGTGCTAGTTAAGAACATCATAAACAACAACTTTTAGTCTATGACATTTTACAAAACATAATACATTTACCAAAAACAAGCCTTCGTTATTCCAAATTCCGTTGTTCTATGTAACACTTTTCAACTCTGTATTTTGCTGTACCTACCTACGCCTTCTGCACACTGTTCTAGTAGTAATAGTAAGCAGGCTTCCCTAACATTTTCTTCACACCTACCTAGCAAACATTCCCACCATTTTCGTGTACTCATCACACTAGAAAATTGATACGCCAGCATACACTTCGCAACATTTAGAACGTTCAATTTAAATATTTTTACTAAAATATGATATTTTTTTATAAGTCATGGAATAAAATTGTTGTTTATGATGTTAGTAACACAGTCCTGAGAGGTTGCTAGTGTTTTTCAAATAACCCTGTATACGGCGCTCGAGGCTAACCATAGTCTTAAATACGCTTGGTAAGGTCGGTCAAACTTAACATACGAGGAGTCACTGGCACACTGGCTTAAAAGACTGCATACTTTGGTCTCTTACCAGTCATAGGGGCTCTGAGCACAGCTTGGCTAGCGAGGCCCAGTGCCTTGTCCAGGTCTCCCTCCTCCAGACACTTTTGCGCGGCCAAGCGCCGGTCGCGCGACACCTGCGCGTCCTTGCCGCGGTGCAGCGGCTGGATCCTGGACAGCACCTCATTTAGAGCCTCCATCACCTGCAAGAATTGGGAGCAAGGTGAAATAATAGTACATTATGATATAAGTGTGTAATGTTAGTGATTACAGTCGAGGCGGTATTTAGACCCGAGCCATGGCGAGGGTCTTGAGAAAGCCGAGAACGGTAATCATTAATTACTCACGTGTATCATACGACGTTTTTCAATACACTTGTGAATAAAATAACTGTAAAACTAGTGACTTTGGTGGCGGTAAAAATCTGTTTGCACAAGGGCGCCTATTTTTTTTTCCTTGTGGGGGACGACCTGTGCCCATCCTGATACGATAATGTAATAAAATTATGGCGGTGGAGAGGTTGAAAAATAAGGTTTTAACCACATTATAGCACTAGTGCGTAATGTTAATCAAAATGTCACAGTTTGGTAACAAGTGCCATTATATACCTAAGTGCAGTGCAATAAGAGTCACTTTATGAGCAAGTGTATTGAAAAAGACTATTTTAGTTACACACGTGAACTACATTGGGACTTATTCCTACTTTCGTACTAAAACACTATTGAAAACATCTGTTTTTCATTTTTCTCTTAGAAGTGGTTTATTCTAATAAATCCTTGTTCATTATTGTAAAACCAGAGGTAGTGCCACCTGCTTTGCTAACCCTATAACACAAGATACAAGTGTTGTTGACTCAGCACTTATGAAATTATATCCTCCATCCACTCGCCTGTCGTAACCTTCGAGCATGGTTTAAAAGCTTGCTACTTCATCCAACGCAATGTAATGCGATTTTTAACGATATGAATGCGAATCGCATTAGATTGCGATATTCATGAAAGCAAGCTTCTATTGTTATACTTTTTTGACTTTTTTAATTTTTGAGTCAATTATGAAGTGTTCATGCAAAATAGCAGATTTTCAGAAGTCTTTACTGGATTAGTTTTACACAAATTTATAAATTGATTTCAATAGAAGCCTAGATAATATCTAAAAGTGTTCCCAAAATATCTAATAAAAAACGCGTAATAACGTCCTAATCGGGTAAGAGCGGTTTTATGAAAAACAGTGAAAAAAGATTTATAAAATTTTATGCACTAGAACATAGTACGGGACTTAATTCATGAATCCCCAAGCGACCACCGGTGGCCGCGCATCTATTGTCTTACTATTGTGTCTCTAATTGACGGTATCTGAAGGGTTAATGCCTTAGGCATTTTCTACAAAAAAATAAAAAAAGTAAGTTCAGAAATAAACCATGGTAGGTGCAACTTAAAGCCAAACAAAGTAATAAAAAACTAAACCAAAATAAATATATTATTATAAATAAATACTTATATAAATACATACAAATAAACAAAATTATTATGAGAAACGGATCCACCAAATCAAAGCTGTGATGATTCTGCCAATTTCATGCGAAAATGTGCGATTAGCATCCCCTTAAAGGCATATTGATAAAGCTGAAAATCTAATGTCTCCATTAGTCTGTTAGGATGTTCAGCTTCAGAGTCAATAAAGGGTGTAACTTGTTGTTATGTCGAAGGAACAATGTAGCCAAGAGCAGTGACTCCATAGCACAGACTTTCCTAATGCCGTGTTAATAGAGGACAGGAGGTATTGTCTCCAACAACGATTCTTTTAATCTAACCATTAGTGTCGATGCTAAGGGTGGGTGTACGTGTCAGGTATTGTTTGTTATGAATTTCTGAAGACGTTTAATGGTTTGGCTTTGTAGTCTATGTGTCTGGTGGTTTTCTTTGTCTAGTATCTAAGATGTCAATAGCTAATTTACGTGATTTTTCTTACAAGTATTGTTCGGTTTTTTGATGTTTTTGTAATTTGATCTTTTCATGCGTGGGTGCTGCTATTCGACTATAAAAGTCTCTAATATTTGTTTTTCCAATATTTTCAGATCATTCGAGACTTATTAATCACTGTCTTATTAAAAACATCCAAGGACAAGTTAGTATTAAGGTTTCTTTTTTAATTTTCTAATTAAGGCTTCCATTGGAAAGTCCTTTTAAGCAGTCGACGACCTCACAGTTTGACCTTCAAGAGGCCACTAAAAAAAGGTTAGTATTAACAACAGTTTAGACATTATAAAAATAATATCTTCCAAGAGTTCCAAAGTAATATCTTACAAACTTCTAGATTTAACAAACATGAATGAAAAACCGACCACTCAGTTTCCCAGTCGCCGTTAGAGAATAACACAATATGAGGCAAGCATTTGTAAACTTTTCCAACTGAAGTCGGAAATAAATAAAATCTTTCTCAAGTGTAGTTCAGGAGATTTATATTTCTATCCAGCTGCTGGTTCATTGGAAGCCATTATTTGGGACGTGAGGTGCATCGGCTATGATTGCGAGTGCTTCTATTTGTGGCGCAACTGTTGCTTCGTGATTGTTTTCTTTTGATTCAATATTATTTTATTGATCGAGTTATTGTGTTACTGGATGGTGTATATGAAGTGATTGTGTATGAAACGTAGTATTGTGGGACTCAATTTTGACAGTGGAAGTTAAAGTTAATAATAATAGTACTTGACAATAACATATTGTTAGTTAATAATAATATTTCGCTACAATCACACAACGCTATATATAGTCCCAAACTAAGGAGAGCTTGTGGTATGAGTAGTAGAGAACTGAAAACCCACTTACATATTTCTAAATACATAAGTTACACCCAGATACAGACAAACAGATACAGATCGTGCACACACGTGACAGATGGGAATCGAACCCACGACCTCCGGCAATCAGGGCAGCTTACAAGTAGAACAACAGGCTGGTACTAGTACTAGTGTGGTAATATTTGGCACTTCAGGAGGCTGTTGTATTTAAAATCTCTCTAGTCACGCTGTATAGATGATTGGTGTTGAGAAAACAAACAAAAAACATAACACAAACGATCGCCAACTGCTAATCAAAGCCAACATGCTTTCATTAACACGAAGCGTACAGGTCGGCTACTAACCGTCTTATTCTCCAGCACAGCAGCCACCTTCTTCCCATTCTCGATGGCTTCGAACTTGTCAAGCCAGCCGTCAGAATCGGCCATAGACACAAGCTCCTCGGCCAGACCCTGCAAATAATAAAAATTGTTCATTTAAATTGGGATATGAAAATCAGTTACAGGCACTTTTGAATTGTCAAGAAATCAGTCAGTCAGATAAATGATGCTCATTGCACATTCCAAAGTGTAGATCAGATCTCTGTGGAGAAGAAAGGCGACTAACTCTATGGACCTGTGGGTGACTCACATATATTTACACAGTATACACTATACACGTACACAATAAATATATACTCACCTACATCTATTATGTCTATTTACACATTCATATATATTTATATAATTTAATATTCCACTCGTAACACTAAACACGACTTACACATTGACGTGACGCATTGGACACGCGCACTGTCGATGACGCGCCGGCGACTTATTTCCTTCCACCGCCAAATTGCAGCGTAAAAGTTACATTTCGTTTCTCACCAGTCACGATCTACGCTGCCCGTTAGGAATACGTGCGCTCGCGCCGATTAAGAATAATTATTGTATACAATATACCCGCGCTAAAGTGTCAATATAATCCTAAGGACATTTTCTGTACCGAATTACGGTAAACTCGTCGCCGTCTTATCTACCTGTACTTGGATTTTGCGCCTTCCATTATAATCGTGTTGTTGTGCTGTGTGTGGGAAAATTATACCTGGAGGAACATCACGGACTTTTATTCACTCGCCACCTACCCAGTGAGTACCAATCACACACCACACAAACAACCAAAAACCCTCTTTTTAATCATGTTTTATTTGTAATCACGTGATTTTATCACTATTCTCTTCCTTGTAAGGATGGAAAACCACAGAGGCAACAAAGTTACTGCCAACGTTAGTGAAGTTTCAATATCATAGCACCATCATCACCCAGTGATCTGTCCAAGCTCGATAACTTCGAGCACAGGAACGACTTGTGCGTCTACCCATGCAACTTTAACTACGAAATTGGTCGAAGGTAACTACTGACTAGATCCCGAACAGCAGGAGCCAGCGACGCGGTCGGCCCAGAAGAAGATGGCGTGACGATTTTGACTCTTACCTAAACAGAAGATTGCTGCTTTTGCCATGCAGTGAGACACCACAGACACATAAAATAATAGGTAATAATTATCTACCAACCTTGAAGAAGCCTTTGGAATTTGAGCAGAGCGTGACGTTGCTGCAGGCGGCTGCGTACCCAGGGTCGGTCTCCTCGTAGATGCGAGGCATTTTGGACCCTGGAAAAGAAAACATAAGTCTTTAAATGTTAGCATTGTGGAGATTCTCTCTTTAGGACCATTTTAGATGGAGGTAAATAACCAGTAAACGAAATAAACACTAATTAGAAAAAACAAAGAATAATGTCAAAGAAAATTAGGAAAGCTGTCAGACTGGAGCATGCGATTCTTTTTAATAATGTAAAAGTGTAATTTCTTAGGAACAAATTCTGCATCCAATCGCGAGTAAGCTCTTTCATTATCTCCGGTCTCTCAGAGTATTACTACGGCATTATGTACAAAGGTACAACTCTAAGCCCAGAGACCTGCAAATTTTTGTGTCAGTACTTTGTACGTTACCATCAGTCAGTTCTACAAATGTTGGTTGCACTAATAGGAATTGACTTAGATACAAAAATCCAGTAATTTTGTCTTGTGGTGTAAGTGCTGACGGATCTATGAATATATGGGTATTACAAATGTATTATAATTGATAAGCTTGCATTTGATGAGTTTTTCACCTGATGTTGATGGTAAACGATGGTCGATAAGCTAACATGCTTACCTAGAAGTAACCTATCGACTCTTAATTTTAAAACCTTTAACTTAATTGTAACTATCAGGAAACATAGACTCTGTCATGGAATTCCACTCCTTAGTTGTACGCGTAATGAATGTGTTCCCAAAACTTTTTGTACGGATAGATAGGATATTCACCACGTATGTCTTGTAGTCCGCAAAAAATGGAAAATTGAAGAAATTAAATTGTGAAATTCTGACGCACACTCACATTCCCTGAAATGTAAGCGATAGAAACTGGACGGATAATTGACTAGTCCTGCTAGCTAAAAACGTGTTCTCTGATAAAGATAGATAAAATAAAATAAACATTCAATAGGCGACCATCTAATATTAGCCGCTGAATACTGACAAAATGTCAGCACGTTAGGCACTTTGCAAACAGATACAAAACAATATGTGGTACAAATTGCACATCTCAAGAATTTCTAACACCCATTACAAAAAATGCAAATCTGAATTCTGTAATCGAGGCATTATTAGCTTAATCGTTTGACCAATTGTAAAATCCAATAGCAAAGTGACAAAAACTGTTGTCTTTCCCGAAGCGGAATCAAGATAAACTATTTTAGTGTGTCAACTTCTCGGTCGAAAAAATAATATGCCACAAAAAATCGAGGCGCACTGCACATACGGATGTACAAACTTACCCATGAAAATAGTTCTATTCCCGAATTGAGTCGCGAAGATTTTTTCTGAATAACATTTTTTTTTTTTGAGACTTAGCGTTCTTTGTTTTATGGTTTTCAGATTTTCTCCTATACTTGTGCTATGATTTCTTATTTCGTGGCAAATCGGGAAGTCCCTATGAATTGTGATTCCCTTTGAGAGTGTTAAAAATGTTAGTATCTTTTTTTCGTTAACTCAGAAGTTTGATTTTTTCAGTTTTAATGGACCGCAGACCTAAGTGTATGGTTTTAATTTCAACTCCATATCTCTACGCCGTCCCAAGATAAATGGTCTTAACTGAGATACATACAGATGGACAACAAAGTGATCCTGTAGGTTCCGTTTTCTCTTTCTTAAAAACTGTTTCCCTTATTAAATATATAAGATGAAGTGCTCGTAATAAAAATTCTATATGTAAATGCTAGCAACGCATTTTACATAGTATGTAAAATTAAATAAATGGTACCATAACTTATTATTTTATTTTTAATTTCATTTAAAATGAAAGCGAAAATTTCCCAAGAATAAAACACAAATTAGATTGCTTTAAGCTACATATTAACTGAGAGTGCAGCCTCGTATCAGATGAGGAAAACTATGAGACTGGCAGGAACAGCCGTGACGACGACACTAACATAATGAGCGTCCATCAGCGTAATTAAAACGTCCGCTGCATTGTCAGAAACTAGAGAGAGTCATAATAATTTAGAATATCATTACAAGCATTTATTCGTTGTTTTGCTCCCACACTAGTCCCCACAAAGGAATTCTG
This sequence comes from Mythimna lalbum, assembly GCA_949319445.1. NCBI lineage: Eukaryota > Metazoa > Arthropoda > Insecta > Lepidoptera > Noctuidae > Mythimna > Mythimna lalbum. Next base: position 907,945 of record OX439344.1, on the reverse strand, counting down.
CATTTTCTCGTTAGCAAAAGTAACCATGTTTTCTATATATTATTTGTAAAACACTGGCAAGCTCTCAGGATGTTAAGAACATCATAAACCACTACCTTTGTTCTATGACTTTTAAAAATGTATCATACATTGGTTCATCAGATTTTCATACTCAATAAAAATATTTAAATTAAACGTTCTAAGTGTTACGAAGTCGAATAACGGAGGGGAGCTTGGATCGGGCGGAGGCGGTGCTCGATGTGCTTGCGTCGCGTCATACAGACGTAGTCGTAGGTAGGTACAGCAAAATATTATATATAATTGAAATGTGTTATATAAAACAACGAAATCTTGAAGTTTTGTTTTTGGTAAATGTATTTAATTTTGTAAAAAGTCATAAAACAGAAATTGTTGTTTATGATGTTAGTAATATAAAACAGCAAAGTTGTTAGTGTTTTATAAATAACGCTGTATATGTATAATTTAGAAGGAAAACTGGCTGACTGACATATCTATGCACAGCCGAAACTGCTGAGTCTAGGAGTGTGAAAATTTGCACAAGTTTTCCTTTTATGACTTAGGTAAGCACTAAGAGAGGATTTTCAAAAAATCACCCGTAAAGGGGACGAAACGGGGCCCAAACATTATATTGCAAAACTTAGACTCATCATATCAGACGGGTGATGCCACTGGTAGAAGCTAGTTTGAAATATAAGAACCAACAATATATATAGGGTGGCACACTGTGACTATAGCAATTCTCGTAACAAAATAACTACAGTGCAGTAGTGGCGGCCATCACAAAAAGCGACGAGGCTATGAAGCTCGACGAGTCCACTGCAAGGATTATAATATACTCGTATTACCAACATAGAAGGTACAAGAAACAGATACAAATATTTTCATTTTAAAAGTAGTCTATGCGCCTCTTGGGGCAACGAGTCGATCTCCGTACAAAAAAATAATGCCTGTTCGTATATTCGTTTCAACGTGATAGACGGATCAACTATCAAACACGTTAATTCTTGCATTGTAGGATAAACACATTGAAACAAAAAAACTAGGCAAGCGCGAGTCGGACTCGCGCTCTGAGAGTTCCGTGTAAAGTTGCAAACTATAATTCTCGAATCTCGAAATTTTTTGTGAATAACAAAAACAGTTTTTTCTTTATTGTGACGTATAGTATATAAGGTAATAACAAATAAAATGTTATCAGATTTATTTCTATCCCTGTGCTATAAGACCTTGCTTTGTGCCAAATTTCAAGATTCTGGGTCAACGGGAAGTAGGTGGTATCCTATGAATTTCGATTTTGGAGAGTATTGAAATTACGTTTATAGTGAAATAGACGGCCGTATCTTTTTATTCGTTAACTTAGAAGTTTGTTTTTTACAGCTTGAAGGAATCGCAAACTTGAGTACTTATATGGTTTTAATTTCAACTTTATACCTCCACGCGTTCCGGAACTAAAGGGTCTTGACAGAACGACGTACGGCAAACGAACAACAAAGTAATTCTATAAGGGTTCCGTTTTTTTCTTTTGTGGTACGGAAGTTGAAGCGGAATCATGTAAAGAGGAGGGATGAAACGCATGTTACTAAAAGAGTTATGAGTATACATGTAAAAGATGGGTGGATTTTGTGAAGAGTGATATGAAAGAAAAGGAAGTATGACGGGTCACAGGATAGAATGGATGAAAAAAACGTGTTACGCCGACCCCGAATAACACGGGACAAGGGCAGGAAGATGACGATGATGAAGTACAAAAGCCTAAAACGCTTGTAATATAGAGATACTCATGTGCACAATAGGGTGTAATTTTCGTCATCATCATTTCAGCCGAAAGACGTCCTCGTTGAACATAGGCCGTGTTACATAATTCCAAAATGTTGTGATAATTTATATTATTTAAGTTTGACTTTTAATTATGTGAACTTTCATCGCAATTATTTGCAAGCCTAAAAGTCTTCAGATTGGAGAGTTTACGTGTCTCATTACATGTGTATGTAATGGTGCACGTAGTGTGTAGTGTTGAGATGATTGTGCATTTTGATCACTTTAGATTGATTGTGTGGAGCGAGCAATTGATAAATAAATCACTACTGTAGATGTATTTGTTATATTACATCAATGTCGGCATCAAACGAAGCAGTATACGAAGCAAAATAAAATATAATCAAAGAAGTTGAATTCGCTAAGGAACTAAGTTTTTGTTTGTTGAAAGATATCAACGAGAGGTTAGTACAAATTGCCTTTTGGGTTGGTAGGAAGATGGTTACACCTAACTGTGATCCTGGTTGTAGGATCCAGAATCAATGTTCTGGGCAGCTGGACTAACTTTAGGTTACTTTCAATTTATTGACAATATTCCTGGTTTCGAAAGAACTCATAAATAAACTAGCTTGAAAATTGGCCTCCCTCAAGTGTTGCCATAACGACAAGGCCCGTGTGCCTCGCATCTATCGCATTCTCGCGACTCTCGCCAGGTCATCGCTCCACTTTATGGGAATCCTCAGTTTCACCCGCGTCCATAAAATATAGCTTATATCACTCAACAATACAGCAGTTTTATATCGGTGAAAAAAAAGTACTGATTGGATTAGTACTTCTAAAGATTATCTCCTATAAACAAAAAAACGGCTTTACCTCTATATTATATACTTTTGCCCGCAAGGCTTCGCTCCCGCTCTTCCCTACTCTAACCTACTCTACCCTTCTCTACTCTACTCTACCCTACTCTAACCTACTCTACCCTTCTCTACTCTACTCTACCCTACTCTACCCTACCCTACTATACGCTACTCTACTCTACCCTACCCTACCCTACTCTACCCTACTCTACCCTACTCTACCCTACCCTACGCTACCCTACCCTACTCTACCCTACTATACCCTACTCTACTCTACCCTACTCCACCCTACCCTACTCTACCCTACTCTACCCCACTCTACCCTACTATACCCTACTCTACCCTACACTACTCTACACTACTCTTCACTACTCTACTCTACACTACTCTACACTACTCTACACTACTCTACACTACTCTACACTACTCTACACTACTCTACACTACTCTACACTACTCTACACTACTCTACACTACTCTACTCTACTCTACTATACCCTACTCTACCTTACCAAACTTCACATTTTGAATTTTGAATTTTGAATTTTTGAATCACAGAAACCATCTACTAAATAGTCCGAACAAAGCTTAAAAATTTGGTTTGGATAGGTGAGCCCGTTCTTGAGTTATAAAACAACAACGAAAAGTGGCATTGATTTTTATATATATAGACTAGCGGCCCGTCCCGACATCGCACGGGCAATAGCAAAATAGCTTATGTTACTAAGGGTAAATGTAGCTTTCCAATGGTTAAAGAATTTTTGAAATCGGCACAGTAGTTTTTGAGTTTATTCATTACAAACATACACACAAAAATACAAATTTCCCCTCTTTATAATATTAGTGTAGATAGATAACTGTAGTACTAGTCTACATAAAATAACGAATGTATTTATTATTTTACATCAATTTACAAAATGGAACCCCGGCGGCGGCGGCGGTGAGGCCGCCTGGAGCAATCGGCCTCCTCCTTTGCTAGCATTACTGCTTCGCAGAAGGAGGCGACCGCCTGCCACTCCTCCTCGCTCCGGACCATGGCCTGAACCAAGGCCCGGCGCGAGAGATCTCCGCCGCCGAACGCCCCCACGAGGGCACGGCGTTGCTCCGCCCAAGCAGGGCACACCTCAACTGTGTGCTCCACCGTGTCCTCCGGGCGTTCCGCACAGTGGCGGCACCCGGGCGTCTCTTCCGCTCGAATCCGATGCAGGAACCTCCCGAACTTGCCATGTCCGGTGAGGACCTGCGTCATGCGGAAGGTATGGACGCCGTGAGGTCTTTCCAGCCACGCCTCAAAGAGTGGACTTGCCGCCATAATTGTGGCGTGCCCAGCACTGGGTTGCGATAGTCGTTGACGCCATTTCACCGTGAGATCCCGCCGGAGCTCTGTCTGCCACACCTCGACCTGTCGCGGTAGTGGACTTTCACCCCGGCGTTGCATCTCCACGCGCTTATCGTGCATGTGTGCAAGGACTGTTGCCTCCAGATCCCACGGTGGTAGGCCAGCCAGAGGCTCGCCGCTTCGCGGGAAATCGTGCGGTAACCCCGCACCATCCGTATGACCCTCTGGCAGGCGTTTAGTATGCCCGCCGGTTGCCTCTTCAGCGACGGCGCCCACACCGGCGCCCCGCAGAAGGCCATGGATCGAACGATCCCCGCGTAGAGCCTCCGACGGGAGGCATCTGGACCCCCAAGGTTGGGCAGGAGCCGCTTGAGAGCAGCCCCGGCCCGGTTGAGTTTGGGAGCCAAACGTCGGAAGTGTTCTCCGAAATTCCATCGGCTGTCGCGAACGAGTCCCAGGTACTTCATCGGTCCGTCGCGACCTCACGACTCTGGCGTTCTTCAAAGCAATCTCTAACATTCACGAAATCGCGCCTCAGAACTTGAGTAGGAAGATTTGTTGATTCTTTGTTTTATGTTTCCTGAATAAAATTATTCATAAAGGTTCAATAATTCAATTCAATTTGATCAGTCAGTTAGATTATCCATGAATTTAGGACCCACGTATTTTTAATTAATCTTAAACCAAAACATATAAAACAAAGCGCGAGAGAAGATGGGGCTTGCGACAAGACTTCTAGGTAAAAGTATACCAAGAGGCCCAGGCGAGATATCGACGCACCTAGATAGGCTGACTGTCGACAATGGACTAGAACTTAAGACTTGCCAAGAGTTGCCGCTCGCACGTAGAATTTTATTGTTGAAAGTGGTCAACATAGATATAAAACAGTTCATAATCTGGCGAATGCGCCACTCGCGAGCCGTTCGCAAGCCGCTTGTGAGATGCGCGCGTGCATTTCATGTTCTCACGAAGCGTACGCAGCGCAGAGGCTTCGTACAAACGAGCTGTGCGCGATGTGCACGCACGCATTCGCCAGGTCTATGGTGGTAAATATTGTCAACATTAGAACATATAGCATTTTAGACGCTTTTAGGTAAAAACCAAGAAAAAGTATTTACATAGTTACCCTCTCTTGATTAATATAACATTGGTGGTCTCTGTTTAGAACAGAACTATAGTTTCGACATAACTAAACAGTAACTATTGCCTGATAGATATAAGGAGCAGTGGTGGCCGAGTGGTAATGGCCCCGACTTACGAGTTGTAGGTCGCGGGTTCGAACCCAGCCAGGCGCATTACTTTGTGTAATTTATTTCATCACAACTGCTCTCAAAACGGTGAAGGAAAACATCGTGAGGAAACCGGCATGTCCGAGAACCAAAAATTCGAAGACATGTGACATTCACCAACCCGCACTGGGCCTGCGTGGTGGATTATGGCCCATTCCCTCTCCTAGAGAGGAGGCCTGAGTCCCAGCAGTGGGAACATTAAAAGGCTGATGATGATGATGATGAACTATTGCCTGTAGGAACCGGATGACTTTATAACTCATTAACAAACTCTTAGAAAGTGGATGCTCTCTTGAATTGTTTATCTTTATAAGTGTTCATTCCATTAGTGCTTAAGAAAAAGTAATCAGTCTTTTTTTGAGGTGGGCAATCATCCTATAACTTCTTCCGTTCTAGGGTGGAGCGAAAGAATATGTCAGACTTTTACTGACTAAAACTACACATGTGACTTCGATTGCTCTTTGCGTTTTAGGTTTTTTAGGTAGTAGGTTTAGTAGGTAGGTATTCAAAAATTCGTCGTGGCCCTAGCAGTCATCACCGAGGCTATTTTATGTTGTAGTTGTTTAATATGTCGTAACAGTTACATAGGTATAATACAAAATTGTTATTAAATAATTGGTTCAGCATCATTACAGGATTGTTTAGTTAGTTCCGAACTAGCGATCACTGAAATAGTTTCGTGACGAGCTTCAAGTGCGCCTGTACGAGCGGCCACTAGTACCAGCAGCTAAATAAATGGGGCAGATTGGTTTACGATGGCCACCAGCCGTGCCTCGGCTAGCCAATGCAAATAGATCAAAATAATACATTACGAGTCTAAAGAACAATGCTATAGGCAGACAAACACATTGGAAATCAGAAAGCGATGTGAAACCTAAGTGGATACGCTAAAACTTACGATTTTTTTTAAAATTTTTAAGTATTTTGAGGTAATGACTCCATAAATATGAATTAAAATACGTATTGAGTAAAATTATGATACATTTTATAAATTTCTTCTAATTATAGACAAGTAATAATATTCTACGAAATTAAATTGTCATGAAATATTAAGTAGTTACTACTTATCGACAATGTTATTTAATGTCGTTTCAAATTACAGCCTTGAAAGTACTTACCTAAAAATTGAATTCGTGAATAATTTTAACAATAAAATTGTTTATAAATAAAACACAAACGAAAAAAAAAATATTTCGCAGATTAGCACCTTCTTGGTACAGTTTAACAAAACACAATGATATTATTTTTAAAACAAAAAAAAACTGAAAAATTCGCTTGGACAAAAGTTAAAATCACTGCTTCGAATAACTAAAATTGCAAAAAATAAATAATTAAAAGATTTTTTACCTTATTCTGTTTACTAAAGCGATATAGCGAGCAAGCAGCGCGCGCGCAGGCCCGAAGCGCGCGAAACGTAGCTAAAATTACATGTGCGTGAAACACTATCGAGTGTATCGTTCTATTTTGGAAGTGTCGTCCGCCAGCGCCACCTAGCGGCGCCGCTCGGTACCACGCCGTATACTAGACCAGAGGCGATCACTAGCGATCGTTAAAGTCTGTAATTGAAAACTTTTCTTGTTTGTTTTTAATTGGCCTGGCTTTCAATTTTATTGTTAATTGCCCTAGTTATAGTTTTATGTAATTAAGTTAATAATAAAAAGATGAGTTTCTAATTCTTCATAATTGCCGTTTAAGTATTTAGAGACAGAATGATATTAAAAAAATGTCGTTCCAGTTATCTATTGTAAAGAAAACATACCTACCTATTATAATAAAATAAACTTAGAAATAAACTTACTGTAAAGAATACCTCAACAAAATGAAGACAAACAATATAAGTTGTTGTAAAGTTTTCATTCGGGGAGCATAAATCATAAAAAGCATCGTAGATCTAGGTTCCAAATGGACTTGTCGAGTAGCTCCGTAGTATCAGCTATCTCGTGGATAGAACTAAATAAAGTCATTTACTGAAAAGGAAATCTCAGAATGAAGACAAATGCTGAGTTTATTAAATTTCGCGAAGTTTACAGAAAATAGAAAATACTTTTGACCTTAATGTACAAAGTTTTCCAAAGACTTTAATATATCTTTTGAAACTCTTAATCATTGGCGTAGCTACTAAGGGGCTAAGCGGGGCAGTACCCCGGGACCCCACAGCTCGGGGGGTCCTCCACTAGCGAAAACTCACAACTTCAAAATCGAAATACAATGGACGACTATTTACGATAGGTGACTAAAACTGGTTGTCTATCACCTAGAGCAATAGAAGTTATTTGATGATATCCCACATAAAAAAAGGTACCTTGGTTCTTATTGCCCCTGGACCACTGGTCGTCTAGTTACGCCACTTGGCTCACTAGATCATATCACACCATTCGTCCTAATGTCTTAGATAGAAGTTGAGTGGGGTAACCTACAAATGATTTTGACATAATGTTCTCAAAGTGCACTTTGCCCTACAGGCAGCACCAAAGTTAGTAATTGACAGTGACAAATGACTATCTATCTATAGTGAAAGACACATTTTGATGGTCTACGATGGCACAGTTTCGTAGTTCCTAATGTGACATTAGCGAAATACTGGAACCATTTTTCTTGTTCGTGTCGATGCTATGACACGTCAGTTTTTCAAACTTTGCCGACCGATATATAGATATCTTATGTATGAGGAGTATTAACCATGCTAGGTGGGTAGATAATGGAACAAGTGCCTAGCACAGGTACGGTGTAGCACATTGTACTACTTAACTCCTAAAGTATTAATTCCGCTTTTTTTCTGGATGTTTAAATAATAATTAGGTAAGTAGGTATGTATATATTGGCAATTTGACACAGAGAAGAATGCACGGTCTAGCTACATTGCATGTTTTTGCACTGCTTTCTGGTTTAGCCAAAAAGGATGATTTGTAATCTGAAAAAAAAAAAACAACAAATTCCGATAAAAACACTCAAAATTGCAAAATAAAATTGGTGTAAATAGTTGTTGTAAAATTGTTGAAGTTTGAATTGGATTCAGTACTGATTGTACTGAATCGATTCCAACAATTTTTACACCATGCTATATAGATAATTAACAGCCGCGTGCATCTCATGACAATACCAACGAGTTCGAAAGCAGTTGGGTAGATACTTTGTAGTTCATTGTTTTATTACGAAGTTCCCCCTCTACGCCATAATCGCTAAACTTTCTCAATGGCGATATCTTATTGCCTCCCGTGATATACTTATCATCGAGGAGTTCCGTTGCTAGTGTGTGGTCTAAGTAGGTACCTACTTCATCAGCTCCACTTCTCTAAATGGTAATTTCTGAGTGCATTTATTTGAGTTGTTGGAGAAATAACAAAATTATTATTTTATTACATTTACTCAAGTCCTCAAAATCTCATAATTAAACTCTTTTTTTTTATATCTTGACTTTGGAGGATTCCCTCCAAAGTATATTCCAAATCGATTTATTAATCACAGAGTTTGAGGTAACCAACATGTAAAACAAATAGGTATCAAACCAAATCAAGTATCTTGTTTTTCTTAACGATAAAAAAAACTAGTAGGTACAATTAACAGAAAATCGTTAATGTTAAAAATTTCGCTTAAGGAGCTGAACCAGCAATGTACGGAGTGTCAATTGAACAGGAGATCAACGCTCAGCTTGTGATACAGTTGTACTTGGCTTTGTTACTTTGTTACCACTGAGGTGCGGCCTGTACCTTTGAATATCCTTATAAAAATAATTTCCTTACAACGGTAGAGGTATTAAAGTATTTTTGCAGATCGTATTCGTAACAGAGAGATTTCCAGGCGTCAGATGTTTAAACTTCAAAGTAGTAGCTGCTCACTGGGCTTATGGGGATTATGAGATAAAGTTAATTCTTTAGCTCCCACCAGGCTCGCACTGATGGGTTAATGCCTTACTAATGTTTCAAAAGAGCAACGTGTAATGTATCCACTTGATGCTTTTATACTTTTGGTAGGCGTTTTGACTTCACTGTTTTTTTTTAATCTACACTAATATAATAAAGAGGTAAAGTTAGTTTTTTGTTTGTAAGAGGTATTCTCTTGAATGACTGGTCCGATTGCTATTTTTTTTTTTTACTGATTGAAAGCTGCTTTATTCCTGAGTGATATAGGCTATATTTTATGTACGCGGCACGAAGCCGCGGGCAAAAGCTAGTCTGTTATAAACTAGTGCTAGTATGGTGGTAGGTAACGGATTTGAATATTATGCTATTCAAAAATTAACAAATGGGCTACAAAGCAGGATAAAACAAAAAGTTTGGTATGGATAAAAGTGAGTAACAACAGCCAATTTTGATTCGCTAGACCCCAATGTAAACTATGGTGTGGTTCTAAAGTATGCCAAGAATTAAATAAGGCGTGTCCAATTAAAAAAGTTCAAATCAATAATATGAAAAATCTTTGTCGTCTGATCTTAATTTGCATACCCACGTTAGACTCTATTCAAAAATATTCAAAAGAGTCTGCGCCCACGCTAAATCTAAATTAATAAATAAGATAATTGGAAATTCTAATAAATAAATAAAAGCTGTCTGGAAGGTGATAAAGAAGACAACTGACTTCTTTGGAAATAAGCAGTACCTTTGTACTAATGTCTCTGAAATAAACTGGATGTTATTACAGAAACTGTGTTTTTATGTATAACTATCGATTCTAAACTGCAGTGGGGTGCTCATATATACGAGTATTATTAAAACTCTCTCTGAGAAGATTAAGCTCAGCGCCATATGCAGTAAGAAAAATAAGGCAATCGACAGTTGTAGCCACAGCTTGGTTTGTTTACTATGTTTATTTTCTCAGTATTATGTTTTATGGCGTTTTACTGTGGGGATCTGCAGCTGATGTAGATTCAAATTTCATATTACAAAAAAGAGCAGTCCGGGCTATTTATAAAATGGGTCTCAAAAAATTCAAAATGGTAAATGAATTCAAAGAAATCGATATATTGACACTGCATTCTCTTTATATCTTAGAATGCATTTTGTATGTTCGTAAAAACTTAGGACTCTTTAAAATTAGAAGCGATTTTCACAACAAAAACACGAAATTGTATTACCCAAATGGAGACTACCTAAGACTAGCAGATCATTATTAGTAGTTATTACTAACCTAACCAATAAAGCATATTACAAGATAAAGACTGTGTCGAAGATACCCTTGTTTGACAATGACTTCCTCTGCACATGTGGCCCCTGATAACTCATTCATATTGTGTCTATTAACTGCTCCATTTTTTTAACATATTTTTTTTTTGTTTTTTAGGTTGTATAAAATAATATTTATCAAACAAAAATTGTCCTAGGACTTCGTGTCTCCTATTGTAGGGCTTTTTAACTAAGGATATCTTGTTCCAGTTTTTCGATGTACGTGGTACGATGAGGTGAACTTCGCACGCCGGTTTGTTCGATTGTGGAAATGTGATGAAGGAATCAAGTCGTGTGATGCCCGCGCGCTCTCTTCTAAATGCAACTTGTAAAAAACCAAACGGCTGGCTATCCTACACTTGTGCTTCGGGCTTTATAGATTCTAGAAAATTCCCATATTCAAATAAATAGAAAGAAACTATTATTATTATTTAATATTGTTTAAATGGTGACAAAATGAAAAAAGAGAAGAAAAAACAGCTACCATTATTTTTTTATTGGGGTGTCACCAACAAGTGACACCGGGAATTGATAAAATTATGTAATCAATGTTTTATGGCATTTCGTCATGATTAAGCTAGAAACGTGGAGATAGCAGAGAGTCTTTTATCTTTAGCGAGCCGGCGTGTCACAGTTATTTGGAAACTAAGGGCCAAAAGGCTTCTACCAAGATACTGTCAGAAAATCCAATAGAACTTTATTAATGGCTTAATTATTAACGTGGTGAAGGTTGTGAGGTTGTGCTCGGGAACTTTTATTATACACGTAAAAGTAGCACAGCAGACAGTAGTGTGACCTCCCTGAAGGTCAGCGTTGCCTGTTACGCTGCAGATGGCACGCTGGACCTCACAGGCTCGCAGGGAGTCTTACCTGGCGGCGGACTAGCGACACGCGGATTTGTAACAGTCGTGGAGAGGATTCAGCAATTGGTACTCGAGGTGGCGCTGCACAAGTCCGAGGCTATGTGTTTTCACAGTCCTCGGAACGCGCCACCACCGGGTTCCCAAATAACGGTACGAGTAGGAGCGGTTCACATCGGCGTTAACTCTACCACTATAAAGTGCTCGGGACTCGTCCTCGACAGCAAGATTCGTGAGGAAGAAACGCCCGGGTGTCACTAATGTTTGGATCACCCAAATGACACGGTGGAGCATACGGTAGAGGTGTGCCTTACTTGGGGAGTGCAACGACCTCTTGCGCCGTGCTCTGGTACAGGAAATGGTCCGGAGCGAGAAAGAACGGCCAGCGGTCGCCTCCTTCTCTGGCACTCGTGAGGAGCCCCGATCAGGATCCCGATTCCGATTTCCAGCCACCATAGGGGTAAACTTGTGCGAGCAATGGGTAGCACGACGTCTAGTCGTCCTTTAACGGTCCGGACCAAGCCCGAGTCGTCGACGAGCGCCTCAAAAAGATGTCAGCAAACCTAAAAGGCCCAGAAGGATCGAAGCTTACTGGGGCCATGGGTTATGTGAAAGTGAACCCCGGTTCCCTGGAACGAAGTCAAAGAAAAAACAGAAGTGGGTGTTAGTCAGTACTTAAAAGCGATCCTCCTTGAAAAGGGAGGATAGGTACTCCGTCCAGAAAGGTGTTGTCCATGCAGTTGCCCGAACTAGACTCAAGTATTTCGGGCTGTCGTAAATGTTCTAATCGCTCGCGATGCAGTATCTCGAATTCTATTTTTAATGTGACATTAGAGATGTCGCTACAATACTATCAGTTTTCAGGGTTGCACCTCTAAAGGAAAAAACGGAATCCATGTAAAATTACTTTGTTGTCCGTCGTTTGCCTGTCTGTCTGTCTCTCTGTATGTTTTTAAATTAAAACCATATAAGTACTCAAGTCTGCGGTCGTATATATTGACTTGACTCATGTCGCAACGTATTTATTTATCAATACATATTATAATATAAAGACCCCCGCCGCGTCTGTCTGTCTGTTCGCGATAAACTCAAAAACTACTGCTCCGATTTTCAAGCGGTTTTCAACCACTGGATAGCAAGAACCCGTGCAAAGCCGGGGCGGATAGCTAGTTTATTATATACTTTATTGTACATACAAAAGTAAACTGAAACTAAAACATACACACATACATACAATGGGCGGCCTTATCGCATTCCGCGGTCTGTTCCAGGCAACCTGGAATGGACAGTAATTACCTGGACAAGAAATGGGGCTGTCATTGGTGTTACGAAACCAGTATTAAACATTTATATCATAATAGATATACAGTAGATACATAAATACGTATACAATTATTGAAAACTATTGACAGAAATATAAATAAATGATGACTATCGATATTTACAGTGACAGGTAATGTTCCCTAACGAGTATTTTAAAAGCAGACAACGATTGAGTGCGTTTAATTGTGTCTGCCGTCTGGTAATTCATTCCACGGACGAGCAGCCTGGATAGTAAATGATTTGTCAAAGAAAATCGTGGAATGGATTGAAAATTTAAGTCGCAAGTTCTCTGATGATATTAACAATTTTGTGTAAAAGTGGCAGAGAAACTCAAAACGTTTTTTAAGGTAAAGTTGCGTGAAGGGGAAAACGAGGATATTGTACAGAAGGAAAAAAATATGAGCATTTCGGCGAAAGCGAATTGGCAAACACTTGAGCTATAAACAGAATTTGGAAACGTGATCATATTTGCGCAAACCAAACATAAATCTTATACAAAAACTTTGAAGCCGCTCAAGTTTATCAAGCTCAAGGCTATCGCTACAAGTTTAGTTTGTGTGTTTTAGTCTAAGTCTCCCAAGGGAAACAGTGAAGCAGCGGTGGACGAGTGGTCATGGCCCCGACTTGTTGTTACGTGTTGTAGGTCGCGGGTTCAAACCCAGCCAGGCGCATTACTTTGTGTACTTTATTAAACTTAAACGGTGAAATAAAACATCGTGAGAAAACATGTGACATACACCAACCCGCACCGGGCCCGCATGGTGGATTACGGCCCATTCCATCTCAATGGGAACATTAAAAGTCTGATTATGGTAAGGGAGTCCAAATTCTTAGGGTACTTCCCGTTGGCCCAGAATCTTGAAAGGCATAAAACAAGGTTTTATAGCACAAATATAAGAATAAATCTGAAAACAGTAAAGTTGTTACGTCGCGATTCGAAAAAATCTTCGGGACTCCATTCAGGATTTGAACTATGTACCTGGGTAAGTTTTATTTACATAGTTGACTCACGCTTGCCCTGTTTTTTAAATTATTTTATTTTAAATCAAATATTATAGTAGGCACTTATCGACGCATGACGCATCATGAGTAGGTAAACCAAATATAAAACACTAACTGCCGCACTCAGAGACGTCATTTTACTTTAATGTCAATTAAAGCAAAACCTAAGGTACTTAACATCATAAAGATATAGACTATTATTCAATGACAAAATTAGTAAATCAGAGATTAGCGTTAATGGGCGTCTCTGAGTGCGGCAGTAAGTTCGAGAGCTGTTTTCCTGCCAGGAGTTACCAAGCCCTGCTGACGTTTACTACGAAGTTAGCAACAAAGACTACCTCGTCTTTGTTGCTAATGTATGCCCATCCTGACATTGTTTTATGGCTTTCAAACCTTATTTTCAAACTAATAAGGAAAATGCATTTCTAACATAACTACATTTTAAGCCATACATCACAAAGGTGGGCGTTTCGTAGTGGTCCATGAGTTTTGCTTATATTCAGTCAGTAATGACTTTTAATGGTATCGAATTAAATTGTCTTAGTGCACTAGCTATAAGCAGATTTTTACGAATATGGTTCATATTTCGAGAATGTTACCTTTTTCATTTTTAATTTCTTTAAAATATAGTTTACGAGTCTACACATTGTAGTCACTAGCTATGGGAGAAAAAGTAAAGCCTTTTAGGTTAACCACAACGACTTTTTACCATTATCGCGTTTCGTGAACACTCCTTCCATCGTTACGTCTGACCGTTTTTCGCATTTGCAAAGTAACAGCGATACAAACGCGCGAAAGGGCAGCTCAGCGCTATTAGTAGTACTGAAGTGTTACCAGCACTTGACTGCATCGATGCAAACAACGCAATCAATGAGCGTTGACAGGTAGTAACTACAGAGTGTGATTATATTGATGATAACTAATTTAGTAACAGTTAAAAATAATCTTCATATATTTAATTATATATTTAACTTAACCTAATAAGAACTAACAAAATAAATGTAAAAGCTCTAAAGAACTTAAAACAAAAACAATCTAAAGTAAGTCGACGAAAAATTCCTTCGCATCGCTGTCGACTGGTAATGTACCCAAAGACTGGCGGTATTGCCACACTGAATGGCAATGCTTATCTTCCTATTAATTTGTTTATCAGCTTCTGCATTCCAGCGAATACTCTACTAACGGTGCGCAAAACTTCTGCCCTTCTTTACTTTTATCAGCAAATCTTCGAATAGAAACATCCATTGCACAGATCGTCTTTTGGCTTTGAGTTCGATGGAGCATCGCGTCGGCTTTGACACAGTCGCGTCTTTCGTAGGCAAATGTGTAAAATCTGCGATAACACCGCGACTACTATCGCTACTGTATCGCAATTTTATTGCGTTTTTATTACTACTGAATACGCTGGACGTTTTACTATGTAGCGGCCTCCTTACTACTTCTACCCCGCGAAAATAATTGCAGCTTTTCTCAGGAAAATAATACAAGGTGTAAGGGACAGCCCTCTGCAATTTTTTTTTCAGGAAACGAAAAAAAAAATCAGCCTCACCATACAAAATTAAAAAAAAAACTTGATTGAACAATTTGTATGGCGAGGCGGATTTTTTTTTTCGTTTCCTGAAAAAAAATCTTGTGGAAGGTTGTTCAGTTTCGTCTACTGAGCAAGCCCTAACAGTTTGCGAAGGGCTGTCCCTTAGACATTGTATATACCTACACTTTAACACAAGCAAAAAAAAAATGTTTAGTTAGGTTGTGCACAGCAGTGTAAAGTCTCCGACACAGTGACCGTTGTGCAAGCGATATACGACAGTCACGAGACATTTTTTCTAGTTTCATCGTGTGTATGCTAATTGAGAGGCTGCCGCGTGCTTCAGTGACTAGTGCACGTTGTGATGGGACCTTACACTCTCAGTTATATCAGGGGTATCGGTTAAAACGCCAGTAGAAGAATATAATCCAGCCGACCGAACTTTAGCCACGGTGGCACATTTTTATTATTACTATAATCACATTCTGCTCTATGATTAATTTTTAGCGAGTAAGTGAAAAGTTATGAATGGTTAGGAAAGTACGGTCACGATAATTTGTAATTTATCCTTGAGGGAACCCTAATTTTTACGAAAAATATTTGCTTGGTTTAGAAGTTCAGGTATTTGCTTAGTTTCATGATCTCTACGAGGCCTAAAAGTAAAAACTAGAAAACATTTAAAATAAGTCTTCGAAATACTCCTACGCATCGTGGTTGACTGGTTGTGTTCTCAAAAAAACTGGCGGCAATTTGTGAGCAGTCAGACCCCACGATCCATGTTAGAACCCAAAATGTTAAAAACTTCCACTACTTGAGGTTTTCTGCATCAGCAGTGCCAACTGCAGCATAGCACGACGAGCTAGGAAAAGCGATGGCGCAAGAGTAGCGTCATACATCTAATCATCCCATACAGGGTTACCTATCTTTTTTTGCGACTACATTTCTTACCTTGGGTATACCTGTGTCAATAATAATAACAATTGTGTCAATAATAATAATAAATAAATAAGAAATATTTAAAAATATAATAGATAGGTATGTATATAAAATAAATAAAAAATAAATAAATCTCCTATGAAAATGAAGAAATACCGTCCGGTGATCCGATCATTTGTCATCGTCTCGCGCCGAATGCAGAAACAAGATTAAAATAGAAACCAAATACGCGCAGGCAAAGGCAACTAATAAATAATATTTCGAGTGTGCGATATATTCTCACCTGTCATTACCGACCATAATGATTCCGGCGGTGTGCCGCGAAGCGTCATTTTAACGGCACGCTGCGTAAGCGATGACGCGACGCTTATCAGCGGTTATCACCCCGCGAGCCTCGCACCTCGTGCTGCGTCCAGTCGCGCGTCCACGCTTGTCTCAAGCGCACGTCGCTCGTCGCGCCTCGCAGCCCGCTCCGCTCGCTCCCGATCCACACAACACCTGTAAGTGTAACCCCACATCACCGCTCACCGCACCGGCCCCGCGCCGCTCGCAAACAACCTGTCACTAAAACTTGACTTGACTAATGATGCTCAGTTCTCTGATTACTTTTTATTGTTTGAAGACTGACTCGTCGTGATCGCACTGTTACTTCACAATTTTTGGGGAAAATTGTAATTTTTCTCAAGTGAACACGTGAGTCACTGGAAACGCACCAAGGCCGCATCATCCTAAAGCAAATTTGTCGGTCTTAGTGTATCAGCTCGGATTTTGTTATCGCGTTAGATGCTCTGCCAGTGCCTCTGATGGCCGAGCGTGCTATCGTTTGCGTGAAATCCGTGGTTTTCGTCACAATTTCGTAAATGTCAAACATTCTTGTGCCAGCGCCATGGAGCGGGCGCAGTTATACGGGCGCGCCCGGTGCACTCTCAGTGATTGCTGAAACTGTCGCAGACTTGGTCGACTACGATGACGTCACGGGTCACTGCATCTGCTGGTGTGATGGTAGACATGAAGATGAAGTGCGGTCAGTGTCGGAGGAAAGAATTTTCTTGAATGAGATAGATGTCAGCGTGCGATACGGCAAGCCTTCGTAAACAGTGTTAAGTGTTTGCCAGGCACCTCGAGCTCGGCAGGTGGTTGCTAGCCGACGATGAGACGATTCTCACGCTTACGGAAATCTCATTATATTTGTTTTACATAACTGTTGTCTGCTTTGAGCAAAGTAATGCGAGGTTAATGTGTCGTTTAAAATCGAATTTGAGTATATTTTCGTGAGGAGTGGTGGAGCTAACCGCAGTACGTAGTTCGGAATGTGTCGGATGTAACCGGCAGTTGTTATTGTGCTATTAGCAGTAGTAATAGTCTATTGTGTTCATTAGTTTGTAGCGTCGTGCATATCACTACATCATTGAAAAGACTTCTATGAATGCAGCATCGGCGCATGAGTTGCTTGGCGTACAGTTTTACCAACAGATGAAAGTAATGAACATCCTTTTACTGATGAAGCTAGTGTTTACAAATAGTTCCACAGCTATGAATACTAAACAGTGATATAATATAAAAGTTATGGTCCTTCAACTAAAGAGCCTTGTTTACATATAAATGTAAACAAACAAACAGATTATAACCAGTCTTACATATGTAGCTGTGCGGCGACGACGACGGCGGCGAGACCACAGAGAGCGGGGCGGGAGGGGCAGGGGGAGGAGGGGGGGCAAGGAGGGGGGGGCAAGGAGGGGGGCAAGGTCCGTTCTTTTACGATTCGTTCACTAGAACAGCTGGTTTTGTTCAACAATTAAAAGGTTATGATCAATAATTAACCGATTCATTCTTCGGTTTTAGATTTTACAACCTTATAATGTTTTACAAATTCTCACTTTAACACTTCAGTTCAGAGTTCTTTTCAGCATTTTTTATAGTTCGTACCTACCCACACACTTATTTCACTATAAAATCTTAAAGTAGCTACACCATGTAATGAGTCAGCGATAAAAAATGCATTTACTATTTTTTAGATTATCAAAACTATTTCCGTGAAATATAAGAAAGCGTCAAAAGCCGATGATACAGTTATAAGATAATTAGCTTGCATTGGACTGGCGGGAAGCCATGGGAGAGGTAATCTATGCACTGCCACTAGATAGCCAACATTTGATGCAGACAAGGAGTGGAATTCCTTGCCGGAGTCTGTGTTTCCTGAAGCTATCAGCTTCAGTAAGCTACAACCCGGAAATCTTTAAGTCGAAAGTGAATAGGTTTCTTCTAGGTAAGCGCGTTCCATCGTCGACTGCATCGCCGATTTCCATTAGGTGAGATATCAGTCAAGTGCGAACCTATCAACAATAAAAAAGAGAAGGTGGAAAAGCCTCTGAAGACGTGTAGAATCCATTAAAAAAAACATATTGATATCATAGCGTCGATGAATAGTCGGATAAAATTTTCGCTGACCAGTATTTAGCAACCTGAACAGCTCTTTCATTGACCTCATATAAATCTAGAAGATGCAGGTTGTGGTTATGCAGGACAGGCAGCACTCATAATTATGTGTTATCTATATAGATATGAGAGAGAGAGATACGTATATCTTTCTCTGTCATATAGATAGTTTATATATATAAAATGAGAAAGTGACTGACTGACATATCAATGCACAGTCGAAACTACTAGGACTAGGAACGTGAAATTTTGTACAAGGTCTATGATGTAGACGCACGAAGAGAGGATTTTCAAAGTTCACCCTCTAACGGTATGAAATAGGGTTCCAAAGTTAAGTATATGGAGATACCAAATTTCATACGGACGAAGGCGCTGGCAGAAACTTGTTGATTAATAAACTAACTTTTTTCATGTATCTAAATACTACGAGACTAGAGACCTCTATATATCTAAAGATAATCGGCTGAAGTCCTATGTCCAATAATTACAAATGTGCATTAGTTGGTATACTTTCAGTGTAAAGCAATTACCTAAACAGATTAATTGCTTTACACTGAAAGTATTCACTAGTTAATAAATCTAAATATCTCTTTTGGGTAAGAAGATAATGTAAGAATAAAGACTCTGAGTGAAAGTAGCACCAGCAACGAAAATGCTAAGGAGTAGCCGATTGAGGTGAAGTAGACCGGAATATAGAGGAGTGAGGACTTTATCACAAGGAAACTGTCGATTAAGCTATTACTCGAGTATGTTATGTAACAAAAGACGCACACCAGAAAAAGGATGGAAGCACTTACAAATGACATAGCTACCAAACAAGTTAATTATAGAAGTCGCGCTGTAACCTTAAAAATAACGAGTAACTTTATAGGTGCATTAGAAGGAAATAATACTATAGTATTAATCAAGTTGATAGATGAGCAGAAGCATGATGACCATTTGATGATACTGGCCGTTTCCGAAAGTGATATATCATGCTTAATTAGGTTATATTGTAGTATGTTTGTTCTGAAGGCTACATGTCTGCTGATCGTCAAATCAGCATAAATCATCATAATAAGGGGCGGTGATTGTCGAGATAATGAATCTCTGATGAACATATATCTTTGTTTTATTAGATAAAAAACAAAATGAATACTGAATAAAAGTAGCACCAGTACTGGAAATGCTAAGGAGTAACCGATTGGAGTGATGTAGACAAAGGAATGAGGTTCTTATCACAAGGAAACTGTCGAATAAGCTCGAGCAACTCGAGTATGTTATGTAACAAAAGACGCACACCAGATAAAGGATGGAAGCACTTACAAATGACATAGCTACCAAAGACGTTAATTATAGAAGTCACGCTATAACCTTAAAAATAATGAGTAACTTTATGGATGCATAAGAGGAAAATAATACTACAGTATTAACCAAGTTAATAGATGAGCAGAAGCATGATGACCATCTGATGATACTTGCCGTTTCCGAAAGTGATATCTCATGCTTAACCCTTCAGATACCGTCAATTAGAGACACAATAGTAAGACAATAGATGCGCGGCCACCGGGTGTCGCTTGGGGATTCATGAATTAATTAGGTAATATCATAGTATGTTTGTTCTGAAGGCCACAAGTCTGCTGATCATCAAATCAGCATCAATCTTTATAATACTAATAAGGGGCGGTGATTGTCGAGATAATGAATCTCTGATGAACATACTCGTACATCTTCGCTTTATCTAAGAACTCATAAGAATTTTCAGAAATGTTTGGTCGGGAGTAATTCTTCGGATGGTTTGGGCGGCATCGTTCGTGAACGGATTCGTATCATTGATGGTTGGGGCCTCGTTCTTCCATATACTTTTTAAATTACCTTCTTAGTGTTAGTCCCATCTCTGCTGACATCCCCTGATACTGACTGACAGCTCCAATTCTATTAACATTACTATTCATTGACTGTAACCAAGCATTATTGATATATATCTATTAATTTGAGTAACAATGTCTTGCCACTTCTCATCTCGATGTCTAAGATAAGTTAATCAGTAGGCACTCGGCGTTTCTAATGCCACTGCAATCGGTACTGCTTACAAGTGTTTGATTATCTCAAACTAGAGTTTGATGATATTTGTATCCGGTGATTGTGTCAGGTACAAGTTATCAAAATATTGTTTTCTGTCTAGCTCTGTATGACACACGATTGTTTAAAATTTTCTGATGGGAAAATCACTGATGTACACAAAAGACCAAAAAGTCCCAATCATTGGGACTGGAATATTTCATCAGTAACTGTCCCGAAGTTGTAATGTTTCCGGACAGCTTAGACCATGATTCATTTCAACTCTTCTTCTAACTTTCGAGAAATATTTTTAATAATTTTTACAATCAGTATTGAATGTTTACCAAAAATCTAGCAAATCAGAACCTTAGGCGTCATATTAACATATTGCCGCGGCAAAATATTCCCGTGCCCCAAGAGAGGGCTCCTCACTCGACGCTGTCTATACCTTGCCGTCTTCACAATTTAGGGACTTAGACGTTTTTGCCTTGATTAATTTATATCTGTCCCCCGAGATTCAGCGCCATGCAATATTTCGACACTAGGCCTTGAAAAATTCTGTAAAGAAAATATTACATATTTATTAATTGATGCTTTTTGCACATACCACTATACAAAAGCGGACTTAATGCCTTACACATTATCTGTCAATCGGCCTTAGGGTGGTGCAGAAACATAACATGATAGGTGCAACTTAACAAAAAGGCAAACAGAAGAGAAACAAATACAACAGTAAATACATTCATATAAATAAGCAATGCGGTAGTGAAAAAAACAAATCTAACCAATCAGTGCTGTGATGATTCTAACAACTTTTTGCGAATATGCTCACGTACTTTCACCTTAAAGGAAAGCTGGTTGTTATCCTGATATTTAGAGGGAGTACATTCCAAAGAGATATTGTCTGGACAAAAAAGGAGGAGTGGATAAGCCCGGAGCAGTATGAGGGACATCGTAGACATTCGTAGAAGACGATTATTTGTAGACCAAAGATTTGTATTGTCCCCAGAGCAGAGATATTGAAGTTTTGATATCAAATAAGAAGGGGAAGAAGGATTATCTAGAAAAGAGAACAAGGTAGTCAAGGCCCTTAGTGCTCTACGCTCACGAATGGGTAACCATTTTAAGAGCAAATGCATTAATCGCCCTGGATCCATAAAATAGTTATAGTTAAAAGTACTAAGTATTCTGTGGTCGCATTTCGAAACTTGTTGATCCAAGGTTAGTTATTGGCTTTGTTAGCATTATTTACGTAAATGTCAGCTGTACGTCGGTTCACGTCAAAAGAAACAGTTTCTTTCTACTTCAGCATATTCCTGAAACTATCCTAAGCTATAATAAACGGCTGACGTTGCCCAAATCCGTATTATTATCGATTGAGTTTCAATGTCACGCGACCGGTAATAGGCTTAGCAGTCAGCGGCTGTTTCGTAACGCGGCGTGGTCGTGACGGTCACTGATCAATTTCTTACTTATCCACTGAAAATAGTGTTCCTGCTGTGATTATACTTTAGTAGCGAATATTAGGAGTACTAGGTCCGAGGATTGAACTTTTTTTTTTTCGATGTGGAAAGTCATCTTATGACAAAACCTGCTCTTGAGCGGAGCGGGAGATAGTGTCAGACTAGCGTTCATACCGGGGCACGAGCTCCCTTTCGGACAACCCTGTCCCCAGTAGGCTTCGACCCAGCTGGGCCCCTCCTGCTGCTGACAAATCCTTAAGGCGCTCGAGAACAATGCGCGCCGTAAACATCTTGGACTCGATCTATTACCGGACGATCGGACAGCAAGCTACCTATAGCTCGCCGTCCGCGAGCCCGCGTCTACGGTGGCCAGAAATCGGGATCGGAATCCCGGCGGCGGCGGCGAGGGCGCCGTAGCCTGATGCGGTCGGCCTTCTCCTTTACTAGCATTACTGCTTCGCAGAAGGAAGCGACCGCCTGCCATTTCTCCTCGCTCCGGACCATGGCCTCGACCAGGGCCCGGCGCGAGAGGTCTCCGCCGCCGATCGCACCCCACGAGGGCATGGCGATGCTCCACCCAGGCAGGGCACACGTCCTCGACTGTGTGCTCCACCGTGTAGTATTGATCTGGAGGATCATTGCATTTTAGACGGCAAACCACTTCATGCACACTTTTTTTTTTCGTCGTCATAAGCTGCAGTTATTCCCAACAGAGTAAAACAAAATAAATAATATATTAACATTTAGCTTTGCAAGGAACATTTGATACTTAGTCGATACTTATGTAGGTACATGTCTGCAGCCTATATTAATTATAATATTCATCTAAATTGTCCTGTTAAGGTACTCGCATTTCTTACTGGGTGGTCCAAAATTAGATTTCTGTCATGTTTGTTACTGTTTACTGTTATTAACTAATTTTATAAAAAAATTGAGGCTAGAACATTTGACTTAGAGATTTTTTTATTAGGTACTTATTCTTAAAAGGACCAATGTTACAGTGTGTTAATTAGTACTTACGTCTATCGACTGCATATTATATTTTATACTCGTAAAACTATAAATTATGCAGTCGTTATCTTATAATAACTTCAAGTTGTATTCTATACCTAAGTTTCTCTTTACATACAAAAAATTAGCATTGAGTTGTATCCGCATTACTTACGAACAAAACCAGTTAAATAGCGCAACTCGGCGGATGAGATATACCTAGCTGTCGATGACAATAAGAGCAAAAACATCAAAATTCATAATTTCAAGCATGTACCTACCAACAAGTAATACTTTAGTACTCCTAAAATCACGAGCAAAACACAACCTATTTACTCAGGTACATGTTACATAACACTTGCACATAATAGACTCGTTAGGCTACTACTAGTTATTAGGTGTTTCCTGTACCTAACTACAGGAAACACCTAACAAGTAAGAACGCAACCTCTCATTTTCATTATTGTGGTGCGCTATCCTCAACAAAACTACCCATTAAACAATAAACCTAACAACTTAATGGTACATCTCTGTCACTTTTAATGAACCAGTATATTTGACGCCATCTTGGATGCATTTGTTGACGAGCGTGTGTTTAACGTAATTAGCTGACACTGACTTCAATCGGACACTCTTTAAGAAAAATGACAAGCAGATTTGTGTTAGTAGAGCTGTGACTTGCTATTGGTGGGCGCGGCGTGACGTCGGCAGTAGTCAGCCAATCAGTAGCCGGTTAAGTAGTAAATGGTTTATGTTTTGGCGGGATTGTTTAAATCAAATACATAGAATACAGGTTACTTCTAAGCAAGCTGGCACCGCGCGTCGTCGATAATATAATTAATATCACTTACCATCAGGTAGTGGTGAAATGCGAGAATCAATAATAAAAAAATGCATCCCTATATAGTAGGTAGTAGAAAGTAGTTTTTGTGTTATAGTATTTGAGGCAAATTTCACGCTTTATTCCGTTTTAATACCACTCATCTAATACCACTGGTATTTGTTTGAGCCCGTGTTTATTGCCTATTCCGAATTTCCGAATTATATAGAACCTTTAATTGAAATAAAATCCAGTTATATCCAAAAAAGTATTTATTTAATAAATATCTAGTTTAATAATAAATTTGTGTTCTGGTAACCAGCTCTAAATAACAACAAGGAACCATTTTTTATGGTATGGGTTCGTACATCGAATATACACATTCGTTCGGAGTCTGTGTTTCCTGATAGCTACAACCCGGGAATCTTGAAGTCGAGAGTGAATAGGTTTCTTCTAGGTACATAAGCGCGTTCCATCGTCGACCGCATCGTCGCTTTCCCTCAGGTGAGATAGCGGTCAAGCGCAAACCTATCAACAATAAAAAAAAACATTAAACTAAATAATTTAAAGAGTGGTCTCCGTTCAGAATCTATACATATAATAAAATCGTAGGAAAGTCAAAACTGTACATTGAATATTTTTTTAAAAGAATACTTGGAGCGTGATCTACAATCGATATCGAAGTCAAAAATATAGTTTTTAGAATTTTTGTCTGTTTGTCTGTTTGTCTGTTTGTCTGTATGTATGTCCGGGCTAATCTCAAAAAGTACTGCACAGATTTACTTCAAATTTTGCATGAATATTACTAAGAGGTCGGGTCAACATATAGGCTAGATATTATCACGCTATCACCTACGGGGGAGGAGCTGTGAATCTTTATTTTTCTTACGCATTCTGTGACAGCGTGTAATCTAACGACGCATATTTAAATGTTGTTTTTGAGTAAGCCATACTATTATCTAGCTTTACACTATAAAAACTACGCCATTTAAGTAACTTGGGCAGAGAAACAGTTATTTTAATAAATGTTAGTAGTATAAAGACAATTTTAAAACAGCGCCATCTATGAGATATCATAAAAATCAAATCAAGTTACATGACACTTTTTGGAAATTAATAATTTAAATTTGATTATGTTGGCGAGGTTAGTAGTTAGTTATTCTTAAAATTCATAGATGGCAATGTACATTTTCTTCATAAAAGTTGTATCGCATATTTCGTTTTGACAAATTCAAGTTCCAACAAAACTCTCAAAATCTTGAGCAGAGTTGAAGAAGACAATTTAATAAAAATGCTGTGTTAAGTATTACAAAAGAGTTATGTTCATTGATGATCATCAATTTCATGTAGTTAGTACAAAATAAATACTTTTGTTCGGTACCTATTAATCTATGTGATTATTGCTTGGCAATTAATATATTTTCATGTCGTATGCCTAATTATAAACTTTACTCACTCGGACACATTTAATTTATGTTAAAATAGTGTAAAGTCATAATAATTTTTCACCATAAAAATGTTTCCTTTTCCAACAAAAGGAGCGATCAAGCGACGTTTGCTTTACAGAGCTCTGATAACGGTCGGTCGCTACATCAGCACGTCTGAAGCGGTTTGGCGGATACTGGCGTTCTCTATACATGACAGGCATCCTACCGTCATACATGTAGACGTTCACCTAGAGAAGAAACGGCCAGCGCATATATTTTGATCCCGAAAACGTTGCTGAGCGCTTGGAAAATCCGCGACAACCAACTCTGTTAAAATTTTTCAGGCTCTGTAAAGTCGACTAATTTGCGAGATCCCTTACGTATGACGAGGGGCCTTCATATTAATCTTACGACAAGCAAAGGGGTGTATATAACCTACATCAACGAGGAGGTGCTGTGGAAGGTTTTCCGGGAATTTTCAAGGACACCGCATTGGGTAGGGTTTATACCGTGCATCCGAATAATGGCGAATGCTATTTTCTGCGGTTGTTACTTCACACTGTCCGATGGCCAACATCTTTCGCTTTTCTGAAGACATTTGATAGCGTGGAGTATCCCACTTACCACGCAGCCTGAGTAGCACGTCACCTTCCCGACCGTGACAAAAATTGGGAATGACACCCTCGCGGCGAGCGTCAGTAACAGTCCCAGCCGCATGCGTCATCTGTTTGCCGTCATCTTGGTGTTTTGTGGAGTCGCGAACCCGGTAGCTTTGTGGGAGAAGTATCGCCATCATCTGTCTGAAGATTTTCTACGAGCTTTGAAGCGTGCTACTGGAGATGAAGTCAAAGTAATTGATGAACGCGTGCTGAAAACCTGTCTCAGTTCACTTCAAGATGTGGTAATTTCTATCGGCGGCAATCCACTGATTAATTATGGGTTACCAGCTCCCCAATCATTACCGCATCAAGACCGTGGAAATCGGGAGTATAACGCCGAGACCAATTACGATCCGGGCGAAATGACCACCGTGACCACCATACGAAATTACCATATCGCTTATTCAGAGCAAAAACAAATTTACGACACCGTCCTTGAAATCATTGGGCAAAACCAGACCTTCGTTGTGGTCATAAGTTCGTACGCTGCGTTTGACCATTTATATGAGAGCTCGGCTCGATGGCAATGCACGTGCTCGAGAATTGTCCGATGTCCTTCTAAGTCTTGGCGAAGGCACTCTACCAGAAGACAGAGGTGTAAAGGTGATGCTTCCAGAGTCTCTCGGTAGAGTGGAATCCAGCTTAGAAGAACTCATTCGCTGTGTGTACGGGGACATCAGTCGTATACCGCACCAGCAGAATTCTTCGATGTGTGAGCCCAAAAATGCTGCACCAATTAACGAATGCATTCTCTTGGAAATTGAGGGTAATGAGAAGTAGTCTACACTTCGGTAAAACCTTTGGTCGTCGTGCAAGATGACGCCACACATTATCCCGTGCCTACCGGGTTCAGGGTTATCCGAAAGGAAACTAGAGCCCGGTATGAAGGCTAGAAGGAAAGGCGCGGGGTTTTTAGTCAGTAAGGGTCTGACACTATCTCCCGCTCCAACCAAGAGCGGGTTTTGTCATAAGATGATTTTCCCCGTCGACAAAAAAAAACCACATTATCCCGTGGGATTTCTGAACTCCCTGTCAGCGAGTGGACTTCCAGCGCATACCATCAAGCTGAAGATTGGTGTCCCGATTATGCTTCTTCGGAACCTATCTCCTCCGAAGTTGTGTAACGGGATTTGCCTTAAAGTTATCACGCTCCACAGACACACCATTGAAGCGGAAATTCTTTTGGGTTGTGGCGTCGGCGAGGCAGTATTTATACCACGCATTCCCCTCATACCTCATAACTTCCCGTTCCGATTCAAGCGCGTACGGTTCCCCGTGAGTAGGTATTTGCTTCGTGATGACCATCAATAAGTCACAGGGGCAGACACTGAGGGCAGTGGGTGTCACCCTCAGGACGAGTTGCTTCTCACACGGGCAACTGTACGTTGCTTGCTTCCGCGTCACCAGTATTGACTCTCTTTACATTTTGGCTCCTGGCAGCATAACTACCAACGCAATTTATAGGGAAGTGTTGTAAAGTATTATACCTTTGTATGTATTTTTACTCTTTTATGTCCTGGAATGTATTCCTGCATTATTTTCCCTATTTCCTTCAGTCACATCTTATGACTGAACGCAGCAGGATTCCCATATAACTCTCTTCACTTGCAAAAAAAACTTATATTTTAGTTTTTTTTTGCAAGGTATTTTTGGTGCTGTAGAGCCTTCACGCAGACGACGTCGCGGGCAGCAGCTAGTAGGCAATAAAATGCGTTCAAAGTAATACTAATGGTATTAGATTTTTGGTATTAAAATAAAATAAATCCATTTCACAACTGGTTGTTTCTGTTTTAAACAGCGACGATGCTATTTTCAGTTAACTTGAGCTTGTGAGGGTGGAGTCAGTCGAGAAAAATCTAGAGATCAATCGTTCTTTATGATGCCGGGGATTTATCAAATTACATTGTACAATTACAAGTTCCCATATGTGTTCCTGAGAAAGTAATCAAAGTAATCAGTTTACGACTGTATTATTTAGATATTCGTTGAAGTAGTTGTGTGCAAGAAACTTCACGGTTTCAGCACGACAGGAGCTGTTGTCATTGTCAGTGTCAATAGAATAGAAAAAACTTGTACAGCCAGTATCCACAGCTTTTAGTGCTAACATACGACAGGTATCTCTTCGGTTTGCAATCGGAACTGCGTCTACAAATAAACCATATAAATTCAATGTGTGTGCACTATCTACACTTAGTTATATTCAGTTATAAATTTAGCAAATGATGAATTCGTACGTTTCACTCCTCGATCACGCCACGGAACAGAAACGCTCAGAAGGTACAGCATTCATAACTATACAGTTTAAAATGTTTGAGGGAACCATTTACATGCCTACTTAAAAAAATCTGATGTTTCCTTTGGGTATAAATGGTTAGCATCAATATTTACAGCCCTTTCCACCTCAACATTCCACCCTGTGCATGCCAGATAAGCGAACCATTAACAGGTTCTTTTGAATTGGTAAAATTTCGATAATTAAAAAAAAATATAGTCTATATAGCATCACTTTACGAATTACAGGAACAGACCAGTAACTAAAAATGCGGGTGATACCGCGGACGAAAGCTAGTAATAATGTACCCGTTATAACACGGGTGACGCAAAAGTAATGTGCCTTATTGTTGGCAGATGGCACCTAATTACAATGTGTTTTAACATTTATATTGTAGAAATATAGAAAAGTGGTCCGTAAGTCGCGGAGGATTTTTGGAACCTCCCGTTTACCAGCACAAACCACGAACCTTGTAAGTCTTGACAACATTGAAGACGAAATCATCACTATGGAGTCAGTCGTGTTGCAAGCAACAATTTGAACTGCGGTAACACGAGCATTGTGTATCAACTCGAGAGGTGGCCATTTGTGCGCTAATTTTCCAATTAACATAATCAATTTCACACTTTCAAGTAAACTTTTTATGGTAACAAAATCCATTTTTTATATAGATCTAACTAAATGGAAGCTAATTAAAATGTATCCTATGTACTATTAATATTCGAGGATATAGTCTACCCGAGTCATTCAGCCTTTTCTGCCTTTTGGAGTAACAGTCATAGATTACTATCGGTGTCACTGTGCAGTCTTAGGTGTTCTTGGTGATTTCTACGGCTTATTTCGAAGTGCGGCTTTAAGTGAACCTTCTGCTTTTGATATACTAAGCGGCTCTGTATTCAAATCTGTAGTCACGCGAAGTGAGGGCATTGACCGTTTTCAGAGCAAGTAACGACTCTTACGTTATGTTTGCAGTACATTGTGCGTTCTGCGGCATTTGTTGTTACCGACGTATAACTGTAGTACTCGTAGTATGCCATGTAATGGTAGCAATGCGATGTATTTGATATCACTTGCTGTCTGCTGTAGACGAATGTAGTGCTTCATTGAAGAATATCCATCTGGCTTTGTGTTCCGCAGTGACTTTCTGAAGTCACTGTTTTATGGCTTGATTATAAACCCTCGCAAAATTGGCAACTGAAGGAACACTGTGGGTTTTAGTAATCTAGTCTAGTCTTTTGATGATATCCCTCAAAAAAAAGAAAAAAAAGCGACTGACACGGTGTTTATAGAATATAATATACTACCTTCTGCCAGTGGCTTTGCCCGTGTGAAAGTAGGTTTCTCCATTCAAACTTTGGACTCCCGTTTTTATTCTTTTAAGTTATTTGAACCAGTGCATAAATCGTTTCACTGCTTTAAGGGGCGAATTTTTGAAAATCCTCTCTTAGTGCTTTGGAGCCTGGAAAGAAGCCTTGTGCATAAGTTAACGCTTCTAGTCGCAGTAGTTTTGGCTGCGCATTATGCCAGTCAGTTAGTTGTTTCTTTTATATATTTTAGACTTATTCGTTTCCAAACACAAGCAAAGCCACGTAAACTTCCGTACTTTATTCCTTTTAACATAAATAACATAATTTTAAACACAGAAAGTCGTATTTACCTTGCGATTAGCGTGCGTTACATCAGCGCGCGTGAAGGCACTTACGCTCTTCTTACACACACGAACCCTCCTTCGGCTTGGTCGGAGTCGGGTCAGTGTGACACTCGTGGGGTATACCAGTGAAAACTTATATAAGTGATTGTAAATCGAGTTAGTGGTCCCAACAACTTTACCTACATGCTCGCTGACAGCAAACTGATGTCTGGAGTGTAGACTAGTAGCTCAGTAAGACTTTCAGTGTTCCCGCTTACAGCCGTAAAAAAATACCTCTTCTAACATTTTTTTGAGGTGGCCTTTTTTTGTGGCTCGTGTGCGGCGCTGTCGTTACAAAAAAACGCTAGAAGCCGCTTCAAGCTTCTCCGGCCACCAGCGGTCCCGCGCTTTAGCTGTTTTTTTGCGGCAGCTTCTAGCTTTTTTAAGTGACCTCTTTTAGCGTTTTTTTATAATAGAATAGCATTTATTCGGAGCAAGCAACACAAAATACCACAACATAAAAAATAATAAAAAAAAAACAAGGAAAAAAAAAGAAAGAGTACAGAAATACAATACAGTTGCATTAAATGTGCCTGAACCGAAAGGGCCACCAACTCAGCAACTAGTGTGCGGCGGTGTCTCTTCTAGCGTCATTTTGGGGGGAGCGTTTTTTTTGAGGCCCGTGTGCGGGCACATTTTTTCTTATATTGAGGGAGATACTTCAGCATTGAATTAGGTAAAACAAAACTCAAAAAAACGCCACCGCAGAAAAATGTTAGAAGCGACCACAACAACAAACTAGACCCCGCCGCTTGTGGCCGGAGAAGCTTGAAGCGGCTTCAAGCATTTTTTTGTGGCGGCACAGCCGCACACGACTCACAAAAAAAGGCCGCCTCAAAAAGAAGCTTAAAACGGCGTTTTTTTGAAGCTCGTGTACGGGGACAGTAAGGTGTACATTTTATTTCAGTATTTTGAAAATTTCAAATTTTACAGAAAATACAAAAGATCCACGTGCTCGATAACCTGCGCATGCCTACAATAGAGTTACAACCGTAGTATCGACAGTCTCAACCACGCTCGCTATTGAACCAGCACAATGGGGCAGGAAATCCCCATTAGCATCAGAACGAGCCTACCCCAACCGGGATCACCTTGACTGATCGCTATCGCCGACTATTTCTGGAGACAACAATTTAATGTGTCTCGTTGTAGCGGTTATTTTAGTTCTGTCGGATCTTTTCAACTGAAAATAAAACACGAATAAAATAATATTAAAAATTAATATTAAAATAAGCATACGTTATCCAAGTAGTTATGTAGGTGCTATACATAGAAGTAGTTATGTGGCTGTAATCAGCACAGCACTTGTGCTATTCGTAAACATTGAATTCGATTTTTTTTAAGTAGGTATCTACATCTTCTTATTATATCTACTCCTTAGGTATATTCATATTATCACAGGAATATCACAATAATATCTACCAAAAAGGCGAAAGTTTGAATATTTGTATGCTTGTTATTTCTTTACACTTGAATGGCTGAACGGATTTCAATGTAACACGGAATATGTCCTGGATTAACGTAAAGAATATTTTATCCCAGGAGTAACTATCCCGTGATATTTTGCTACCATGTGTTAGGCAAAGCCGCTGGCAGCGGTTACCTAATAAATACATTTTCAAAATTCCATCCACGGTACGCTAGTATGATGAGGACCCGGTGGACCGTATTGTTGCATGCGCTGTGTCTATGTCTGAGTATGGTTTCCGTACTTAGTCCTATGCGGACCATTGTACGTGGTGTTCCATGCACCATTCATAGAGATAATATATCAGCAATTCGTAGGGATTTAGCAGAGCCAATGTCCGCTAGGGCCATAGGATTTTTTGAAAATAAAGCCGATTGACACAGGTGTGGTTTTAGTTAGTAAAACTCCGGCACGTCCTCCTGCTCTATCCTAGAGCAAGAGAAGTCATTGGTAACCCACTTCAAAAAAAAACTTTTAATAATTTAGTAGCTCAGGGTTCGTTCCGAACTAAATTCCTCTAAAAGAATGGCTGTCAATGTCATAATTGATCTCGTTTTTTTTGTGTTATTTGAAATGGAATAAAAGTTGTTTTAATAATTTATTAAATGCTTTATGCATACAAAAATACAGAGGCGAATGTACCAGTCAACCTTCGGGTGATGAAGAGAAAAATAGTTGCAATAAAAAAATGGGGAAAAAAGCGAATACAAGAATAGATATACTAATAAACTATAGATACCTATATAGGTACAATAATATTATATCAGTACTCAAATAAATAAGTTAAGTAAATAACTACACTACTATAGTCAAATAATTCATCCAAGACCATTGGAAAACATTAGCGGTGTGTTGATACTAACCAACTTCTTACGAATTAGCTCGCGACCTTTTGTTTTGAATGTTTTGAACTAAGCTACTTAAAGTTTTAGGATTATTCACAACCAAATTATATTGAAGTGAAATGGGGAATAGATAACACAAAGATTATTTAGGTTGGCCTATCAAAAGAATTACCACTATATTTGAAACATCATTACTTAGTTTCAAGATGATCAGCCATTTTTTCTTCATTTGAACATTACGTAAAAAAGGTCATTGAATTATTCCGGTCCGAAACGCTCTGTTTTTGTGCTCATGGTAAATAAAGGCATTTATTTCGGCAACTATAATTGAGTGATACGATTTTATTGGAAATCATTTGTAATTGATTCATTTTATTGACAAACCGACGACTTATTCACTAGTTCAATACATAGAGATTTTGCAAAATTGTGGTGAATTTGTAACTTGTAAGCATGTACCTTTGTATAGCAATCATTCATTATCATCATCACCATTTTCAGCCGGTAGACGTACACCGTTGGACATAGGCCTCCCCCAAGTGTCGCCACAACGTACGATCCTGTGCCTTTCACATCCTTTATCCTCTGTACTATACCGTCCATACGGTTTGTATAGCAAATTATAAAAAAGATCGTGAACACATAAAACTAATTAAATTATAATTGCATTGAAATAAATTTGCCTGCTGCGTAGATACTTTTCGTGCGATTATAATTTAGATGTCTTCAAGGCTAGAGGGAATAGGATCTTAATAAACTAGTGCGGTTGACCATCCACGATTGCATCACTGCTTACCGTCATTTGGGCTCGCAGACCAACACTGGTAGATATCATGTAAAACATATTTTTTTTTCAAATTGTATTGCAACAAATCAAGAATGCCGTTGAAATGTCAGAGAATTAAATTAAAATACCGGGTAAAATGGGGTGAATGGAAACTCAAGGGTGAATAGAAACAAAACTTCAAAGGGTATTTTCTCGATATTTAAATGTGTCTTGCAGCATTTAACTATATCAAATTATTAATGGATTGTTATTCTAAAAAGTCGATACTTTGCTAGAGGGCGATAATATAATATCAAAGTGAAAAACCAAATCAAAGTTTTGTTTCTATTCACCCCTGAGTTTTTATTCACCCCGTTTTACGGTATAATGAATTGAGATCAATTACATTTATATAGAAATAAAAGTAATACATGTAGGCACGAGCAAGGATCTGTTTATGAGGCTCTGTTGCTAACTGTTCACTATCATACGGCTTTATGTTACCTTATCGAATTCTTCTAATCCACCTGGTGACGTATGAATCTGAGAGAGTAAGTTTCTGTAAACAGTCATTATACTATCTTATTATTATGGACCGTCACATTAGCTGTTTCGTGATTATTTCTAATGGGAGGTTTTAATATCGTGCGGATTTCATTACGCATGCGGGTTTTTCTCGCATGTAGAAAATTACATAATGCTCAAAAAAGCGTCCCGCGTGCGTATTCCATGCACTCTATAAGTACTTGTATGTAATGGACATTTGTGGGGGTTACGCGTGCGAAGCAATCCCGCATGCGTGATCAAAACCGTACGATATTAAAAACACCCTCACTAACAGGCACTTCGTTAGGGTCTGTGCTCATTTGAGACAAGACGTCTCAGACCAGACCAGTCGGAGACGTCTCAGACAGATCGGAGACGTTTTAGACAAAACTGTTTTGTCTGCGACACGGAGCGCTAAGGCTGTTGACAAAATATCAAAATATCGTTATTTTTTTCAAATTTATTTTATCGGCTTTGTCTTAAAAAATAATCGTAAGTCGGCTCAAAAATAATTTACTCAATTTAAATTTCATGATATTTATTAAACAAATTGAATTAAAAAAGTAAGAAAATGTAACATTCTCAGTAATTATTCTTCAATTTTAATGAAATATTGATGCGTACCAATACTTCTTAAGAGGTTTACAAATACATGTTTATATGTTCAGCTGTTTGAGTAGGTATTGCGATTATAACGATATTTTATCAACAGCCCTAGCACCCCGTGTAGCAGACAAAACAGTTTTGTCTGAGACGTCTCAGACAGTTGGTACATTACGTCCTCATTCTCAACTCGTCCGGTTCAGATTTCCGCTGGACCTATAAAGAGTTGCGTAAAATGATAAACAGCACAGAAATTGATAGATTCGAAAAACCGTTCAAATGCGCCACGGAATCCACCCACTCCGTTACAAGCGCGTACACACGCGAAATTAACTTTGTTGTAAAAGAGGCATTACAGTAATGTTTCCAGAAAAAATATTATTAGTTGGTTAATTATATAAAAAGTAACATATTTACTTTGCTAGTTCGTAAAACAGATAGAAGTTAAAACAATATAAAAAAGAAAAGCTTCAGCTTTGTTTCTCATTACTTTTGGTACAAGATACAAAATTATTTATTTTTGCTAAAACATGAGTACTTATACATAAATGCAAGATGTTATATAAAATTCAGTTGTGTCGTTGTCATGTTTTGCCTTAATGGTATATAAATTATAATTGAGTAAGAATAAATGTCATAAAATTAATATACAGTCTTAATCTAATTAATGAGCACTCAACTGGCTGCGGTAAGCCAGATTTAATTTTCACACCCCGCCTTAGTGGTGGGGTGGGAAAATTTACAGAAGCTCCCATCAAAAGTAATCTTAAAAGAGAGAAAGAAATGTTTATGGAATATAACTTGTAGTAAGCCCTACAAGGGTTAAATATACAATCGAAATATTTTGCTTAGTAACCTAAATAGAAAGAGTACCTGACATATTATGAATGCTTTCAATGGTTTAGCCGTGACAGAGGGACGGACGAACTGATGACAGAGCAATAGGATTGCGTTTGGACGAAAATTCATAGACGTTTTTATATGCATTCTTGCTACCGATAATACCAGATCTGGTCGTATAAAGGTCCGCATCCGCACTCGGAGTCCAACAGCGACAACAACTGAGTATACGAAGCGACGTGATCAGTTTTATAGCAATATTTTCAGATCCGGCTACTAAACATTTTTATGACTAAATATTTGTTATCTTCTGAATACCTAAATGAAATCATTAGAAAGGTTTTCCGTGACATCACTTTATTCTCACTTTGTGCCGCTGTTATGGGGGAAATTAAAATTATAATCGTAAAACAATTCTCCTATAATAAAGACAAGTCCATCAATCTTTTATCTTTGATCAAGGAACTAAAGACACGCTGATTAACTGTAATTACATCGGAAAATTGCCTCTTTCAAGAGAACTGAATGATTTTCCTTATCTGACATATTTTCTTTCCCTTTCACCTGGCCGGCGCAAATGACGAGCCCTTATATTTCATGAAACCATTTGAATATTGAACAACACGAGAAAACAAACTTATCTGATGGCTTCATATCTCATTTATCACAAATTCTTAAGCAAATCTGCGTGTAAGAGCAGGACAGACGTTCCACGTCCATCGACCTCGTCGTAACTCCTAATTAAAATACGATTGAGATTAAACTTTATGTCTTTGTGCTAGAGTGGTGTTTGAGATTGAGTGTGCGGTAGTTATGGTGTTATGGTTGGAGGCTATAGGTCAGGGTTGAGTGCGGAGGTCGCGCTGCTTCCGAGTGTTCGCGGGGAATTAGTCGCGACAATGGCGAGTTACACGCTATCTTGTGACAATCTGATTGTGGCGTAACTAAACTGGACCAAGCTAGAGACGAGAGCTCGCACTGGCCGATGTGACAGCTAATGAATACTGTGCTCAAGTACCTACCTCAAAGTCAAATGTTACATACTGACCTACCACAGCGGCTTAAGTCACTAATTAACTTAATGAGAAGGCAAATTGCAGAAACCTTCTCCGAATACTCTGAAATAGAATAGAAAATACAGAAGTTTAAGGAATAATTACTGGCCTTTCCGATCTCCAACAGAAAACTATTGGTTGAATACTAAACACAAATAATAACTGCAGCAACGTATTGATATTTACTGCATTTCAACAAAACAAAGTTACACCGGCAGCAGAATCGTTAATATAGCAAACATTTCACGAATATGAGCTATACAAAGCAAACAAGTAATCCTCGAACAGAACGCGAGGCAATCGGTCTTGGACGAGAAGCACACGGCGATGCACACGTATCGATACGCGGCCCGGGGTTTACTCTAAGGAGTAGCTCGCGGCTTGCGGGCGTAAGCTTTGAATAGCGAAGTATGCACGCTATGCTCTAGTTGATTTGGTTTGTTAAATGCAGTGATAGCTGTAATGTTATTAACGTGATTTGAATAAAAAAATTAACGACTATTGAAAGGTGTACCTTTGGGCAGATTTAAGTGGAAACGCCGGGAGTGGGGAGATGAAGGGCGTGTACTTATTAGTGAAGTTCTTCAGAAAACTTAGGTGCGTGGTACTCACGACCACTGCGCCTTGCGTGCATGAGGATGCCTGCTTACCACTGTAGGAAAAATGGAGCATGAATTTTATGCGTCTAAAATAAAATTTTGATTCTGTATAATTTCATCAGCTCATTACATCTCATATGTCATATTCAATTAGCTCAACACAGCTGTTGGTCGTTGAGTTTAGCCTAGACTTGAGCTTAGTACTTGAGTCCACTTTAGCTTGTGAGAATTTCACGTGCTGACCTAATCTGTTGATCCTTGGAGAGTTGGATATTTAAGTTATAATACGAGTAGTACCTTCAGTGGATTCGAAATGACATATATATTGCAACAAAATATCAAATATGCAACAAAATTGCCCGGAATTATTAGACGTCGTCGTCTGAGACAGGAGTACATGTTCTCTTATGTCCGCTCATACGTGGCATGGAAAACGAGCGGTCTTCGGTATTGAATCCACAAATAAGAAAATGAAAGCCGAATATTTGACGAGAAAATATTTTTCAGATGACTTTGTAGAAATTCCAAGAAAATGTATTATTGCTCACGTTATATTTTTGAGGAACTCGCTTCCATCAGACTTTCATCTGCATGAATAGCTGGTGCATGTGGTTTTCGAAATAAATTAGTTTTGTATAGAAAACTATTCAGTGTGGGTCTTTCAAAGAAAGTCTCTCTCTTCCTTGTTATTGAGGGAATGTAATAACAGGATGCTATCTGACTTTGGAAATAATCGGTTTAAAAGGATCATAACAAAGTCCCGAACAAAATTTTGCTTACATATTTTTAAGATTAAACTAAACAATTTTGTTTTAGATATTACTATTAATAGAATCCGAGTATTAAAAATATTCCTGTTTAAAGTTGGTGATATTAAGTACATATATTATGTCAATAATACCGACGTACCTCCTTATGAATTAAAAAAAAAGCATTTTTTAAAGGAACGACCAGATGTCATGTCAAATATTATGTTCTCTTTTTTTTTCAAGTAATTTGGCTGGATGGCAGTTGAAATGTCTAATGTCATGCTTTTTTCTGGTGATGTGATTCTCGATATTGTATTTATTTGTAGTGACAATGTTAAATATTGTATCATTTTAGATACTATGTTCTAAACACAAATAGTTATTTTTATGTTTATTATCTAATGCGGAAATGTATTTCCTAAGTATTTATTTATCAATACATAATGCAAAGCACATTATATTACCTGACCAAGATTTATATTATTGGCAACATTAAGAGTTTAGTTTACTCAAAAGCCAAAAAGTCAAGCCAGCAAAAAAAACCTAGGCCATGATTATTTATTAACATAAAAAATCTAGTCAATTCAGTTTCGAATTATGACGATATTTTTGCACTACCTAAACTAGATATTAGCGTGATTTGATATTACATACTTAGTAAATTATCTCGCAACCATGTATCATGGTGATATAGTATATCTACATAAATCATCTTGATACATGGTTGTGAGATCTAATGAATGTGATGAAATTATTAAGTGTGTAGACACTTAATTTCACAGATACTCGTACGTTCTTATTAAATTTTTTTTCTTATGTGGAATGAAGTTTTCTTGGAAAAGAACACGAAAGACGAAGAAGAAGAAACAAGAATTTATCAGTGTCGATAGCAAAAATCATTTTCGACTTCATATCCTAATTACAGCACAACACAATTTGGAAATTACATTGTGTGTGTTGTTTGTCCAGTGCGACAAATAAATGTTTTTCTTTGTATCATTACTTCATTTTTATAGAAGTAAAATTAATGAATGATGAAATGAGTTTTATTAACTAATGAACAGATTAAAGACTTTCATTTTTTTTCTAAATACATTTTTAAATTGTAAATCAGGTCGCAACAGAGATCCGCAGAGTCCTGCGGGACTTGGCTGTGAGCAGACTTGTGTCAATATTTTTAAAACATTCTCTGCTCCGCTGTGTATTGTAGAGAGTAGGGCTGTGGCCTTCTGTACCTATGCTTTTGGGATCTGGTGTATGTAAGGAAACCCTCCATGTTAATATTTTAATACTTATAATATTTTCGCGCAGTTCTGTCACATCGTCTACCAAAAACTGACCGACAATTAAATTCTTATTATCAAACTAATTCTATTCTAAAACCCTTTAAAAGCAAATTATTTTAATGAAGATCTGCTTCATTATTGCTGTTAGCATAATAAAGGAGATCTTCAATAGTCAAGTGCGAGTAGTAGGTAAATATGGTAGCCATAGTCTTCTTGGTTGCCTTACTTTTGGCAGAGTGGTCGCGGTTGCCTCGAAGGCAACTCACGGGAAGCCGTCAGGGTTCGCCACACGACTTCCTGTCACTTTTACCTGTTTACATACGTTCGGGGCCACTTGTTCTATGGGTCATAATAATAATAAAAAAGAAAGCTTGAAGCCGCTTCTAGCTTTTTTTGTGGCGGTGTTTTTTATAATAATGAGAATGGCATACGCCGCCGCATGCTATTCGCGCATTTAATCCTTCTTCGTAAGAGTCCATTATGATACTGGACGCATGGCCACAAGCTGTCGCGCGCTTTAGGTTTTTTGTGACCGCCTCTAGCTTTTTTTTTTGTGGCGGCGTTTTTTTGTAATGGGTTTTTTGTGGCCCGTGTGCGAGGGCACTAAGTCATTTTTTTCTGTCCGTCATAATTTGAGCAGGGTCGTGACCTGGGTAGATGTTTAAGGCCGCTACTCCCTCAGTACTTATCTCTTGAGCTACGTGCTGATCTGCCAACTAGTATTTTTTTCCAGCGGTTCATTCTCTTATAATAAACGGATAATAATTGTCGTGTTTCAATAGTTTTATTTTGTTCATCTACTACAATTTGCCAGAAATTCCAAAATAATTTAGGGGTAAAGTTCGTTTAATAATCATTTTCTTCCTGCTCGTTGTTCCATATTACTTGAGGTCGGCGCAACACGTTTGTTTTCTTCCATTCTGTCCTGTCACCCGTCACACTATCACTAACTCCTTTTTCTTTCATATCACTTCTCACACAATCTATCCGTCTTTTCTTTGGACTCCCTCTCCCTCTTCATCCACATACATACATGTGGGGGTAGAAATAAAAAGAATGTAAGAAATGTATAACTTAGATTGTTTATTAACCAAAGCGGTACTCTGACATATAAATGTCAGCACTATAATATTATTACAACATAAGGACAGAAAAAGAAGGATGAAAAAAGATTGCATGTAGCGGAGATTAGAATGTTGAGATGGATGTGTGGTGTAACGAGAATGTTAAACGTGGCGCCAGTGACTGAAATCTTGAAAGGTAATCGGTGGTTTTGCTATGTGAAAAGGAGGGATGATGCGCATATTACTAAAAGAGTTCTGAGTATAGGCCGAAGAAAAGATGGATGATTATGTGAGGAATGATATGAAAGAAAAGGGAGTTAGTGCTAGTTTGACGGGAGACAGGACGGAAGAAAAAAACGTGTTCTGCCGACCCCGAGTAATATGGGATATGGGCAGGAAAAAGAAGAATAAGTATGCAATACATTAGTAACAATAATCATCAGTGCTGAATAATCAAAACATAATCACATTAATTCATCATCATAATAACAATTCATAGCAATAGCAACATAACAATACAGCAATAAAAATATATTTGAATCAAAACATAACCGACTGTTTAAAACCGTCTTGCCGAATCCAAAGTCAAATAAAATCGGACCGGCAGAGCGCCTTGCGCGCACTTTTATAATACGGCTTGCTTGTCAGTGGCGGGGAGTGGGTAGGACTTAGGCCGCTATCGCACGGACTGCATCACAACAACCGCACGCAGTCTATATATTTAACTGCATGCAGTTTGATTTGAATTTGCGCAGTTGGCGCCACGCATCTAGCCCAGGAGCTTAGTCTATGATTTGATCTTTAAGTGCCTCAAAATAAAGTTGACAATGTCAATGGGCGCTTGCTCTTTAATGAACTGGACACTGACTGTATGCGGTTAGCGATGGACAGCATGCAGCGACACTACACAACTGTAGCCGACCGCGTGAAGTTCAAGGCACGACTGCATACAGTTGATATTGACTTCACTCGACTGCAGCCGACCGCGTGCAGTTGGTATCATGACTGCACGAAGTCGAATGTACAACTGCATGCAGTTGAATATAGAGAATGCGTGCGGTTGTTGTGGTGCAGTCCGTGTGATAGTGGCCTTACTTATTAATAGCAAGGTTACGTTGATATTTTTTTTTAATAAATAAATATTTCTCCCACATGTATACTCGATTTTTTTTAGTAACATGCGTTTCATACCTGCTCTTCACATGACCATACCAAGGCAAACGATAAAATATTTCTTCGGACTACAAAATAACAGTGAGCCGTATTAAAGGAAACCTAATTTATGTAGTTTGCAAATTGTTTTGGAGTTTTTTTTAATGTTATTTTGAAGTTAGGTTAGAGGCAATAACGAATGCCCGGGTGGGGTTTCCTTTCTTTGATTACTATTATTATATATCCCTATTTTTAATTAATACAAAAATTTGGGCTCTATCTGTACCTATTATTACTGATCATATTTTTAAAGAATCCCAAAATTGTCAACGATTTGTCATAATAATTGGTAAATTAAAAAATGCGCAAATATGTACGACACACGTGAGAGGGTCGTAAGGAAGCAGAAGGAGCAATCATTCTTGTGCCTCCAAGCCAGATGAGAGGGTCTTAATACAACCGTATTATCTCTAGAAATAATTGTATAACTGTAGTGCGAGTGCAGTAGTAGCGCAAACGAAATTAATTTTTATTAGGACGAAGCAAGGAACAAAGGTGTGCAATTAAGTGATATATATTATAAATAAGGCCTACTGAAAGTTTTGTGAAAACAATATTTTAATTAAAAGAAAATGCATAACGTGTTCTTTTCTATCATGGTTAATGAACGAACATAGATAATAATGCGTCAATTATATTTGTATACAAGCGATGACTATTCACACTACAAAGAATAATCATTCTAATCACTATTTTATTGTATTATCTATTAACTGTGATCCTCGGTCAATAACAATGTGACAAAGGTTCCCACGGAGCCGCCGCGCTCGTGGCTACGCAACAGATTCTACCAACGTAGGTCTGATGTAAATCATCAGAAAATTATGAATACATATGTGTATGTTCATCATAATCAGCCTGAAAGGATGTCCTCCTGTTAGGTACTAACAACTGCGGTTGCCATTCAGCTTGACAAACGTAGTGCTCATGACAATTAATTATTCTGTTTGACGGTTCATTGTGGTGGTCACCGTCACTGGTACGGCTCTGAGCTTCAATTATCCTCATTACGAACCTATGTTTTCAGCGGTCACAAAGGGTTTTTATAGTTTAACTTGTCAAAATATCAATTAACTTAACTATGAATGAGAAATCGTGTTAGCGGACACAATACCTGTCTAATTCGTTGTGAACCGGAGCTCTGGTAATTGTGTTATCCAGTAATTAGTTTGTGTTAGTTTAACCTCAGAAAACAGAGGGATTCTCGCAAGACTTGCCTGACTAAAATTCTGCTATGTTTGTAGTAATCTGAGGCTGACTTGCGTCTAAGGTGGCTTTTTTTTTTTTTTTTTTTTGTCGACGGGGAAAATCATCTTTGACGAAACCCGCTCTTGGGTGGAGCGGGAGACAGTGTCAGACTCTTACTGACTAAAAACCCCGCGCCGTTCCTTCTAGCCTTCATACCGGGGCACGAGCTCCCTTTCGGACAACCCTGTCCCCAGTAGGCTTCGACCCAGCTGGGCCCCTCCTGCTGCTGACAACTCCTTGAGGCGCGCGGGAACAGTGCGCGCCGTCGACGTCTTGGACTCGGTCCATTACCGGACGATCGGACAGCGAGCTACCCATGGCTCGCCGTTCGCGAGTCCGCGTGTCTAAGGTGGCTTGTGGTGATAGGAATTCAAATTATATTATTCATGTATAAAAAGCTCCAGTCAAATTATTTGTAAAGTTAGTAACTACCCGTCAATTGAGAACCACAATTTGTGTAGATACTCTTGTAAAAATATTCT
Organism: Mythimna lalbum; assembly: GCA_949319445.1. Lineage (NCBI taxonomy): Eukaryota > Metazoa > Arthropoda > Insecta > Lepidoptera > Noctuidae > Mythimna > Mythimna lalbum. Next base: position 865,340 of record OX439344.1, on the reverse strand, counting down.
ATTCTAGGCAAGCTTGTATCGTAATGTCGCCTAGTTTATCCACGAAAATATTGTTTGAATAAATTTTTTATCACAAGAATAAGGCTTTCACATTATGCGTAGAGTATTTTCGTCTTTCAAAGCAAATTGAGCATTACGAGAACTATGTTTGAATATTTCAGCAGGGCGCTGTTTGTGCGGCTGACCCGCAACATGCTATTATTTCGCTACGCAAACATTTCACTGAAGTTCAGGATTGTGTTTGTTGGACGAAGAAAATAGAATTGTTATGTTTTGAGTGAACCACGATTTCAAGTTATACGTAATATTTGGTAGTTTATCGGCTCTTGTTTGTATTAGTAACTCTTTTTTGTGTCGTGTCGGCAAGCGTAAGTAAATGAAATTAAACAAGCCCTAAGTCTCAAGTTGATTGTACTATGTTAGGCTGAGTATTAGCAGTTTTAACGTCAAATAAGTTATAATAAAGTTCTGCAAAAGACCCGCCGTCACCTATTTCTCGTGTTTCGTGTCATGTATTTGAAAGAAGTAACAGTTTATAAAATTATTAATACACCGGCTGAGCTACCACACGAGGTTTACATTCTCCATGTTTATTCGGCAAATAATTTTATAAACATAACCTAAAAATAACAATTAAAACAGCCATTGTCACTCATTATGTTACTTATCATTTTTATCTTTTGTAAAATGCCAAAACATTGATTTTGTTTCTTAACTCGTCATAAAATCAAAATGTGTTACCATTACAAGCATTCACAATTTGGTACGGTTGTAGTATCTCATATCAGTTGATAAAGTATCAGCGTTTCATTGACAACCATTTTCACTTTATCTTTTAAGTACATTATACTAACTACATAACAACATACCTACTTTGTTATTAATGTTTTCGTGCTGTGTTCTGGCCACCATGACTTTCAGCGTTGACTGTTGAGTCATTAACGCACCTGCAGGCTGCAGGTGCTCACACCGGGCTGCACACAGCCTCCTGCAGCCTGCAGGAGGCTGTGTGTAGCCCGGGCTGAAAGTTGCGCAGAGAGTATTCGAGCGTTGTATGCTTAGTATACTAAGGCTACCAGACTGAGTTCCAAGCGTCGACATCCGAAAACGTACTTATGAAGATCTTGACTCAAATAGTAATCAGGCAATATACGTGGTTAAGCGTGGAACCGTTCAAGGACTGGTAGAAAGAAAGTTGGTTCTGGATAAAGTCACAGATAAATTAAGAGACATAATGTCCAACATAACTCGCAAAGTTCAATCTAGGTGATGGTGATACGTTACCCAGTGTCCCGCAACTGCCCCCCAACATTTTACAAAGTATTCATTTTTGTGACAAAATGTCCCCCAAAACGACGTTATACTGTCAAATGAATGGGAAACTTTTTGTCCTGTAGTGTAACTGAGGTTTTATGATGGCACAAAAGCGTGCGGACTGGCACAAGAGAAGAAAGGCCATGCTCGGCAGTAGGTGCAGTCCTGCTGTGAATGCTGGTGATAATATTTATAATACTAGTATGTATAGCATTTGCTAGGTTTCCATTCTAAGATTGTAGGTAAATGAAAAAATTATATATTTTAGTTGCGATATCTTCGTCTGTAGCACTTGCGAGACATTGTTATCGTTATAAGTTAAACCCTGCAATGGCATCTCCATTATTTCCATATCGGTCTTGGTAAAAAGGAATTTAAGACCATCTTCTCTGGTAACTGCTAATTACGGACACTGTCAAATGTAGTCTAAGCATCATCACAATTAGATATCAAAACAATAATTTATTTTAAAAGAGTTTTCATGGAACTCCATGGAAACTTCTTGCAAGATTTTAATAGGTATGTACGTATTGTATGAAAAAATTTAAACGAATTTTTTTCATATATTTTTTATTTGTATTAATCGAAGTAATCACCCATGCAATCAATGCATCTTGGCCAACGCAGTGGCAGTTTATTGATGCCCTTCTTAAAGAATTCAGCTGGACGGGAGGCAACAAATTCTTCAAAGGCATTTTGTACTGCCTCTCGGGTATTGAATTTTTTTCCCGCCAAGAAGTTATCCAAATTCTGGAAAAAGTAGTGGTATGTAGGCGCAAAGTCTGGTGAGCAGGGCGGATGACGGTGAGCGTCCAACCCCAGTTCTTTCAACTTGGAGACCATCTGCTGTGCAGTATGAGGTCGCGCGTTGTCGTGCAGGAGCAGCGGAGACGAGCGATTGACCAATGCTGGTTGGAGATGTGCCAGCTTCTCCATCATTGTGTTCAGTTCTTCACAGTACACATCTGCAGTAATGCTCACCCCGTTCAGTAAGAAGCTGTGATGAATCAGACCGGCGCGAGACAACCAAACAGTGACCATCACTTTTTAAGGGGTAAGTTTTCGTTTAGGGCATTGTTTAGGTGCTGAACCAGGATCTAACCAACTTGCTGAGCGCTTGCGGTTATCAAACAGAATCCATTTTTCATCGCAGGTAACAATGCGGTTCAAAATTCCTTCATTTGTGTGTCTGTTGAGCAGTGCAAGGCACGTCTCGACGCGTACTTCGCGCTGGCGATCATTGAGTTCGTGGGGACCCATTTGTCAAGCTTTTTTACCTTGCCAATTTGACGCAAATTGACCAATATTGTTTTGACGCTAACGTCGAAAGCTGCTGCTAATTCAGCCGTAGATTGTGTATCTATCATCAGCTTCCACAATCGCCTTTAATTCGTTATTGTCGACCAAAGTCTTCGGACGACCGCGAGGTTCATTTTTCAGGTCGAAATTTCCAGAACGGAAGCGAGCAAACCAATAACAGGTGGTGCGTTGGTTTGTAGTGTTAGCTCCGTAAACGTCGTTGATGTTGCGTGCCGCTTGTGCCGCGTTGCTGCCACGACGGTACTCGTATTCCATAATTACTCGAATTTTTAACGTATCCATGATGACGAAAGAGATTGAAATGCGATGAAAATGTAACACTAATCAATAAACAAATGACTACTTTTGGAAAAAAAAATCCATGTTTTAAAATAAAATTAATTTGCAATTAGAATTCTTAGCCAAACAAAAATTATTTTGATTTGAAATGGCCAGTACTGCAGAACGGCAATTTCATAGGTAAAGACCTAATATTTAGGTTCTGAAACGGCCAAATACAAGTTTCAACTGTTTGACTGGCTGACGACTGTTTGAAACACTGCTGTACACACTAGTAAATGAGTTCCGTTGAAATACATGCTTTAAATTTTATTTCGAAAATAAACATTGCTATGTTCTGCGATGCAAACCGGTACTACAATGAACGCTTGCATATAATATAATTAACTTCAATTACATTTATACATTCATTATTCACCTTAAAATCACAATTAAGTTACTCGTTGTTAATTAACTTTAATGACATCTGACCTTTCTCGTGTAACGTTGAAAGTTTAGGTTAACATAGAAATTAATTAATTTCACCCTGCACTATTTACCTCAAAAAAATAGAAATATCGTTTCTCTGGCTGTGAAATATTAAACAGTGTTGCAAAGCTTTGCAGGTCTTAATTAGAGATTCTCTGAATAAATTATGCTCTGAGCAATTTTTTTGAGAGTAAAAAGATATTTTTGAGAAGCGTTCGTAGCCATTCTTGATGTTTGTAAATAAATAATTACGTTCTGTTTGTAAATCTTTGACTCAGAGGTGTCAAACAATTTAACATCTACTTTATAAAATGATTAAATTCCTTAATTCAGTGATAAAAAATATACAGCTTGAGATAATCGATCTAGAACAGTGGTACTTAACCTTTTCGATCTTGTCACTCTATGATTTAGTTTGGGAAACTGTTTCCATCAAGAAAAACCTTCTCAAACATGTTACCAATAAGTACAAATTGATATTATCGACTTACAAAAATTGCATAAAAATTTTGAGTAAGTTCTTACAATCACATCACCTCTGTATATAAATATAAAAACTTGTCAATGCACATTTTTTTGTGTTAAAGTTAAACACTGTTTGTACTGTATAGCTAGCTAGATTCAGTCCTATTGGTTTGTAAGGTCTTTATCAGCTTATTACCTCCGCAGGGTAATTAGGTTAGGAACCATGGATCTACAAGTATTTAGCCCAAGGGTTTCTTATATAACCAAAAGTAAAATTCATCCCCTAAAGGAGTGAACTGATGATGAAAGTTATATAAAGTTCATCATTGTAGCGCGCAGGCGATTGTTTATTTTCTGGTCAGTTTAATTGGAAATGTTTTACGTTGACCAGTCTGCGGCGACATGTCAACATCAAAAACAGAATCAATCATGGCATATTCAAACAATTGGTGGAACACATTAATTATGTCGTATGATTACAATTTCTTCGCTCAATATTGGAGCTCCTTCGAAACTGATTTCCCAAAGCGAGCAAAAAGAAGGTCAGAAGGAATCATTACACGTCCAATTAAATACAATAGCGGTATATTGAAGGTGCGCTAGTATTATTTGTTTCAGTAGTGTTTGGAATACACACATTTTTCATAAATTAGTCCAAGCTTCAGCCACTGGATGTTCCGATTAATTTCACGAATCAAATCAGAGGATATAAAACTAGCGGCTGCCGGCGGCATCGGGCGCGTTACAGTAGATGTGCTGTCACCGGTCGTGGTCTAACCGCGTGCCTTTGAATCCGTCCAGCCCCTCGAGTGTGATGTACTAACAAACATACACAGAAACTTTCGCTCCTACAATATTACTATGGTCGTAGTGTGATAGCGTTATAATAATAATTATAATTATGGGTAGTCAACGTTAAATAATAAAATAAAACAAAAGGAAGTTAGTGATAATGTGACGGTTGACTGTTTGAAATGAAGAAATAGATGTTTTCGAGTGACTCCAAGTCAAATTCTTTTTATTTGCCATAAGCCTACATGTGCACTTATAAAACGAATGTCGAACGATCGACATTGGAAGCTGGTGTATGGTTTCAGTTGGTAGTTTCCTATGAAGAAGAACCGGCAAGAAGCTTCATGGCTACTCTTTTAAAAAAACACTAATTTTAGAATATTTCCATATAAATATTAATAAGTATGAGAGGACAGTGTGGATCTAAAAGTACAATAAAACAGAAATACCGCAGATTAGTGTTTTCTATTTATACATAAATAAGAGGCTGAACAAGAATAAACATAAATAAATAAAATGTTTTAATTACTAATGTAGTAACTAAAGTACAAAAGGAAAAGTTGTGGTTTAAATAATATGGAAAACATTGGAAAAACAGTGCGAAGCAACTTGGGACAAGTCAAGGCAGGTTAGTTAGCAACTTTATTTTTTCTATATATACTTGTAGAGAATCCTGGGAAACTTGCTACAAAAACCATGACTGTCAAAATGTCCCCCCCTAGCATGTAAAGAGAGTGAGGTGCGGCGGAGCAGCAGTGTGTAACCGCGCCACTTGCGCTCGGTTCCGATTTCCATGCAAAACGCGGCTTGTTCTGTCACGGGGGGAATAGGAATTGCATTCCCTCTGTTCACTAGCTGCTAGCTCGTTTCCTTTACGATTTATTGAATACAGTTTCAAGTTACGGCTCTTATTGTATTACCCACTGTAGTTGATGCCGCACTGAGCGCGTTTTGTTCTCAGGGAAATATGAAAGAGTTTGAATACGCTAGCTTCAGGAAAGTTCTCATAAGGGGTTAAGAGGTTCAGATATTAGATATGTTTATTGAAATGACTTGCAATATGTCTAGCTTTATTCTTTCACAAGGATTCTTATGACGAAGGTACTGGTATTTATTTAAACATAGAAAGAACATGAAAAACAAAAACACTTAACATGAGAATTTCATATATTAAAAATTTATATTATACTGTTTTTAATTTACATAAACGATCTCAAATAATTGACATTTAAAAAATGCTGAACTACAATTTTAATAAATAATTAATATTAATAACTATATACAGTAAACTAAAAAGTAAAAAAAAATAATAACTGTTTTATTATTTTTCTTTAACTAATTCTTTAACTAATTTTTTTCTTTAACTGATTAAAACTGTATTAAATACTTGAAACTTAAGATGCCAATGCATTCAAGTACTTTCCTGGACAAGTCCTTTACTGTTCAGGCCTCTCGTCTATGGAATGCATTGCCTGTGGAAATAAAGCGCGCGCAAACACTGACTGTATTTAAACGGCTTGTGAAGGATCATTACTTGGCACTGTGATCATGGCTTCGTTTCTTCACGTCTTACTTTATATATATATTTTGTATGTATGTATATATGTATCTATTTTAGTATTAAGTTTTTATTTTGTTTACTTTTATTTTTTGCACCAAATGCAACCCCATTTTGTGTCCAGGCAATCTCTGTCCATTCTAGGTTGCCTGGAAGAAATCGCCTGGTGCGATAATTTCGCCAATTGTGTGTTTTCTATTATATGGTTTCTTATTGTAAATTTTTATTCTTGATGTGCAATAAAGAATATATAAATAAATAAATAAATATTAAATATACAATAACTCTTATAAAATATGGCGTCTAAAAATTCCTCCGCATCGCTGTCGACAGGAAGTGTGCCCAAAAGGCTGGCGGCATTGCCATGTTGTATAGCAATGCTTAATCTCTGACCGAAGTCAAAGCCAGCCCTTGGGTCACGCGAAGTGTTAACAAGGCGTTTGGATAATTGTATAAAAAGCGTATGAGCACTCGGACCCCACGACTCAAGAGTACAGTCTAGTTTTATTAGTTGCATTTTTGCTATATTATTGTTATGCAATTTAATGTTGTTATGGCATTGTAATAGTTATGTCTGCCTAATTAAAAGTTCTATTAGTAACATTCTGATATCTTCGCTGTAGGTAGATATATACTTCATATCGAAAAAAAAAATGACTAAACTTTTACCAAAACTCACTAAAAATAATTGGTCATTAGCTACGCTTTTCATTATAGATATTAAATGTCAAGTGCATAAATGAATTCTATTCAAAACTTACGATGTATTGGATTTGTAAGAAGATTGACTTCACAATCTTTGAAGTATTGCTAAAGTATTAAGATCTGCAGTAAGTCGCTAGTGCAGGTACCAGGGCGGCAGACACTCACGGAGCTTAAGTTATTGTGTGAGCTCTGCATCTCTTATTTGTGCTTCACTAAACGTGGTGTATTGTTGGCGGGTAGTCACAGTATCCAAGCGATTGTAATATATGTGTGCTAACTGTACCAAGACTGTCTGTTAGGAATAGATTGTTATCGCTCAAATATAACAATAAAAACGCTCATTCACATCTAAAAGAAAAACTGTTTGCCGAGTGTGACTAAGGACTAAACTTCTCTACATAGTCACACTCAGAGAACAGAATAAAGTTGATTGTATACTAAAATAGTAAATAACATTTTTTTAGAAACTTAACTTATCGCTATCAGCGATATCTACCAGTACCAGATCACCTTAGAATGGACTATAAGAGCTTAAATTAAAAACAAGAGGTAGTCTGCGGTATACTACTAGCAAATATTTATTAACTATAAATTTTACACTCAAAATATACTATCTACTATCACATTCACTAATTCTTCTATTTTATACATGTTTATTTTATCAATATGGTTCTACAAAAGATAATACAGAAACATACAGGTACATAATAAGTATAGTGATATGTTACATAATTAAGTGGTGGAAGAAATGAAATAAGATGGAAGCAGAATAGCGACTGGGGTATAATATATATATACATACCCAATGTTTATGTCTACATCTATCTAAGATACTCACAACAAGATGAGTTTTATCAACCATAGACAACATTGTTTCGTTACTAGTGTGCGGCTGTCTCAGAAATAAGAGGATAACATCTTCAGTGGTCAAACAAAATATTTGTAGAGCGATTGCCTGTGTCGTGCTGGGTGCTACCATCTCATCTTTATCTTCTAAGTACTAGAAATCGTACCAATTCGAACAACAATATAAATTGTCATTTTAATTGTGATTTTGGGTCCAGAATGTATTATTTAACGTGTTTTCCAAGCCTCACTCATCTTTATCGTCTGTTTTCTTAAAATAGATCGGCAAGATTTGTCACGCTAGTCTGTAGTTGGTAAGTTTAACAAAAGCTATTGATGTACTTGCACCTTATAGAGGCAGCGGAATTTTTTTTTGCTAATGTCAGTTGATAGTTCCCACCATCCGTCTGTACATCCGGCTGCATTCCCTAGGAAACTAGCAATTACGAACACTATGGAAGTAATTGTAGACCTTGGGTTTTGATGGACAAATTGCACAAATGCATAGAAACTGTTACATAATTGCAGTTACATGTCACATGCGCCGGTAGGATCTGACGTGCATTGTCTTCTTTGTTTAAATCAGATGCAGTAGTCTTTTATCAATGGATGTTGAAAACGAGTTGGAGCAGACAAGATTAGACATTTGTATGTACAATGTATAGAAAGTTTTTTTTTTCCACAAACTGTTACACAACGCCGCGCCGTCTATTATAGTCCCAAGCTAAGCAGAGCTTGTGTTATGGGTACTAGACAACTGAAAAACATACTTATATATTTCTTAATAAATACATATTATAGATACGTAGTTTGTAAAATGACAGAAGCACTCCACATCGCTTTGGAACAAAAGAAAAGTCAAATACAAGCACGCGATCGATTACTTGGTGGAAATAGATTTAGTTTCAGTAAAAATAAAATCAATCAAACAAGTGCTCTCTGCTAGTTGAGTTACGAAATTGAAGCAGACAGACAGACAGGCTTTCGCACTCATCGTAGATATTTATAGCCGTCCGATATTTACGGCACATTACATCACTTCCGTGTCAAATACTACACAAGAGTTTAAACATTCAATGCACGAATATCATAATAGGTAATGTCGAATTGATAGCGAGTTGTGGTCGCACTGGCTCCAATAAATGGATTAAATATGAGGATTTGTAAGTCTGTGGCTTCATATTAATAAGATTACGATTGAAATTGACTTTGGTTGATATTATGAGGGGATTGAATTTGTGAAAAGTAACTGACTGAACTGAATGGGTTTTAAAGTAATTTATTTACAGTTTATTTGATATGTATATTACGCGTATCTTACTTACCTACTGTCTCAAAGGCAAAGGTAAATAAATACACATGCTGTTAAATTACTTAACTATAAGTATCAACTCAATCTTAAAATATGGCGACAAATTAACGCCCGCACCGCTGTCATCTGGAAGTGTGCCGAAAGACTGGTAACATTGCCATGTTGTGTGGCAACGCTTAATTTCTGGTCAAGTCAAAAGTCAGTCGATCACATAAAGTGTCAACTAGGCGTTTGATTAAATCTTTAAACAGTGTTTGACACCCCAAACCCAATAGTTACAACTCCAAACGGTTCGAAAATTTAGGTACCGTAGAGGATGTTATATTTTTAACAGTTGAGGTTCTCCATAGAATTTATAGTGGACGCGACTAAATTTTTCACGGAAAATGGAGTCTCTTATTTCATTCGGATCAAAAAAGCTATTGATGAGTTGTATTAGCAACCTCAACCAACATGCTGGGCCGACCACAAACAACTTCATACAAAGTTGTGATGAACTTAAGAATTAGTTTGAAAAATACAATACATTTCCAATACCATGTTATTTTTGACATTTACTGCATTTTGGGTCTAGTTTAGAGATGCTATTTCAAGTTTACTAAACTACAACGAATAATTCAATATAAGCCATCCACAGCTTTATACTACTTTATGATATGATCTAATCAATTGTAGGTCTCATGGGAAAAACCTCGCCTTTTAAATGTTGCAACTCTTCGAGCACCTGATCCGTTTTCTTATAAAGTTCCCAGTTCAGTATAACATTAAATTCCTGCATATTACCAGTTTCCTTCGGTTTCTTTGCAAGTAAAACTTACAAAATTGCCTCCCAAAGGTAAAATATTTCTACATAGAGCTCTGTGAGACGAGCGTGCATTTCTAAATGTATTAGGTTTCTTGAAAGAAAGCCTCACCCGACGTTATATTAATATATCCAACTCTCTACGTAAACCGCATAGTTTTTTTAAATCTTTCACAAACTACTAATTCCATTTCAGTTTCTAGATACGGTAACTTTTTAGATTTATTGAAAAAAGTGCCACTTTTTAATGAAGTTGTCATAAAAGTCAGCTAGAATAATCTGGATTAAGACTTAAATAGAATTCCCTTCGCATCCAAGTCGACATTAAGCCTGGTCGACGAAGCCTGGCTTTATATTAGAAATTAATTCTCGGGCTGGAGGCAGCCTTATTCTTTTTGCTCGCTGCTGTCTGCCCTCGTCTCAGCGTCTTCCTGTAATTCCTCGTTGAATGGAGTCGACGTTTTTCGATGGGAAATGTGACAGAAGATTGTAACTTTCTCGTCGCATGTTTTTTGCAGGTGTACGGGAGCAACAACTAGCTTTTGTCCGTAGTTTCGCCCGCGTACATAATAAATAGCATAGGTCACTTAGGAATAAAGAAGCTTCATCTTGGTGAAAAAAAAAATCGGACCAGTACTTTCAGAGATTACCTCCTACAAACAAAAAAAGCAAACTTTACCTCTTTATAATATTAGTGTAGACAGTACATTTCTATAAGACACCTTCACCTTTTGTCTTCTATCTAAGTTAGGTCTACATCACACGTGAAGATTGTCAACTAGCATGGAATTATATACCTTAAGGATGACCAAATAACTCATATATTGGGATGATTGTTGGTCGTTTAACTAGGAAGCACTCATGCCACGGAAGTGGCTGTTAAACAATTGATTGAGACAATTAGCGTCGGTCTGCTATGTACAGCCCAGTGTCGCCAGACTTTTACATAGAGAACACTTGATTCACTTTTTGGACTAAGTAGGCTGATTGGTTACCATTCCAAAGATATGTCGATTTAAAATAGTAGATTATGCACCGAGGGGCTAAAGTTGTGTCTTATGTCACGGGCGTTATATTGAATCTCGAGCGCAATGAAGGATTCGGGATTTAACTCACGAGCAAAGCGAGGGAGTTAATACAAGAATCCTGAATGCAGCGAGGGATTCAAGCTAGCCCAAGGCAAAAACACCTTTAGCCCAGAGGAGGATACTCTACTTTTTACACCTACTGTGAGAAAATAATAGTCACATTATTGACCAGCGGGTCATAATGAAATCCAGTACAACATTAAGTATTGACCGGCTGTGCCCCCGGCCTATAGATATAATATATTTCTATGCCCCGGCCACTAATGACTCACTTTAGGTTAAGGTTGCTTGACATATAATTTGACATTTTCGAGCAGGTGGTGTGAAAAATATATTATGTGTTTGCAAAGTTTTGTCTTCGAAAACTTTCATTGTAGGTGAAGCATAGTGTAAGTATTAGTCACAAAGAGAACAGTGCAACTATCCGCTACCGAGGTAGCATTGTGCTGGTCCCTTTACAAACACGCCTTGTTCACTCGCCCACCTGCGACCGCTGGACCGCGGGACCGCGGGACTGCGCCCACAACTTCACTTTGAGTGTAAAGTACAATTGTTTTAGACAAAAGTTCGAACAAACTTCGTCACTGTGATTTTTACTCACTTTTAATTAACTTTTGTGTTAGGTTTGCTCCTAATGTCATTAAGTGCTACGTTTACGACTCATTTATTTATATTACAAGATATCCGTCAGAATAAAAGTGACAATGTTATCTAGATAGCATTAATTACTGTGAATGTAAAATAATGGACACCTTAGGTAATATTGTCTAGGATTTTGTTTACAAATATAAAAAAGTTTATTTGTTACAAAATATTCGTGCTTCTACATTAACAATGGGTTTTATTCAGTAAAAGTCTGGTCTGACACAATCTCCCGCTCCACCCAAGAGCGGAGGGTGTCATCGGATGTGTGATTTTCCTACCTAAGTAAAAAGCTGGAAAATTTTCTAATGAATTCTCCCACTTTAGGGCGGAGTGGGACAGCGAGTCAGACTTTTACTGACTAAAACCACACCTATGTTCCTTCAGTTAGCTTTGTGTTCTAGTCAAATTATTGAAAATATTACATTACATTTTCTTATCAAATAAGCCATTTTTTTAAGAGCCTATACAGTCGTCTTATATAATTATAAATTATAATCTGATGGGAAAATCGCTATGTAGCCAAATTCATCAATGAAATAATTATCAAATCATTTAAATAATAAATTACTCAATTATGTTAGTAACATATCATAGTTAGAGAGGAAAATAGAAATCCGGAGCCTTCTCCTGTTATTACATTGTAGTAAACAACTAATATTGATGTCGAAGCTGGAAAAAGATCAACAATAAAGAGGTAGTTATTGTTTGTCGAGTTATTTCTGGCTTCTATCGATAATGAGTGTTTTATTCAGAAGGCTTTACTTAGTTTTGATTTCGCACGAAGATAACGAAGCTATTAAATATCTTGTTATGATATGTTTCTCCCAATAAATCATCTCATGTAGGTAGCGTTTCCTTTCACAAATCGAAACTAAATATCATTTTATCATTCCTAGAAGTGTTCCTTTGTTATTCATGAAGAAATTAGAAATAAGCCGGTAAAACATCCCAATCCCACGATGCGTCTGGGTTCAAGAAAAGTCCACGCGTGGGCTGTGGGCAACGACCTGAGGTCAGGTCACGGGTATTATTTATAAAATTACACGTACCTATAAATTATCAGTTAATCAGTAGTTATTGTGTATTGCCGAGATAGGAGCCTTTTTGGCCTTGCACAGGTCTTATAATATTATTTTCTTTTATTCATATTTCCTTAAATTAAGTACATATTTATAGATTCAATAGATACTTTTTATTGTATTGTTGTTGATCTTGTGCTAGTCTCAAATAAATGGTATTTCTTCTTTCTTTCTTGTAGGTAAAGTTGTGCCTTTGTGAAGAACTAAAAAGTGAGCTTTCATTACAACTGAAAGTGTTTTATCAGTGAAACTTAGTTTAACAAAAGACAAAACAGCATGGGATTGATCTGCTCCAGTACTGCCTATAATAGTTGTTATATATGTGTTTTCTTATTACTACTATATATATTATAATGATTATTTTTATTTTCCATTTTGATATTTAATGAATCTTGTTTAAAACTTTATTTTACAATTAGACTTAGAACTTAGAAGGTTCTTTATTTTATTTTAATGATTTGATAAATATTGATAATAATATTTTATTTTATATATGTCAAGTGTTACATTTTGTAAATACTAGTATTTTATTATTGTGAATTTGGGAACTATGTGGATTACTTTTTTCTTTTCTGTATTTTTACATGATGTCTGGCAGTTTTGAGTATTTGACGCGGCCTACCCAAATGTCCTATCTTTGGTATTGTTCGTCAAGTCGTTGAGCTCCTTGGTAGCCCTAAGTTTGAGCTACACGAATACTGACAAATGCTTGCACTGACTGGACAGGTCCACACAAATCTGTGTGGTTCTTTCCTCAAAAGACCATCTGAGACTCTGGTCTGCATGGTTCTAATATGATTTGACCATTACATGTTTACTGTATGGACTTTAAAAGAGACTTTGACCCCTGAGTTTGTTTCGGTGTTTCTTCTCAGAGTAGTCAGCTAGGAAACACCGGCCTCATCTCGTTAAAACTGACTGAAAACCAAATTAACGTGTAAAAGTGTTTTTTGAAAACCTATTTACAAAATAAGGATCATTTATTATTACTAAAATTAAAAAGTTTATTTTTACTTTACTCTTTTTTGTTGCATATTTCTTAAGCTAAACCTAACTAGTACGCGAATTCTATAATATTGTAACTAGATAATCTTATATGTATATCAAAAGCTCTGAGGGTATCTACACGTCATGACAATTCCTTTAAGCCACAACACGGCTACGATACACTGTTTTTTACTGAGTTCCCGTGTCTGTGTCCCGGCTTCATGATCAGGTCCAGACACATATGCCACAGCCTGAGTCATGACAATTACAATAAACCTAAAAACAGCTAGGACACATTATTATAAATACCAACATCACTAAATACCTTTTTAATAGTTGAGGAAGCCTTGATTCCTCGTGAATACCGTGGATAGATTAGACTATTTGGTTTCGGGAGAGGCATTACATACAGGAGCAGGCTAAGAAAAAGAACTGGGCAAGTGGGAGTCGGACTCGCGCCCTGAGAGTTCCGTACAAACTTACCTATGTAAATAGTTCAATTCCCGAGTGGAGTCTCGGAAGATTTTTTCGACGTAACAAAAAGTTTACAGATTTTAGATTTTTTCCTATACGTGTGTTATAAGACTTTGCTTTATTGACTTGCCAAATTTCAGGATTCTGGGACAACGGGAAGTATCCTATGAATTTTGATTTCATCGAGTGTAGAAATATACGTTTTTGCCACATAAACCGAAGTATCTGTTTTTTCTCGTTAACTTATAATTTTGACTTTTTACAGACAGACGGACTGATAACAAAATTATCCTATAAGGGTTCCGTTTTTTCCTTTTGAGTTACGGAACGTAAAGACTTAGTCAAATGCACTGGCTTTTAATAAAAATATAATATTTTGCTTCTGCTGTATCTTTACTTTGCATCTCTCCTGCAACGTTAATTTTCTCTAGAAAAATGTACAAAGTTAGAATTATTCTCCGCTGCGGCCGTGCTGACCTTTTGCATCAGATCCACTGACAAGAAAACTGATATTAGAAGAGTTTTCTTTACAACACGAAGCAAAAAGTGGCTGCGATGAACACAAAGCATAGCGGATAAGCAAGGAGTCTAATATGAAAAGAAAATTTGCTTCCTTGAATAACAAATTGTTTATAATTTTTCCTCTAGAAAAATGTAAGAAACAGATTGCTATCAAAGAAAATGGTTTTTTTAGACAGAATGAACATACTTTATAATTCCCTGTTTGAACAAAATACATCAAAACCAAAAAGTAATTAAATCTACACATATAATAAATCTGATGACCTGGTGAAGGTGCGGGAAACCGATGGATGCGAAACGCACAGGAACGTTCGTTGTGGCGACACTTGGGGGAGGCCTATGTCCAACAGTGAACATATATCGGTTGAAATGATGCTGATAATACAATTAATCTGCAGAAGTTTTTAGACATGACATAACATAACGTAAAATGTACGAAATCGACGTAGATATATTTTATATCATAAAATTGTGTGTAACTTGCTTGATAATTTGATATATTACTAAGGCTTTGAATCATCGCAATCGGTTGACAATAAAAGATATACTACATTCATTGACTGTTAGGCGGTACTAAGTTCGCCAGCTAACTATAGCCCCGGTATGAAGGCTAGAAGGAACGGCGCGGGGTTTTTAGTCAATAAGACTCTGACACTGTCTCCCGCTCCACCCAAGAGCGGGTTTCGTCAATGATGATTTTCCCCGTCGACAGAAAAAATAAAGCTGGCAGGGTCAGCTAGTAATAAAATAAATCCGTTTTATGGAACATATTTCCGACAATCGCGCTTGCGAGCGGCAGCGCGTTTTATAGCGAATCACGCGCGCGACTCTATCGCTTCACTATCGACCGAGGTAAAGGTAGAACTACAATAATAACAATAATATTCCACAACTATCACACAACGCCGTCTAGTCCTAAGCTAAGCAGAGATTGTGTGTGTTGGTACTAGACAACTGATAAACATACTTACATATTTCTAAATACATACATCATCATCATCATATCAGCTGAAAGACGTCCACGGTTGGACATAGGCCGCTTCCAAGCGTCACATATATACATCAAAACATACGTATTACGAGTATAGATAAATTACACACGGGCACTCATCACATAAACATTTTGTGAGTTTGCATGTGTGAACGCACCCTTGACACTGGAGTCATTCTCAGTGTGAGGAAATGTTTTCTTTAAGTCGCTGTGAAACAGCCTTTGGGCAAATTACTTTTTTATATAACACACTAGCTTCTGCCAGCGGCTTCACCCGCGTGAATCTGGGCTTCTCTCCATATAAACTTTAGATCAACCTTTCTTAGCCATAAGGAATTAATTTTGGGAAATGTAAATTTTACGCTCCTAGTCCCAGTAGTTTTGGCTTTAAGTACATCATACATCTACCAGTCTGACAGTTTCTTCTTTTGTTTATATTTTGTGATAAATATCTCAGATAAAAATTAATTAAGTTTGTTTTTATGGCCGCACAATTTAAATCAGATCAAAATAGAATGAATCCGGTCCCAGCATCGCAACTGACAAACGCATCTCTCTTACCTAAATCATAACAAGCTGAAATGAGTCGTAGGGGAGTATTAGAGGTAATTGGTCCAATCAACCGGTGCCCCATCCTCCACCCCCCCCCCACCCCCCTCCTCACCGGCTATTAATATTCTATGTATTAGAACTGACAACCTGTAACCTCTGGAGCCCTGACAGTGTGTAACTTCAGAGGGAGCAGGTACACCGCGGTTTGATCATGTTCCCAACTTATAAACTAATTAAAAGATAGAATTCATTTAATTAGTTTATTTTTATTTTGATATACTTTTAGGTTGGTTATAAACTACCAACTTAAGCCTTATATTTCTAAACTCATAATTACAAACCTCTATTCATGTCATGCTTGCTAAGAGGATTACTTATCTTGAAATTTGTAGCACAAAGTTTATGATGTGCTCGGTATAAAGTTCTCTTTTCAGAACGAAGTTTTACAATTTGTACTAAATAAAGTAAACTTCTAGAAGCAGTGCACCTACGACTCACGGAGTCGCTCAGGTTTATTAAAGTGTAGCGTAAAGTTTAAATGACTCAGAGATTAGCTCCTACCTCCACAACTTATATTATATCACAGAATTAAATTCTTCTTTAATATAAAAATGTTATTACAACAGACGAGACGAAAACTTACAGATTATTCACTTTGTGAAAAAATTCAATAAACCTATCGAGAACCTAAGCGTTGCTGTAATATATCTTCTATTTGATAAAAGTCCCTTGTATTAATTTAAAACACAAATCTATGAAAGCTACCTTTCAGTGATCCGCCTGTGGTTACCCAAGTGCGAGCCCACATGAATATCTCTGTTCCAATTTAAACGTAAAACGAGAAAGAGCAATTTGTTTGAATAAATTGAAGTAATTCCCCTCATAATGCGAGCATAGATGCGAGAATAATGCGCTACGAGAGAATACATTCATGCCAACTAAAGTAATGAATTCATATAAAATTACAACAATTTATTTCAGCTGAAGCTCGAGATTAATGGAAAAGTTTAATTTTTCTGACCACACTCATAATTTATTAGACAGAAAACGTTTCGTCTTTAGATCAGCTACATAACATACGTGTGGAAGGTAGGCACTTGCGCTTAAACCGTTGTCATAAATCACCAAAATGTGGCTGAAACGGTATCATTTTCGTATGAAACATTATTCTCATTTAAAAACTGGTTCTCAAATGAGTCTGTTTGTAACAAGCAGGCCGATCTTGTCAATGCCTCCCTTCCCGGGAGGGTCAGCAGAGAGGTCGCATTGGACTGAGTGCTCGGTTGGCACAGTGCCACTGTGCACCGCAATTTCACTACACTTTTAACCAAGTTTCAAGCAGGGTTTTGCAATATTTAAAATTTTAATTATATTACAAAAGAAGTGGTTGGGAGTTAGTCTGTAAAACATATTTCGTGGCTAAATGATGGAGAGAACACAACTTAAAGTTGGTACGGATTTATGGAAGATAAGTTCATAATTGCAGTAAACTGAAATTGGACACGTCCAAAGACATAGTGAGACCGTCCGCCATGGGACCTCAAGAAAGCCCGATCACCAAAATTGACAACACAAGATAAAGCTACTTGGCGCCGGAAAGTGATGAGACCGACCCCAAGTACTAGGACCAGAAGGATAAAGGATAAGAATTTCAATAAACTGAAATGAACATAATAAGTGGCGGCGGTGCGCTAGTGTTCCCTCCTCGCTAGTTAATTCCTCAATCAATCATCAAATCACAATTATTGATGTCCTGCCATTCTATTTGCAGCTCGATGATCGTTTGCCGGCTGCAATCATCAAATAATTTGTTACCTTATAAGCTTTGTGTAGGTAAACCATTGTTTGAATACTAGGTACGATCAAAATGCTATAAAACCTAAATTGGTGAGGACATTGTTTATTTGTTTCCTATTATACAAATTACGTGATTAGTTTTTGGCTTAAAGTGACGAAAGTAATAGGTGCAACGGATTAGTGATACAGTTAGAGACAAGATACTATTTCTGCTCTTGTTTTACAAAGGTTTCCTGTCTAAAATTTAACATTGAGTTTAAAAGAGGTTTTCACCATAGATAAATACTTATGGAAAAAGTGACATACCCATATATAGTTTTAAACAAAATACAGTAACTTTGGTAACTGTAAAGTAGTGTAGTGAGAGCGCGGCGCGTGGCCCGCCGACGGCGGCGGCGACCACGCTACGTGCGCCAGCTTCCGACGGGAAATGTTAGTTCTTCAAAAAACCGTTACAGTGTATTTTTTGAAAATGAATTTCCTATAACAATAAAAACTACAAAGTTTGAGCCACGTCTAGACAGAGTCCGTTTGTAGGGATCGTAACTTGAACTGGATTTTTTTTTCATTTTTAGTTTATTACATAGGTACATAAATCTGTCGGTAAAAAGACCTTTTATTTAACATAGTCTTATTTTTTATACAATTTTTATTTCTTGATAATAAGCGTTTTACAAAGAAGAAGAAGAAGACAAAGAAGACGTACTCTTCGTATTTCAACCGAGCGCCGACGGATAAGGAAAACCGCCAAGTTCCGATTCCCGAATTTTCCGACCCGATGTTGACGTGATCAAGTCAGGTAGTATATATGTATTGCAATATTTTGAATGTTATGCAGAGAGGTATGTAGTGTTGTATATGTGTGAGTAGTTCTTGATAAGT
Source organism: Mythimna lalbum (assembly GCA_949319445.1). Classification (NCBI taxonomy): domain Eukaryota; kingdom Metazoa; phylum Arthropoda; class Insecta; order Lepidoptera; family Noctuidae; genus Mythimna; species Mythimna lalbum. The sequence goes on along the minus strand of OX439344.1, from coordinate 846,462 downwards.
ACCGTCCTATATGCACAAAGTGCAGCTGCATCTGTGTTGGTACTCGAAGTGGCGAGGGCGCATCGCGAGCGGCTGGTTGTCTCGCCGCTCTCGGGGGCTTGGCATGTTGCTATTTCACGCTTACCAAGTGGGCGGGGAGCTAGCACACGGGCACGCGTGTGTGCCTCGTGCCGGCCAGGTGTGCGGCGGCGCACGCGCGAAGCAACAGATAAGTCCGCGCCCCGTCGTCGACTCCGCCGTCATCGCGCGCTCGCCGCCGCGACGGACAGACGTGCTCTCTCCGCTCCGCCGCGACTCACCAACTCTGTATCCGCGCGATCATACTCTAGTTCGTAGTTTTATCTTCGTTAAATTAAGGTACGTATCTCTTTTTTATTTTAGCAACTTATTTTTTTTTTTTGTATTTTTTTTTCTCCGACGGGTTGGAGTAATGCGAGGGAGCCGACGGATTGGTTGTAATTTTAATGTTTGAGGCGTAGGGAACGTCAATTTGAATGTAAGATTCTGCGGTTTAGTTTGCGGCGAAGTTCTCAGCTACGTACTTTGTGTTCGGGTCCTTTGAGTTGAAAACAGGCGTATTAATCGATTCAGAGTCAAAGTGAATTTTTAAATGAGGTTTCGGTACTTTGATAAAAGTTATTTGTTGAAATTACGACTTTATTGGATTTTAGAAAGTATTCATTTTTATTTTACGATTTATCTTGTTTGAAGCATCATTTTATTATGTTATAAAATGTATGTACATCGGCATATTGAGAAGTATACTTACTTGCAGCTCTGAAATTGTAGTTTAAGTACTATTACTTAGCATTGAAAAGCTTTAAACTTCGCGATTTTAAGTTTTGCTTAAATACTTGCATATGTGAGTTAATTTTATCCTAATAAAACTCATATTATTTGCAAATAATAGGAAACACTGCAGTTATGACTTTTGTAACTTTCTAACTCCCAAACAACAAGAGAACTCACTTTGTGAGTAAACGATAACAGATATTTTTCACGTTTCAATACGAAGGCGCATTTCAAAAACTTGTTGAGACTATTCAAACACGAATCGTCATCACAATAATTTTCAGCACCAATAAAGTGCTAAAGAAAGTCAAAACACAGCAAGAAATAAGAATCAGAGTTGCGGAGCCATCAATAGCTGACAATTAGCAATCAGTAGGCTTGTCGCTCAAGAAGACCAAACTTAGCTAATGAATAGCGACCAATTACCAGTCAAAGATCACTTAACGAGCTGCCAGCCTCCTCCCCTGCTCAGCGCTCGGATCTATTGACTCAGCTAACAATCACATTCAAGAAAATTGATTAATTTTCGGTAATTTTAGTTTCTAACGCTATTTTGATTGGTTAGTTATCTATAAATGGGTTAAAATTATTGATTCATGTATTTGACGACTGAAATTCTGTTCTGCGGTTTTCTTTGTGGCTGAAACTAAAGTTGGGACTTCAAATTCATAATCTCAAGTTTGTGGAGCTGGAAAATTGAACGAAAACATCTATGTGTGTAGTTTAAAAGGGTTTGGCATAGATACATAGCTGTTGCAGGCGCAATAAAAAATAAGTACTCGTTTGGTATGTTCTCAATGGTCTCTGAAAAAGCCACCATTATTATCTTATCTGCAAAAATTGCGTTAAGAGTTAAGTACGTTCTGTGGCGACGGCGCCGTAGGTTCTCCACTTAATTGGTATTATTGCTTATAAAACTAACCATTTTATGGCATAGTTGAAAGAGAAGCCTCTTTATCTACGGTTCACAGTACTGTTATGATTACATAAACTTGTACAGCTGTGAATAACGTTCATATTTTGTATTTGTTATATTTTTAAATCCCAATGTCCGATTCTTTTTTTAAGTACATGGTTCTTCTTTAAAAACTGTATAAGAGAATGAAATAACATTTCATCGCTCCTAAAATTTGTTTTAACCAGCACACTTATTGAAAGAAGATTTTTAAATTTTGGCAATATCTTGGACGGCATTTACTGAGAGATTAAATCGCTGTTCAATGCCAAAATATTGACAAAAACATTTTAGGAAAACATTATGTCTAAATCATTTTCTGATATTTTTGTCTTGTTACGATCACAAACTCTGATGGAAGATTTGCTTGTCAGTTAACTCAATTATATTCATATGGAATTGAGTTAACGGACAAGAAAATCTTTCCAAATTGTTACATGATTTTATTGTCAGGCTTTGGCAGACTGAGTTACTTTATTGAAAAGAGGATTGAAGCCTTGGTATGTGCGAAATTCTTAGGATATTAAATGACGACGTGATATTAGGAGAATATAAAACGAGGAGAAGTGCTGTCAAATTATATTCTTAAAGAATTTATTTTACGAGTTAATAAATAAATTCTAAATTATTTTCTTCAGTCGGTTTAATTACAGTTACAGTTATTTATTGACATTAGGAGACAATAACATCAATTATTAGTTCTCCGTTGGAGTAGAAGTAGATTCTTCTAAAATGTCAGTAATCATTTACGAGCTGTCAAATATAATAATTTCATTCAATCATTAATACCTATGAGGGAACACGCCTGTGCCCCGTCCGACGTTATGAGCCATCAATAAAGCGATATCGATAGACAGGACTAATAGCTGCGCTCGTAAAACTGCCGCAACGAAGAGACTCGCGGTGGCAGGACGACGACTAAGGTTCTGTATTAATGTACCAATATTAGGACGATGTACTCGTGGCTACATTTATTTAGTGGGTACTTAATATTATGATTATGTACTTGCGGTTACATTTCTTTAGTAGTAGTATTAGAGAAATGTTTCCGAGGCTACATTTCTTTACTACTGTTATTAGGACAATATACATTTCTCAAATAACTAAATAAATTACAGTGTTTTACTCTTGTACGTAGAGATTGGAATTTTAATTCTGAGGATAATGTTATAAGGAAAGTGTTGAGTGTATTTGTGAATGGATATAAGAATGAGGGAAGATCAAAGAGAGGATAGATGGACCGTGGGGGAGGGGGGAGGGCGATTGAATGAGTACTTGGTGACTACAGGAGTTAAACGCGAGTTTTAAAATGCGCAGAAGTATATGATCTTCTGATATTTATTTGACAGATATTTTACCACGATACAAAAAATCACGACGTTGTCGACGAAAATTACTTTAATCGATTAAAGACCGGACTAATATACATACAAAAAGTCTAATTCTGATGGTTTTTCCGAACATTCCACAAGCAACGTGTTACCATTTTAGTGTTTTAATTTTAAAATCTCTTAATCAAATCAAGCCAGACACTGTATCTTGGCGCATCTCTTTCTTTAGTATGCAGTCCGAGAGTAACCGTGGTTTAGGTCGCATAGTCCTCTCAAGGAGTGTTGCGCGGACACCACGTAATATGAGATAAGGGCAGGAAGCAGAAATCATGGTTAGACGAAATGAAATGCGAATCTACGTATCGAGGTTATAATATTTCAGTGGCGGAAACTGCAACAGGCTTCATTACAAAAGAACCCATCATGATAATGTTACGATTGAAGTTGTTCTCCAGAGAAGCAGCGATCCCTCGACCAAATATTGAGCAAGCGTCAGACGGCTTAGGATGTGAGAATGTAATCAGTAACATTATGTGTGCTTAGGATAACAGACCGGGCGTGTATTGAATATTATTAGAGTGTTTCACTAAGCTAGACTAGCTTAGTGAAAATGTTATTTCATAATGATGATATTTATAATTTATGATATACTCTCTATAGAGCTACGTGAGAGTGTGTTTATTGTAGCTATTGTACAGTAGGGTATGAAGTTTAGTAGGGTTTTCAACTTTGGAACTATATTAGATAACAATATGCTATGCTGTGATGAGCAGAGATGATATGAAGGCTCATGCGCGTTAATCAGGCTTTGTTTCTAACGAATTAACTCTTTTTCTTTTACATCAATATTATGTTTAAATTACCCTCGACTATTGTTAGACCTGACAGCCGGTCTAGTAACTAGTAATGTGACACGACAGTTATAATGCCTTTAAAGAGTTGATAAAAGAGGCTCTGCAATACCAAACAACATTTTGTAAATAAAATTGAATTAAGCGGTGGTTCTTGGATTTTCTTGTGCGTGCTGTGCGTTGGGACGTGTAAGACCGGCTTCTTGAAAATTCGAAAGTACCCGTATTAACCAAAATTAGTTTTGAGTTTGTTTCTGAAGACTAGATTTCTTAATAATGTAACTGGTTCGACATCTAAAGCGACATTTTGGTTTCAAACACAAAATAATGACACATTTCTGATTTTATTAGGAAGATTTCTTCAAACTAGTTATAAACCATTCGTGAAAGATCATTTGTAAAATCACTTTATGTTTTTCTACGTGACACGCTTTGGGGTCCCGTCGGCTCGGGTTTACACGCTTGTGCACCGTGTCAGGGGCGGCAGCGTGACGGGAATAACACGCGCCGTCTGAAGGCCGCTGCGCCTGCATAGCGGTGCGTGCTAATTGCAGTAACGCATTGTTACGTGAAAACCGCACGTGGCGTTCTTTGTCAGTCGTCCGTCCGTCTGACAGGACAGTGGTACAATACGCAGTGCGGGTACCCGGTGCGGGGTTTTATAAGGTTTGGGAGACAGGCAGTGTCTTTGTTGCGTAGATTTTTGATTTGATGAGTGCGAGATTTTATCATACGAGTGGGTACGCTCTGTGCCGACCTCCAATATAATTACATAAGGGAGGAGGCAGGAGGATATCACTCACCCTTGTTATAAAAATCTACTTAACACAAATATTGCGATTTTTGATAAATGAGCACAAAAGTCTCGTATCGTTCCTTGTTTCTTACTTATAATTCGAGTTCTTTCACCACAGAGTTTCAGAGTAGGCTTTAAGCGGTCAGTTTAGAACAAAATCAGAAGTTAACGGTATCTTGAGTTAGATAACTATCATTCATTTAGTCCCCACGGATTTAACCCTTCAGATACCGTCAATTAGAGACACAATAGTAAGACAATAGATGCGTGGCCACCGGTGGTCGCTTGGGGATTCATGAATTAAGATACAGATTTGTGAACAAACTGAAGCGTCTTTTTTAAAGAGAATAGTTACTCAGTAGCTTCTTTTGTTGGTTTTCAGCATTATTCCAACCTGCTTCGTAGATATAGTGTTTTTTTTTTCAGGGTCTAACTTATTAACAGATATTTACTTTTTTAATAATATACAACTGAAACCTGTTATGTATTACTTTTCTTAAATAAATGTAAGCGGCTTTCAAAAGTTATCAGTACGTCTATACTGAATTTTTGTTATTCGACATGTATTTGTAAGCTAGAAATTGATTACAAATGATCCTTTCTATTCTTAACCGACCTGATTTCACGGCGAGCCCATACGTTCGTAACCAACATTCACTGATTGTATCCCAACCTAAGCGCAGACACTTCCAAGCTCCTTATCACGGCGTTATCTAAAGACAATAGATTCCCCAGGGGCCACGGGGCCGCGGGGCCGCGGGGCCGCGGGGCCGCCGCTAAGTAGTGTCAATTGGGCGAAGGGGCCCTGATATAACCCTAAAAGCTTCCCGTATCAGCGCCGTAAGTGAGAAGTAGCGGGTCAACTACACTTTAAAGAGTGGGGACCCGTCGGCGATTAAGGGTTAAGTTTAAGAACTTGATTCTTGCTTTTTATTTTTAACGGAGAAATAAAAATGTATTGAGTTCAATAAGTTTTAAATAAAGAAACGAATAATATTATGTAATAAGCATGCATTTTGGATTCCGGTTTGCTCGATAGATCATTGAGCTTTACTTACCTTTGGATAAACATAAAGATACCAATTTTAATTGTTTTGTTACAAAGTGTCTCAGAAGAACTAGGTATCAGCTATATTCACAATACAGATGAATAAAAATTAAAAGGCCTGCAGAATGTCAACACTTCACATTTTTTCATTACGGATTTGTCAACGTTTATCATTTTATAAACGAGCAAAATTTTCACTTGAAAAATTTCGTTAAAGACTTGTGAAGAAGCTCTCGGCAACCGGAAACGGCAGAGTAATTTGATTAATGCTATTACACAAGTCCGAGCGGTATCTATAAATGTCGGAATTTTTTGAAAATCATTTTAATTATATTATTTTTAAAAGCAGGTACTAAAAAGAAATACCCCGTGTACTTACTGTAATTAAAAGTACCCTCTGTGAGAACTGGCTAGATAGACGTCACGGCGCCCTCACCTTCCGCATGACGCACGTCCTCACCGGACATGGTAGGTTCGGGAGATTTCTGCACCCATTCGTGTGGAAAAAACCAAATAGGGAGTTAGAAGCATACAGAGAACCCCGGGGCCCTGAAACGAAAGCATAAAAGGAATAGGAGCGGGTTTTAATCAGTATGGGTATGATACGTCCTCTTGCTCCGCCCATGAACAGGACTTCTCATTGCATGATATCCCACTTCAAAAAACATCGAAGCACTACGGCTGTTCACTGATTGAATATCAGCGTTCTTTTTGTTTTTAATTCGACATTCCAGTTCGGAATTTAATCTTTAATATACAGGAAAGGGAATATGAAAAACAAGGCCAAAGAAAATATTAATACTTGCAGGCTATGACGCAAAAAATAGTTTTTCTTTTTGAGAATATTGGATTTACGCTCAGTCTCGAATATCTTTATTTCACGAGATGCTAATCAAAATTGAATTAACTTAGGCACTATTGGCGCAGTGGTTGGGTGATTGGCTGCTGCACTGCGTGTCGTGGGTTAGATATACGTGCGGAACTAATATTTGTATTGGTGTCTTGTGTATGTGAGTCTACATGTTTGTTAATGCACTTACAATACAGGAGTTATACCTACCTAGTTTTTTATGTAGTTATTATGTAGTATAGGTTAACGTTTTTAAAAACACAATAGCATTTTGCGTACAAATAAAAATCAAAGGCTGTATTTCTGTCACTGAAGATCATAGCAAGTGGGAAGATATCAATATCGCCAGCATCGACTTGGATGCACATCAACACACGCCGACATTTACATATTCATGCGTGGCCTTCAATTTCAGTGCGGGCACACCCTTCCTTCAATAACATAGTACTTATATGCGGTATTCTAACCGTGGAAGAAGGGGTACATATTAAAACAGGTGATTTTAATTGTCTTCTCTGTCAGCCACACTTTTTTGTGGAAGAAGTTGTTGGAGTACCAATGTTTAACAGGATTTTGATTATGATATAGATAATTAAGCTCATACACAGAACATAAGCCAGCCCCAAAGTCACCATATTTGCTCAGTTGCAAAATTGGTGTGACTACTTTTAGATGATTTGATTGAACGAAATAACTCTTTTGATTAAAACTGTAATCCCTAACTAGTTCACCGGGCTGCGAGCTACGTCAACATATAACGTCCACTTTTGAACGAAACGAAATAGATTAAAAACCTATTGAATCTCTTTGTTAAACCTAAAAAAACATGTCGCTCTTTTTAGTTTCAGCGCCATCGTACTTGTATATTAAAAGCGTTTGTATGTTATCCTCTAGTCTGCATCCCCGGCTCGGATCAACTTTGCACGATTTTTCATCCATATTCCGCTCGTTGGGCTTACACGCCGTTTCTATCACTCAAAAATAGGTACTTACTTTGTGGTTGAATATCACAATATTCATGAAAATTAAATAAATATTTCTGGCGTTCCGATTTTCTTTCTACATTAACGTCGACATATTTTTTTCTTCCCGGAAAATTGTAATAAATAATTGAATCTCATTCGCGCGACGACCATTTTATCTCAAGCATTCTCTCTGTTTAATCAAAAAGGGAAAATATACAAAAATGTCGTAACACCTCAGTGAAATGTTCACCCTTTCACGACGAATATCTTTTCGGTTCAAGATCCTTTTTTGACAAAAGCTTTTCTTGGAATTCTCATAGACCTTAAGGTCTTCAATATTTTGGTCTGTAAATAATTCAAATTCGCGAGGGCCGTGGGCTCGATATTTGCAAGTGAATGGGCGGAGGCGTCGTTAGGGTTGAACGCGTGTCATGTCTCATATTGCTGCCTTTTACGGTTCTGCCTACATGTTATATACTAAACATAGTTTTGTTGTAAATCAATCATCGTCATCATTTCAGCCAAAAGACCACTATTGGACCTAGGCCAAATGTCTAAATGTCTCCCACGCCTCGCATCCACCGGATTCTTCCGACCCTCACTAGGTCATTGGTCCACCTTATGAGAGGCCTTCCAACAATGCGTTTTCCGGTACGTGGTCGTCACTCTAGAAATATTCGTCCCCATCTGTTCTGCGAGTAATGTGCCCTGCCCATTGCTACTAAAGTTTGGCGATTCTCCAGACTACTTCTCTTGCGGATATCTTCATTTATGATTTGATCACACAAAGAAATTTCGAGAGTAACTCTTTCCCGATGGAAAGCAACCGATGGAAAGCAACCGATGAAAAGTCACCAAAAGAGCGTTCTCTTTGGATGATTTTAAGCTTTCTGATGAGTACCATTATGGGTGACTAAGTTCAGAGCCATATTATATAGGTATCATTAGTGGCAATCCCCACTGGTCAGACACCTTCGTCTTGAGACACTGTAGTATGTTGGACGAGAACATACGAGTACTTCATGATTTTATCAATGAGCTAAATATTAATTCAACTTATCGAAACGTGTAATCCATTGCAAGTAATCCACATTTACACAGACTTCTGTGTAGAGATAATTTAAAAAGTTACTTAGGTATTATCTGCAAGCTTATCCCAGATAAGTGCTAACCACCGCGCCGCTCTGTGGCATTCCGTCCATAGTTCAAGCAAGTCCAATTGTGTTCTTAAGTTCTACTGGAGCTGGAGGCTTCACTGAACTTTCTCTAAGTGTTTAATTTATTTATTGGTCGAAAGGATAAAACTATTATTTCAATTAATAAACAAAACATGTAGAAAAAGATAAGATTAGATATGTTTTATTTTATGAATGGATTTGCTTTGCAGGCAATTCACAAAACTCCTGACATCATAAGATGACTTTCCCACCGAAAAAAAGGCCACGTTTACCAGTTTCTGTCAATATTTTATTAGGTCAGTTATAATTGAATTTGGTCAAACAAACCCAACGATGCATGTAATTTGAGTAATTACCTGTTATTGTACGACGCAGTATTCACCCGGTTTAATGATATCATAATATCACTAAACTTATGTTACTCGCCTATTTTACACAAACGGGCTTTGGGCTTTGAAACGGTTTCCATATTTTAGTTATTATTGATTTACTTCTGTTGTTTACCAATTAAAACTGTTTGACTTATTAACGCCCAAAATATTTGCTGTAAATCTGAAAATCATCATTCAGTTATAGACTAGCTATTATTATCTATAGCAGTCACAATGTCAAACCTGGTCCACGTCAGCACTTATGTGTAGGTATATCAATCTTAAACGTCAACAGAACAGAACAGAAGAATGTATGATTCCTTTGTTCTGTGGTCAACAGCCATATTTTTATATAAGGTATCTAAAATTAAATTTTTCATCGAGCAGAACGTTGAAAATTTGAAATTTTTTTGCTCGGCTCTATAATTGTTTTGTCTATCTTTATTTCGAACCTAAACGTTCCAGTTTCTATCTTGAAAGTTAAAGTGGAAACGCAATCGTCTACCACTTACAAACTATATTTCTGTAGGATTCTTGTCTTTGTTAGAAGTTCAGAACTATCATGGCCTAGTGGTGCTCAGGAACAAATTAAGCTAGCTTATGATTGTGATAATAACACAAATATTTGAACATAATATCAAAATACCGCTATCAGAGACACAATAAAAGACAATCGGTGAGTTAACGCCGGAGTTCGCTTGAGGTTTAATGAATTGACAAAGGAGTGGTGACCTATAGGTAGTTATTAAACAAATATAAATATTAACTTTTGATTTTACAAAAGTTTTATGATAAAATAAAATTTATAATATTTTGCGAATTTTGTTGTTAAATGTTAAAAAAAAACATTATAAAAAAAACAATTATAACAACTCATCGTATTCCTGCACTTGGTCCGTGTTATTTGGGGTCGGCGCAACACGTTTTTTTCTTCTATTCTGTTCTGTCACGCGTGTCCATACTATCACTATGTCCCTTTTCTTTCACATCACTGTTCACACCTATCTATCCATACTTTCGTTGGCCTCAAATATTACGAGTATTATCGCGTTTTGGAATAACGCGGAAAGAGTTCGTTCATAGAATATTACGGAAGTTATAAAGTAGCAGAGATGTGGTTCAAGTTCAGTTGAAGGGGAAGTTAGTTCTGTACTCACTGCAAAGGGCTCACAACTGACGGAGTGATCTTCTCCACTTGCTTAACGATTTAGGCCTCTCTGCAATCATATTGAAAGTTTTCATTGTGTAAACGTATTTCAGCAGTTAACATGGTTTTTAACCAGTTGACAGTTGCCAGATTTTTAGAGAAGTAGCTTTAGCAGACCCACTCTATAATTTAATTTAATTTGCTAGTCTATAATTTGTACGTTGATGATATGTCCTCGTTTAGCCATATCATATTCGCCCGCGTAAACTCACGAATGAAGCAGCTTTCTATCGGCGCTAAAATTTTTGCAATCGGACCAGTAGTTTCAAAGATTACCTCCTACAAACAAAAAAACAAACTACCTCTTTATTATATTAGTTTAGATAGTAGGATTTCTATGATAATAAAAGTTCTGAAGAAAATAAGCTAAACGAGGATTGACATATCATCAAACTTTAACGTTTACAACGATCTGACCAGTTTTAGTTGGCCATTTCATGAAGTGATCCATAAAACAGGAGCGCGGAAATTTGCACAAGATTTGGTATTATGATGTAATCGAGCACTAAGAGAGATATTCCAAAATTCACCAGTTAAGAAATTAAACGGGGTTTCAAAGTTGTATGAAGAAGCCTACTTTCACGCAAGCGATGCCGCTGGCAGAAGCTAGTAAGAACATAATTATACTATATATACCTGATTAACCTATACCTAATAAAATCGTCACCCGCTTGAAGGACGGCAACTTCTTTATCCTACGAAGTACCATCCCGGCATCATGCTGCATTCCGATGCAGGCCAGGGTCTTGAGGCCTTGATCGATTAACAAACGTCAACATATTCAGACATCCGACGTAATACGTTAGTCGGATTATTCTGTGTTATTTCCAACGCTATCCATAAGGGGAGGGTAACCTTGACTTCCCTGGACCACTTCCAACCCTCGCCCTGGCAATGTGCCTCCAGCAACTGTACCTACTTCCTCTATTACTGAATTGATCTATGACACGGCGTCCTTGACATTCGCGATTGTATTTTGTATAGGTACTTGGAAATATTTCGAAATTTTATTTAGATATTTATTACAGCTTGGAGGACTTATAGCTTATACAAAAATGTGTCGGTAGTGTTCAGTAATTTTTAATTTTCATAGTACCGTTTCTTCTTTAACTGTGGTTTGTTTTAGGATTAAAAATAACTAAGTAATGTGCAAGTTGATTCAATCTCTGTGAATAGTTGAATCTATCGACTTTCATAGATATTCATAGGTTACAGATAGATGTAGCCCCGTAGGTACCTACCTCATAGTACCTGCCTTTCATTAATTATCTTATTTACCAGTAACACATACAACTGCAGTAGATATGTGTGCCGGACAGGTTCTCATCAACCGAGTAATTGCGGCTTAATTAAATATTAACGAACTTAATAACGAATGAGCTTACAGATGAATATATTAATAACTTGGAGGCTGCATTCCGCCACGTTTACTGCAAACTGGTCCACGAATATTTAAATTGCTAATGAAAATATTACCAAAAATGGTTTGTATTTAAAAAATTGTGTTAAATTATTATGATCGAGCGATTCTAAAAACAATACGTGTTTTGTTATTTTATTAAAATAACCATCGTATCAAGCGTACAATTTCAGAAAAATAAAGTTATCTACGTGAAATTATTCAAATGAAGTAGTGTTAAGCCCCAATCCCGATAACGCTGGTTATTCAATTTTATATTTGACATTGATGGATTTTTATTTAATATTACATCATAAAAAGTAGCTGTCAGTTTACTACAGTAATACCTAGTTCCACACTTATTATAAAAGCTTTAAAAATATAAAGAAATGTTTTCATTCATTGTGCGTGCAGCTAAGGAATGGAATTCCTTGCCGGAGTCTGTGTTTCCTGATAGCTACAACCCGGGAATCTTTAAGTCGAGAGTGAATAGGTTTTTTCTAGGTAAGCGCGTTCAATCGTCGACCGCATCGTCGCTTTCCAGCAGGTGAGATAGCGGTCAAGCGCAAACCCATCAATAATAAAAAAATAAAAAAAATGTTCATCATCATCATCACCTTTTCCACTGTTGAACGTAGGCCTCCCCCTGGCGTCCACAACAACCGCTCCTATGCGTCTCGCATCCATCGCAGTTCCGTGACGTGAGGTGAAATGAAAAAAAAAGAATGAAAAGTTACGAAATCCTTTGCCATTTCAACCAGTATTCTGGTTCATAACCCCTCAGAATAGCTTTACACTTTTTAGAACCAAAATGGTTTTCTTATTAGCAAATTCGCTTCCTTTTCAATGTTTTATCTCTAGGCCTCATTAGTTGGTAATTAAGTTGTTAAGGAAATAAATTAATTTTGCGGAAACTATCCACAGTATTATACAGAAACTCTCGGTATCAATGCAGCGATGTAAAACGCTCGTTAAAAAGAGTCAAGTGGCTGACTTTTTATTATTCATTTCCGCAGACTGCTTCAACAGTCCCGATCTCGAGTTTATGCATATTTGTAAAGTTCATTTTTTACTTAGTCTATGATTAATTCATGAATCCCCAAGCGACCACCGGTGGCCGCGCATCTATTGTCTTACTATTGTGTCTCTAATTGACGGTATCTGAAGGGTTAACATTCAAAATTCCGAACTCAAGATTTGCCAACGTGCTATGGAGCGCAGCATATTATGCGCTAAATTAACAGACCACTTCGAAACACTTCACTGCGCTCCAAAACGCAAATCGTTGATGTGGCTCCAAAATCTGCCCGACTTAAATGTGACTAGGCAACATATGTCTACCGCATGTCTAATGAAATGTGGACCAGTAACACACAGGATCGGTTCCTAGACACAGTGACACGTGGCCGTGACATACCACTAAGGAGTCAGGGCAACTTAGAAGTCTTCTTTAATTCATGAATCTCCAAGCGACCACCGGTGGCCGCGCATCTATTGTCTTACTATTGTGTCTGTAATTGACGGTATCTGAAGGGTTAAGAATTGGAAAGAGAAAGCGAGAAATGATAATCGTTGGAAGAAACGGTCTTTGCCCAGCAGTGGGACAATAAGGGTTTGCTATAATAATAAATAATAATAATATCATTTTTGACAAACACTTATTTGAAATCGAAACAGTTTTTCTGAATTAGATAAATAAATACATATAAATGTAAGTCTATCCAGTACTAGAATAGTTCGATTTGTTGCACGTGCCGTCCATAAAGGTAATTCAATAACGAAACAGTGACATAATAAACTACCTTTATATAATTTCCTTTTCTCTATTAAAGCTCCGCAGCTCGGCGCGTGCTGAGTGTAGAATGTAAATCGCGGCACATTAAAGGTCCGACTGCATGCATTACATTCACAGCGGTCCATTATTGTATTACCTATGTTTCTATCAAATGCTCATTTGCATTTTAACTTAGCTTTCGTGTTACAAAATTCATCATCTCATTAGAGTTTTATTTTTGTGGGTGACAGCACTACTGCAGCCACTGCGAAAGGAAGTTAGTTTATAAGACGCACGCTTCACATGCTCAAAAAGAAAGTTTCTGTCTCTCTGTTGTTAATAATAATAATAATCGTTCAGTTTATAAAATAGGGCACATTTAAAATATACAATATCTTAAATTACTTAGTTGCTTAATATGGCATAATACCATAATCAACCTTATAATCTTCCACTGCTGAGACTCAAGCCTCCTCCTCTCTAGTACAGGGAATGTGCCATAAATCCAGCACGCGAGCACAGTGTGGGTTGGTGAATGTCACACGTCTTCGATATAATAAATTAAACATACAAATGCGCCTGACTGGATTTGCACCCGCGACTTCGTAAGTCGAGGCCGTTACCACCACCACTGCTTTCTTCCCTTCCGTTACATACGTAGAGCTATCTAGAGATGAACACATAATTAATCCTCAAATTCAAACATACTTACATACCACAGACCTTGAAATCCAAAAGACTACTCTAGAGCTACTCAGAATGTGAACCCTGTCGGTACGTAGAGTAGGTACAGCGTGTACGTGAGTCATACCATTTTCATTACGTTTTACATTAGCGGATAAATCGGGCTTATTTTATTATGTACATAGATAATACGAGTACCTACATAAGACTCATGAACATGAAAACCATATTCGTGTACATGTTTACATTTTAACGAAAGTGTTCGGAGTTGTAGGCGCTGATTTATGTTAATTATTATTAGAAATTTGTGTTACGACAGAATAATTACGAGTATAATCAGGCTATAAGCTCTGGAATTTTCCAAACAACATGAATTTATTGAGTAGCAAGTACACAATGCTACTTAATTATGTGAAATGAATATAAATGGAATCCGATAGCGAAGAAATACTTGTACAAGCAAGAAGAATTTGGTTCGTGAATCAATTACATCGAAGTTTATATAGAATAAAATTACGAACTAGTTTTTTTCGGTTCCTCTTAAAACAAAGTTACTAAATTTCTTTAAAAAAAAAAATCAATTTCTCTGTGATTGAATAGGTTACTGAAATTTCTACGAAAATTGAAATTAGTACTTCTAACGGAGCACTTTTTAAGAATCAATTACAGTGTCTTAAAAAATTAGAACTAGGTTCTTCTACTTGTAATATCTAAGGTTTAGCATTCCGCGCCCGCCTGGGCTAACACCAATTAGTCACAGCCTGCCAACGATGTGCGATATACTCTATTAAAACATTAGTTCCGTGCACTCGTAGCTCAATGTTGGCAGTTCAACGAGCATTAAGTGGAACATACAACCCTCGGCGCCTATATAATTAGCAGGTTTCGAGGGTCCACACTTACTGGGAGTTCATATTCAGGTGCAATTTAAATTAATAAAATTGTAGAATGTTCGGCCAAAATGAACAATGGAGTTTAAACTAACTAGAACACACACGGATTCTGCTAATTGCTCCACGTTAATTATATTTTCAAAACTAACTTCTATAATTTAGTTTTGAAAATAACGATAGAATTCAAATGGAACTGTAGAATTGTGAGCTCGCTCTGCAATTATTTTAACACACCATAATTATGTTTGTTGAAATATTATTTGACCATTTTTCAAACAAAGGTTTGAAAGTATTTTACTATATTGTACGAGGCGAACGTGAATTTGGTCTTCCATGGGCTTAGCTGACGCGGCGCGGGACTAATCGCTTTACATAATGTGAGGATTGTTCGCAGTAGTGGTTTTAAAAGTTGATAAATAATATGTACATATGATCCGGCCACATTCTGATTACATAGAATTATTTAACTTTACCCAAACTGTCATGAAAAGAGTTTAAAAAAATATTAAACAGAAAGATAATATAACTATCTGCTTCTTATAAAAAATCTTTTCAATTTTTATTAAAGAGTCAGGTTTTAATAATTCAAAGTATCTCATCAAATAATATTTCAATGCTATTCAGTAAAAATGTCTAACAAAAGATAATTGAAAACTCGTATCATCTCGATCTCTTAATATAATATTTATTAATGTATTAGCTGCTCGCCGTCGTCAGCCGCCAGTCGTCGCCGAATCTCCGATAAATGATAAATACACAGCGGGAATATTACAGAAAGTAATAATAATAGAACACACACAATGCCGACTGGGAACAAGATCTTACTTGTGAATTCATCATCATTATTTATTATATCCTGGCTCTTGCTAGGGGTGCTCCTCACGCCCGTTGTGGGAATACCGTCTTGTGGGGTCTTCATCGTGTCAGTCGGTTTGTACCTATATATAAACAGTTTCTTAGTTAATGGCATGTGTTATTTTAGTCGACAGCCCTTTAAGGAAAACCGAGGCTGGAAGTTGCATGATATCATATGCTACACTTCCACACGGTCTTCGGCACGGGTAATGCAATCAGCTGTCCCAGCAGCCACGCAAGCTGCCCCCGGCACTACACGGCTAACAACATTACCGACCATGAGAAGGAAAAATTAAAATCAATGCTGAACCATTGTATCGTAGAAGATTAAAAATAAAATACAAAAAAGGCGTCATACAAGCTGAGTATTTGTTAAACAGACCTTTTAATAGTCGGGTTGTAAGGCTAATAATAGGAGCCTGAAAATAAATCCTTGTTCACGCTCAAAATAGCCGTGATCACCGGCCAGGCGCTCAGCTGGCTACGCTCGTAGCTCGTAGCGCCGAGCTCGTAGCGGCCGCGTAGCCAGACTACGGTGCGCCGGGCCTACGCCTCGAGCTTACAATACCTCCTTAGCTTTATTGAGTGATATTCTTTTATTTTTTGTACCTACAGAGTCTGAAAGAATATCCTAGTAGTTTATGGAAAGGAATTATATTGTTATGAGTTTGACTTTATCATTAATAATATTAACATTTCCTCTCAAACAAGCAAAATTTTGATAAACTTAAGGCAAAGGTCAAAAATTATTTTCATAATATGATAATTACCGTCATTAACAGAAAGTTATTTCGTAAAGAGACTTTTCTTGTTAACAGAGTACGAAAAGAATAAATTAAATTCGCTTGAAGGAAATGTTCCGATGGGCCGATGTTTCCTTAATTACGCTGTATTAACAGTATCATGTCAGGTACACGGGAACCTACTTACTGACTAATTAATATTTTTATTACAAAATTATGACGAGACTAGTCTGGTCTCGCGACTTTGCTCTGGTGACGTATCCAGCATGCATGTAAATCGTAGTAAACTGCAGATTGCACTCAGCGCTAGCGTGTCTTCCACCAGTTTTCATATATGGACCAGCAAATAAACTATTTTTTTTTATAGTTTGGAAATCATCCTATGACTTCTTCTTGTTTTAAGTCAGAGCGGGAGGGCGTGACAGACTTTTACAGACTAAAGCCCACTCCTACATTCCTTCTTTGCCTTCGTTCTACTTACCACAATATACTATATTATTGTACTCCATTTTCTATTTGAAATTAATTTACGGTTTCCTAAAGTAATCATTTTAATTACGAAAAAGCAGCAAATTTCTAAAATGTCGCTGCCAGGTGATCTCTAACCAAGCTCGAAGCTCCGTTCTCTCAAGCGAACACTTCTCGGTCTCGCACATAACCGAATCAGTCGGCCACCGTCATACCTGGCCTGCTCCCCAGCTCGCCAGCTCCCCAGCGCCCTCCCCCGGCCCGTGACGCTCAGGTGCGGTACACTAGTAAACAGATTACCGACGAACCGTTTACTGGCGATACCGTACCGAGTTAGTTTAAAACTCTCCGCTCCTGTTTGTACGGAAACCGAAATTATTTTCGATCCAATTCAATTCCTAGCTTTGCTGTGAAACAATTTTGATGTCTAACCTATTTTTTTATATGGATGGGCTCACGTTTGAGCAATGATGTGGCCGACGATGAAGCACGCTTGCCAAGACGTAATCTATTTCCTCTTGACTTATTGTACTCATGATTATAGACAACTCGGTCACTAATTACCAGTCACCCTATATAATATGCGTGTTGCGGACAACTGTATCTCTCCCAGGGCTCTTTGCTCTCCCACGTAGACATATAACTATGTACGAGGTGTAGGTTCACTATTACCTCTTCACACAAGCTTGTTAATAACCCTCAAGGCTAGTCGTCTCGTTTAAAAACCCGTAACCATGACAACCGGCTGGCATCAAAAGGCCCCAGGGAAGGTTTCAAACAAACCCTACAATATTCCTATTATTTCCGAACTTCATATTTTATGATTGTTATTTTGAAATTCGGTGAAGTGAACGGAAATTATATCTTTTATATACCTTGTGAAGCTAAAGGGCGCGTCGAAAATAGAAATTTATTTTGTAGAAAGAAACAAAACAATACAGAGCTGAGCATTCGGAACAAAGTGAGCAGCGGCCGTTCTGTTGATACGGCAGAAAAATAAAAACGTTACAATGTTATAAATGTCACCATTTAGGTAAGGTAATGGCGTGAAAATATTTTAGAAGAACTAGTGCATAGTGTGAAACAGTTGCATGGTGTCATAAACACCTGATCTGATCCCTCAGAGGTCGTCTATCTTTCCGTATCTTATCTTCAGTTTCATGGCAAGCGTGGGTTAGCCTCCTGTCTATAGCCACACTCTGTTCGAAATATCCGTCAATTTTATTGAAAACGACAGTAGCTGGAAAACGCAACTAATTACCGCTGTTTATCGGAACGTTATCGTGTCAAGAAGCAGTCGCGCACGACGCCTACTTCAGATAGGCCGCCCGCGATAGCACGGAGCGCTATCAGCGCCATCTCACCAGCTACCTCTAGATAAGTGACGTCAGCGGACTTGGCGCCAACTCCTTACTCAATGTTGCTGTTTATTTTTGACTAGCTTTTGCCCGCGGCTTCGCCCACGCACATAAAATACAGCATGCCACACAGAAATAAAGCAGCTTTCTATCGGTGAAAAAATTTTAGCAATCGAACCAGTACTTTCAGAGATTACCTCCTACAAACAAACACCTAACCTACATTTTACTTCTTTACAATATGAGTGTAGATGATCAGAAGATTCGATTGCTAGTAATTCACCTGTTCTACGTGCATTACAGGTACTGAAACCCCTTCAAAAAGTATTCATTATCTTCCTCCTAGGCGCGTAATTACCATTTATGACTCCAAGGCTTACTTCAATGTATCTGACGTGACTAGCAGTTAAAACACGCATTAGATGAATCTCATCGCGCGGTCGTTAGCTACTAATAGCTACAAATTATCTTAACCTTCATTGTGCTTCACACGGTGATGTATATGGTCATGACCATACCATGACCATATACATCAGGAATAATCAATTTTCACTGCAAGAGCTTTACACAAGGACTGCATAACCTCAAGACAGACTGGGACAGCTATAAACCAAAATATCAGAATAACAAATTTAAACTTACCACTAAAGGGTGCGGAAAATATTAAAACGCTTCAAACATTGAACATCTAGCGATCAAACAATTTACACCCCTATGAGACTGAAAACCATACAAAATGTTCACTGCTTCAAACAGATCAACGATAAAGTTAATGAGAGAAGACAGCTGCGGAAAAAATGGCATTCTACGCAATATCGTAGTGCCAAGGAATCTTTCGATGGACACGTCTGCTTTGAACTTAAGCCCACGATCTCTCAAATAGATAACTAACGCATTCAAAATCAGTTACCTAACATAACTCCCAATAAAAGACTGAAAAGGCTAAAACAACATACTCGTACTACCCATAAAAACAGCTGGTGGAAGGTGGGCAACAGCGGAGGTAAAATGGGCAATGATTCTAATGCGTTGTTCCGTGTTGCCAGGCGGGCTGGCGGCAGGCGGAGACGGCCTTGGCTCGCAGTGGTCGATAGCAGACGCATTGCAGACTACTGCTGCACACCTCTTAACATTCTGATCACTCTTCATTATCATTTGCAGCAAGATCTTGAAAATAATAAACATTGTCTTTTTGGGACGTATTGGTTTAGGGTTAACTTTTGCTCAAATTAAAAGTGATGAAAAAAATATTAACTACAATATTACTAATGACAACAAAACCTTTTGCTACCTTTTTATCTCAGGCCTCTATTTAATTAATCAAAAATAAAAAACTAAAAATAACATGTCTAACTTTAGATCGCTGGTTACAATAAATCCACAAAAGGTACTTTTAAATTGAATTACATTTCCACATCTTCAAAGGAAACAACAACGGATAGTTCAACCTTTCAACACGAACTATTGAACAGTAATGGCCCTTGTAACAATTACTCTCTGAATTTATTTCTATCACTGGTTAAAATTTTACGACGAGAGTAACATAAATATATCAACAGCTCGAAATCGAATTGCTAAAACAACACTTATTCATACCGGTCTGTTCTTTTAAAAAAGTTAAATATATATATATATATATATATATATATATATATATATATATATATATATATATATGCCCGAATCATTTTATCACTACTATAACATAGTGTAATCAGCCTTATACTGTTCCCACTGCTGGGACTCAGGCCTCCTCTCTAGGGGAGGGAATAGGCCGTAATCCATCACGCGGACCCAGATTGGTGAATGTCACATATTTTTAAATTTTTGGTTCTAGGGCATGCTGGTTTTCTGACGAAAATTTCCTTCTCCGTTTTGAGAGTAGTGGATAAAATAAATTACTTACATAAAATAATGTGCCTGGCAGGGCTTGAACCCGCGACCTTTTTTTCGTAAGTCAGGGCCGTTAACACGAGGCCACTAGTGCCGTAATCATTACTAATTCATTAAAATAAACTAGATTTATATTGATTGGCTACTATTAGATAGAAAGCTTTTCAGATCTGCTTTCTTCCCTAGCTGTCCAAGTCCGACTTTACTTGTTCACTACCGCCTCATTAGCACTTGTATACAGTTCATACAAAAAAAAAACGTGCCTCTTTTAAAAACTTATTTTTGCAAAAATGGTGGAACACAAAAGGCTTGTGTACTTCAGTTTAAATAAATAGTAAAGTAAAAACGCTGATAACCGCCCATCCGCGATCCCCCTCGTGTGTTGTTTTTTCAACGACATGAGCGGAAATGGGATGAAAAGGAAGTACGACCACACTGCACACTGTTTTATTGGAGAGAGTAGAGTTTATTTGTGTACTTATTTGCTATATGTGTAGAAATCAGAAGTAATATAGAAAAGAAAGAAAAGGAAAGCGAAATCGTTTTATTGTGCCTTACACAATATTTTAGATAAACTAAAAATGGAAAATATACATCTTTATTAATTGTCCATCAAACTTGACTATTATTTACATTTTATTTTATTACGGAAACAAACAATCGTACATTATATTTATTTTTTCTAGATACACAGTGTGCTATACCTATATGTACAATCCACTACGTTCCCGCGTGTTACTAGTTTATATTACATACATTTTGGCAAAAGGATCATCTTTGCCCAAGCTTCACCTGTCGTGGAAATAATTATTATGAAACAGGAAAGGTCACACTTTGTTACACCATTTCACTGCAGTAAACGATGATGTAACTTTTAATAAATAACCTTTTTTGAAGAAGATACTTATTTTTTCGTTTTGACATCCATTGCTTGCCTTTGCTGCATACAGTGTGCAATGAACCGTAACAAGCATTATGTTTTTCTATTTTTACGTCCACTTTTGTACGTTATTGAGTACCTTTAACAGTAAAACAAGTAAAAAACATTTATCCGTGATGCTTGCAAATATTTAACTGAAAGAATTGTGAATGAAAAATTAAATGTAGTTTTCTCAGTCTCGTTAAATGTATTTTTTACAAACTGAGCTATGTTTATCTCAAAGACTTTATTACTTCTCTATTTTGATAATTCTCCTTGTGCGGTACAAAAAACTCTGGTATATATTTATTATTAGCTTTTGCCCGCAGCTTCGCTTTATGTGTGCGGACACAAAATATAGCTTATGTCACTCATGAATAAAGCAGCTTTCTAGCGGATTTTTTTTTCCACAATTAGACCAATACTTTCAGAAATTACCTCCTAAAACAAGAAAATAAATTTACCTCTTTATAATAAGTGTAAACTATTCAGTAAATTACTTATTAATACAATTGAAATTAAATTGCCAACACATTGTGGCACTTAAGAAATTGACATGTTTTGTACTCGCACCGAAGTTCTTGCTACTGGGTACGACCATACAACGTGGAACCTAACATAATGGAAACAAGATGAATCTTTAAATAATTCTACAATTGCGCTGACATTGTGGAGAGGGCCTCAGCAAACAGCCAGGCCGCTGGCCGCTACCCGCTGACACAGCGACTCGGCGCGCGCGGGCTGACGGCCACTGCGGGTACTCACGGCCTACGTCGCAGGATGAAAGTGAACCCCGGGGCTATTTGCTAATCCGTGTGTTCGCCTGGGCGAGCAGCCCTGTGACGAGGGGCGACAGCGCTGCAGGCCCCCAGGAGTTACTGAGAGTGCCCAGGCCGCTCATTACGGGCAGCGGTGATGACTTGTGAAGGATAGCTTTGGATAGATAATTTCATCTTTGATGTCAGAGCAAAAGGGTTTCTGTAAATACGTTTCTTGCATAGAGATTTCAATAAGCATGTATTGTTGTTGAAAATAGTTATCTTGTGTTACAATCAAACATAATTCCAATACTCATTTGAGTATGCAAAATACAAGTATGGCACGCTCCAAATCTTCCGACATAACGAGAAAACTGTCCAGACAGTTCCAGTAAACTATTTGCCCAAGAACTCGCATACCTTCGCAATCTTCGACCCAAATTAGTGGCTACTTGAAAATCCCAAATAACTTAATATTCGTATTGTCTGTCTCCAGTAGGCAACGGCAGGGCTCGTTCTGCTCGGCCGGGCATTGTTGCCGCGTGAGTGAGCGCCGACACTAGACCTCTCACATAAGTTTGTGGACCGATGTCTTCAATAGACGGGTATTTGCCTTTACCTCACTTTTATTTGAGATCGGAAAATACTGTTGCCGAAAACTTTAAGGTTCAATATATTTTACTATTCTATTATTCGTTTTTCAGTTCAAATACCACTTACATCGATAATGAGTGATGAACTACTTTCTCTTGGCAAAATACTTATCAATACAAAATATATCTGCAGTCCTATTCGTATTTCCTCTCCGTGTTTTCTTGTAACGCCTCTCACAGACACGAGATCAAGATTGACAATTCTCTTGTTCCAGGGACCTGTTGAAAGTCATAGACTTCATAATATTATCATAATTTATTCCATTTATGTCTGACTCTCATTTTTACCTACCTAAAATACAGAAACATTATTCGGTCAAAACGGTTCATCATTGCGAGTGTAATAAAAATTCAAAATCTATTGCCAGCACAATTCATTTCTTTTTTTTGTAGTAACACAATGGAAGCGTCGCAAATCTATCGTTTTCATTTGTACTTAGTTTTACTAGTCTTTGTCATGATGTCACTGTCATACATTTTATATTAAGCCGTCTAGCCTGGGAATCGAAGGGACGTGACAGCTTTCAAACCTTCAGAGCTACTTTAGAAAAGAAAATACAAATTCACTTGTTCGATAATTTCATTAGAGAGCCAGCTGGTGCTTTCTAAACTCTAGCGAAAAAATATTGTTAAGAATAAAATATTTTAGGAGGTATTTGTATGTGGTGTAGTAACTAAGAGTACCAAACGGAGAGTTGGACCAGTGTCAACGTGGCTATTTTAGAGACGGTAGTAACAAATCAAGTAAAAGTACATAAATCATTTTGTAATAATGTGTGTACTTTTACACTTATCCATTACCTTTCTGCTTTGTAGCAGCAAGGCAATAGACAAGTGTAACTGTTGGAACTATACACAATTACTCACCTTAAGGTGTTCCGCAAAACGTCATTTTCCTTATCAAGTATCTGTCTAGGTCAGCAACATCCCGCTCATAAAGTCGCTGAAAGCCTCTTGACAGCTCCAGCGAGTATCTACCAACATCATCCTGTTACCCTTTGTGTACACACTTTAGACAACCTGACGGGGTGCAGGCCTCTTCTGTCTATGCTAGTTTTTAGTTTACGATCTGCACTGAAGAGCTTTTAGTTATTAACAGGAACTACTACTTATTAAGGCTACGTGATCACAAACGTACCAACAGCTGTAGGTACCTGCGTATTGTAATCATTTTATGTAGTTTGAACTTATACGAAAAAAGGAAAAATATTTTTGCCTCATTTTTGGAAGCCACGAACATGATATCGGATGATCTCTGCCAGCGATCATCTCATATCGTATTTTTTTTTTATTTAAACTTGCATGGTCGGTACCTACTTGTAAGATTTCGTACTTGGGAAATTATACTGATATTGTGGGCCCGTAGGAGTAACTCTATGACATAAATTAATAGCTTTTATTTCGAGAAATCCAGATACGAGTACATTAGTGCATCGAAGCAGGCAGTGGCCGTAGTTGCCTCGCTGGCGAAAAGCCGGGGTTTCAAGTAAAATATTTGCTGTATCGAGAGTATTTACTCTCAGTGGTTTTATTTATTTCTTGTGTTCCCTCCTACTGAAGTTATGACTGAAGTAATATTGTAAAATTTAAAGAATCTCTTGAGAGATTTATATTGTAAACTTTGTTTGAGTGTATCACAGTATCTATTTTATATTTTCAATTAAAACATTCAGAATGTTCAACGTGTATAGTGTTTACTAGCAAGGTTAAACAATACTTAAGGTGGTGCATCACGACTCACATTTTCACTGTTTTTCGTACAACCGCTCATAACTGATTATGACGTTATTACACATTTTTTATTAGATATTTTGGAAACACAGAATCTTGTGAATATTATCTAGGTTTCTAAAGAAACCAATTTCTAAATTTGTGTAAAACTAATCCAGTAAAAACCTATGAAAATGTCCTATTTCGTATGAACTTTGACACTTCATAATTTGCCTAAAACAAAAAATGTCAAAAAAGTAATCCTCTAGAGACCTTGCAAATTTTATTAAGATTCTAAATGACGACAACTTTTTCCAAAAACTTTTACCTTTTACTTTTAAATTTTTTAACTTTTTATTAAAAAAAAAAACAGCTATTTCCTGGAGCAAGTTTTGTGAAATTTTCGAGTAAATCTCGGAATTACCGAATACTAGCAGAGTTTCCAGGCGTTATCTCTCTTTTTTTGCGTTGCCTTTTCGTCAAACATCGCGTTGGATTGCATTAAATGAAGTAACAAGGTTTTAAACCATTTTCGATGTTTACGATAAGCGAGTGGAGAAGGATCCTCTTAACACATTTTCTTATTGTCAAATGTTAATTAGATGAGTCTTTTTACAGCACCCACCTCTCCCCCCCCCACCACTACCGTTCATAATAGATAAACCATTATGATGTGTTTACGATAATAATTGCAATTTATTAAGATACAATCGCACAGGTATCGATTAGCGGCTCTCGGATAATCGATCGTTATCTGATACTTGTAAAACACCTTGTTATCAAAGCTAATCGGTATTTTTTTGTACAAACAAATTCACGGCAATGGTTTCTTTATTCTTTCAGTGTTAAAGCTCATTTTTTCCTGACGTGGACATCAGATTCTTTAAAACACATTCGAATATGTTGTCGCAGTAATAGGCACTTTATGTATATAGCGGAAAAGTTCAGATTTGTTAATATAGCGTTTGATTTTTGACGGTTTAGCTGAACACAATTTTTTATAGATTTATGATCCAGGGATAGATACGATCTCATATTGAATTACGGTAGGACGGAATTAGGGAACGTGAGGATAATGGTTATCACGCATTTTATGTGTCGTGCGACCGGCGGCGGCGGCGGCGGTGTGAGCTGTGTGGCAGCAACGTTGAGCTGGCGTCGCACCGCCCCATTCCGAGGCGAGCCGGGATTTATGTAAAATAATTATGTAAATGTAATTTTTAAACCGCTCCTGCAATATTGGCTTATTGGGCACCAATTTGCCTTAACTTGAGGGGACGGAAAACATTTTCCAAGCAGAGTTACAAGTATCCAGCTAATATTTCCATCATTTATAGTGATTAGCAAAGCTTACTTTCCGATTAAATTGATTGAATAGTCTGTTTCAGTCGTAGTAAGTGACAGTAACATCCAAGTTAATGACGGTGATGCAGTAAACAGTTCTCCAGCACAATGTTATGGTTACTTTTCACAATAATATGGTACGACAGCACTTCACTCGGGCGAACGTGTAATATAATATAATAATGTTCCACAATTGTCATACAAAGCACAAGCTTAGTTTGGACTAGACGTCCCAAACTAAGCAGAGCTTATGCTATGAGTACTAGACTACTTATATATGTATTTTTAAGTAGATAAATCCAGACACAGAACAAATAATCGTGCTCATCACAAACCTTTGTCTTGGTCGAAATCTAACCCACAATCAGCGGCATAGCAGTCAGGGCCACTAACCACTACATCAAAAGGTCAGTCGAAATTACACACATGAAGAATTTTCAAATGGGCAGAGAAAGATAAATCCAAAATTATGGGAAATGCTGTGAAAATATCCAAAGAGGTGTTCACTGTTTCCTACCGTTTTTTGGGCCCAAAGCTCGACAGGACAAAAACTGTAACTACTCCTCGTAGTGTCGAAGTTCCCTACCCACGCCCATGTGAGTAGTTCAGCGCGGTTATCAGCCGTTAACACGCGTATCTTATCAGCTGCTATTACATCAATTAAGATTATTTAATAATTTGGCCTAGATCTGAGTAGGTACTGGAAAGGAGAACTGAACATATTGTTGTTATGTTAAAAGTGAATTAAAAAGAGACAAAATATTAACTGCAAGCTATTGTATGAATAACTTAGAGATATTAGTGCTTAAATAAAAAAAATTGAAAACTAAAATAATAATAAAAAATGTATTTAAATTAATTTTATTCAAATTGATTATTTTTAATAAATAATAAATATAAAAATGTACCTATAAATGTAATAATGTCTTAGTTTGCGTCTTTTCAGACAATAAAATGTTTTTCTTTCTTTTTTGTGATCAAGAAATCCTCACCATTGAATCTTATCAATATTTTTTTGTAAGTACTAAATTTTAAGTATTCATATACTTGACATAAAACTGTTTCTTACATTCTTTAAAATCGTTTCTAATATTATTTGTATTCGTGACCAACTAGGTACTAACCGCCCGGGGTTGTTCGAGGCCGATCCATGGCTATGGTATCCATCGCATATGAATTTTTCTTCAAGCCTCGAAAAACTTGCCAATCCGTTGATCCCAGCTGTCTTTTGATAATTTTTTGCAAAAGTTAGTTGCTACCCAGTACTACCCAGTTACTGGGTTGTGGAGGATAGACAGCTACTCCATCTAATCTAAAATACTAGTAATTAGCTCCAGCCGGCCCTAGCACACTGGTCTTTGGGTAGTCAGGCAGATTGATTGTAATGTTCAAGCTACGACTTCACTCATTTTTATAATCTATAACAAATTCCAAGTGACAATTATCTGTAAAAGTCACCGTCCCTATCTGCCACTATATCGTAGAAAAATAAAATGTAAACTATTCGGAAACACTATCAGTATCAGTTTCTACTCAAGATATCTATCATTCATGTACTCTACTTGTACACTATGTACTATCACACATTTGAAATCGCTTGTAAATTAAACTTGTTTATATTTTACGAGGTAAATTTTATTATTTAACTTGTAAATCTATTGACTGAGAATACCAGTAATAATAGGCAGACAATTTCCTGCCAGTACATAGTACACGATGGCAAGTCAATATCGTGACGAAGTGCTCGACATGAGTTGATCGTCGGATGTTTGTCGAGCACTTTTATATTCGCGATCAATGTGATCGTTTCGTCCACGATTTGCACGACTCAGGGATTTCGCAGACTTGTAGGAAAGGTTAAGCACCGCTTTAATACTCTTTACCTCAGTGCGGATTATTTAAAATATAATCTTGCCTTTAGACGCAAAAGTGAGTATCTCAGACAAGTTAACTTCTAAACAGCTAACTTCCCCATCCAACACTATCATCTTCTTTCAATTACTTTATAAAATTATTAAAGAAAAACTTAGCTCTGCGGCTCCGTTGATAAATTAAGTTTGCATTTAAATGCTAGTCTTGTAGATTGCTTTTTCATTTAATGAGTAAAGAAAGGGAAAGAATAGAAAGGTACATTCATTTTAAATTAAACTGTGTTGAACATCCTTTTAGATGATTGCATGCTCTCGCAGGTAATGAAAGCGCCAATATTGTGGAACCGTTTGTTTGTGTTCGTTTTATTTGTGTACGTTGATCTATCAACATGAAAGTATACCAATGAAACTGAAAAAAAGGCTTAAAAAAGTAGAAAAAGCTGATGTTTCCATAGTCCGGTAGTAAACTGTAGGTATGTTTTAGCTAGGTAACGTGAACAATAACGCATTCAGTTTTTGCCGGGATTTTTTCAAGTAAAGTCAGTGGAATATATATATTTGCAAAAATAATTCTTTGTGTATATTGTGATGTAACGTTCGTGTTGTATCATAAGTGTCTACATAACTCCATAATAAAATAATTATGTAGAGTCAGTAGAGAGCTGAGAATTTTATTTTAGTATTAACTACTTTAACGAAGCTTGTTGAGAGGGCTGATATGATACATTTGCTACCAAATACTGTAAAACATTATAATCTATATCCGTATTCTAATGGACAAAGTGATTGCAAAAACTATTTTTTTTTCTAAGCTTGACACCGGGTAAATGCACGAACTATGCAAAATCAACACAAAAAATAAATACACAGTGGTAGCCAATATAAAAGCATTACTTACTCATGAATATAATCATTTCAGCCGAAAGACGTCCGCTAGTGGACATAGGTCCAATAGTGGAAGATCTTGGTTCCCCAGCGGATATCTTCATTTCTGATGTAATTACACAAAGAAACTCCGAGCAATAGCCCTTTCCATTGCCCTGTGGTTGACTTTGAGTCTTCTTATGAGGCCCATTGTAAGCGACCACTTTTCGGAGCCATAAGTCATCACTGATAACACGCAGTGGGGATAGACTTTCGTCTTGAGATACTGTGGTATATTGGACGAGAAGACAGCACGCAGCTTCACGAATGCTGCCCAGCCAAGTCGGATTCGACAATTAACCTCTTTTTCAAAATTATACCTACCCAACTGGACCGTCTGTCCCAGGTAAAAGTAATCGTCTACAACTTCGAGTTTAGCGTCTCCGATCTTGATAGGAGTGGGAGCTATATGGATGGTAACCATGACTTAGGTTTTGACCATGTTCATTTTCAGTCCTTTCTTTCGGAAGCTCTACTAAGGTCACCGAGCAATTCTCTTAAAAATCTGAAACAATTTCAGAAATCTACTGAGCTCGGTATCTGCATGTATCTTCTAAAAACTGCAGAACCATCTCACGCCTTTTTTCATGAGCTAAAGAATTAGATCCGAGAACCTATTGTTCTTATTTGTACGGTGAGTTTTGAAAAATTTAGACCCGACCGTGTGGACAGTTTCCACGAACCCATCATTATATTCGTCCACGGAGCTCCCTAGGCACTCGAAACGATTGTAGAGTTCGAGCTTAAAGCTCTCGGACTTTTGGATCTGGACCTGTGTTGGACGGAGCGAGACTTCACCAGTCGAGACCTTTCAAGCTTGATATTGATATTCAATGTGCCTCTTATACTGCAGTGATGCTTCCAGCTTTCACCGTCTCGATATTGCGTTAGAATAATAAAAAAACTTAACTTACTCATTTTATCAAAAAATATCTAAAAGCAGTACATTATCGTCCAACACATTATGCCACTACAAGTCGGCGCTTCAACAAGGCTCATATATTTGCTCTTAATTTGAGGCTTTTAGGCGTAAGTGCATTATCACCGCAAATCAGCCGATAATACCCTATATTGTTGATAGCGTGAACTGTTAACTACTGTTTGACCTAATTTAAAATATCGGTATTTAGTTGGACGGATCCGACTGAATACTAAAGTTTTACATAGGCTTAAAGCTGATTCAACACATTAAGAAAGTAACTGGGCTAATGAAGCCATCGATAACTATAATAATTTTGTTAAAGGGTAAATCAATCCTTATTTTGCTAGTTACATGCTCACCTCGTCTTACACTAATTAGAAACTTATATGTTTTTGAACATGTTTCGGTGGTATCAACTATAATGCAGTATGAGCCACTAGCCAGCCACCACCAGTGCAGTGCAGTTCTACCGATAGATTCGCCCGCATGAAGGTAGGGTGAATTTCGACATACGAGTTTGTAGGTCGCGGGATCAAACTCTGCTAGACGCTTTACTTTTTGTAATTTATTTCATTACCAGTCCTCTCAAAACGGTGAAGGAAAACATCGTGAGGAAAGCGTCCTAGAACCAAAAAATCGAAGAAATGTGACATTCACCAACCCGCGTGGTGGATTACGGCCCATTCATAAAAAAGCTGATGATGATGATGATAATGAAATAATTTATTTGGAAGTTTGATCAGCTTGTACAGCTGACCGTCATGTCGGATGCCTGACAGACATCAACACGTGATATTGCAGGTCAATGTTTATGTCAGCTCCATGTCAATCAGCAAATATTATAATATTGGACATTGTAATTTTAAAAGCAAACAGGAATTCCTGCATCATTTTTCAATATTTGTATACCAAATTGAAAATTATCCTCAAGCCTAGGGGAAATCGGTCAGTCCATATTAATAAACACAGTATTCAGGACGTAAAATGTATACACATAGCACATAAATCGACTAAACGACTCGGAAGCGACTCGACTCGACCACTCGACATCAACTCGAACACTCGACATAAACTCCGTAGCTTATAGCGTTTTGAATGAAGAGTGAACGGGCTGAGAATTCAAAGAAATAATTTAAAGACTGGTACTGAACTAATGGAGGCAGTTGTGCTATATCTCCGTCTTCAATAGAGGCTGGCATTATTTGCGTTGCTTTTAGACGCCACACAATTCCCTACTCAGACTCCTAGTTAAGTGTGGTTCCAGAAAGTGCTACATTCGTAGATGATGTCTTCAGACAAACACGAGTTGGCTTTCAAAAACATCTACAACTATATAATGTTATATTGATAGTAAAAGCAAATATAATGGAATATTTGCTGTAATCCATCAACTGGATCGGTCTGTCACATATAAACACATTATTCCTTTTTCATTTAGGTAAGTCGGTTTCGTAATAGACATCCATTAGGTAATTTAAATCTTTTTAGGCTCTAAAGGCTTTTTCTCGTACTCTCAAAGGTTCTTCACCTTCTCGTATTGAGATTTTTCATGTGTTTTATTTTCATTCAGGCATGTGCTCCATGAGCGGGACAGAACATATGGATTCTCTATGTCAATATTACTTAGTAATGCCTTGAAATGAGTTACAAATTCGATAAGGCCATCAACAGGGATTTAAAGACCTCTTTCATTAATGATTATTCTTTGGCATGAGGGTTCAAGTTGTGCTGGTTGAGTAATTGGTATGGATGGATGATGGCAATTAGTTTCAAGTGTCACATTGCTGGGGTAGATATCGAGTTTTGACATGTTGATGGGAAAAGCGTGTCATTGTGACAAATACATGGTTATTGTCTTGTATTTGTTTTGAAAGGTTTTTTACTTATCAAATGTGATTAAAAGACATACGGACTAATTATTATGCACGTCTGTGGAAGAAACATAGTGAGTTTCACAAAAAGCAGAAGATCTCTGAACAATTAATCTTTTGAGAATTAACGAGTCAAATTAAAACCTGTGTTTAATTAGTAAAAGAGCTCTATTTCTGAAGCTGGCAGACTAAATAATGGTTCAATCGTAAACAGTGTGATTTTGTGCGCCCTTTGTATATCTTTGCGGAGATTCGCGTCAACACGGCGGCAGCGCCGCGGTCACGTGACGCTGCACTCTCTCGGAAATTTTATTTCTGTTCATTTCAGTCGGCAGTTCCGTCGCGAATATTTTGGCTTTGGCCTCGAAGGTTCTATTTATTACTGTGACGTTTTTATTGTATAGAGAGCAAGGTCGTTTCAAGGCTGACTTTGTATTGAGACCCACAGACTTATTTCTGTGGAAAAGGTTTTTAGGCATCCCCTTTATGTCACCTTTTTGGGATTTATACATGATATTTTCCATCGTATTGGTATGTCTAGTGTTGTCAAACGTGGCTCGGTAACGTACGACTCGAAGTTACGTTGTGGGTAGGTAAGTTAGTACTGAAACATTTCAACAACAACGCTAAGCTCGTTTAAAATCCTCTTAAAACGTGACGGTCTTGTAGGTACTTGGCACTCCAGGCTCTAAAGTTATGATAAGCATCTGCCAACATTGCTGAAGTCCTCGTTCCTGATCAACGTGACCGATATTCTTCTTAGGATTCCACAAAATGAAGCTACAATGTTAGCACACTGTGTAGTGTTCAAGATAATATCAGAGCATGCAACGATCTGAAATACTAGTGTCAAAAGTCAAAACTAGTTCCAATACTAGTGTAAAACGTGATACCTACTGTCATCTAAATATACCTGGCTGATGCGCAAAATTTTCTGCTAAGCAGATTATTTACTTACTTAGATAAAATTAATTTTCTTCCCAGCTTTAGTTAATTGTCGTAAGCAGCTTATTGCACTAAGAGCCCTGGCGTCGTCGAAGCTGCAAGATAGGTTAGTTAGCGACATTACACGTTTACGTCATAATTAACACATTCTAGCATAATATTGTAATGTTTGAAAACCCGAATCATTGCATATTATAATCAGCCTTATATTGTTCCCACTGCTAGGACTCAAGCCTCCTCTCTTGGAGAGGGAATGGGCCTTAATCCACCACGCGGGCCCAGTGCGGGTTGGTGAATATCTTCGATTTTTTGGTTTTTGGCCATGCTGGATTCCTCGTGATGTTTTCTTTCACGGATATGAGAGCAATAGTGATGAAATAAATTACACAAAATAATGCTCTTGGCTGGGTTTGAACCCGCGACCTTACAGCTCGTAAGTCAGGACCGTGTTAATACTGGGCTACCACTGCTCTATACATTGTAGCCCTCGTACTAAAAAGTAATAAAACAGTGGTATGAAGCCTCGCGCCTCGCTCGATCCGTCTTGTTTACAAGCTGAGGTTTGAACTGATAGCTACTGGAACTCCATGGATTACCCCCCTAATGGAATAGCCTTGTTTCACCCCTGACCCCTAAAGGCAGGCAACGCGAGGAACTCCACATAAATATTAGTTAGGAACATTCTTATATGACTTTTCAGGTGTGGGTTTTTTAGGTGTTATGCTACCTAAAATACCTATACCATTTTAACCTTACTGAAGATAATACAGACATGGTTTATATCGATTTTCCACTATAAAAACGTGGAGAAACATTTCATTTTATCAATAGCCCTCATCAGCCCATATGGGCTTGCAGGCTATGATCGTAACAGTTCATAGCCTGTACGTTTGTACTTACGTATTTTCCACCGTATCGGTTAAACTGCTAAACTGATTTCGAAAACTCAGGCAGCAACAGATTTGTAATTACGGGTGACATATAATGGATATTTATAAAGTCTTTTTAAATTTAAACTTCTGAACTCGATAAATTAAAACATCCTGTACAAAATTGCTGAAAGAAAACCCAGAAGCTTGCATTCCTAAGGTATAACTACTAACTACTAAGTAGGTACCAAGAACATTTACACGACGACGGCTTTTCTTTTAGCATTTTAGTACATAGGTCTGTCTTATTTCTTAGTGAAATATTTTCTAGTTTCACCATCATTTTCCTGCCCTTGTTCCGCAACATTTGTGGTCGGTGCAACACGTTTTTTTTTTTTTCAGCCATCCTGTCACCCAGATATAAATTCTTTTCTCTTTCCTCTTTTCTTTTTTTTTTCGCCCTTTCATATCAAAATAGAAATATTTTTTAGTTTCGTTTTTAGTGTTCCGCTTTTTCAACACACGTTTTTCTCAAACAACGTTCGATGTTTTCCAACAGAAGGAAAAAACGTGATCCTATTACTAAAACTTCGCTGTCTGTCCGTCTGTCACCAGGCTACATCTCAAGAACCGCGATAGCTGGACAGTTGAAATTTTCACAAATTATATATTTCACTTGCCACAACAAATACAAAAAAAAAAAAACATTTAAAGGGAGCTCCCATACAACAAGCGCGATTTGTTTTTAACCTTTGGTGCACGAATCCAACTCGCACTTGGCCAGTTTTTCTAGATACTTTTATTTTTCCATATGCATCTGTAATCCAACATATAGATTTTTGAATTTATTTATTTTTAGTCATCAAAGTGCACTAAATTAATAACGTACGGCGCTGTTATCCGACGTAATAGCCCATAAAGGGGGCGCGCGTCAGGCTCGCTCGCAGCTGATCCTCCTTAATTAATAACAGCTGTAACGTAGACATTGTGTCGCAGGACGTGTTCACAGCGCTGCACGGACATATTTTGTCCTTTATTATTTATTTCACAATGGAGTGGAATGGTAGCAATACCATTCTGGTTACGGCAATATCTTGTAACGTACGTCCATTGAGTTGAGCTTTTCCTAGTATCTAGTGTCATGAAGGCAAAAGTTTGTTTGTGCGTATGCATGTGTACTTGTGCACGTTTATTACTCTTTCACGTTCAAACGGCTGAGTGGATTTTGATGGACTTTACATGCGGGTGGACCAATGACTATACAACCACTCTCTTTGGGGTGGACTATGCCCTGGAATTGCACATAAAATACTTATCTTGGGAGTATCTTACCTTAGCATAAAATTCTATTTTAATGCGGGTGAAGCTGCTTGCAGCAGCATAGTGTAAAGTAATTCTAGAGACGTTGCCTAAGTGAAATTCGAAAAGAGATAAAAGTTCTATTTATAAAATCGACTGTCACGTGATCGTCCAATCTTACATTTTGACATTTCGATAATCTCTATTACCGATGAAACGTCAGTTTGGGCGGAATGTCGCCGTAAATAAACCCGCAGCGGCCTAATATAAGTCTCAGTTCGATATTATTTGTGTTTTTAGAAACATTAATATACCCAAAGGTTTATCGGTCAAAATGTTATTGTTCTCCTTGCAATGTTTTTCTACACATCGATGAAGGCTTACAACCAGCACGGCCCACACAATGTATTCACTGTTTAACAAGTAAGAACCTTTTACAGTTTCAAGTTTCATTATTCTCCTCTTGAGAAATTTTCCTTTGCTTTTCATTCAAAATCCTTTTTTGTTTTGTTTTCTTTAAAACATTTTTTTTTCCTGGAAATGTGTAATGTTACGACTTTTACATTGTTGTTTGAAAAATGAATGTTTGAAAATATAATGTTTTAAGATCTTAAGACAAACAACAACGTGACTTGTTGAATGAGTTCATTCAACAAGTCACGTGTCAGTGAACCAAATAAAGATTTTAATAGGCTTTTGTACACTAGGAGTGGGGAGGTGTTTGCCAAACTTGATTAGTACCTTCAGGAATTAAAGGTCGTAGAGGGCCGCTCCCTCTCGCTCTACACAGAGCGGCCTGCCGCTCAACTAACTCCTAAGTTATTTGATGATTATTCAGGCGTTTAATACCATCCTGAACTATCATTTATTAATTCCTTTCCTGCAGCATTATCTACGGGTGTTATTGACACTTTACTAATGTATGATATGAGTTTGACTAGTTCTACTGCGGTGACGACGATACGAGACGCTCAGGATCAGTCATTGTGGCGACGCTTGGGGTGGCCTGTGTCCAGCAGTGGACGTCTTTCGGCTGAAAGGATGGCTAGTTAATACAAAACATGAAATATTAATTTTGATAATATACGAGTAGAAGGTAGCTATGCCTGAAATGCAGTGCGAGTCTAATAGTAAATAATTTCTCGCCGAAATTTCAACGTGCTTTGTTGTACTTCCAATTAGTGAAATATTCTGATCGGCAATGGCGCTAGTTGCAGGATTTGCAATGGCTCTGAATAACTGATACTGTTCTCAATAGTGAGTGCACGAACAGTAATACCTACAGCTATGCCCAAGTCCTCTTTAGTGTTTCTCTTTTAATTGTTCTTCGATGTTCAGACGAAATCTCTCCTTGGTAACTGTTAATATAACAATGCAAACGTACCAAAAATGGCTGTTCTTGTGGAAATAAAGGTATTAATTTTGTGGAAAGACCTAGTTACGTTTTCCTCCTCTTATACCTACTTGGTTATTGAGCTATCCTACAAAGACGTTTACAAATAAGGTTCTAAGAAGCAAACAGAACGAAACCTGAGTGGTCTTCTCAGAAAGTAACCGTAGGCTGCCTTCATATTACAGTATCTAATTCTTTACTTATGAAAACACGCTACTTTCATTTATGATAGCATCGGATCAACTTGTTCAAATAAGCGTAATAATTAAGTCACTTTATTCTTTTTACAACTACTTATTTATATATTTAATTGGGTTTTGTAATATGTCAATGTTTATAAATTATTACCTTTTTTTAAAATCTAATGGTGTGTCCAGACCTGGCGAATGCGTCGCTCGCGAGCCGCTTGCTGACGGCGCGCGTGCACATCGCGCACGGCTCGTTCGTACGAGCCCCTGCGCCGCACGCGCTTCGTACGAACATGAAATACACGCGCGCACTTCGCAAGAGGTTCGCAAACAGCTCGCGAGCGGCATATTCGCCAGATCTGAACGCACCATAAGGGTGCGTCCACATCTGGCGAATGTGCGGCGAATGTGCAGCTCGCGAGCCGTTTGCGAGCTGCCCGCGAACTTCGCGCGTGCATTTTTGTTCGTGCGCCGCTTCTGCGCCGCCTGCGCGCAGTTCGCGCGCGACCTAAGCGCCGTACGCGAACAGCGCGCGGGCGGCGCCTTAGTTATTAAATGGTTGTTTACCCGCTCAGTTCGTTTCTGATTACTAGAGGCTAAGTATGTGTTGTCGTGGAGTGGATGGAGGAGAATTATTAAAGCACTACTTAGTGTCGTCCGACATGTTCGAAAGTACTGAGCCAGAAAACGGAACTATAAGTGCGAGAATTAAGTGCGCGCAGAGCGCGAGCCGCGCGCACGTCTTTTACGATCCTTGCATGAGTTGCGCTAAAGAGGCGCACCAAACCATTGCCGTGACTGCACGCGCGCAGTTCGCGAGCAGCTCGCAAACGGCTCGCGAGCTGCACATTCGCCGCACATTCGCCAGATGTGGACGCACCCTTAGAAAACTCGTGATAATTGTGTGTTTTACGCATTCTGACGTGGACACTATGCGTCTCAAACGATACACAATGTTATACGTTCAGACTTAGTTTAGTTAACAAACTACACTTCTCCGCGCGGTCACGGGATATCATTATAATGAATTAAACTAATAACACGCAGTTCATTGGGCACAGGTGGAACTGACATTGCCTGCGTTTTGAAACGCATTGTATCCTCGTAGGAATTCATATTATTAAAATTATTACTTTTTGTGATTTCATGGTTATGACGATACCTCAAAGAAACCAATGAAGAACTAATATCGAAAAAAAAATTCAATATCTTACATAAACAAAGTTAATCAACTTTGAATTCCAAACCAATCTATTTCAGGTCAAAGGAGCCTGTTCTATAAGACGGTAACTTCTTAGGCAAAGATCTAATAACGTAATTGGTTAGTGGGTACTTAGTTCTTTCCATTGAATAATTCCAATGAAAAGCTTCCTTTATATAAGCATCAACAGGATGTCCTGTTGTGTATCGAGCTAGCTTATTTTTGTCTACTTTGTTTTTATTTGAAGAAAATTAATTTTTATTTCTTGTTTATTTCAATATGAACGGACCGGATAGGTACTCCTACGCGTTAAACATGGCGTCAGATCTATAAGGTTCATTGTTATTATTCACAAACATTATATTGTTGATAGGTTCGCGCTTGACCGTTATCTCACCTGATGGAAAGCGGCGATGGGGTCGATGGTGGAGCGCGCTTACGTAGAAGTAAACTATTCACTCTCGACTTAAAGATCCCCAGGTTGTAGGCTTTTAACCATCAGGAAACACAGTCTCCAGCAGGGAATTCCACTTCTTAGCTGTACACACACTCAGTGAATGTGTTCCCAAAACGTTTTGTGTGTAATAGGCGTATTAATGGAATGGCTACCTAATATTTGGTCGGCTTAAAAGTTCCTGTAGTTAATCCTTGTCAAAATTCAGTCGCAATATGTGTGTAGGCTTGAGGGGACATTCGCGATTCATACAGAATGCGACACATTGATAAATGTTCAAATGTACTTTATTCAATTGGTTCCCTTTCATATTGTTTGTGTTGTTATCGGCGGCGGATGACGGGCGCGCGTCAACACGTCCGCGGCGCACCGCTCAGCGCTCCACACCACGGGCTAATGGCTCATTTGCTGCTTTATTGGAATTTAGGGACTCGTCTTTTGAGTTACGCGATTTGTACATTTTATTTACTTGCGGCGATATATTTTATTTGCTTTCAAGGAATTAATGGAATATACTGTAGGTGTTGTTGTGTAAATTAAAAGTATACATACTTTATGTTATTCACTCCTACTGATTGAGTTAAACTAGAACTACATTAGACTGACGCATACGTGGACCACTCCTGATTTGTACGTAGCGCAACGTGGCGTGGCGTGCATCTAGTGTAGTTCTACAAGTCTAGTTGCCATATAAAATGTATGGAGACCGACGCGCTCACATCGGCGTACGTGGCCCACATGTGGGCAATGTGGTTCTACCATATAGGTATACTCACTAGAGCCATCCGATACAAGCACCTCCTCGCTTCGAGCGGTTAGTATTCTTTGTATAGAATACTATAGACATACGCTTACTACATCCAGTCCAAAGCCCTTCGAAGGCTGACCACGCGCGGACGATGAGTGGACCTCTAGCTGGTGTCCCATTCCTCGCACGCTTGCCTTGCATTGTCCACTCGCTAGTCCCGAATGGATCGTGTTCTGTCTACGAGTGGCTCACCTCCTAGCAGGTGAACCACTCGTAGACAGCACGATACCTACCGATACCTTGACGACACTTGAATTGATGAGTAGTATGACTCGTCTATTCACGGACAGCGTTATGTTTACTCGTTGACTACGTGGCGTTTACTGGTTGACTCACGACATTTATTTATTTATTAATCAACCAACCATGGCCCACCTGGTGACAACCTGTGGAAATTAAGCGATGATTGGTGCTGGTCGGTCGGCCTTAATGGTTTAGCAGTTACCGACGGCTTAAATTCCATAAAGTAAAAGAACACCGCAAGTCACATCTCGATAAATGTGCCATTATTATGTAGGTAGTAGAAATATTCCACTTCTAGTAATTTAAACCTTTTGGAGTCAACCGGCTTACAACCAGTGATCACCAAAATGCTTTTATAAACTTCCTGCCCTTTTTATTAAGCGGTTGTTCAAAAGTGCTAGAGTATCGGTCCATATCCTCTGCTAAGGTTAGTGAGCGACCAAATCCATTTACCGTCGATCCATCGATTTCCATCGACGTGCCGTGTAAGAATAGTCTCTAACACAGATTGCACTTTCCAATTGAGGCGTGTGAGCACACAGAGTCGTATTAAGGCGCGGGCTCACCGCGGCGCACGGAGAGGCTAAGCTTCCCTTTGTAAGAAAATGTATGATTTTGTGTACACTACAACCTATTGAGAGGCGACGCATGAATTGACGTCATTGATACACGCGTGGCTTGCTCGAATAGGCGGTTACATAGCTCAGCGCTATCGACGTGGGTCTACGTTTCCACTGGAGTACACTATGTACAGCTCGCTTATCGCAGCGCAGTTTTCAGTCATACACCTGCCACAGTAAAGTCCGTATCCGTGGATTGCAGTGGCACGTACATAGCCTCTCCCTGCGCCGTGCCACTCTATACATAATAACATAGCCATGGGTCATCGTGTACCTACTCCAGTGGAAACGTAGACCCACGAAGTCAAACAACTTATTACCCGCCGCGGTGGGCCCGCGCCTTTAGGCAACGTTGTGCACGCCACGTAGTTCGCACTGTGTCGCCAGGCCATGCGATTTCCAATCACATGGGATAGCTGACAAACGAGGTTTTGCTGTTAGCGTTTGACTTTGAGTGACGTTTGTTTTTCGAAACTACACGAAAGAGTCGAATCTGGCGACGAATTGAACAGGAACGTGGACGGAAATATTCGGTTGAATTTTATTACGTTATTGGTCGTTCAATACTTCAGAAGTGATGAACAAACTCAAAGCTTTTATTTCAGTTAAACCATTTACAGGCACGTGTAAATTTCTATTGAAATAAAAACAATGAAGTGGTCGAAAGCGTAGGTTTATATGGAGGTTAACGTGCCTGAAACTCTATGGACACTTTTATAAATCAACTAGCTTTGCCCGCGCGGCTTCGCTCCCGCTCTTCCCTACTCCACCCTACTATACCCTACTCTACCCTACTCTACCCTACTCTACCCTACTCTACCCTACTCTACCCTACTCTACCCTGCTCTACCCTGCTCTACCCTGCTCTACCCTGCTCTACCCTGCTCTACCCTGCTCTACCCTGCTCTACCCTGCTCTACCCTGCTCTACCCTGCTCTACCCTGCTCTACCCTGCTCTACCCTGCTCTACCCTGCTCTACCCTGCTCTACCCTGCTCTACCCTGCTCTACCCTGCTCTACCCTGCTCTACCCTGCTCTACCCTGCTCTACCCTGCTCTACCCTGCTCTACCCTGCTCTACCCTGCTCTACCCTGCTCTACCCTGCTCTACCCTGCTCTACCCTGCTCTACCCTGCTCTACCCTGCTCTACCCTGCTCTACCCTGCTCTACCCTGCTCTACCCTGCTCTACCCTGCTCTACCCTGCTCTACCCTGCTCTACCCTGCTCTACCCTGCTCTACCCTGCTCTACCCTGCTCTACCCTGCTCTACCCTGCTCTACCCTGCTCTACCCTGCTCTACCCTACTCTACCCTACTCTACCCTACTCTACCCTACTCTACCCTACTCTACCCTACTCTACCCTACTCTACCCTACTCTACCCTACTCTACCCTACTCTACCCTACTCTACCCTACTCTACCCTACTCTACCCTACTCTACCCTACTCTACCCTACTCTACCCTACTCTACCCTACTCTACCCTACTCTACCCTACTCTACCCTACTCTACCCTACTCTACCCTACTCTACCCTACTCTACCCTACTCTACCCTACTCTACCCTACTCTACCCTACTCTACCCTACTCTACCCTACTCTACCCTACTCTACCCTACTCTACCCTACTCTACCCTACTCTACCCTACTCTACCCTACTCTACCCTACTCTACCCTACTCTACCCTACTCTACCCTACTCTACCCTACTCTACCCTACTCTACCCTACTCTACCCTACTCTACCCTACTCTACCCTACTCTACCCTACTCTACCCTACTCTACCCTACTCTACCCTACTCTACCCTACTCTACCCTACTCTACCCTACTCTACCCTACTCTACCCTACTCTACCCTACTCTACCCTACTCTACCCTACTCTACCCTACTCTACCCTACTCTACCCTACTCTACCCTACTCTACCCTACTCTACCCTACTCTACCCTACTCTACCCTACTCTACCCTACTCTACCCTACTCTACCCTACTCTACCCTACTCTACCCTACTCTACCCTACTCTACCCTACTCTACCCTACTCTACCCTACTCTACCCTACTCTACCCTACTCTACCCTACTCTACCCTACTCTACCCTACTCTACCCTACTCTACCCTACTCTACCCTACTCTACCCTACTCTACCCTACTCTACCCTACTCTACCCTACTCTACCCTACTCTACCCTACTCTACCCTACTCTACCCTACTCTACCCTACTCTACCCTACTCTACCCTACTCTACCCTACTCTACCCTACTCTACCCTACTCTACCCTACTCTACCCTACTCTACCCTACTCTACCCTACTCTACCCTACTCTACCCTACTCTACCCTACTCTACCCTACTCTACCCTACTCTACCCTACTCTACCCTACTCTACCCTACTCTACCCTACTCTACCCTACTCTACCCTACTCTACCCTACTCTACCCTATTCTACCCTACTCTCCCCTAACCCCTAATTTTTTTTCCATAAGAACCTTCTCCTCACAATAACAATCACAACAAAAAAAAAATCAGCCAAATCGGTCAAGCCGTTTTCATGCCAAGTCGTGACAACGGAAAACGGGGGTCATTTTTATATATATAGATAGATAAATGGTTAAAAAATTATGATTACATCACATTAATGTCGTAATTCTACAATTAGGTAGAGTCCGTCTACTGAAAGCGTGACCTGAGAAAAGGAGGTTGAAACCCAAAAATTTGAATATGGTATTATTGAAATAGTAGGAGAAAATAGTTTTGGTACTTGAGTATTTTTTTATATATGACGATTGTACAATAGTTGTATAAGAACTTAAAATTGTGTAGATTTATTTATTGGTAGATATATGGTAAAGGTTAATAATACACAAAATGTTAGTTATTATTCCAAATTTATTTTATCTGTTGTCTAAAATGCCGTATATAATATTCTTTATTTACAATTTGGCATTTTGGCCTTCCGACAAGAATAGCAAGAGCACAAAACTGCGATAGTCAAATAAAATAGTCATCATCATTCATACCGTAAAAATATCTAGTGGTCAGTCAACAATGATCAAGATTATAGTGTCACACTAACTTAAAAATCCAAGATCGTGTATAAACATTGTTGTTTTTCTTAGAAAACAACTTCTTTCTCTTCTTGTTATTGTTTAAACTCACTGATGATAGTGTGTAGCAGCTTTCGCACATAACTTTATATTGTTTTACCCATGATAAAGCAGTTATTGTTGATAAATAAATATCTGTTTCAAAAAACTGACAATTGCAATCATAGACTTAGACGTGATTTTGGCGGCAAAATAATGTTGCCACTTTAATTTTTTTTTTAAAC
This sequence comes from Mythimna lalbum, assembly GCA_949319445.1. Lineage (NCBI taxonomy): Eukaryota > Metazoa > Arthropoda > Insecta > Lepidoptera > Noctuidae > Mythimna > Mythimna lalbum. The sequence continues at coordinate 803,737 of OX439344.1, read as the reverse complement.
TCCAGGTTACGCTTTCATTAGACAGACTCTATGTAAAAATGATGTAGAAAGACATACGAAGTAAAACAAAAATTTAATGAACCAACATTATAATAAACCATGGTAGTTAAGAGATGAACATAATTCTGCGCGTGCGCCACCTTTAGCTGGAGGTTTGGGTGAGCACGAGCATGACACACCCGCCCACGCCCGCCACGGTGAAATAAAACTGAGCATTCAAAAATGAGATTTTTCAAACGCACTAGTATAGATACCTCCTCAGTATTTACAACCTCGACTGTTTGAATTATACTTTTTACACACACATCTAAATCACTTGCACTATTAAATGACGTGGTTGAAGTCACAGGATTTGGAACATATAACGATCACATACCACACTCTTATGTGCATACATTTCAAACAAAAGTAGGGATTACCTGCGATGAGGACGATTGTGCTCAAAATTAAATGAAAACCGCTGGTTTTCAAACTAACTTCACCGCGGAGTCCGGAACCTGTGGTCCTTAACCCGGAACCTGTGGTTGTACCTACTTATGAGAAATATTCTCCTATTTGTGGGTAAAATGGTTACACTAATGGTAATCCCTGAAAAAGATACTTATCAGATTATACATTTTTTTACACTAAATGATGTACAATATCTCTACGTGTCATAGAGAAAAACAATTTATTTGCGGGAATTGATACAATCTTAAGATTAGGTTACAAGTTATAAACATTCTATAAGGAGAATATGTGATAAGAGCACAGCTAATTCCGCCAAGTCCGTTCCATCATTGGACCACAAGACGTGCGGCGCGGGCGTTGCGCCACTGGTACATCGTAAATATCCCACCCATACGCACAAAACGTTTTGGGAACACATTTATTGTGCGTATAGCCAAGGAGTGGAATTCCCTGCCGCAGTCAGTGTTTCCTGATAGCTACAACTTAGACGTCTTTAAGTCAAGAGTGAATAGGTTACTTCTACGCAAGTGTGCTCCATCGTCTCGACCACATCATCGCTTACAATCAAGTGAGATGGTGGTCAAACGCGAGTCTATCAATAATAATAAAAAAGCTGCCCTAGGCCACGGGAGTGAAATGAAAGCCAACGCAAAAGCGGCTATCGAAAAAGACTATTACATAAAATGTAAAAGCTGAAAGAAGTAGGAATTTTCCATGAATACGAGTATTATATTGAAATTGGTGACTATTACAATAGATACTCGTATTAGCAACACATTCTATACCTTTTCTCTGTAGGTATCAGGTTAGAGATCAAATAAAAAAATACCTTACAGAAACTGTATCAACCTACACAATACGCTAAGTGGGACCGATTCACTGCTCAGCAATCAGAGCCTTTGAAAATGTATGATATTCATGAGATATTATTACCTAAGTACTCCATATTATATAACACAATAGACAATCAAATAATTTTATATAATCCCAAAACGGATGCGAGGGAAAAGAAATATGATTAGGTACCTATACATTATGTGGTACTTGCCTACCCTCGTAATTATATGATTTGATTGAGTTTGCTCCAGTATCCTGGATGTTTTACTTTGGCAACATAATAATTATATTATTTTTGGAGTCGGGGAAGCGGTAGCTCCTCATTCAAAGAGTTATTTTGAGTTAACAGGAAGCTTATCTACTTTGTTTTGAATCAAAATTTTACTAAAATTATGTTGTCTGTACATTTTAAATGAACAGTCGCTTAAACATTGACGAAGTGGTTCATGGCGGCGGAATGCGAGCCCTGGGGTTGATTGACTAATTTAAAGATCAGAGTACTTACATCAATCAATTGTTTTGCATCGTGCCCAGGTTCAACTGTACTATCTGTCTTTTATATTCACTTTGTTCTCATGGCATAAATACTATTAATAGAATCCTTTGTAATCACCACAGAAACTGGTTTCAGAAACTTTCCCTTGTGTAGCTAACTCTAAAGGGATGGAAGCTTAACAGATTAACACATTCCTGTGTGCGCCATCAGGTGGCGGCACACTAGCGGTAGTGCGCGGCTGTCCTCCACTAAAGCGTCCTCTTGGGCTCAACGTACTATTTACTAATGTGTGTTCTCTTTGTTTCAGATTGCTGTGTAGTGTACCGTAGTGTTAGATGATAGGTTTTTCTCTCTCGGTGTCTATTTAATCAGTGTTAGTGTTATAATGTTAGGTAGCTGTAGGTGTAGTTTAGTGTTTTAACTAGGTTATAGTATCGCACCTGCGATGTACTTGACGATGAGTGACGTTGTGGAGTAGTGTGGCGAGTGAGCCTCGCACCATACGCGCGCTGAGTGACAGACTATGCGATAGAGACGCGAAGTGTTCAGTTGCGTGTAGTGTGCGTAGCCGCCGCGAGATGTCGCTGCCCATGAAGCGCTCCTTCAGCTCGGAGGGCGGCGCCACCTCCAAACGCGACTGGAAGATGCGCCTAAGCTTGCGCAGCCGCAGTGGCCACAGCGTTGTGAGTATACACACTTTTTATCCCTTTCATAAATTTACCGGTCCATTACTTCCATTTTTTTTTCATTGATCATATTTAAATTTAAATTAAAAATAGCTAAATAATAAGTAAGTATTTTATTTCACAAAGAACGAGATGGGCATTTATAAAACGTCAACACGTGCACGGTTAGAATTGATTGCTTTCTATTGTGAAGAACCGGCAAGAAACTTTACTGCGCTTAAAGAAAACAATTAATGTTACAATATAGATATGAGAGATAAGTAAACTAACCAGCTAAGTAAGCTGTGACATTATAAGTCATTTACCTCCTCTTTCTTACGGCAAATTAAGCAAATGATCTATGCTTGAAGTTTCCTTGCGTAATCGAAGTAGAAATGAAGACATCCGCAGGAGAAGCAAGGTTGTCAGGGCACATTGCTCGTAGAACAGATGGCCGTAGTGGCCGAAAGGTTCTAGAGTGGTGCGCGCGTACCGAAAACGCAGCTTTGGAAGGCCTCCTTCAAGGTAGACCGATGACCTGGTGAAGGTTGCGGGAATCCTATGGATGCAGGACGCGCAGGATCGTTCATTGTGGCGACACTTGGGGGAGGCCTGTGTCCAACAATGGACGTCTATTGGCTGAAATGATGATGCAGCTGAGTATAATATGAAGTAAAAAAATTAAATCAACCTAAGAGAGTTCTGATATGAACTGCTGTAATTTTGAATAGATAGTCATACGTAACAATTCAGTTTCAGTAATAACATCAGGTTTCTTGCCATCAAGGATTAGTTTGAGGTCAAGGTAATGAAGACTTGAGACATTTAGTTTTGTTAGCATTGTGTAATAAGTTATTAACGGTGAACCATTTTGAGAGAAGAGCCAGACTTTCATTGACATGAAAGACGTTTGTATATTTTCTATCTATTTTTAAAATTAGAGATTTGCAAGTGGCGAAAAGAATTATATCGACACCCTGTAATTAATTAGACAATACCTATAAACTAGAAACATGAATGGCCCAAGTATTGAACCATGAGACACGGCCATCTTCACAATAAAACCCCAAAAACGTCGTCCTCTTAACGGTTACTTTTTGCTGTTTATGATATACTCGTAAATAGGAAAAAACTCAAACCACAGCAAATCCACGATTTAATCATCATTATATCATTGCTGATAGATCTAGATAGATCTCACCTAAGCGTTAGAATCAATTCTAAGCCTGTGATAATATTCTCGACGAATCGCTTAAATCCTCTCTAGTATTTTAAACCTAATGCTATTTCAAAACTAATTTAATTTATAAAACGGTCACAGTACTCTCGTCGGATAATCATTTACAGTGCAGTTTGGCACAACACAAAAGTTTTGACGACACTATCATTTAGTTGGCGCGCCTCGTCCCGGTGAACATTCCTGCTTATTGAACAAGTTGCCCGAACTGAACTTACTAAAGCTTTCAGTAGATGAGAGCACCGCGGGCTCGCTCGCCCCTACCATCTCAATTACAATGTTGTCTAACATTTCTATTAGAATTTATAATTCTGTTAGCGGAGCAATGTTTTCTTTTATTAAGGATCGCTAACGTTGTGCTGAACATTTCACTATCTACGGGATTAAACGAAATGTTTGTCTAGGGGTTTGGTACATTTTTACTGTATGGCGCTGCGTGGCTTATGATTCCAACGCCAGTGCGTATTTGCTTAGGCTCCAGTTTTTTTACCGACTTCCCAAAAAGGAGGAGGTACTACGTTCGGCTGTTGGTATGTTTTTTTTTTTTTTTTTTTTTTTTTTTTGTATGTTTGTTCGTCGAATACTCCCCCAAATGTGGACGGATTTTCAAAATTCTTTTTTTGTTCGAAAGTAGATAGCTCTGAGGTGGTCCCATTATCACCAAATTAGGATCTGATGATGGGATCTTGGAGAAATCGAGGGCAACCTTGAAATTTTATAGGCTCACTTATTGATTTTCGCATATTTTATGAAGTATCTTGTGTATTTGCGTATGGTCGTCACCATCTCAGGTAGCTGGGCTGATGATGGAAGGTACAACTCCTTAACAGTAAGAAGTTACTCGAACAGGCAAGGACTGTTTTAGTAAATTGTTTTGATGTTTGATAGGGCATTTGCCACATTTGGTCTCATGATCATCAAGTCATGACCTGATGCTGCAGTCAGGATAGTCTGCAGAGTACCTAAGTCCTCGACAACAAACAGCAGATATATCGAGTTTAGGCTCATTGAAAACGACTCGATGTGTGGATAAACGTACTGCTAATAAAGAACACCGAAGTACATAGAGACCTGATGCTGAAGCCAGGAGCATCAGGAAAAGTACAAACCTTGAAATTACAGCACCGTAGTCGTGTTTGGGCTCATTTTAAACAGGACTAAATTTTAAGTTCATTGCAATGTTGACATAAATCTGGCCTGATGCTACAGCCGGGATTATCAGCATCTAGTTTAATGACTGTTTGAAAGAAGAGGGGGAGAGGATATATCGAACTGATCTGATGATGAAAGCCGAAAGGTAAATTAATCTAATCTAACCGTGTTTGGGATTATTAGAACCGTTATGAGATGCGCTCTGACTATAAGGTATTTAAGTTTGACTGAGGGGTACTTTTTAGTGGTGGTACCGTAACTAAAAAGTGTAAAATAAAAAAAACTTTTTACAAAAAAAATATAACCGACTTCAATGATAAAAAACACTGAAAAGTATCAAATAACTTTAATTTTGGAAGTCGGTGTTAAATAACGAAGAGACTAAACTATTAAAGAAACACCGACTTCCAAAATTAAAGTTATTTGATACTTTTCAGTGTTTTTTATCATTGAAGTCGGTTATATTTTTTTTGTAAAAAGTTTTTTGTCGAGCAATTTTTTTTAAAGTTACATTTACAATCATTGTTTAGGGCGCTTTCAACTTATATTATGCGTGTTTTGACGGCCTGCTGCGGTGCGTTAGTCCTACTGCGTATTTTTCATACAAAACACGTGGTGCGGCAACCGTGCGGTCTACAACAGGACGGCAACGTCACAAAGCACCACATGTTCAATTTGATGTTGAATAGTGCGGTGTTGAATAGCGCATCACTGGCATACAAACGTACGGCAGTCAAATTAGGCGCTTGGTGTCGGACTGCTAACGTAATGCAACCGATAGCATTCCGACATGAAACGTCTACATTGAAAGCGACCGTGTTAGTTCTAAAACGTAGTTAAAACATAGTCTTCGATATAGACAATCTAAATGATTACCTAGCTATAGAGAAATATTTCCAAAAAACAGTCTATGCTTTAATTAGAAATTAAAACGTGAAATCGCTGGCGAAATTTAAATCATAAAATCATAGTTAAAAGATTTGAGATGTTAAAAGATGTTCTAATTAAGAAAAGCCACGGACAGGTGCTGCCCGGGCTGCCTTCTTCTAAAACAAATTATTTAGGATCAACTACATTTGTTCGCGCTATCATAAAAATATAAACGGCTAATTATTATTCGTCAGTTAGTTTTTAATTGAAATTCTTGGTAAATATTTCGCCAGACAATTCTGAGTTTGGTTACAGTTCCTGTTTTTTAGATTTATTGACTAAATATACTCTAATTGATGATTTTTACTAAAATAAGTGATAGGCACAATTTTAATACTAGAAATAAGGACAAGTTAGATCAACCTCGATTCAGGTTAGCTAAAGTAGCTAGTTCTTTTATGGGGTACTGTGTAAAATTTTATAATAAAATTCCACTAGAAATTCTCCAATTAAACGAGTCAAAATTTAAAACCTGCATTAAACGCACACTATGTAGACAAGCATATTATAAATTGGAAGATTATCTCCTTGATAAAAATGCTTGGCTAAATGCCGGTCCTGCTCCACAGCCACATACTTTTGTAGCTACAAATTAGTATTTATATATATATTCGAAGAAATGCTGCTGCCCTTTTCGTATTGTTGTTTTCAGTATTTTATTTTTATTTGATTAGTTTATTTCAATAGGACTTAGGATTCTTTACATGTTATATCTAAAAATAATAGCATTGTATAATGTAGAAGCACTTTTTTTCCAAATTTGTGAATGTGAAGTACCATGGAGCATTTTTGTTAGGTTACAACTTTTTATTATTTTATTTTTTTGACATTGCGAGCATGGCAGTTGAGAGTTTGACATGCTCACTCAAATGTCTCGCTGTCGGTGACGCGTGTTATTGGGTCATTCGGTTCCCTTCAAAGTGGTTGAGCTGAGTGGGGCTGATGCACGCGTCATGCTCGTGAACGGGTGCCGTCAGATGAGACTGGTCATCTCTTAGCTGCCAGTGGCTTAATTCAGTTTTTATCTTTTAATATTTTTTTAATTTTATCTACATTGTGCTCACATAATAGAAGCAACAAGAAATATGTAACCAAACACTATATGTAACACATATGATTTAAAAGAGTGTCCATGGAGTTTCTTGCACGTTCTTCTCCATAGAGATCTACTCTTTGGAACGTGCAATTTAGCTTCACTTGTTTGTTTGACTGACCGACATTTTGACAATTCAAAAGTGCCTGTAATTGGTCTATTTGAAATAAACGTTTTTGATTTGATTTGGTTTGATTTGATTGAGCACCACGAAGCCTTTGAAGATTTGTCTTTATAGTACTCTTTAAATTCCCCTTCCCATAACTTGCAGCATAAACGATTTCAGGTGAGATGCGTGATCACGGTACGTCGTACTTTCTGCTAGATATTAATTCTCTCGACAAAGTACCATCGTACGACCCCCGAAAGTACCATTACGTACTGCAGCAAAATTTAATGAACCCTTAATGAATTCTTATGGGCAATAGAAGCAAGACGGCAGAAGCAGGTATGCCAGGCTGTGCCTGTGACGTCACAAGTAAGTAGGTACACAGGTACCGACGGGAGATCGTTAACATCAATAAAATAATTACACGAGTTTATTATCTAACTAGCATCTGCCCGCGACTTCGCTCGCGAGTTCGCTACGTTGCGTTTTACCTGGATTTAAAAAAATGATTTAAGTAACTAATGCAGTCGCAGTCAACGACTGCACCTGATGGTGAGCAGCGATGCAATCGTTGATGATGAGGCGCACTAGTTTATTAAGGCTTTTTCACTTTAGCATAAATTATAATAAATCAGACGCGAAGATCCATTAACAAATATTAAAAATAAAAACAAATTATTAAAAAAAGAACAAAACAATTTGTCTGCCGCAGACAAATTGTTCGAGTCCTTTGACTCATACCATTATAAAGGCATTTTATCACAATTATAAATTCATACAGTCAAATCAATCGGAGCAACAAATTAAGTACGTAAAAAAACTACCATATTACGTTAGTTTAGTTCCGTCCTGACGCCGGTGTCCAGTTACTAATAATAGAATATCATACGACGGCTTCTAATTACAGTTCTAGACCTCGCCCATGCCTTAGATAGCTTAGTTCTCAAGTTCTATGTTAGAAATGTTCAACTTGTGTGCTTTGAATTACAGACGGCACTTACAATATAGAGACACACGAGTACTTTATGAGATTCCTAAATTAATGAAGACATTGAAAAACAATGGACGACTCTTATCAAGAATATTTTATGTGGTCCATAAAAACATTACGTATCACAAACCGCCATCTCGTCTGACAGTCGTAAGGTGCAGTATAAAAGGATTCATGCTCTGATTGAGTTCGGTGTCGCCCCTGGCACGCAGCACACGCTCCGTGCACGTAATAAAGAGCACGTACACACATGTTACACTGTACTTATCTACTTTAAAGAAAACCCCAGAGAGGACGGCAGCGGGATTTAGAAGAAACGTAGAAAACCTCGGCAGATATTAAAACTTTAGGAGTGCAAGAGTTTTGAAGCTTTATCTTCAGAACAAAACATAATATGATCATTCAAAAAATTATAACATAAAATGCAAGTTTAATAAATACCGTAACGAGACCTCGTTATTGGCCTCAGCATAATGCGATGCTGAAACATGCTCTAACATTTTTACGAATAAGTACAAAATACACCTAGGAATATATGTCCATTTGGTTTAAAATCTGTAAAAATATTTTAAACAGTAATATTTAGTAAAAGGACATCATACATTACAAGAAATGGACCAAAGATCAACAGTTATAATAAGTTCAACTTTTCCGACAATCACTGTGGACTCGCGTCACTCACCCCGTACTCTCTCTTCAATGATCTGTTGTCCTAGTACCTCAGCTGAGGAAACGGTTCATATCGCCGTCGCTCACATAACATGGTGACCTATTCACGGATTTTATAGCTGTTTAGACGTTTGGAATAGGACGAAACGTGTACTGCCGCTGCCAAGGCAAACAGTACCAACGAATTTTGTTAGAAAACAGGTCGTCTATTTGACAGACTTCTCAGATATTACTGGTAGAACAATTTTACATGTCTCTTGTTATGTTTCATACCTTTGCATAAAATTATTTCCCTACTACGTAAGTTTACCTTCCTCTAAGGTCATCAAAGCTATGCTAATGCTATTCGATTCTATTCTATAAAGTAGTTTTCTCATAAAATAACGTTTCGTCAATTTTCTGCCGCTCAATGTTGCGGAAACTCAAAATAAGTTGCGATTTCTTTGAAAGTATATCTCGAAAATTCCATTTCCGAGCGTCTCGTGGCACTCCAAATGCGGCACTAGCGCGTTATGAGACTGCCAGTTACTTCCTTTGACCAGGCGCTTTGGCCCCGCAATATCAGAATACAATAAATGTCAGGTCTTGGAATTGTCATCACAGTATTAGGTAATGTTGAAGAATGTAGAATTGGTTACTTGTAGACGTGAAACTTCTGGCAGATTTGCATAAACTCCACCGATTTGCTATCTAAATAAACTGTTTCTAGATAAACACCAAAAACTAATTTGCCGAAGTCGGTTCGTTGTAATTGGAATCAATCACCGAGGAGCCAGGAACGTGTTGTTACTGTGACCAATTATTTGACAATAGCGAGTAAACAAACAAACAATTAATTAAAATAAAAAAAAATCCGGAAAATTTTAATTGACTAACCGATTGTTTTCAATTCGCTGGGCGCGTCGTGCGAGCCAACAATACGCATATCAGATCGTTCGGCGCGACACTCTCGCGGCTCGACGGCTCCAATCATTGTTATTTCGACGTGACATTTACAATTTTTAAATAAAAGTAATTGAATTGTAAGTACTTTTAAAACGGCGCCTTTGAAGAAAATGGCCAGAAAAAATAAAATGCCTTTAAATTTTATTCAAATTTTACTTTTGCAATCGAAGTATTAATTCAATTTATTCGATCAGTCGAGATTTTTTTCTACAGATAAATTATTCAATATTTTTGCAAAAAAAAAGTACGAGGCTGGCAGTTGTTTACAGTGAGAACACGATGTTATGATAATTAATCGATGTTTTCTTGAATTGTTTGTCAGTTTTTATTCAAATTTGTCTGCCAAACGTTCCATAATGCAGGAGTTATCATCAGAGTGACGATTGTTTATGCACCCTGGGGCCATATTGACTTGCAATGAGTGTCCTTACTGCTATGATAGGTCAAGGATAAGAGATACAAGCTCCTCATCAGGGATTCAATCTGCGATCACTCTGAGGCGCGTTCTGTCGCAGCTCGTGTCCGAAGACTTTATTTTAACCAACTTACCGAGGGTTACATTTAAAATTTAACTTAAACAATTTAGGTCACAGTTGTAGAATGTATTTTTTCTGAATTAAATGACGGCTTGTAACGATCAATTGATCAAGCACCAAGCATGAACTAGACTTATAGGTCATGCATACATTAGGACCACGATTTAGATTTCTTATTGAGCGGAACCCTCGCCTGACACGTTGATTACACCCTCCTGAAGAGGTCTGAACTAGTTTCAATCAGTTTTAAATGGCCTGCGACGAGAATATCAGACAAATTGACCAGTTGCCGATACGAGTCGCAGATGACCGTAATTGAGACCATTTGAACATTTTGAAAAGGAATTTTAGAACATTATGTGAATAGCTTCTTTTTTAATGGATTTTTACTTTATTTATTTACACTATTCTCACATCATAAAAGCTACAAGAAATATGTAATCGAGATATTTGTAATATACCAATAGATATAATAACATGATTTAAAAGAGTAGCTATGAATGGAGTTTCTTGTACATTCTTACCCGTAGAGATCTACACTTCGGATTGTCTAATTACCATCATTTTCCTGACCTACTGACTTCTTGTGAATTCAAAGTGCCTTTAGAGGCTTATTTGAAATAGATACCTAACTTGCTATGCGATTGTTGATAACAATCCCAAAGCAGGTTCCAAACAAGCTAAATATAATAGATAAAAAACATTTCCCTTGAATTTAAGGCCGACTCCTTAAATTCAAAGGAAATGTGTACACAGGTGTATCTACGATGTTTAAAATTCAATGCAAATTAGATGTAAGTTATGAAACTATTACGGAAGTATAACCAAAGTCAACTCAAAATAATTATTAAGTTTGGTTCATAAACAAAAAGTTATCCCAGAATAGATAACTGAAATAACATAACAAGGGAAATTATGTTAGAACTACATCAGACCGACACACAGGTGTAATACGCCTGATTTGTACGTAGAACGACGCGTGGCGTAGCGTGGCGTGTATCAAGTATAGTTCTACAAGATTAGTTTCCATATAAAATGTATGACGACTGACGCGCCCAGGTCGGCGTGTGTGGCACACGTGTCAGCAGTGTAGTGAACTTTAAGACTTGCACACCTACTGAAAATGTACTGGAGCGAAATTGTATTAAGCTATTCCATGAAAATTCCTACCATTTATTGAGGAGTTCCTTAGTCTATCTCTGAAATTTTTCGTCATGGTTTTTACGCAATTTAAATGAGATTACTTCGGGAAAATACTATATTAAATAAATAAAGAATCTCAAAATCAATTAGCAATTGGCGGAGTTAAAAAGAAAATAGGTATTCAGTCGAATTGCGGACCCTTTTTCTGTTTTGTTAAATTGGTTAGAAATATAGGAGAGGTAATTAGAATATTTTTTTATTTCAATTGGTATTGCTACAAAAAATAATGTCCATTCGACTTCATAAATATGTATTAGACTAGATATTGATGAATCATTGTGATATCTAAACGGTCATGATAAATTAAAGAAATATTGATATACATTTTCTTTTGTTAAGAGATATCAAACGTTAATTTTAATTGTCTTTTGATTACAAGTTTTTGTAATTTTACTTTTTATTTATACTCTGCGATTTTCAACATAAAAAATAAAATAAAAACAGCAACAGTCTTTTTGTCACTTTGTACAATTCTTTGACGATTTTGATCACATTAGCTATTTGCACCAACTTGCACAGTTGAGACGTGTGACATCATGCCGTTTGTCCTGCAGTATTGGCAGGAGTTTACCAACAGACTTGAAGTGATTCGGTCAGTTCAGTTCCCTGTGAGTGCGGCTTCAGGAACTGCGGGCTATTTACGTCCAGGCGCTGTTTTGCCGACACGATGCGAACGGAAACTAGAATACGTCAAATTTTATCATTTTCGATACTTTATAGATAATTTTTCAAATCTTTAATCTATTAACTTATTATAGTACACAGTGATTTGATTTTTTTCTTAATAATATTGAATAAAGTTAAAGAAATAAATTATTATTATTGTTATTAGAAAAAAATGTATTTAATTAAGCTTTTTCAACAGGGAGTTTTATCCTAGCAATCATTTAAGTTATAGAGAGAGATCACAATCGAGGGTAGGATCCAGTTTACAATAGGTACTAACCTACATAAATATGTGTAATACATAATAAATTATTATATAGGTTTATTTTTTACCAGCTTGATGCACTTGAGGCAATTGAGAAGCGAGCCAGAAAGATAATTGGCAATGATGCACTCGTTGAGTCGAGGCCTCCAAGTCTTTAGCATCAACGCAGTCGCTAGCCTGTCGGTTTTCTATCTTTTGGGGAGTGTGCGTCGGAATTGCATAACCTAATTCCACCTAGCCCGTTCCATCACCGGACCACCAAACGTACGGCGCGGCGATGCGCCGCCAGTGCATGGTGTACATCCCACCTACACGCACACACACTTTTCGGGAATACATTCATTCTGCGTACAGCTACGGAGTGGACTTCCTTGCCGGAGTCTGTGTTTTCTGATGGCTACGACCCGGAAATCTTTAAGACAAGAGTGAATAGGTTATTTCTAGGTAAGTCGCTCCATCGTTAACTGCATCGGTTTCCATCTGGTGAGATAGTGGTCAAGCGCAAACCTATTAGCAATAAAAAAAAAGTTTAAGCTTATTTTTTGTAACACAAGTGAAACATTATCGATATTTTCATTTAGCAATTTTGAATATCAAAATTGTTAACATTGTTCAGTTGACATATTTCACAAAGTATTTAAATTATAAATTTAAAAGCAGCTTTTGAAACTGCAAATTGCAGCTGTAGCTTTTAAGCTTCAGCCACAACCACGTAAAAATAATGAAGTTCAACAACGAGAACCACCTCATTTTGTTCGCATTTTCGACATTAACATCACAAAGACTTCAGTGGCGCGTCATTGTATGGACTCAATGACGTTGTTCCGGAAAATGCAAAATGTGTGTTAAACGATAAATTATTAATTTTTGAAAAACAAACTTAATAGGCTACGTAAAAATGCAACCGACTCTCAAAAAGTAAAAAATACGCTTCATAAGTTTTTTTATCTTTCACATTGCTGTAGAGACCCTAACAGTAAAATTAAGTGGTTATCTTATCTGATGCGGTACTTATAGAAGTGACAAAATACCTATAATGACTAAACGTAGGTTTACCTTTACCTTCTTTACTTTGGAATTGGGATAAACTTATCAATACTCAATACTTTATTGCATTCCATATGTAGGTACTCGTACATAGATGGTATAAAAATATAGTTAAGATCAATATGTATTAGTGAAGATTTACATTTAGGTATTAGAATTCTTTATTGTAGAAAAACTAGCTGTTGTTCTCTTAAAAGCTCGTTGACTATAAAAAAATGTTAACAGAATCAACACTATTTATTAACATGTAATAAAGGAGCCATTTAAAAACAGAAACCATTTTTTTTTTATTTCAAAACTTCAAAATCTAAGTTGTCCGTGTTTGCCACCGGGCAGCAGTGATGCAACGCTTTCATTCCATTATCGCATGATTTACATTTACGAGGCAATCGTCCGCTTTACTGTTACCGTAACCCTACCGGCCGGTAATTACTCCCTCCCGCCGCGAAAACAAGATGCCACCGTGCCAGCCAGGAGCCGAGCGGGTGCCAAGGTGCCAAGCGTTGCCAAGCCGCCAACCAATTGTTTGGTAAATTGGCGGTGTTGACAATCCACCAGACGGTTTGTTAACTTGCTAATTATTACCTGCTTGCTTTTGGCAAAGGCAAGAAAGGTGAATGTTTTTATTGATCTTACGGGAATGCAATGAAGACGTGGTCTACCCGTGTGTGAAGTTACATCAAAATCTGGTAAGCCATTGAGGCATGACAATCGTCTAAATACACAAACAGATAGATAGTTTTGAAGTTTGCTGTTTGTTCAGTTCACATAATATAATAAATGTGAGCCGTGTAGTTCTACCAATACCGTGGCCCTAGAACGCAAAGGGCACAAGGAACCTAAGAGTGGGAGAAGACGTGCTTATCTGACTGGTTATAGACAGAGAAGAGATCACTGGGGACCACGCAGGGACTTCAAAGTCGACAGCGAGTCGGTCAGCTAGGAAGAAGCTTCATGTTTCCTAAAAACCAATCAGCAAAAACCCTGCCAACAAACAAGGTGGCGATTATTCCGCACGCTACACAAACTCGTTAAGTGAATTAACTTTGCAACACTAAATAAGAGCCAAACCCGGCGAGTAACTGCCGCCCAGTAACTGTAAGTTAAGGCTTCGTTCACCGAATCCTCAGTAATGATCTCCCAGACAAGCGCCGTATGTTACGTTGTGTTTATTTCGGGACAACACAAAGGGTGCGCCCAAATTGTTTGCTTTTCTTACGTAAAAACATAAAGTTTGTACAACATTGCAATGACGCGGGCCGGTCCTCGTCTGCGGCGAATAGAAGAGATGAAAAATAGCTTGAGGCACATGCAAATTACGTAAATTTATATTTAATTTGTAAATTTCTTTTTAACGAGTAAGGTAATTCATATGAACAGCATTTTGGCTTGATTTTTGCTCAAAAACTACATTATCAGCAGTTTTTCGGTACTAAATAAGTAAGTAGTAATTTTTATTTAATTACATCAAGGATTGTCGGCAAGCCAAAGAAGAACCATAGGATTGGGTTTTAGCATAAAAGGACTAGGCTAGGTAAAAGAGAGAGAGAGAGAAAAGTCTCACACGCCCTCTCGCTGCGCCATAGAGTGGGAGAAGTCATTGAATGATTTCTCAACTAAAGAAAGGAAAAGATTCAATTTATTACCCAGTGATGAAAACAAAGGAAAACCAAAACAACAGTAGACCCTGAATAAAACATAACGGACGCCATCTTAAAAAAAAATTGGTAAAAACAAGTCACTCATGACTTTGTAATGTACTGAACGCTTTACAAGTCAATGTTGATGGATGTCCACCGGTGCTGGCGGGACCGCGCATGTGGCCCGAGGAGAATGGAGGTCGCTCTTTGCATATTTGATATTCAATGAAGGGACATAATATGTCCCATATTAAACTAACCTATCTTTAAAACTTAGTATCCAACATTTCTTTAAACGGATTTTATGGCTACAATACAACAATCAGGCACAGACAGTTGACTCGTCATCCAAGAGTAGAAAGTGAAACACAATGGGCTGTCTAAAACTCTGACATTCTAAACTCTCACACAATATTCACATTTATGCCAGTTTGTGATGTCATAAGCTCGCTCGCTCCTGTCATGACCTGACATTTGATATTTAAATATAATAGCAGCTGAACAGAATGGCGCTCGGCTCCGGTGGCCATTATGACTACATAGGTACAGGTAGGCTTCAGCGTAAAGCTCACAGAGCCAGCCAGGGGACGCTTCCTGTAAGAGGAAATGAATATGTCGAGTAGTCGCTTCTAGGAGTTAAATAGGTATTTTTCCACAACTCTTAATGAAACCGGATTGGACTACTGAACGGAACTGGAACTTAATTAAACAAAATTCAGTTTTTTGTGACAATAAGTTTCTTAATTGAAACACATTGCCTAGTTGAGCACAGGAGTCGTGACTGCGTGGGACATTATTTATTTATTTAAAGCTTTATGCACAGAGGTGTACAAAGGCGGCAACCATGTAATAATGCTGCCCAGAGAAAATAAAAACAAACGACATAAATTTCTTTATATTTAATAATATATGCTACCAAATCCCGCAGTAGCTAGGTGCACTAGAAGTTTCCACAATGCACCGGAACCGGCCGCCGCCGGCCTTCCTGTGTCCAAGCCTGGAACGGAACTCATGACTACTTCCGACACAATCGAACCGGATAAAATAGACAAGGAAAGTTTTTGAACCGACCACGATTTAGAAAACGGTCCATTTGTGAAACAGAAGTTCATAATTACAGCTATTCTGTTATGATGGCTTCTGCCCGGATTAGGTGAGGCTAACTGCTCACGCCAGGATAGTATTATTGGATTAGTAACTAGCGAGCTTGTCATCTGGCTTTGGGAATACAGAACTATTCTCATTTGTGTATAGGTCGTGAAATAAAACAGGTAACGTCCTACCTGCTATAAGAATAAGAATAAGAATAAGAAATTTTATTTGCAGAAACATGTGTATGCAGACAGAATTATAATAATACATGCATGCAAGATCTTAAATAAAGGAGGCTCAAGACTATGCTAGCCTTAAAGTAAAGCCTGATATTATTCAAGCTGAAAAAAATTAACATTAGGATAAATAAAAGACTACAAATTCGCAAATATCCTACATTCACACAGGTGCAAATAAATTTTGAATTTGAATACTTTCCTTTTTGTCGCAAGCCCAAACCAATATGAACTTCCACTAAGTCGTCTCGGGTCTCCCGATAAAAAGCTAAGTTTACGTAAGCTACCCAAATCTAGATTTAGGGATGAGAATTCCTACCATTCTGAGCTGTCTTGTGAAAAAGCCAGTTGTTTCGTGAGCCTATTTTGTGAAAGTCGGTCAAGTTCAATATGTTGAATGTCAAGCCGAGCGCTGACACGGCGGTGTTTCTGGCGCTATACTCTATACTATACCGTATTGTGGACTGGTGCTATACTTAACTAGTTAGATGGCTTAGTGCCCTGAAAATTACGCGCAGGTAGAATTAAATGTAGACAAAGGTTCTGATACTCAGGGCGACGACGTTAGGGATTCACGAACTAGTGACAAAAGTAACGAAATAGTATTGACGGAATGAGGTAACGTAAGCGGATATTGGAACTCCTGTTGAAGGAGTTTAAATTTCTCCTGCTTTTTAAACTAATCAACTCAGTCACCGTGACTAAGGCAATAAGCTTTCAATAATGAACAAGCTCTAACTGATAATTTCATTGAGTCAAATGAAGGAAAATACTAAAAATATAGAGAGATAGAATAATAATAACAATGTCGCCTCATTGAGCCAACGGAGACTATTGGTAAGGCACAAACTTGTAGCTCTCCAGTAATTTGCTCTTGAATACAGTCTTGGGGAATTAGAAATACCGTGCTATAGGTAGCCTGACACAGTTCTCCAATAGGCAATATCACGTTATATTGGGATCAATCTATCATCACTAACAAACGATTGTTGCCAATAAACCTGATATAGTAGTAATATCGTAAAAAAATCGATTAGAGCAACGTATAGTGATTGTTGCTACAGCAGTCTAGTTGATATTAGGTACAAAAACCTCGTCAAAGCTGAGAAAGATAAGCAAAGCTCTTGACTCGCAAGATTATCGATATGTGAAAGATTGATTCAGCATTCGTTTTAGCAATAGTGGTGACGGCAAATAGTCTAGACCCTCGGTGAACATCTAGGGAAGCTCTCGTTGGGTAGTTGAGTTGCATCCAGAAATCAAAACTCACTTCCCGTCCGATTATAGGTAACTAAAGTGTCTTCAAGCCTAGAGTGGAATAAGCTAGTGGGATTCCCCATCGACAATTGCGTAGAAAATGGACGTGGTTTACCCATGGTGGATCAGGTCCACATACGATACTTTTTAACCAGAGTGAATTTTCCCTTAAAATAATTAATTATACTCTCACGCGGGATAATAGCTTTTGACCGCAGCTTCGCCAGCATACATAAAATATAGCGTATGTCACTCTGGAATAAAGCAACTTTATATTGGTGAACAATGTTTTTGTTTTGCAATGAAATAGACCAGTACTTCCAGGAATTACCTCCTACAAACAAAAAAGTAAAAAAAACAAACTTTACCTCTTTATTATATAAGTGTAGATTTCTTAGTAAGATAATCAAAACCGATCAAATAAATGCCACATTTGTTTTTCATATTCTTGTACTATAACTTCATGTATTTCAGTCGTCATATGTGCACGTGTTCCAACTGAATGACCTTTCCTTTCGATACAAATATAACTACACAAATAAACCATCCCTCCAACAGTCTCGTCCTAAACGCTTTCTATAGTCCACTCCTTATCTGCTCTCGTTCTGAGCACATTACGCTCATTTCCGAAACTCCACGGTCCTTGTGTGTCGTCGACCGAAAGCACCTCACCAACAAGTCGATATTTGCACTTCTTCTACATCTTATCCCAACAACAATACGGTTTGAAATACCTTACCTCACATATCAACTAAGCAAACATAATTTGCACCTATAAAAGTTTTTATTGAAGTAGCAATAAGGATAAGTATTGCGTGTTTTGAGTGAAGTGGGGTCTGTCGCTGAAGAAGGGATCTCGACATTTGGTCGTATGAAGGTAATAACTAGTTTAGTGTTAGAAAGTATGTTTTATGTATGTATTGCTCACTTATTTATTGGGTCAGCAAATATTCTCGTAGCTATTTATATAAGGAAGGGTTATGTTATATCGCAGAATTTTTGAGTGGCAGAATGATTATTATGCATCGTCTATTGAGTTCATCTCGAGGGTTCTCCTTGCGGTGGTCAGAGTGCTCAGTTCTCGAAAGCATCCGTCACAAGTAGGTCAGCATCTTGGCTGATTGATGCTAGCTCTGCACTCATCGGTGCGCTTTTTCTGTTCACTTTTTCTACGATTGGTTGGATTGCAGTGTTGTTTGCGCTCTCGTACCTCAATACACATTGTGTTAATGTAATATGATCTATGTGTTCCTGTTGTTACTTATCTAATCCGGGCCGCTGCTATCAATCTTCCCGATTAGAATCAGTTCCAACGTTCTCATTTTTCTTTTCTATCATTTTCCGATTGCAAACATATATCAATATCAAAAGTATATTACAATGGGAGCCTATAGTTCGTAGTTGGCAAAGGATTGGCTCCGAAGTTCCGGTGATATGGATTGAAAAGTGGTCGGCATTGATCCCTCCGAGCTTGTTTAGTTATTGGCAAAGTTATGAGGAGGCCTCGGTCTGCTTCCATTTGTTTGGTGTATCATAGTTTCTTAGTTTGTTACGAGGTGTTGGAAGCTCTTGATGGGATTTATCCTTTTAAAAGTATCGAAATTGATTTGTGTTAGGATTTTTTTTGTAATTGTTTTAATTACGTAATTTATTAGTTACTGATGCAGATTTATTTGGTAGTTAGTACCTATGATTAGAATGTAAACGATTACGTGTGAGTAATATTTAAATGTTTTTTTGTTTATATGTATCTAGAACAGTGCTGGCCCAGTGATAATGGCCCCGACTTACGAGCCATGGGTTCATACCCAGCCAGGTGCATGCGGTGTAATTTATTTCATAACCATTAATCTCAAAACGGTGAAGAAAAACATAGTGCAACCCTCACGGTGTTTTCTTTCACTGTTTGTCATGTCCAAGAACAAAAAGTCAAAGACATGTAATACCCACCAGCTCGCGCTGGGCCCGCATGGTGGGTTACGGCACATTCCCTCTACTAGAGAGGAGACCTAAATCCCAGCAGTGAAAACATTCAAAGGCTGATTATGCTATGCCATGATATTTTAATAGTGAACCAACATTTTAGTTTAACAATATTTATAACAGTCACTATCGCCCGCTTACAAATGTAAATATAACAAGTACAATCAAGTCGTAGGTAGGTACACAGAACGGGCTTCGCAATATAAGCTACACAAACCTCTGAAAAGGCTGAATATTGGCAATATCTATTGGCTTCGGTAAAATCAAAACTGTGTATTGTTGAGTAACAATACGTGCGCGATCATTGTTATCTCACACAGACCGCAGCGCAAGTTCCACAAACTTTTGCCAAGCGAGACGTTTCCGTACGTGCAACATAGCTCATAACTATAAAGTGGGTGTAAAGTCCTAGATAAAAGTTTTCATATATAGGGACACATACTTCAACATGGTTTTAAGAGTAGACGTCCTCCGCTCCGCCCTAGAGCAAGAGAAGTTATTAGATGATTTCTCACCTCAAAAAAAGCACAGAAAGTAAAACTCAGTGTTAAAATAATATATATATAAGATATGTTATTGAGGATTTTCCAAATAAACCACAAATTGTTTCTCTGAAAATCAAAGTTAAAAATATTCTCGTATAGTTGTATTATAAATGTCAGTTGACCCCAAGTATGAAACCCTAGATAGTTGGTCAAATGGGCCCAAGCTTAGGCGCTACAGAAAGTATGTAAATCATCACATTACCCCCGACACGCTGGGACGAGACGCCGGACTAAAAATAGGATTTATTTAGCTCACACAGTCGTAGAGTTTTGTTTCATTGGTCATACATAATGTCGGCTTTGTCACCCCTAAAGAAAGCTGGGCCTAAACCGAACTTTATACACAGATCCTTCAGATTGACAAATTACGTCTCGGTATGGTTCTAACATCGTGTTGGACAATAAGGCTAGATTATTCACGTTCCTAGTTCTCTAGTTAATTGTCCTAAGTTGTTGTTGGCATTATGGTGCGTTATCGTTCTCACTGGTGCGGTGCTAAATTTCCTACGTCGACCCCTAGTCACCATTTCTACCTACCTAGTCATAAATCTAAACTTCAACATAACCAAGACAAATGCAGCAACCACACTGACAAGATCACCTTTCAGTAAAACACTTGGAAAACGGGGCGATCCTCAAATAACTTCCTTATAATATAAATTCGATGAGAACCTTTCAATTCGTTAATTAATTAATTCTCCGAGTGCGGAAGTGATTTTCTTGGAGCAAGTCAAACATTAGGCGTGGTGTCGAAATGTAAGGGTTGTAATATTGTAAAAGTTTCAACCATGGATCGTAAAAACTTGAAAACAGAGGTAATGTCGTAAATTTTCATTTCAACTTTGTAAGTTCGCCAGTTCATAAGTAGGCACCTAAAATTAAGTGTAAAAGTTAATTAGAAACTTTTTACCTGTAGATTTATGTAGCAAAAGGTTTTTAATTTTAGTTAGAACGCCGTCGTAAACCGTAATCTTGCTTTGACTGACTCTGAATGTTTCGCTCCCCTGTCCTAGCAATAAGTAACAAAATATTTGAAATACCGCACAATATTGTGATTATAGAGTTGATTTTTTCAGAGTAGTAATATTATTGTAGTGAGCGCTACGTACGCTTTGTTGTGCTGTTAATATGTGTAGGCACTATTGTTTTAGATGGTTGTTCATCTAAGTAAAAGAGTTATGAGGGCTAAAAGAGTTATGAGTATACATGTGAATGGATGGAGAGGAAGAGGTAAGCCAAAGAAAAGATGGATGGATTGTGTGAGAAGTGATATGAAACAAAAGGGAGTTAGTGATAGCGTGACGACAACAGGACCTGTTATTTGTATTTCTATGGACAGGACCGAATGGAAGAAAAAAATGTGTTCCGCCGACCCGAAATAAAAATGGAACAAAGGCAGGAAAATGATGATAGATTATGTAAAAGAAAAACTGACTGACTGACAGATCAACGCACAACCGAAACTTCTGGGATTAGAAACATACGATCAAGGCTTACTTGTATGATGTACCTAGGCGTTTTTGCAAATTTAAACGTTAAGGAGGTGTAAAAGAAAAATTTCGTTGGTCAACAAAAACTTAATTCGGTACCAATACACCTAAACATTTGCACAAATAACCTAACCTAACCCAAGTAAATAGGGTTGACATTATTTGTTTTCAGTACTACCTCAACAGAACAAATTCGGGGGTTTTAAACGTTGAATCCATACTTGTACTACACTTAAAACATGGCACAATTTTCTATCCTAATTTATTATAATCTAAATGAATCATTAACACTGTCATTAGGTATACGTTTTCAAAACTACAAAATAAAAATGTGGTTAAGTGTTTATGAAAAATTGTTCATGAACGAAGTCGCTGGCTATTACTAGTTTCAAAATAAATAAATAACCACTACATCATCACATCAGTCGATAGGCCGCCCCAAAGCGTCGCCACAACGACCTATCCTGTGCGTCACGCATGTTTCGGATTTACGCGAACCTGACCATGTCATCGGTATACACCTTATTGGAGGCCTTCAAACGCTGCTTTTTTCGGTACGTAACCGCCACTCCAGGACCTTCTACATATTTAAAATAATTCGTTGAACTAAGTAAAATCGTGAATAGCTGTGAGCTTTAGATGAGTTATCAATAGCCGCCGCCTGTCGTCCGTCTGCCGCTGATACCTGTCGAGGCCCAGCGCGGCGCTGCCATGCGCCGCCCGCCCTCACTCAAAAGAAGACCTTACGTAATGTACTGTCCTCCCAATGCGTCACTCACTTATTTATACTTGTCAGACTGCTTACATAAGTTTATGTAACTCAATAACAATGTAATTTACACTTATCTACTTAAATCAAATCTATAGATATAAAAGCAAAATACCACTCACAAATTGTCAGAAACTATAACACCACCCAAGCTTAGATTCTCAGTAGAGTGTCGCCGGGCGAAGCTGCTGGCAGAAGCTAGTATGGTTATAATTTAAATTGTAATTAAATACTGATCTCATACATAATAGAATTTGACTTTAGCTGCATATTGTGAACAGCCGAGAAGGAACGCTAACCACTAAGATACAGGACGCATGTCCTAGTTTGGTTGTCAAAAACCTCGAGTTGTATGCACGTATTAATATTGATCATAATCACAACTAGGATTACACTTAAATAATTGAATTTTTGTTTTAGAATGTTGCTCTCCTATTGTATTAGGCTTATATTAATAAATAATAAAGTTCAGTATATTGTCCATATATACTACAGCAGAGTTTAACCGCGCTGTAGCTAGCCTGCCTAACCTAACATCTTGTAGTCCTTACAGAACCTAAAGAAAGAGATGCGCAAAGACACAATGCTAGCAAATATGAATACGAAATCTACAGGGTTGACTACAAAATCAAAACACTAGAACGGTAAAGCGTTGTTTGTAGAACAATCATATTTGACTACACAAACATATCTGATTTTGACTTTGACAATCTGACCAAACATCAGCATGGATCGATGATTGAGCCAGTTTTAATCACTAAAAGTAATTTTTAGACGCATCTTCGTTATGTTTTTTTATCGCACTAAATTCGCTGTATTGTATTTTAAACTCACTGCATGTTAAGCATTTATTCTGAAGAATAACATATATTTGTTTGTTTCTATTGACTGCAATGGATCATATACTTGTGTGCATAAAACTCGCGATTAGCTCTTGTAGACCTCTCAAATTATCAATATTACTAACAGTAAAAGCCAATTAATTGTAACTGAGTTTACTTTAGCAAAATATTCCCCTCGTACCTAGATTAGTTACGATTTCGAGTAACAAACTTCAGCATTCCGGAACGAGCTACAAATCTAAGCTAAACAGATTCTTTTTCCATCCCAACAAGTTAAGTTAATCATAAAACTCGCGATTAGCTCTTGCGGACCTCTTAAATTATCAATATTACTAACAGTAAAAGCCAATTATTTGAAACTGAGTTTACTTTAGCAAAATGTTCCCCTCGTACCTAGATTAGATACGATTTCGAGTAACAAACTTCAGCAATCCGGAACGACCTACAAATCTAAGCTAAACAGACATCTTTTCCATCCCAACAAGTTAAGTTAATCATAAAACTCGCGATCAGCTCTTGTAGACCTCTTAAATTATCAATATTACTAACAGTAAAAGCCAATTATTTGAAACTGAGTTTACTTTAGCAAAATGTTCCCCTCGTACCTAGATTAGATGCGGTTTTGAGTAACAAACTTCAGCATTCCGGAACGACCTACAAATCTAAGCTAAACAGATTCTTTTTCCATCCCAACAAGTTAAGTTAATCATAAAACTCGCGATCAGCTCTTGTAGACCTCTTAAATTATCAATATTACTAACAGTAAAAGCCAATTATTTGAAACTGAGTTTACTTTAGCAAAATGTTCCCCTCGTACCTAGATTAGATGCGGTTTTGAGTAACAAACTTCAGCATTCCGGAACGACCTACAAATCTAAGCTAAACAGAAATCTTTTCCATCCCAACAAGTTAAGTTAATCTGTTCAAGTCGATTCGTTGGAATCCAATTCCTGGCCACTCCGGGCGAGTGCGAGCCACGGGGGCCAGCTTCTTCTTGAGTAATATTGCCGGAGACCGCTTCCTTCAAATTGTAATGAAATTGGACGTTTTCAGTTAGGTAACGTAAGCAGCTCCGTCTATTAGGAGGAATCTAATTATGTTGGTGCTACAGACGCTTAGCAATCAGAACGAAATAGGTAGCACAAATTGTTCATGTTCCCTAACATGATCAATTTGTGAGCTGACACCACTTTATGAATTTTTTTTTTTCTGGCACATTCTTCTCCATAGAGATCTACGCTTAGGAATGTGCAATTATACTGATTTTTTTATCAGTCTGTCAGAAATATGATGCTAATATTTCAGAAGTGCCTGATCCTACTAATATTATAAATGCGAAAGTTTGTATGTATGGATGTATGGATATGTGGATGTATGGATGTATGTTACACTTTCACGCAAAAACTACCGGACGGATTTCAATGAAACTTGGTACACGAGTAGACCATATCATAGAATAACACATAGAATACTTTTTATCCCGGGATTACCCTTGGGATAATATTATGTAAATGGTTTATTTAAAATAAATTGTTTTGAATCTTTTGAATCAAAAACAATACCGACGTTAACTTAATTTCATTTTGAAAATTATTGAACCCATTTGCAAGCTAGTTCTAATAACAAAAATAAAACTTTATTAAAGTAATGAGTTAATAAATTCATTCATTTGCATAGAGTGATGTAATTAGTACAAAAAGCGATACAATATTTTCGAAAACTTAAAACTTTGAAGAAATTATAATAATTAATACCTAATTAGTTGTTATTTATTTTATATTCCAAATTTTAAAAAAGGCTACTTACTAATAACAACGCTTCCACATAAATATAATGACCAAAATATTCAAAGTTTATTATTTTATTACTCATCATCATCATTTCAGCCGATACACGTCCACTGCTGGACATAGGCCTCCCCCATTATTTTATTATTATTATATTTAAAACTAGCTTCTGCCAGCGACTTCGTACGCGGATCCTGTTGTTTATGCCAGCGACAACGGAGTCGTCAAAATCAAAGATCTGAAACGTCTGGTGTCGAATTCTAAGAGCCTGGAAAACAACGTGATGCGCAAGACGATTCGAGACGTTCGAGATCTCTCCCTTCCACTTACGCTCGTGACAGTGTGCACACACCTTAGATATGGTGCTATAGACAAAAATAAACAGAATGCTCCGACCTGCTAAGCTATCGGGAGTTACATGTGTTATTGTGAGTCAACCATAAAAGATAGACATATGATGTCTTGGGATATTTTTTATATAATTTTAAGGAAAACATTTCCGTTATACATGATTTCTGTGTAGCTTTAACCATTAAGGCTGCAAACGCGACGGAAGCTTAAAAAATGGAGTAATTTCTATAGTTTCCCCAACATTTCCCTTCACTGTTCTGCTCCGATTAATTGTAGCGTGATGAAAAGTATACTATAACCTGCCCAGGAGTATGAGGAATGATTGTACCAAGTTTCGTTAAAATCCATCTCGT
The DNA here is from genome assembly GCA_949319445.1 of Mythimna lalbum. NCBI lineage: Eukaryota > Metazoa > Arthropoda > Insecta > Lepidoptera > Noctuidae > Mythimna > Mythimna lalbum. The sequence continues at coordinate 778,101 of OX439344.1, read as the reverse complement.
AGTTTTTGTTTCTATAAAGAACATACAGACAGACAGACAGAGAGACAAAAATTTTACTGTTTGCATTTTTGGCATCAGTATAGATCACTAATCACCCCCTGATAGTTATTTTGGAAATATATTTCATGTACAGAATTGACCTCTCTACAGATTTATTATAAGTATAGATATATCAAAAGAAGTGGGTAGTGGGAGATCAGTAAGATAGTGAATCTAAATGCATTTCTATTAAACAACGATATACTCAAGCATCTTATTTTCATATTTCTTCTTCATCTTGTTTATCAGTTGTCTCTTAACACAAGCTCTGCTTAGCTTGGGATTAGACAGCGTTGTGTGAAAGTTGTAGAATATTATTATTATTTTAGCGTGCCGACGGCAAAACTAACAAAATTCTTTGCTTAGTTCAGTATTCGGCTACGGCAATGCTTCTAAAAATCATCCAAAGACATCTCCCGCTCTTGGGCGGGGCAGGCGTCAGACTTTTACTGACCAAAACCCATTTCTAGTTCCATTGTTACCGTTCAGAAGCGAACTCATGGCCCCAGTAGGCTTCGCCCTTGCTGGGCCCCTGTGGTTTGCTGACGCGCGTGAAGCGCGTGTGGAACAGTATGCGTAATGCGACTTTGACGGCTTGTGATCGGTCTGGGCGGTCACCAGACGGTCGGAACGTACAAAACGTAACTACAACCACTATTCAAAATATACCAAAGCTCAACCAGATGACGAGGCAGCAGCGGTACCTGCTGCATGTTTGTGGACAAATATCAATCACCTGGAACATAATTATAGACGAAATCGCCTGACGCCGCCGGCCGCAGCGCACCGTCCCGCGTCCCCGTTGTCAACTGGATTAAGTTCCAGTCCTCCTATCAACGTGAACTATAGAAGCGCTACGAAGTTATTTAGCCGAAAATTAATTAACCGTTCATTTGATTTAGGTTCAATATTTGGTACAACTACTGCGGCCAAATTGATTTGGGCATACTCGTTCAGTTATTCGCTTGTATTTGGGGATATTGCTTGAATCTTATCAAATTTTATTAAAAACTATTATCTAGCAGCGTTTTTGCCTGCTTGAAAGTTATTCCTAATTATGTGAAAATATATATAGGGTCACGCTTTACCAATATCTCAACTAAAGGAAAGCGACGATGAGATCGATGATGGAGCACGCTTGCCTACAAGTAACCTATTCACTCTTGACTTAAAGATCTCCGGGTTGTAGTTATCATTCATCTTTTTCCTAATCCACTAGATTGCTTACCCATGTGCCAATTTTCATCAAAACTCGCAATTACAATAGACATAACGAGATACTCAAGCTGTTATAAATAGTATGGAATAGAATTATCTACATCAGATATTGAAATATCCTGTGAGCGTTAATTTTGCCACAGATGCCTACAGCCCACATGTAACGATGACAACGCCTCAATCGGGTAAACAATAACGGAAGTACGAGCCCCTGCTTACCTGCGTCGATAACGTTCGATACAGCTAATACAATACCACATTGTATCAACATCTGCCACCGTATCTCTAAACTAAAGGGCCAGGGTGAATATCTCCCGCACGCACTTCCTCGCCCGGACTGGTGAAGGCGCTATCAATTCCAACATTATCTTAAGCACCACAACTTAGTTTTAATAAAATGTGGAAACTTTCCAGCCAGCTATCGCTGAGCGGAAGCCGTCACCGTATTACGAAAAAGAAATCCCATTTTATAATAAAGGAGCATGAAATTAAATTGTGATCTTAAAGTGTAGAACACGCTTTCTTACCCACGTAGCAGTGCGGCCTGGCATGACTTCATACAGGGAAACCCTTAGTTCTTAGGACTGCAAAAGCAAAGAAAGAAGATAGGTGTTTTAGTCAGTAAAATTCTGATACGCCCTCTAGAGTGAGAGAAATCATTACCCAATTTATAAAAAATCTGCTTAGCACTGATTACACAGGTTAGTTTCTGTTCTACTCTTTTTATTTATTAGCTGTTGTTACTTCGGTGAACATATTTTAAGGATGCCTTCTAATTAGTCGCAAAGTGCAGTACGGTGGTAGCGCGGCTGCAGCGCCGACGCCGTGCGGCCTTTTGTTGCGAGTTTGAAGGCTAGGGCGCCTGACACGCCGCTAACATTTGACAGCAAACTTTGTAAATTTTTGTATTGATCATAAATCTTGCATACACCGGGACTGTAGTTTTACAACATCGGGTAAAATTGTTTGCTTAAATGTTTGTAAGAGGTATCTGATGTTTTGTTTTTGGGAATAAAGCGGTGGTAGGAAGCTAACCTAACTTAGTAGTTTATAATTCAATAGGTACAGTATTAGTCATTATCATCTCTCATCTGCCAACTAGCTTGGGGTCGGCTTCCAGACAAACCGGAAAAACACCCGTGCTTCACAAGGAGCGACTGCTTATCAGTCCTCCACAATCTAGTTACACGATAGCCCTCAAATAGACCGACAGTCAGATCTGTCGTCTGGCTACCTATAACGACTGTTAAAGATCTACAAATGATCCACAACCGAGACCACGTGTTAGTAATATCCTAGATAAACTGAATAAAGAACATAATGAATTGAAAAATTCACATCGGTACTTGCTCAGTTTTGAACTTGCAATCTCATGCATGAGAAGCGGGTACCATAACCATGGCGTCGTCACGACACCATATTACAATACTAGTTGACCCGACGAACTTCGTACCGTCTAACAGTCAATGAATGTAGTATATCTTTCGATGTAGTCAACCGATTGCGATGAAACAAAACCTCAAAATTTTAATGTATAAAAGTTATCTACATCAATTTCGTAAATTTTACGTGATGTGCACCCAACTAAAAACTTCTACAGATTTATTATAATGTCTTTCTGCACTAATCTTAGTACAGCGTATTATTTTTACACGCCCTTCTTCGCGATGGAAGTAGTGGAGGATGAATACGAAATGTTAACAAGCCGTAGCTTTTAAAATAACAGGTATGTTCCGAGTCGCGCGGGAAGTGCCCAGCTGGCACACTACACTAACTATTTTTCTTTCATCCAACTTCATTCATTTCCCTCGTCCCTCTGCATGAACATGTTCCGAGGAGAATAAGTTCGCCCATTTTATTTTTGATAGCAGGAAATATTTTTGTATGGAACGAGAAGCGAGTAAAAATGTTTTATGAATTTTATATTATAATATATCTACTAGCTTCTACCAGCGGCTCCGCCCGCGTGACACTAGACTATTAGCTCTAAACATAATACAGCCTTTGTTACTCAGTGAAGATGTAGTTTTCTAATGGTGAGAGAGTTAAATCGCCACATACAAATAAACATAATCAAATCTTTCCACTTTATAATATTAGTTAAGACTAACTTCCGCCAGCAGCTTTACCCGTGTGAAAATAGATTTTTCCACACCAACTTTGGATAAACTGTTCATTAAGGGGTGGATTTTGAAAAATCTTTTCTTATGATTACATCATAATAGGAGTCCCTGTGCAAAATTTCGGCGTTCTACGTCCAAAGGTTCGGACTGGGTGTTTGTGTGCCAATGAGACAGGCAGGGCTTTGAATTTTAAATACAGATTAGAGTTTCTGAATTCTGATATATAAGCTTTAAAGGCTGTAGTAGACTTCCTTGTGGCCAAATTATAATTTTACTTTAAACGTTCAAAACAATATAGCAGAATGCCACCAATGTATGTACCTACCTTTGAAAAAAGAAATGATTAGCTATCCGAGTTTTGTAATCAAATAAGTATTTTACGTTTCAAGAGCTTCGAAAGTTAATATGAAATTCATCAACGATATCAGATCCAATAATATAAATGATTGCTTGAATATGATTGATATTCTATTAAGTACAAGAATTGCATTCACATATTTTATTTCTATAAATATATATGTTTCTAAGGTTTCCCGAGCTTCTAATCTACTCAGGACTCTCGACTAATTACATTTTGTTCCTTTCACAGTTTATTGACAAAAGCTATTCAGTTAATGGAAACATGAATCTATATATTTAGCGTTAACCAGTCATTAGCCTCGGCTTCGCAAGATGCACTCTTGTAGTTCACAAGTTTTAGTTTTTTATTTAGATTTTCAGATTTCTTCTTTTTATTTGTTTTAGAAGTTTAAGGTTGTGTTGTCGTCAATAAATAGGGCGTAGCAAGAAACTGTTATATTTGTTAATTTTATAACGATTAATAGGAGGTAGGTATTAATGGTAGGGGAGGGGTGGGCGGCGACTTTACACGGTTCGAACAATTGTCTATGTCAATATTCAATTTAAAATTTCAGGGTACTATATTATTTATTGCTCTGATTTCCTGAGGCTTTGAAATAAATTGATTCTCTTTTCCTGACTAAAGACACCAACATTTCAAAAAATGTTGAGTGAAGCAATCTTACCTTGGATCAAGTTCTATTAATTTATATGTTTTGGCTTTGAGATTTGAGAGGTGACGATGATAGAGAGATTTGTCGGAAACTGTAGTTTGACTTGTCTTGACTTGGAAAGATAAATCGGTAGTGATAATGGGAATGCGGCGAACATTAGCCCACTCACCTGTTGCTCATCCTACACTCGGTAGCATTACTTCGAAGTCAGTTTACTTGTTATCTGTTTCAATTGGATGACTGGTCTCTGTTAATCGAGTAGTTAGTGAAACTGACCGCTATGACGGAGGTCGTGGGTTCGATTCCCATAATTGTGTGAAGGGCACGATAGTTTGTTCTGTGTCTGGGTGTAATTTATCTTTAATATGTATGGATTTAGAAATATATAAGTATGTTTATCAGTTGTCTAGTTTAGTACTCACAACACAAGCTCTGCTTAGCTTGGGGCTACACGGCGTTGTGTGATAGTTGTGGAATAATTTTATATTGTTAATTATATAGATTAGCCGAATTAATAAAATAGTCAGAACACCGACCCTACCGCTCGTTCCCGCACTGTGCCAGCCGTCAGCTGGGGCGGGACTCGTTGCTGACTGGCGCGCTACTGTGTCTCAGCTTCGCTGTGTGTCGCGAGTCACGATTCGGCTTAAGCCGTGCTCCGGAGGCTTATGGCTGTAATCCTGCTAGTTATTGGCGTCATTCTCCGTGTTTCGACACTCTCTCGCTTTTGTTATCGCTTTTATATCACGTTTATTGTATGGGGGCTACAGGATACAAAAAAATGTGACATTTCCTTTACTTTTCTATTTTACCTGTAGTTATTACGGCATCTTGTGCATGATCGCTGACAGGCTGGACTGCTGTATAGTGAATCATTGCTCCATTATCTCCGCTGGGGTGGGTTGTATTTATGTCACTAACATACTTATAATTTGTTTTATTGTTACTAAGAATACATGAGTCTCATTGTTACCCGAAATAAAGAATTCTAATTAAGTAATAAGTTCTAATTAGGTTTTATTGTAAAAAATATTAATATAGGTAAAAGTCTTTTCGCGGTACGGCCATTATCAAATGCAAGTATCAGTGTGTATAAATAAGTTATTCTGTTTTTTTCGGAAATAATCATTCCAACAGTAAAACAAAATGTGTCCGGGGTCCTCTAACTTTGGAACCATAAGTTTATATAAAAATATCTAAAAAGTAGAACTTAATAAAGAATTTCTAGGAAAATTTTAACTTGATAGATTGAAAAGTTTACGAAAATAATTTCTGAACTACTGTTTGTAATTTAACCGTACCAACACATATTTTTTACAAGTAATTTTTTTTTTACTTAATTTACATATTTTATTATCCTGAACGTATCTTCTTTCAAATAAAAAAAGAATTATTAAAATCGGTTCACGCAATCCATAATTAACACCGAAAACCCAACATACATAACCCGTCTAGTTTGTATAAATTAGTAACCCAACTTCCCGAGGGATGGCGCTGACACTTATTGTGTCGAACGGGACACTACGGAAACCTTCACTGAGCGTGGTCCGACACTCTCTTGGCTTTTTTTTTAATAGAACCAACCTGTCGAAAAAATTAGCAATCCTCGTGAATTTTTATTTAGCAAAGAAAGCAAAAACTCGACGTTTTTGTAACAAACGCAAAACATTGTTTAATTGTGTTGACATTGAGTGATCACGTCATCTATCACGAGTACCGGCGGATCTGGGCGACGCGGGCGAGGCCGCCAGGTGCAGGGTGCACGCCGCGCCGGCCGCGGGTATTACCCACGGAAACATTGACAGACACAGACACCAACTAACTAACTAACCAACAACATCATAGCTGTTAAGAGCGATCAACCCAAGAGTCATGTCCTCACAACCACTCTAACGTGATTACGACGTTGTTACACATCTTTCATATTTACAAGAAATCTGTGTTCCCAAAATATGTAGTAGTATTTTGGAAACACAGATTTCTTGTAAATATTATTTAGGTTTCAAATATTTTTTGTAAAACTAATTCCTTAAAGACTTTTAAAATTTACTATTTTGCGTGAACTTATAACTGTTCTTCATAAGATCATCATCATCATCAGCCTTTTTAATGTTCCAACTGCTGGGACTCAGGCCTCCTCTCTAGGAGAGGGAATGGGCCGTGATCCATCACGCGGGCCCAGTGAATGGTGAATGTCACATGTCTTCGAATTTTTGGTAACACAAGGACATGACATAACGTACTCATAAATGATACTGTATACTCACAAATTGTAAAGAAAGTAATATTTTCAGAAAGTAGTTTATAAAAACGTTGCACATTTAGTCGAGATTCTGAATGACAATCTTTACGTATTTTCTGGAACAAGTTTTATGAAAAATATTCGATTGAGTGACGGAATTATCATAGATTGCATTATAATGACTTTACGTGTTGGAGGACTTGTAATAGGACTAGGACTTGTAATTGGCTTTCTAAAGATTTTGGTTTCCTTTTTTTGTTTGGTTTTATAAGCAGTAAATCCTCTGTTACGCGCACCACTATAAAGGAAAGCGCTGACACCTAGGCACGAGGCAGCGCGTGCGCACCTACGTCATCGCCGCTGTTGCCACCGAGCGCAATGGGGGAAACTGCTGACACAGACCACGAGGCCCGAAGACACCGTCTACGTGACCACGGCCGCGCACTTCGGATCCAACCTCGATCGAGTCAATTTACTTGTCTTTCCTATAATTATAATTGTAACTTTTATTTCTATTAAATTAGTTTATAAAATAAATCGGTTTTTTTTTAGTATCCCGGCAGTAGCCTACGTAATTGGCGCAGTCGGTAGGATACCCGGGTCGTACTTGCGATATCCGCCTTGTCGCATCGCGTTCGCTACGATAGACTTTCAACGTCGTACCGGGTTATCTTGAAGAACGGGACTACGCCGGAGATCCAGACATCGATCAGCTCAACGAAGACCAGATATGTTAATGTAAGTACGCTGAATTTTTTAGTGGTTGCTTACTCCCTTCTTGTGTTTAGTTTTCAATTATATTTCCAACATTTTTCGTCCACACAGATCAAATTACTCTAGGTTAGTTAGTAGTAGAGATAGAAGTATAGATTCGAGACGTAATATTATAAGTCCTGAGATTGAACCTGATATGGCCGACTTAGATAACATATTCAAGGCCCTCCGCCTAGTTCCCGACTTTGACGGGAACCCGCACGTGCTCACCAGGTTCATCAAATTGTGTGACCAGATAGTGAATTCATATATACAGGATGGACAGCCGGAGATAAATCGATTGGCGCTCGTAAACGGCATATTGAATAAGGTTACAGGGCCTGCAGCCCGTTTAATAAACTCCAACGGTGTACCTCATGACTGGGTAGGCATACGTAGCGCTCTTATTAATAACTTTGCTGACCAACGAGATGAAACCGCCCTCTATAATGATTTGGCTTTACTTACGCAAGGTTCTAGCACGCCACAGGAATTTTATGAGCGTTGCCAGAATCTTTTCAGCACCGTCATGACGTATGTTTCATTGCACGATACATTGGAATCAACCATTGCAGCTAAACGCGATTTATACCGTAAACTGACTCTGCAAGCCTATGTCCGAGGGCTAAAAGATCCACTAGGCGCGCGTATTAGATGCATGAGACCAGAAACCATCGAGAAGGCGCTAGAGTTTGTGCACGAGGAGAGTAACACTATGTACTTGCAGAGTAGGAATGATAGTTTATCAGATAGGAAACCTTCAATTCGGATGCCACCAAATCAACAGAGTGAATTTAATTTTAAACAACCCGTCCCCCCAAATAATATGCATGCCCTAGTAAAAGCCAACTCTTTAAATATGCCGGGTCCGTTCCGACCACAAGGTCCGCAATTTATTCCACGGCCTTTACCAGCCCAGAACCAATTTAAAATGCCATTTTATCCATACAATATGCAACCACGTGGCCCGACTCGCACACAGCAGATATTCGGCGCACCGCCTAACAACAATCAAGGTGCTGGATTTAGGATGCCTCCGAGGAACCCTAATCCACCGAACAATTTTCCTAGACCAATGAGCGGCGTTAGCCACTTTGTACCCAGGCCCCTGCCTGCCTCCAACAGCTGGAACTGGGCCCAACAGGGCAACCCACCACCTTCCAACTATCTTAAGAGCCGCGATGTCAACGTGAACGAGTGTTCGAACTATGTGGAAGACCTTTATGACCCCGACCAATATAACTATTATTATTGCTTAGACCCCTACAGCTACGTCGACTACACTTACTACGACGACTGTTCTTATGATTACGTTGGACCGCAACCAACCGACGGGACTAACGACAGGGACAAACCGGGTACCATTGACCAACAGCAACCCTCGACTAGCCAGGATTTTCAGAAGGTTCCGAAGTCCGACAAATCAGGATAGAATTAAACTTACAAACTCAAAGGCAATTACCATATATTCGAATCCATAACCCCCCACTAAACCTTCTTATAGATACTGGTGCAAACCAGTCATTTATCAGTCCAGAAGCAGTTCAAAACTATTTCCCACACATACCTCTTAACTATGACCCATTCGAGGTTACTAACGTTCACGCCACAAGTAGAAATGACTACTCCATAAATCTACAATGCTTCCCTGAATTCGGTGATACAGAACCGATCAAATTATTCATTTATAAATTCCACGACCGCTTTGATGGTCTGATAGGAATGGACTTGCTTACCAAATGGGAGGCCAAATTAGATTTGAAAGATCTCACATTAATAACCAAATTCGCAATAAATCCTATTCAAATTTACAACTCGCGAAATCTAAACCTTTACGAAGAGATTATACCATCCAAAAGCTCTAAATTAATTCGATTACCCGTTAACGCACCTGATGGTGAAGCTTTTATAGAGGAACAGATCATTTGCAATTGCATCATATCCGAATGCCTGACTACCGTTACTAACAACCGCGGTATGGTTGAAGTGACAAACCCAACTAACAACGATATAATCTTTACATTAGACCACGCTACCCAAGCAACGTTATTCAATGTTGAGTGCAGTAGCACTGAACAAATGTCACCACGCGCTAAAGATGTTACATCCCGATTGCGAACCGACCACCTAAACGAAGAGGAAAAAGCAAACCTTTTGGCATTATGTTCAAAGTACGCTGACGTTTTTTATATTGAAGGCGAAACTTTAACCTTCACTAACAAAGTAAAGCACAACATTAGAACCACTGATGAAATACCGATTTACACAAAAAGTTATAGATACCCATTCATTCACCGTCAGGAAGTTAGTGATCAGATAGAAAAGATGTTAACCCAGGGAATTATTAGGCCATCTGAGTCTGCATGGAGCTCACCAATTTGGATTGTTCCAAAGAAAACAGACGCGTCTGGAAAACAGAAATGGCGCCTTGTCGTTGACTTTCGAAAACTTAACGAAAAAACAATAGATGACAAATACCCAATCCCGAACATAACCGACGTCCTAGACAAATTAGGCAAGTGTCAATATTTCACCACCCTTGATTTAGCATCAGGCTTTTACCAAGTTGAGATGAATCCCAGCGACATTCCCAAGACTGCCTTTAACGTTGAACATGGGCACTTTGAATTCCTGAGAATGCCCATGGGCCTAAAAAATTCTCCTTCCACGTTCCAACGAGTGATGGATAATGTTCTCAAAGGGCTTCAAAATGTCATATGTCTTGTATACCTCGATGACATCATTATATTCAGTACTTCTCTCCAGGAACACATGAACAACCTGGAGAAAGTGTTCCAAAGGTTACGAGAATCCAATTTCAAAATTCAACTAGACAAATCAGAGTTCCTAAAACTTGAAACCGCATATCTAGGCCATGTCATCAGTACCGAGGGGATAAAGCCTAATCCCGAAAAAATCGCAGCTATCCAGAACTACCCCATACCTAAAACACCTAAACAAATCAAACAGTTTCTCGGACTTCTCGGTTACTACCGAAAATTCATCCCGGACTTCTCCCGAATTACTAAACCTTTGACACATTGCCTAAAGAAAGGAAAAAGGATAACTCTAGACTCAGACTACATTAACTGTTTTGAAAAGTGTAAGACCCTGCTGACAAACGACCCCATCCTTAAATACCCCGACTTTGACAAAGAATTCATACTTACTACAGATGCCTCTAACTTTGCAATCGGTGCAGTACTATCACAGGGTACGATTGGTTCGGACAAACCCGTAGCATACGCTTCACGGACACTTAATGAAAGTGAAGTAAATTATAGCACAATAGAGAAGGAGTTATTAGCCATCGTCTGGGCAACAAAATATTTCCGACCCTACCTATTTGGACGTAAGTTCAAAATAGTAACCGATCATAAGCCATTGCAGTGGGTCATGAGTCTCAAAGAACCAAATTCACGACTAACTAGATGGCGATTAAAGTTAAGTGAATATGATTTTACCGTCATCTATAAAAAGGGCAAGCACAACACCAACGCTGATGCTCTCTCCCGCATCGAAATCCATAACGAGGAGACTAGCTCAATGATTGCAAACGCGACTGAGAGACCACCAACCCTGGACAATTCTAACACTCTGACAGCACACACATCCGACGAAAACCCCATACTCGACATACCCATTACTGACGAACCATTAAATAAGTTTCACAGACAATTATGCTTGACCGTCGTAGGTGACTTTAAAAAACGAACCACTGCAACTAAACCATTTGACACCCACACTCGAACATCCGTTCAGCTATCGGAATCAAACCTGGAAGAGGATCTGGTTAATGCAATAAAGGAATACGTTAACCCTAAGATTAAAACCGCTCTGTTAATAGATCCACCCCTTGCAATGTACAGGATAATCCCTCTCCTACAAAAACATTTCAAAAGCTCATCTATGAAATTAGTACTGGCTAAAAAGGAATTAGAAAACGTGAAAGAATATCTACGGCAGCAAGAAATAATTCGCCACTACCACGAAGGCAGGACCAACCACCGTGGCATCAACGAGTGCTTCCTAGCACTGTCTGTTAGATATTATTGGCCTAAGATGCGAGAACACATAACCAAATTCATTAACGACTGTACAATATGTGGGCAAGCAAAGTATGATAGGAACCCTATAAAGCAAAAGTTTAATATAGCACCTCCTGCCACCAAACCGTTCGAAATAATACACATGGACAGTTTTTCAGCACAAAACGAGAAATATGTAACATTTATAGACGCCTTTTCAAAGTATGGTCAAGCTTACCTCCTACGAGATGGGACTGCAGTAAGTATAATACAAGCTTTATTAACTTTCAGCACGCACCATGGCTTGCCATTAACCATTATTACAGATCAGGGGACCGAATTCACCAACCAGTTATTCTCCGAGTTCTGCAAAGTGCACAAAATAATTCACCATCAAACACTAGCATACTCGCCAAACGCCAACGGAAACATTGAACGCTTTCATTCCACTATCCTGGAACATCTTCGTATTTTAAAACTAAAACACAAAGATGAGCCAGTCATACATCTGATGCCATATGCTATCATAGCGTATAATAGTTCGATTCATTCCTTTACACGTTGTAAACCTTACGACCTTATACTAGGACACACTGACCCTCGAGACCCGATGGACATAGACCTGACTGGACATTTACTACAACAATATACTGAAACCCATAGGGAACGAATGCAAAAAGTATATGAACTCATCAATGAGACATCTCTCGCTAACCGAACAGCGCTCATAGAGAGTCGTAATAAAAATCGCGAAGACGAGGTCGACTATGAGCCCGACCAGCAAATATTCATCAGTAATCCCTCTGCTAGTAGGTCTAAACTCGCACCCAGATACACCCAGGACACAGTCCTAGCTAATTTACCCATCCACATCTACACCTCCAAGAAAAAAGGACCGATAGCTAAATCCAGACTGAAACGTGTCCCTAAAACCAAGAAATTGTTGCAGGATACCCCTGATGCTGACGTTTAGCCTAACATGGGCGCAAGAGATTAACCTAGAACGACTTGACAATGGACCTGGACTGTTGCCCTTCAAATTAGGACCCATGCAACTCATCACTCATTACCACACATTCCTTCAGAACATAGAACTAACGCATATAGACAACAATATTAACGAAATACGAACTCAACTAGATAAAGCCTTAGAAAGATTAGATAACTATACTAGCACGTTATACGAGCTACAACTAGATAATTTGCATTCGAAATTAAATAAAGCTTCATCCCATCTTCAAAGCCTAAAGCCCAATCGTTTCAAGAGAGGTTTAGTAGACGGTTTCGGAACCGTAATTAAGAGCATTACAGGTAATCTGGATCACTCAGATGCCATTCGTTATGATAACGCCCTTAAGGCCCTAAATGATAACCAGCAGCAAATAGTTATTGAGCAGAATCATCATATTAGTCTAAGCAAAGATTTGATGAACGAGCATACAAAAATCATTACGAAACTGGTAGAGAATCAAGCACAATTAAATGAAAGTCTGCACATTTTACTTGACGCTGATAAGTATAAAAAATATAACTTAATAAAATTCGCAAAATTCTCGCAAATATTGCAAATAATTAGTAATAACGTAGATAGTTTATTAAGCGAATTAAGTAGGTTAGAGAACGCAATAGCACTTTCCGGTCAACCGCGAACTCATCATTCTATGCTAGGTACAGAAACATTAGGCAACATGATACGTAAATTAGGCACGATTTATGACAAAAATCAACTAATAGATTTAGAAATCAGGGAATATTATGATATAATGAAACCCTTGGCATATTATAGTGGTAACCAAATAGTCTTTGCATTTAAATTTCCCATAACGTCTCCACAAAAATTCCTCTTGTATAAGTTAGTCATTGTACCAAATAAAAATAAGCAAGCTATTATCCCATCCTTCCCATTCCTAGCAATCACTGGAAACATTCATGTGTACATAGAGGCAGAATGCCCGAAGGTAGCTTCAGAGTACCTCTGCGAAGAAAACCTCAACCATCAAATGAAAACCCAGCCAGACTGCATTTGCGACATCATAGGAGGGCGAACACCAGAAAAACCATGCAGCACAATCACCATCAGCCTAACAAAGCCAGCCATGGAAAAGTTAGATGATCGACGCTATGCTATTGTAATCCCGGAAGCAACACAAGTGCAACTAATCTGCGAACGAGAAGAATCTATGATCTTAGCCGGAAGTTTCTTAGCCACCATCCCACACAACTGCAAGATACGAACAGAAGAATTCACCATCGCTAACATTAACGACCACATCCAAGGACAGCCCATAAAAATAAGCAACGTGCCAACCGAAATCGAAGAATTAACCATGCCACCTCTAAGAATTAAGGCCATCGACTTGAAGAAGCTGCACAGCATCCAAAACAGAATAGAGGCACAGAAGCCAATCCACATAGAACCACCCTCAACAATTTACCATACGACAATCCCGTTTTATAGTACGATGATTGCCATGCTAATATTGGGAGCAATATTATCATACCGAATTTACATTCGCCGAAGAAGACAGATGAAAATTCCAGATGAAGCCACTTACACCGAGCCTGAAACATCTGAAGCCCGAAAAAGCCAACCAGCATCCCAGGATCCATCTAAGCTCTCGACGATATTTCATCTCAAAATCTGAAATAGTCGTCGATCTGAGGGGGGAGGTGTTACGCGCACCACTATAAAGGAAAGCGCTGACACCTAGGCACGAGGCAGCGCGTGCGCACCTACGTCATCGCCGCTGTTGCCACCGAGCGCAATGGGGGAAACTGCTGACACAGACCACGAGGCCCGAAGACACCGTCTACGTGACCACGGCCGCGCACTTCGGATCCAACCTCGATCGAGTCAATTTACTTGTCTTTCCTATAATTATAATTGTAACTTTTATTTCTATTAAATTAGTTTATAAAATAAATCGGTTTTTTTTGAGTATCCCGGCAGTAGCCTACGTAATTCCTCTATGTCCATGTACAAAATAAATAAATAAATTATCAAATGGCAACAGAGCGTTCAGGCGTTATCTCACTTATTTGCTTTGCCTTTTTATCAAACATTGCGCTGGATTGCACTGGCAAGCTTTTAAACCACACTCACTTAGACGGTAAGCGAGTCGGGAAGGGCCCTCTTATTTACCTAGTTAACTAGCTACTCAAACATACAGTAAAAAAACTGTCCACAAGCCTTACTACTTAGCATACAAACAAACCCCGCAAGCCGTACCATAAAATTAAACGGCGCAGTATCCGCAGCCGTCGGATATATCCGCTGTCCCGTTACCGTGCAGCCCTTCTTACGGCCAGGACGTACGTCCAGTAATAGATTTACAAAAAACACACAATTTTTGAGTGAACAGCTTGTTAGTGAATCTGTCACGTTGTAAGCTGTCATATAAATACTTTCGTGACATAGGTATATTCTACCTCCAGAGTACGAGATCAGATTTGTGATTTTAACCCAAAACATAGCTTCGCTTGCACGAGGGACGCTCGGGAAAGGGAAATATGCCGCAAGGAAGGGTAGGCCTTTACTTTACCTACAATAACAAAGACAGTATTTTAAATGATAAATACGTAGAAGGATAATGACTTGAGAAGACTTGAACATAAAAGAAAGTCTATAATCGATGGACCGGTGTGCAAGCTCGAAGTAGTCGATGGAACAACAAATAGTTTTCAACAAATAGAGGTAGTAAGTTTGTAGGTGTTCACTTGGCGACTACTTTGCATCGCAAGTAATGTGGACCCAGCTCTGAGTTGAAGTGCACTCTAAGTTATAACTCCGTTATATTGCTATTATTGCTGACTGTTGCACTTCCGACTTGGTTCCTCGTTGCTGCAATATCTACGAACTTCATACGAAATTTATAACTCATACTATACAGCGTCGACAGTTGTTTCTTTTCAGGTAACCGTCTTTTGTCTTATTTTAATTTAAAGTTCTTAGAATAGTAAGTTTTCAGCCAAGTAAATGTCGCCGAGTTATGAAAATAAATTGACCAAGTACTATTTTAAATGACACTTTATAAGTTCTAACTTTTGCTTTACTGCTTTAGTTTTTCTGCACTGAAAATCAAGAGTTACAATAAGTAACACAGAGTACTTTCTATATTGATAAGGAATATATACCAATTTTATCAAAGAGATTATATATTTAATGTCTTTGAATTTTATGGAATGAATAGATGAAGTGGGGCGGGTCCGTAGGTGGTGGGTACTGTCGCGAGGGGGACTCGAATGAAAAGGCTTTTCGTTATATCAGACTAATTATATTGTTAGAAGCCTTTAAAGAATCTTATTCTACAAAATTAATATTAATATTTTTTTCTGATTGACATTCATCTATCAAATCAATTCAAATCTCTTCTAAATAAATTAATTAAATGAAACCTTAAAGACTATTAAGCGCGCAGTTTGCAGACATATTGATATAAGTAGCCATCATGGTCGTCACAGTACTATTTGTTTTTTTTTCTTTTTTGTTATACCAACCTAGATTCAAGTGAAATTTAGTTCACTTGTAGATTCAATCTACTTACCCTACCTGTACCTAAACCACACATCTTCAACTCGAAAACATTATTAAAACAAATACAATTTCTTTATTTCATTAAACTTTCAAATACAGAATTATAATTACTTACAGAATTGAAAGACATATATGCAGTTCACAACTGGTGAAAGAACGAATCCTAATTCTATCTTGCTATGGTAGGGACCGTTCCACCGCCCGCTTGCAAGCCACTGATCATCGATCAACGCATTGTAGCTTGTTTTTTTTGTTTTTGAGGCTGCTGGTCTCCAAATAGGCATGCGTCTTTTAAGAGGTCACGGAGCCCTCTTCCATGTACTGATGGTGATCACCGCGGTGTTAAGATGGAAAATAGTGTGATATGCTACACATTGTATTGTATTAAAGTGTATTGATCACAATCTACTTGAGGCCAGTCAGGATCATGGTGTCCGTTCCATTCATATTGTCTCAACATGCATGCGTTATCAGCCATACCCAAGAATATCAAGAATGTTTCTAATTCACATTAATGTTTGTTTGTCAGGACGCACTGCGCGGGCGCCGGTGCGCGTCGCTGCGCTCGGCGGCGACGCAGGCGCGCGGCGCCGACGACTCGGGGCGCAGCACCCCGTCCGCCCCGCACCGCGCCTCCCCGTCGCCCGCGGACACGCCCGCGCCCAAGAAGTCCAACTGGGAAGTGATCGAACACTTCTCTTCAAGCAAGAGCAATAGAAGTCCTACCGCCGGCGCTGTAAGTATTTAGATTTTTAAGCTCCCACAGAAAGACGCGACACGACCATTGCGCGTTTGCATAAGCAATATTCGGAAATCATAGTCGCGTCGCTGCTGGAAAGCTGTTATTAGGTAACTAAAGGAAAACAAAGACATATACCGCACGGTATGGAAGCATTGTAAGGCATCTGCATTCTTATATCAAATCTTTTACATCAGCCATTTTAAAGTGAACATCCTAAGCTTATCATAATGAGCTCCGCAGATTATGTAGTCGAAAGTAAAAAGATGAACTTTGTTTTTCACACGTACAGCAACCGAAACACATTTGCTGTTCGTGTGAAGAGCAAAATATGACGCGAAATATGGAACACAAATAAAATGCTTCTGAGAAAATAAATTGCACGTAAAAAATATGCAATACTTTTGAGAAAATTCGTTTGCATATGGCGTTGTAGGTTATATTGTTTAAAAGGCTGCTATTTGCTAATGTAATTACCAAGAAAGAACACTATTCCAATAGTCCTGAGACTTCGAAGGATTTATGTAATGTTAAAAATAACACAAAAGTAAGAATGTTTTTGTAAAACGAATCAGCTTTAGTATGCGTGGGAGTCCCTGTTGATGTACTAACTGTAGCTCATGTCTCGCTCGAAGCGCTTCGTTACGTCATGTCCGGAGGCCACTTCACTGATTCCTTGTTAAAGGATTACATCTCGGCGGAATTATACCGCGATGGGTCTCGAAATGGAAACAATTACTATAACCGCTCCTGAAACGAGACCTACCGTTTCATTGTAAGATTCTTTAAAATATTTAATATCGTTCAGAGCGCAGGTATCGTACGTCAGTAAATCGGCTTCTTTGTCCTCAGTTAATTGAATAGCGTCCATTTGTTGCCGGCCTCCCGTCCGAGCCTCGTCTGGCCCGGCCGCCGTCGATCGTTGCGTTTGCAAATTTCGTCGACGGTCCGTTTTCCGTCCACCAGATTGAGTTAGTGTGCGGGATGTGCGTAAAAACTCGGAAATGCGTTCAATTGGACCCCAGGGTCTAACGGATGACAGCCTCCGCCATTATTGTTGTCTTAATAGTCGTAAAATCCAATTTTAAGTGTTTTCTGTATTTAATGGAGTGTCAGGAAGTATTAAACTCTTTTAGCGCAGTTTCTTTCAATATGAAGTGGCCGTTTGGCGGCCGACGGTTGTTAATTATTATGTCAAGTGGCGCTCGAGCGGATTCCTTCAGACGCTCTTGTTACCGATATGAGATTGGTTTTCTTCATCGATTGGCTCGTTTTTGTAGAATTATGACGTCCTCCAATATTTTGATGTAACGTATTAACATGACCTTTTTACGTGGCATTGTTGACAAGATTAATATTCTTGGAGTTGATCCCTTTCGGGACAGGCTGACACAATCAAAGGGAATCGAGATAGATTATTATAATAATATTTGAAGCATATATAGGAAAGTGTATCTGAAAGTATCTTTCCGCATCCACCTTTTCTCTCAAAAACGAGGTAAGTTTTTTCATACGTAACTCGGGACCTAAGTAAACAGTAACAATATTATCGTGGAAATGTGGATCGACGGTTTGCTATTCTTTGCTAATAAAAACAACGTGGAAGACATCGTCCGATGTGCGATGTCGCGCGGGCAGGTGGACCCCTGGAGCAAGTGGGCGGACCAATGTGGATATTTCTTTGTCGAATTATTCAGTAGTGCCTTTGAAAAAAAAATCTTTAAAAGTCGTATTAGTAACAAGATTATGGGTTAGTAAATAATTAGAAAAAACATATCTATATTAATAAACTTACTACAAATTTAAAACAAGGAGGTTGTTCATCATGCATCCATGATCAACCTAACAGAGGAGAATCATAACTCACACACTGCCGAGTAAAGAGGTAGACCTGATGCACCGCTGAGATGGGGCAGCACCATCAACATCGTGAACCCGTTATCATAACAGACCCACCACCGCTGACAGTCCTCTGACTATAGTTGGTCCACAGGCTGCACGTGTAAAAATCTTGAAAGGGGTTTAGATAGTTTACATGTTAGGATTATTTTAATGAATGAAACCCTAAATCTAGAAATATAAGTGTGTTGTCGATAGAAAGTTGGTCGTTAATCGAATCGTATGGATTAAGTATTAAATATTTTATACAATACGATAAAAATGGTTAATTTAGAGGACATATGACGAGATTACGTTAGAGATACATGACAATAAAAGCGTACAGATATCATCGAAAATATCGGTAACCTGCATACGTGATACTGAACAAAAATATAAAAGTGATAAAAATACTATTAGCTATACTAGGTAGGTACTCGTATTACGATAAGAGTATAAATAACAAATATAAAAATAAATTTTACTTCATATTGATTAACTTTTACCAGGTCTAATTAGTTACACCAAAATTTAAAAAACAATAAAAACCTGGTCTGACCGTTTTGATGTGACAGTTAACGTGTTCCGTACAAAGGAATTGGGGGCGTGGCCAAATCGGCTAGGGGGGCTAGAATGGACAGTAATTGCCTGGACAAGAAATGGATACATTTCATGTATTCCGTCTAATCAGCAGAAATCAACACTATATTTTCTACACTAACTCTCACAATGTTTCCATATTGTACATGTACAGTAATTAGTTATTCTCAAATAACCTTCACACAGCATTCTATCTGATGGACGCCAAAACACATCATGAAGATTGACTGTGTATTTTTTACAAAAGCATTTCAAAGACAGTTGTTGCTAAGCGCAAGTTTTCAAGAATTTTCCTACAGTATTGTACTCGACAGCTTCAGAAAAAATATATTGCTTCCGAAATTGATTCAAAACTTTACTCACCTCCGGTACAACAATAACAAGAATTATCATCCTCCTCACTTCCTCCCTCGCGCCCCAAGGCCTCACAAACGAAACGATATCGATAGAACTCTCCGGCGAGCAACGCTACGAGCTTATTAAAAGAAAACTTGTTCCGAACTTTATACAAATAGATTTTGTTGTGAAGTTTCCCCATTGAGTAGTATTGACGTGAGTCGTACCTAGATATCCGACACGTTAGCGTCGTGTCATCGAGTGACGCCGCGTCCCCGGCCGGTAGCGGCGCGCCGCTGACGAGGGTCCGCTCGCCGGCCCGCGTCTGCTGCGGCTTCGCTCCTAAGTGGGATGATGTACTGTTTAGAAGGAGGGTAGTGTATCGTTTCTGTTGTTACCTGGGGTTGTTTTTGATCTGGACATGGTGGCGACAGGTTTATCAGTAGTGACACAGCGTCTGAATAGTTGTAGTGACGAGTTGATTCTGGGCGTGGACGTCAAACACATCTACATTGTACAAGCCCCGAAGGCTAGCGTAAATATACATAAATATTATGGAACCTTATATGCGGTTACCATCTCATCCAGAAACACATTTCCTCATAATATGATAAACAAAACCAAGTCAACAATAATGTCTTGTCTTCAGAGCAAAAACAACGTTGATCGAACAGGACATGACACGTTCACGGAATATTTACGTACTCTATTAGAAATAATAACAACACAAGTGAACACGGAGGTGTGTTATAATTAAACTATTCATCCATCCTATTTCGTCAATATGCTTGTTGGCATTTATTCTCCATAGAGAAATGTACAATATTTTACGAGGCTCTTTAAAGTAGTAAGTAGTATTGCAGATTGCAGTGCTTCTTGGTAGCACATGCCACGAAGAATATATATTATGTAATTAGATAATCTCTGATATTTTACCCTTGACCTGCAGATGTTATCTAATATGTTATATTTTTTACGTACCTGCAGAGACATACCCAAGGCATTAGGGCCAGCTTGTACCTTTCTATTTCATTAGTTTTTTTATAATTTAATAAATTCCTCATCCACAGAATACTGTAATATCTTACAAAGCTTATCAATACGTGTACTGCATCTCTCACCCTTATCGGAATATTTTGCTCTGTGGCGTGAGTAGCGTCTCTACTTCTCATAATATCTGCTTATCTTTATAATGTTCCTTGTGATTTATTAGGAGCATACATACATTTCTGAGGAATAATGTGGGTGATTTTGGTTTTCATGATTTTACTCAAGCATGGCACCGGCCGGAACCAATCTATTGTATTGTAAAGATGGAAAAGTCTCATTATCAAACAAAAATGTTTTTCATTTTGTTAAATTCTGCTAGGTTAGGTACTTTCTCTTCTTCTTAGATTGGCCTTTCTTTACATTACTTGTTAACCTTTACCCTTCAGCAGGAGTCCAAGTCGTACCGCTTCTCACATTAATGTTTCGCGATGAAATCTTGCATTCAGCCGTTTAAAAGTCTTTTTGCTGGTTTGTTGTCTGACATATAGCATTATATTGGGCAATAAAATAAAGTGAAATCAGTACATTCCGGCTGTAGCTCATAAAGGAGCAAATCAGTGTGCCCTCAGACTCGTGTAGCCCGCCCTACGACCTTGCTACCCGGTAGCGGTACGTATGTCCGCATGAAATGTACAACTATTACATTCTCCTGGACAAAGGGCGCCGCCGCCCGGCCGCGTACCTTCCGCTGCGGCTACCTGGGCCACACACTACAGAAGGCCCACTTCTAAACAGTAAATCTTAGCCTACCCTTCTTAGAATGCCTAACAGAAACCTGTGTTAATCTTTGGACTGAAAACTATTCTTACTTTTGTTTTTCTTTTTCAAATTTTGCAGTTTCCAACAGGACCCAGACTTGTTTCTATTTGTTAAAACTTACATTGTATAACTGTACCCATGTATTGTAATAAATTATGGGTTGCACTTATAATTTGAGAATTTTGAAAAATAGAATGAGGTCGTGATGAGTAAGAATTTAATAACAGAAAGATAAATTATTAATTTTAAAGGTGCTCAATTAAAGCACTTGACAGTTTTGTTTATATACTACTGAGATCCTTGTGAGTGTAGAATGATATAAATTGTTATGAAAGTATAAACCTGTCCTTCGGTATTTCTCTAGCACGAGGACCACCACCTCTCATTAGAACCGGAATGTAGACCTTTTGTTTGAGTCAAAGGCACATGTAACTCTAGCTAACAACCCAACATGGCACCTTCATCGAACGGGCAGAGCCGAGGGACCGAGCTGGTCAATACGCAGAGACATTGTTCTCTGGAACAGCCCAGGAGTGTTTGCCCAACTATTGTAGCACTTCAATGTGTTTAGGGTGGAAATAACAAATGTCGGTTGCTTTGAATATTTGAATAAAGCGCTAAATATACATGCGCTGTGTTTGCGTTACCTCAATATCTAAATTCGAGTAAACATTCAAGGCTGTGCCAACATTGACCGTTACTTTATTGACTACTTAGTGATCCCATTGTAGCACTCAATAGTGACGTTTGTACCTATCAGTCTCGGAAATCATTCAAGTGTATTTGGCTCTATTTTCTTCGAAATATACTTGTCGGATTCGTATAAAAGGAGTTTTTTGTCCGTCGTTGCCACGGGTCGTAAGTTCGGGACCACCGAGATATCGGGAAATAAGTACACAACATTATTTCTCACTCGCTCACTGTAGGCCAGGCTTGACAAGTTCATAGCGAGGCACAAATCTCTCGAGAGCAAGGAGTGATCACATTTAAAGTTTCAGCATTATATACAAAGCTTCTAGAATAACCTTCAAATGACTACGCACGCAATTTATGATAGTCACAATGGCTAAATTGCCCACCCCGTTTAAGGCGTTAAAATTTTATCTCTATTCAGTTAAGAATTCAATTAAAAGCTGCTTTATTAATTAGCGTCAATTTGCTTCAACATAATTAATTCCTCTGTTACGGCTGTACTTTATGTTCTCATAAATACATAAGTATGTTGCTTGTAATCCCTTGCGCCCGACGATTCCTGAGCATCGCGATCAAAGAGAATCCTAACAAAACGGTACAGCTTGCCGGTTGCTATTAATTACACAACTTAATGGTCATTTAGATATCAGCATTTGCATCGCGATCCCTTTTCAAATCAGCTTCATTCAGATTCATTTTAATTTCTAGAGCGGTTCTGATGAATGCCGAAGCCGAACCTTTTTGCAATAGGTAGGTATTTGATGGAACAGTTGATCATCCGTGTGTTGCTATTATTCTCAAATCTATTCATTTATTTAAACTTTATGCGCTAATGAAAATAATTAAACAAAGGTTGAGTTAAAGCTTTGTGATTAGATATTTGCACCTGTAAGTGCAATTATTTTTTTCAAAATTCAAAAAATTCTAATATTTTTATTTTACATAGACCTACATGGGCACTTATAAAACGTCAGAAGCTAGTGTACGGTTCCGAATTGGTCGTTTTCCTGTGGAAAAGAACCGACAAGAAACTTTTTGGTGACATTTTTAAAAAAAGTGGTTGTTATTACAATATTTCCATATTACAGTAATAATAGAACAGTGTAGACTATTCAATATTATACCCAAAACCACAAAAAAACGTAATAAAAAGCCGGCCAAGAGCGTGTCGGGCCACGCTCAGTGTAGGGTTTCGTAGTTTCTTGTCCGTTACAATAAATATCCCCACGTAAGAGTTAAAAAAACAGCGCGAAGTAGCCCAAAGTACAGTGCCATCTCTCGGGAAATTGGGTTACTAATTTATAAAAACTAGACGGGTTAAATATGTATGTTGGGTTTTCGGTGGTAATTTAGGATTGCGTCAACGGATTTGAATCATTATTTTTTATTTAAAAGAAGATACGTTGAGGATAATAAAATACTATGTTAAAAAATGCTTGCATGTAATTACGGTTAAATTACAAAGTTTGTTCTTAGTAAACTTAGTTCAAAAATTATTTTGTACAACTGTATTTTAATTTTAATTTTCTTTGGGCAATAAATTTATTATTATTATTATTATTTATTAACTTTTCAAAAACTGTTTAACCCATCAAGTCAAAACTAATTTTCAAAAGTGGTAAAATGCGTCCCCACATTTTCGCCCAAACTATTCAGTTTAGAAAAAAAAAATAGTAAACCTTAACATAAATTTGAAGATCCATGCATAGATCTTCAAAAATATATTCCTTTAATTAATCACTTCCCGTTAAAGGTTTGTCACTATTATAAAAAAGTCTAAAAAATATTATTTCAATAATCCAGCTTATAGAGTGTACAAAGAGATAATTGTTCGCAGGTCTAGTTTCTCGTCCAGCTTTCGAAGATTTCTCGAAGTTCCCTCTCGGCAGAGCATAGCTTCTGCTCATTGAACATTTCCTCGGGGTACTCAGGAAATTAATTAATTAATTTTTAAGCTACGGTAAAAGCCCGTAAGAAATTTTTGAAGAGAACTTATCTCTCTTTTGAATCATGATGTCCTAGTTTTATGAAGTTCGTAGTTGTAGAGAGACCCTGTAGATTTTGTAGTTCTTCATCATTACTTGATAGTTTTTTTCTGTTAGGTTTTACGACTTCTGATTTTTACAAGTATGCGCACTTGTAAAACTTGCAGGCCTATGTGAAATAGAATATTTTAAATTGAATTGAACACTTGTCACCAGAGATAAGCCAGCCTTCAGCTCGGCTAGGTACGAGCTCGCTCGGGCCGGTCGCCCGCGGCTGTGAAGCCAACACATCACGTGACATTTGTGTCTAAATGTAACCTCTGGCTCCAGTTAATCTGGATTATCTTTCTTAGGGGTGAGTCGTTTCGCCAAATACAATCAAGGGATCAAGGATTAAGTTTGTATTAAAATTAACCAAATTACCGAGGAACTTATAGAAGTAAGAACTTGAGTGTTAAACATACACACAATTCTTTTTACGCTAACTTAGTTTGTAGAGAGTCTGTGTAGAACATTATGACATAATATTGCATCGCTAGGTTCACTAAATATCAATATCTCGTAAACTACATGCAAATAAAGTTTATGACTTTACGTGAATCCCTCATAACATTGGCGCAATTATAATAACTTGCTGTAGTTAATGTCATGTCGTTCGTACACTAGTCCGGGATTTAATGAAGTGTCATTAGCAGGGCAATCATTTTAGTCCGGACTTGGGATAGTGTTGTAACAACGCGGGACGATTAAAATAAATGGAGTGGTACCGTCCGAATTCTTTCATTCCAGAAAATTAATTACCAGTTTTGGTATTTTTTTACTCAAATATATATGCTCGTATCTAATGTAATCACATTCTGCAACCAATAAAAATTTTGTAAGCTTTCGAATTTAGGTTTCTGTTGACAATGTCTCTTGGTGTCATCATCATTATCATTACAGCCGGTATACGTCCACTGTTGGACATAGGCGTCCCCCAAAGGTCGCCTCAATGAACGATCCTGTGCGTCTCGCATCTATCGGTTTCCCACAACCTCTTGGTGTTTACTCTGCCTTAACCTTTCGAAATAAGTACTTGCCGGCTCGACCTAATACTGGTGTTCTGAATGTTAATGGTAATATTTCGTTTATAAATTTGTGTGTAAACATAAACTGTATATTCGTACGCCTCCGTGAAATTCATTAGATCAGATGTAGATAATCATGTTAATGAATCTGTAACGTAATTAGACACCCTGTCTACAAACTAAAGCAGATATAACTTCGACAGTTGGCCGGTTCCACTGTTTATTATATAATCATACTACTTTGTTTCTAATATTTTTGAAAATTTTCAACCACTTTTACTATGCGACCGACCAACCTTGAAATCTACCGCAGCACCCACTCCTATCAAGATTGAAGACTCTCACAGACACTCGAAGTTGTGGATGACTACGTTTACCTGGGACAGACGGTCCAGTTAGGTAGGTCTAACTTTGAGATAAAGGCTATGATTTGTGCCAATTGTTTGAAAAATTCCATGATGTGACTCCGAAGATCACCGCCATTCCAAAGAATCATCAAAATTGATTTAATTACGTTTGTCAATACTATCACAAGTAACAATTTAAAAAATCTGGGCCAGTGCGAGTTGGACTTGCGCACAGAGGGTTCTGTACAAACTTACCAATAAAAACAGTTTAATTCCCGAATTGAGTTACGAAAATTTCTCCGAATCGCAAAAAAAGTGTTTTTTGTGAAGTAACTAAAAACAGTTTTCAGATTTTTTCCTATACTTGTGCTATAAGACTGCTTCATGCCAAATTTCAGGATTCTAGGTCAACGCGAAGTACTGTATGAATTTTGATTCCCTTGAGTGTCGAAATACACGTTTTTTGCAACATAAACGACTGTACCTTTTTTTTTCGTTAACTCGGAAGTTTAACTTTTTCACGGCTTCAAGGGATCGCAGCCTTGAGAATATGGTTTTACTTTCAACAGTCCGGACGGTTTTCAGTGCTATACTTCACAGATGTTATCTGTGGAGTATAGCTACTACTATTACTACTGTACATACGCGGATAATATCAGATAAATAAAAATGACATTTGACGCTTTTATTATTAAAGTCACACTCACATCACAGGTAGTCAAGCTACCTATAGCGCCTGTTAAAAATCTGCAAAAATCAACCGCAAGCAACGAATTCACGTGTTTTACGAAGCACGAGGTGTCAGTAATGTCCTAGATAAACTTACAAAAATACCTTACGCTTTTTTTATTAAAGTATTTACCATCATAAAATCACTTGAGTGAACACAAAATATTAAAATGCTAGCCGGCAAAACTAAGCTGATAGCAAAAAGCAACACTAAAATTGTGAAATAAAATATCCATTAACGTTCGAATGGAACGATCTTTATAAGTTTTTAATTCATGAATCCCCAAGCGACCACCGGTGGCCGCGCATCTATTGTCTTACTATTGTGTCTCTAATTGACGGTATCTGAAGAGTTAATACTTTTCAGTGCAACCGTTTTCAGACTTTTACATTCTATTTTTTGCTGAAAAACGAGCCGAATCGTTATAAAAAAAATGAAGGTAAATTGGAAGTTATGAATCTTTTGTAGCGATTTGTTGGAAATGTTTTTTGTAACGTTAGTTATTTTCTAAGGATTGCGTATATGTAGCTAAATATTGACAATATCTAGCAATAGTTTGAATCCATTTTTATTTTCCACCCAATAGAAAATAAAACGTATGGTAGTTAAATCAGTGTGATACAGAATAATTAGATCTAACCTGAACCAAAAGATAAACCTGTTCTTTGAATTAATAATTTTGTTACCTACATAAATATTTTTGACTTAGTCCAGAGCTAAAACGTAAGGAAACTTTAATTCATGAATCCTCAAGCGACCACCGGTGGCCGCGCATCTATTGTCTTACTATTGTGTCTCTAATTGACGGTATCTGAAGGGTTAAGAGGGTAGGAAACTAAATGAAGTAAGAAAGGATAAAGTATACTTAAATGTATAAACGAATATTGAAAAATAAATTAAAAGTTGTCGTAAGATACTTATGGATTTTTTTTAGATTGCATTTGAACCGATTGTTACAAACAACCGCTAATGCCGACGACAAACTGTTACACTATGAGTTTACAAAATATACAACATTTTGGTCCAAAATATATATATACATGTAGGTATATTCCGTTCATACATTCTGAGCCGGTACTTTACTCGTAGCTTTTAAAATTCTTCTCGGAAGCGTATTCCTTTCAACCGACAAGGCACGACGCTGACGGTAGATATCCACATCGTCTTTCATGTTCCATGTCAGTATGTCTCAATGTATACATAGCATAGCATAGTCGGCCTTAAAATGTTCCCTCTGTTGGGACTCAGGCCTCCTCTCTAGGAGAGGGAATGGGCTGTAATCCACCACGCGGGCTCAGTGCGGATTGGTGAATATCACATGTCTTAAAATTTTGGTTCTAGGACATGCCGGTTTACTCAAGATGTTTGCCTTCACCGTTTTGAGAGCAGTGGTGATGAAATAAATTACACAAAGTAATGCGCCTGGCTAGGCTTGGACCCGCGACCTACAACTCGTACCTACGTCAGGGCCGTTGCCACTCGGCCACCACTGCTCCAATGCATACATGAGCAACATATTTAGGCTTCCAATTTAACATAATTAATTCTGTTTTCTTAGCATTGTAGACTAATGCATGATTCTTCGCAACTCGGATTTAGCAACTACATTTCTTTCCAAAATTTTATAAAACGTTTAGACGATGCATGTCGGCCCAAGATATCCTCTTTAGGTTTCTCTTGGTTAGTCTGTAACACTGCTTTAACCGGATACGCTATAATCCTCCCGACAGTATTTCGATCACGGGGTGGCCACTCTCAACAGGGACTAGCCAAGTATGCAGCAGATATTAAAGCGTGCGCAAACACAGGAGCACTCTGTGTTGCTTTATTCTCATAGTCCGATGGGAAGGCAATCCGACTCGACCGGACAGATCAGACGAAGGATCAACAACTTTACGTGCTTTCCGAGGCATGGGGATTTCAGACCACCAACTTCCAATTCTACCAAAGGCAAGCAAAGCAAAGCAAGGTCTCATTGCACAAGTATAGAAAAAAAAACTGTAAATTTGTGATTACGTCAGAAAAGAAACTTATTTTACGTTACGGAAAAATCTTCGTTACTCAATTTAGGAATTGAACTGTTTTCATAGGGAAGTTTATAAGGAGGTTTTTTAAAGTGAAGTCGGTTAGTTTTTTTTGTAAAAAGTTATTTATATATTGTTCCGTTGCAAGAGCCCGCAACGTCCAGCTCTTATGCAAATTAAGCTTTTCTAATTCCTCCTAAGGTAAACATAAAAACGACCACTTTCAATACAATGTGAATTTAATTATTTATTTACAATAAATGTTCAATATGTGTGTCACTCTGTGCATCACTTTGCGGCTGTCATTGATAGTGCCGCAGTTATTTGACAGGCACATCTCAAATATTGAAATCCCCAGTGAGGTGGAATCAACGTATAGTGCGTTTCACGTAAGAATTCTCTTCGCTTTAATTTTGGCAATACGGAAAACAAACTGTGTTGCTACATTTTTAGCGATAAAATTACTTAGATAATATCCAGGAGATAAACTGATTTTTCATTAATTTTAACAATTGCCTTACAATTTTTTTTTTCTTTCGTGAAACGCACTATAGACATCTTTCACCCTCCACGTGTCATATCTGAGCCTTAATATCATGACGTTATTGGATAAATGAACGATTCGTAAGCACAGACGTGGCTCGACTCCGTTGTGCCTAACTCCTGACTACACCTCTACTCACCAATCCACAGAACCTATACTCCTTCCTCCATTTTTCCTCTCCCATTCAAAGGTAGTGAAGAGCAATATCCGCGGCCCGTATCTTTGTATTTTAATGTAAATAACGCCAAGCAAGGGTTCCCTCCAATATTTGTTGGCAACTTTTTCCATTCCGGTATAATTCGGCTGATGAGCTTAGCTCAACTTGTTAGAAATCCTTTTACGTTGGGTACAAGAATTAGACGGTGAGCGTTTTTAAATTAAATATGTTTTTCATGATCATAGACTTATGCTTTGAAACCTGTTTAAATCTTATGTGATTGTACGCTATAGCCAACCATTTTTTTTAATGGCGTCCTTTTTATCTATAATATAAAAATGAATCGCAATATGTGTCGGTAAGCGCATAACTCAACAACGCCTGGACCGATTTCGCTAATTCTTTTTTGTTGTCATTGTTATTGTGAGGAAAAGGTTCTTATGGAAAACAAAAATTAGGGTAGTGTAGGATAGAGTAGAGTAGGCCAACCATCTTTTCGACCTTTGCTTGACAATGGCCGCTTCTCTCTCGCGCCTCAAGCAGCCCGCTCGCCCGCTGCAATCAATGAAGAGAGAGAAACAAACGAAACCCGTCATAGCTCCACTCACAGCAGTAATTTTATTGAAATGTCACGTCTATGCTGCTTCGTTTTCTTCTGCAATCAGCCTTCTTTGTTGATCATTCTATATTTTCGGTAAAAATATGTCTGGGTATACCAGACATATTTGTAGCTGCTCGGACTTTGTATCTCAATGTCATCATCTGATCAAATGTTTTCTTTGAGTGTTGATCTAAACTGCCAGATCTCCTTTGTTTTCATCCTACAATAATACTGCTCACATTTCGCAGATAAGCTTTGTACCAACGTTGAAGGTAGAACATCAAACCGTCAACAGTTGGTTGAACAAAACAGTAACAACAACAGACAGGAAGACAACACTCGTTTTGTGGCATCAGTCCGGTAGCTTTCAAAGAGAATAATAAATTTGGGATACATAAAACAATGAGAGACGCCTTCTCACAATTTCTCCACAAGCGATGACATGAATACCACTGAGGAGGTCACTGAGAGAAGATTAAATCATTCAATTTATTTCACTTTGCTTTAGTAGAATTTTCTCCGATCGCACTTTTTAGGTTTCTTGCAATGTTTATAGTAGTAGTCATAATTTTCTTTTCATAAAGGATTAAAAAGTTTATCATGATTGACAATTAAGATTAATTAATCCTAATTTTTTTTTGTGACTATGATTAATGCTTTTTAGCCACAATTGCTATTTTCTCAATTAATAGAAAACGAGTTTAGCCTATTTTTATTGGAATATTTTGTTACAACAATTAGAATTACCGATTGAATAGAAAATGAGTGAAATAGGATTTCATTATTTATTTTTCCTAAATAAATCGTCTATAATTTTGTTCGACCTAGTAAAATCATTTTGTCCGACCTAGTTAAATAAAGTTGCAAAGGTAAACATTATTTCAACTGAACCGGTAAAAGGCATATGTGTTAATTTATTTAATCAAATTAATAATTACCAATTAAGGTTTTCATTTCGTTCATAATTAATAAATGAATCGTGATATTTAAATATGGTTAAGGTTAATCAGGATCAAATTAATGAAAATGATTGAAAACATAATTATCATCGTTTACAAACACACTAAGTTCATAAATGTTCCTATTTCAGCGTATTTTCAGTATTCGTATATTTTATAACCAGTGCGAAAATTCTCATTTTTATTTTAGTAAATTTGGACATTTGGAACTAATTAAATTATAAAATAAACTTAAATAATAAAAAATAATATAAAAAGGCTGGCGGCATTGCCACGTTGTATGGCAATGCTTAATCTCTGACCGAGGTAGAAGCCAGCCCTTGGGTCACGCGAAGAGTCAACTAAGCGTTTGGATAAATCTTTAAAAAGCATATGAGTACTCGGACCCCACGGCCCAAGAGTTTCAACCCCAAACGGCTCAAAAATATAACTGCCAACGAGGCTGTTATATTTCCAACACCAGCACAGCACGATGAGCTAGGAAGATGGGATGGCGCAAGAGTATCGACACAGGTAGCGTCCCTCACAAAAGGCCTACCCATCTTCCAAGGAAATAAAGACATACCGTCTGGTCTCTTACCACCGTCGCGTGCCAGGCCGTGAGGTTTCAAAACAGCCGGAACGCCGACGGTGACAAGGGCTCGTCGGATGATGTCATTAAGGTTCGCGTGCCGCGCTATGCGTCCCGCACTTCGACTGCATGACAGGCCGTGGTGACCGAGGCTGTTGACAACTTCGCCACAGTGGCAGCGATGAGGAGAACAGCAAGGTGCACCTAGACGTAGGGCAACAGCTAAGCGGAAAGTGGTATCGTCGAACAAGGTGCCAATATTCGACGACGGCAGTGCGTGAAGCCAAACCCCTGACTCCCAATTTCCCACAGCCATCAGGCGCGCACGCTCCACAGTAGTAGCAGATGTTAGGATTACCAGCGCGTAGGTATAGTGCCAACTCGTTGACACCAGTTACCGCTCTGTGTTCTCGGCCGTCAACGCCTCCGTCTTGCGGTGACAACCTTTGTGCAGTCGTTTGATGAGCAGGCACCCACCCACTTGTGAGTTGAATCGTATCGAACGTTACATTGTACTGGAACGTGACTTGTATCTGATAAATTGTGCTTCATTACGCTAAATGTTCGCAGCGACGTAAAATGAACTTCGATCCTTTTCCATTACATCATATTAAATAAGGATTGGCTCCTTATTTAACATGGTGTAATGGAAAAAGATAGTCTAGCTATTGAGAAGCGTGGGACATGTTGACGCCTCGTTTGTCTAGTACGGAATCTGTTAAGTTGTAAACAGAACTTTGACGCAATTTTATTAAATCTTAAGAAGTTTATTTAAAAATAAATTAAAGACAATTAAATTAACTAAGTTGAGAAAAGAAAGAAAAGAAAAGGGAGTTAGTGATAGCGTGACGAGTGAAAGGACAGGATAAAAGACAATAATGTGTTGCGCCGACCCCAAATAAAACGGGATAAGAGTAGGAAGATGACGATGATGATGATGAGATAAACCAACTTGTTGCGATGTTGGTAATAAATTAACTTCGAGACATGGTGCAAACATAAAAAAAAATTATAAAAAAAAATCTTACAAAAAAAGAACTCAAACGCGAAACTTTAATCAAAAAACTTAGATATCATATCATTTTGACAATATTACTTGTTTAACTATTGGTAGGGCAAAATGCTTTGTGACTAATATATGGAGACTATACCGATTAGTAGCGCTCTAATTCCTTCTGTTTTCATTATCAGTCTCTCAATGGAAGTGTTGCTCCAGTTAGGTATAAAGTTCTTATTAAGATTCAAGATATAAGCCCACTCACGAGGGAGCTACTGTAAGCCGTTGAGGAGTCTTGTCGACTGTCTGCGACCTCCATTATTTAATCAACTTCTGGTCTTCACTATGTTGCAGCATAAAAAGAACTATAGAAGGGTGGCAAGATTCTAAAGAGTATGTTCGAGGGTGAAAGTGCAGTTTACCTGTAGCTTGTTTTTTACCCTTTGCCTTTTCGAATTGATTATGACAAGTAAGTGACTATCTTCAAGCCATATCTTGAAAGTGGTCTGTTTAGTACACTACGCGCCGCTGACGGATTGGATATTTTAAAATGAAACTGAAAATGGACGGGCGGACGGCGAGCTACCCATTGCTTAACGTCCGCAAGCTCGCGCTATGGGTTAGAATTTCGTTTTTATTTTAATTAAAAATCTGATAACCTGTAGTGTATATATAGAAAATTCTCAAAATCGGACGAACCAGCTAACAGTAATTCTTTGTTTTACATTAAAACTATTTGTCTATAAAACCGCCTCCTTTTTATCTGTCGATCAAAATGACATTCAGTTAAAATTTGACTACGCGGTTGTCCCCGCTAGCCCACAATGCGGGCAGCCAAAACCGCTCGCTTCAAAATTGAACGAGGATTTCTATTTTCTTTTAAATACCTAACGCTGAAATGGAATTGAACGGAAAATCAACAGAGAGCAAATGTTTAATATATTTTTAGTTCAAAGTTTTTCTTTCATTTACACTCGTTGTTACACATTCATAATTAAAGCTTTACCGATGCAAATTAACAATAGTCTAACGCTCGAATTGTATTTCGTTAGTTTAGAGAGGCCCTTTGAGATATGTTGATACAAGTGTAGAATGTTTGTCATTGTGACCGAGACGGAGTTCGCCCGAGCCACAGTGAGGGTGTTCTGGAGCCGAGTGCTACAGTGACTTTTCACGTGTATCAAACGACATGTATACACTTACGAAGTAATAAATAAACAGGGGTTGACCGGGATTCGCCGGGGTCGTTTAGAGCTCTACCTGATACGATTAGTATAATAAGTTGTAGCGGGGTGAGGAGCTGACGCACTTTTCTGCTCTAGTGCGGAAAGAGTAAATTCCGTGCTTAAGCACGCGAGCGGTGGGGGTAGGAGCGGTTTTTCGAGTAGGTGTATTGAATGTTTGTTTATCTGTGATGTTAACTAACTGTACACCACTTTGTTTATCCTGAAAACTACCAGGTCCAACCATCGTCAAAATAAGCTGAAAATCCCATCTGACATATAGGCGCTCATCTAACTTGAACCCACGTAACACCTACATAATATAATTACAAAGCACGTTAGCAATCTGTTACTACTGAATAATATACACAGCTAGTTCGTGACTCGATCTAATTAGCGTGGTTCTGTAAACACGCTGAACATCGTGGGTGTAGTGTCCCGCTGTCAAGCAGGCCCGTCAGCGGCACACGCGATCCCGCCTGCGGCACCCTGCCGCGTGGCCACCGCAGGTACACTGGGCACGTGCCCAGGGCCCCGCGATTGATAAGGGCCCTATCAAGGGAGTACTTGATAGAATATGATATGCTCAAAAACACAGATGTGTCATTTCATCAACGATTTTGCTCAACTCAAATCTAGAAAGAAGGGTAGATACCTACCTTTCTCACGATCTTCAATCAGCATAGAGGCTTACATAAAGACTAATCGTGAATGCTGGTTACTTAGTTTGAAATAAGTACGTTAATTAAGATTCAATCTATTAAGAATGAAAAATAAAGCCATCTCTACTTTCTTCGTCTCTTCTAACAAACTAGCTTTATTATGGTTATCGGGGCCCCGTTATGCGTGTGTGCCCGAAGCCGCTAATAGTATACAGGAGGTAATTTTCAAAAGCAGTCAAATCCATTTTATGCCAAATTGAGAAAAGTGAACTTTTGTATGCCGTCATGATGTACGCTGTCGTGACGCTTTGGAGATCAAGATTATTAAACAATAATAGAAATAAAGTTAATGCTTCTATTTACAGAGAAAACGGTGATTAAAAAACGGATTTGACTTATTTTGTTCCTAAGGTGTGGATTTGACTAATTTTGTTAAAAAGCTATCAGGATTTGACTCATTTTGTTAGGAAGCTGTCAGGATTTGACTACTTTTGAACAATCCAACTAAACGATTCAAATAGGGTTGTGATTGGTTCTATGCTATACGGAAATTGCTTAAATAATAAATGAAACAGTTGACATGAAAATCACAAGTCTTTATTTATTTAAACAACATTGAAACACGAATACCTGAAAAAGAAAAAAGCCTACATTAAAAACAATTTTTTTGCTTGAAAAAATATTAACAATAGATATTAGTGAAAACGTTGCACAACCCTAACTTCGGTAAACAAACCAAATGTTCGACAAATTACTGACCTCTTCTTCTTCTTTTCTCCGCGACTATTTGGTCCTGCATCAGATTTTCTCTTCTTGGCCTGATGGCTAGGTACCTCCTCAACACTTTTCTCCATTTTATTCACGTATTTAATCGGTTTTTCTAATAGAAATTCACTAATTAACACGACACAAAAAAGAAACGTTAAGCGCCCACGCGTCGCCTCAATGTATGGAGATCGCAAGATGGCGGTTGGGGTTTGGAGCGTCGTGATTGGCTCATACGGATTTGACCATGTTTGAAAGCAAGCTGGTCTGGAATAGGCTAATTTTGAAAGTAAGGTTAGTTTTTTTTTGTATTTTTAAGGGCTTTATGCTGGATTTGGCTAGTTATGACCGTTATAAGGCAATGAAGAATTCCACAAAGAAAAATTTTGTGTTCTTACTTTAGAATCCATGGATTTGGATTTGACCACTTTTGAGAATTACCTCCTAGTAATGAAAGACGGCCCCGCGTGCCACCACTGGCGCACAAAATGTCGAACTTGTCATGTTTCACTTTGGTTTCACTTTGTAAAGTGACATCGATTTTGACAACTTCATAGAATTTTACTGATATTGTGTGAGATCATCTTTAGGGCTTTACTGACTTTAGCAACAAAACAATTCCTAACAGCAACAATATAATTTCTAACTTAGCAACAATGTAATTTTGGAATTACTAACAATAAAATTTTGGAATTTTCAACAACACTAGGTATTCCGGACATAGCAACAACGCAATCATAATTAAATTTTGCTTAATGTGTTGACTTAGACCAGATCCAGTTCATTTTGGTGTGCTTTAAATGTATTTGACTTAGCAGTCTATATGAAATGAACTATTGTCTAACACAACGTTTCCAGTCTATGTAAAATCACCCTCATTCCTCACCGAAATTCAGCGCTTCGAGTCAACAGATTTGAAGTTTGCGGCAAATTGTTCACATTCATCACGTCCAATCATAATATTGGGCTGGCAGTTAATTAGAACCCTTTGTGTTAAAATTAAGTTATTATTATTTATACTGTGCCAACGTGATCCACTTTTTAATATCCGGGAGCGAGGGGCCCTTTGTCCTTTTCCTAGTTTCAAATTACTTCTTTGACATTCTTTAACATTCCTCGAAAACTATATTCCAGGCAGCTCGTCCTTCACGCCGGAACCATCGACAGTTCGACACTGAATGGTGTCATATAGACACGTTTTTGCCTCTATATGCGCGAGCTTGTGCCGTCCGACCGTCCATTAACCATCTGACTCGAGCCCGAGTCGTCTACGACGCGTAAGGTCAAAGCCTACACTAGAGGCATGGATGATGTGGAAGAGAACCTCGGGGTCCTGTTACCAAGGCAAAGAAGGAACAGGAGTGGGTTTTAGCCCTGCTCAAGGGCGGGAGATGTCATTGAGAAAAATTTAGAAATTTTTATGGTGGGCAGAATTATAGTAAAACGGTACGCGACAAAATCCTAGTTGGAAAGCGTCAGTGTACATTTCACTGCTTAAAAAAAAATTCGGTAATTAACGGCACGAAATATTAAATCTGGGTTCTGCAAGCAAATTCCGAAATACACAGTTCTCTTAGTTAAAAACGACGACGAGTGCCTCAAAAGTTGGCCCTAGGGAGAAGTTGCCACAGGTACAGCCGCGGCAAGTCCCGCCAAGTTTTAAGTTCCATGACTAAGAGATACCTTCTCATTAAGAGATGTAACTTGACGCGCTAACGATCTGGTCGCACGCGTACTGCCAAAGTTTACAACTTCTGTCGTCAAATGTACAAGCAATTAAAAAGTGTAAAACTGAAAAATGGCAGCGATAAATCGCTGAGAGCAAAATGACGTTTGAAAGTTAATTTTAGCTGCGGATAATACATGTTGTTGTGACAATGTAACTCGAATACCACGAACAGTCGCACGCACACGGCATCTGAAGGGATTTGTGAAAGCGATCTTTTCTAAGAAAATGTGATGACAATCAGCCGGCACGGGCACACGAGGCTGCTTGGCTGAATCAGTAAAAATGCTAAATTCATTCCTATTACTAAATTGAAGCCCTTTTCGTGAAATAAAAAGACTTGAATAAAATATTATCTATCTTATGTTTGCGACAAAAATAGGATAGATCATATTTTATTCATTCGTAGTCACCCTTTTTTGTGAGTTCATCATTTAATAAATTCCCCCGCTCTGGGTTTAGCGAGAAGGTGTGTCAGACTTTTACTGACTAAAACTTAAGATCGTAAGTTTTCTATTACTACAGCTGGTCGTACCCGCGACAACCTGTAATTGACTCAATGTCTCTCATACTTTTGTTATCCTTTTTTATAGCTGATTTCCTATGATTAAAAAAATAAATAAAATTGCACGCCTCACGTGGCAGAATGTGATGAGACTATTAACTAACTGAAGACTATAATGATGTACTAACCATATCTTTACAAAATAAATGAATAAAATAGAGCCAGAGTTCCACAAACCTAGAGCATCAAGTTACAGACAGCAGGCGAGCTAGAAGTGGTTCAGTTCAATCAAATGAAGCCCCGCACGGCTGGCCGGTCCACAAGAACTTTATTGCAATCATCGCTAACTCACCAATTAGTTAGAGCACTGGATGCAACCAGCCAGGTTGCGTTTTTTTTGTGCTAGCTTGTGTAATAGCTTTTTAGTTCAATCGTAAAGTTATCTTGTGAGTAGATGTCGTAGTTCTTTTATGAATTAAAAAAAACATTTTGCTTGGTCACCTTTCTTTTTTTTGTGTTTTCCGGTCCCTAAAAATATTATTTTAAGAAAAACCCATGGCCTTAAAAAGCAAAGGGCAACTGAACGGTTTAGTCAGTAAAAATATGGCGCACTCTCCCGCTCCACCCAGAGCAAAAGTAATAATAATAAAAAAACTTAAACTTTTCATATATTTTACTATGATTATATTTATAATATCTAATAATAATAATACAGCCTATATTTCACTTAACATTTATAACAATATTTTTGTAAAGATAAATAAATAGTAAAATAACAAAAAATATGGATGACCGTATCGCTGTTGACTATGGTAATTAAATGTACTCAGAAGAAGGTCAGCATTCCACGCTGTATGGAAATATTGCTCTACCCTCGGTCCAAAGTATAAGTGTTGAGTAGCTACTTCCAATATCAATTAGAAGTTTGTCACAACTTGTCCAGATTCAAACTCTAACAGTGTTCATTGCGGGAACTAAATACAATATTAATAGCTAGCTTGAGCAAGTGGCATCGCCCATATCCTTATTTTATTCAGTGACAAAGTAGCATTTTATTGGAGTAAAAATGTTTAATATCAGTCCAGTTGATTTTGAGTTTAATCATTACAACTCACACATCATTACAACACATCTTTCCTCTTAATAATATTAGTCTAGAAGTATACCTATTAATAAACTAAACTCACATATTAATAGGCACGAGGAGCTTACATTAAAACCTTGAAAATGAAAGATCTTAATTTTAACTGAAATATATACACAGCTGTATATAGACCTTCCCCAAGTGAGACCTTCTTGCGACCTTCACCAGGTCACAGGTTCACCTTGTGGGAAGGCCTTCCAACGTCGACCATCCATTCTGCGAGCTGAGTGCCCCAGCCCACATTCACGTAGGTAGCAAATGTGTCCATATGACCTTTAAGCCAGACAACACTTTATAATTCGGCTAGTGACCTTTATATTTAGATAGCAAGGGGATGGAAGGTGACGTCATTCGCTATCGGCACCTACGCCAGCAGCTGTCACGTCTCGTACAAGTTTCTTAGTTTCAGTCGAGCTGAAACAAGCGCCGCGCCGCCGTGTAACCACGATAACTACTCGCGCCTAATCCAAACTTGTACAACTATTCACCAACTATTCTTGTCTCAGCTCATCTATTATTACTTCGTTCCCAAACACGTAGGTAATGTTCTTAGCCTGCGTAGTAACGTACACCTTTTCTGGGGCTGTGTCCCACACTGCCCCAGAAAAGGTGTTTGATCTTCTTTCCTTCTCATCGTGTAGTGTAATTCTATATTCTTTCCCATCCAATTTTCCATACCATTTTGACAACACAAAATTATAATCCTGTTGTCTTTATTATTGTAATGATACTCTATGCTGTATTACATGATTTAGTAAAATTATTTAACATAAATTTAAAATTTTATGTAAGTGAACGATTATAGAGCCAACAAGATACATATTGAACTTATTGGAGAAAAAATAATTATATCAAGACTATTGGCGCCAGTACACAGTATAAAGGTCGCAGACCAAGCCCTAATGAATTGATCACAAATAGTATTATAGTACAACAGACGAGATCAGACAACCTCTAGATCTCCGACGCCGTTTGGGAGCCGTAATGTATCAATTGCAAATTATTATCAACATAATAATACCTACACTATAAGCAAAACACACAACGGTGTTGCTGGATTAATTTCACAATGTGGAGCTAAATTAACAGAATATCTAGCAACTGTTGCTAGACCTGCTCTTTCCCTTCATCCTACACACACCATGGTCCATCTTACACCGGTGTTCCCAAGCTGACCCTGCGAAGCTTGCGCCCATACATTTCTGATACACTTTCTTAATATTACCCTGACCTTACCTTTCCTAGCAATTACAGGCTTCGGAATGAATTCCGAAATAAAAAAACATTCAGACAAAGACCGTTCAGCAGTGATTTAGGGCAGCCCTGGCTTTCACTGGTCTTAGGGCTGGCTATAAATTAATGTTTCGTAAACAATTTGAGGAGAATTTAATATGGTAACCTTCTGCTCAGAATAATAACTGACTTGTTAGCTTAATAATAAGCTTATTGGCTTTCCATCTAAATTGTAGATTATTACTGTTCCCAGTAATAAATTGGATTTACGAGTTGTCTGTTAACTAGAAATAATCAGCCGCGTTCTTGCAGACGTAAATCTACTGTTTGTATTCGTATCGTGTTATCATAGCGCTGAAAAACTGTTGTTTTGAACTGACAACTGCGAAGTTCCCCTGGCAACCGGCGCGACACCGGCCGGGCTCACCAACTGACTGCTAGTTGACGACAACTTAAACTATGAATATTTCATGATCACCGCCTGTCGGCTCCGCAGTATGCTAATTGTCGCTTTGATACAAAGGTGTTTTGCACATTTTCTTTGGCAGAAAATGGCTGATGTTTTAGAAGCAGTTGAGGCTTGTTTGTTGTTCCTAAGTTTGGGCTTACAGTTGCTAATGATGATGAGCAATAACTTCTTTACAATATAAATTCACCCAAGGCTTTTGTTATTTATTTTTCTGCGCGCATTTAGTATTTGTTTGATTTTTCTATAAAAATTGTGAATTGCGATATATTGACTATATTTAGCAACTTTACTTCTTTACTCTTTAGATAGCTCTTTCGCATCGATCACTGTTCGTGAAAGTTATGTTATGGGTTTTTAACTAAGCCATAGGTACTTTAGTACTCAAGTTATTAGCGAAACTTGTATAAACCTAGCCATGTTTGCACTCAGAACATCTCAATATTGCATGTTGTCAGAGTTATATGAAGTACATCCGAACGCAGGAGTTTACATGCTGCTTACGAGGAGTGCACGAACACTAATACCGAAACTTGGAGCGCGTCGATGTTGGCATAAGTCGCTTTCCGATATCACTTGGTACCTTAGATACATGTTATGCTATAAGATTTCGTGGCCTTCACGTAACTCCGGAAGAACTAGACAGAATAATATTAGGGTAGTTTATAAAGCATGTCGTTTAATTCAAATAAGTTAATTCGTAAAAAGTTGGCAGTTGTGTCATCACACCGTTAATGTTTTCCTATTGTCGATTTGGACCCATTGTCTGACTATTTTAGTGTATGTATGTAGTGTATTAATTTAATTATATATATATTGTATAATTGTATTATATTTATTCTTTAGTTTATTGGTATATCTATTCAATGATCCATTAGTATAATTATTCTTATAATTGCCTTTTTCGCACTCTTTTATTGCACCTACCACTACCTTTCTCTGCATCACCCAAAGGTCAACTGGAAGAAAATGCCTAAGGCATTAAGTTCGCCTTTGTACATTTGTGCATAAAGTATTAAATAAATAAATAAATAAATAAAAAATAAATAAATAAATAATAAATATTTATTGAGTTATGCAGAATTATAGCCTAACAAAAACCTACGTAATAGAGGATTACCTTTGACCATCTTTTGCGACGCACACACAAATAGTTTAACAAACATATTAATCGAGCGTTACCGCGGTCACACGGCTCCATCTACAAGGTTAAGCAATAATTATAATAATCCTTTATTTAAAAAAATGCAACGTTTGCCATAGCTCGACAGGACAGTAAATGTGTTGCCATTCATAATATACCGGGACTCCTCCACTCCTCCGTATTTCGGAAAGCTCTTTAAGCTGTTGTTTGTTGTTGTTAGTCATTTGAAAATCTACGGCAGGAACGGTTGCCAAAAGTTAGAACCAAATCTGATGCTAGGGGGTTAAAGCTAACAAGGGGTAACATGTTAAACGGAGTAGACTGTAGTGTATTGAAGTAGATAAAGAGATAGGGAACTAGTAGGAATAAAATACTGATACTGATACTCGATAGCTTGGAGTAGACTTAGTAGATTGATTATATAACTCCAGTTGACTGAAAAATAAGGGTATATAAGCCTCATTTATCAAATGTTTATATTTCCAGACACTATGTCAAATACTAAACTATATCGAATAGATCGTAACTGATTTAGCAACCCTTACGCAAAGATTCAGGAAACTCTCCGGTCCGAAGTCACAAGATTCGCACCAAGTTTAAATTGGTAGGATTGTTCAAAACACCATCATAAATGAAATCTAAAATTCCACATCGATTCGACTACCGGAAAAAAAAATACACGGTGTCAAAGGTCAAAAGTGAAAAAAAGTATTTAGATATTTTTGTAGACAATGATCACATTCATAATTTGTTTATGATAAAACTTACCGTTCTGCTGAAAATCGCAAAAACTCGTTGATTTTTGACCCCGAGTATTTTTATGATGGTAATTTAACAATCCTACCAATTTTTTATTGAATGCGAATTATTGTAACCTTACCCCTATTTTTTTATCTAATTTGACTAAACTATAAAACAATATCCTGACTTCATGAAATTGTTTTCTAGTAGAAACTGCTCACTTTATCTATCCAAACCAATGTGAATTATTATTAATTATTGTAAAGACCTGAATTATTGCCGGTGATCAGGCTGTAATGTAAGGAGGTCGATCAACAGCCCTGAAGCGCCACTAACTGCTAATTACCACACATCGTCTTATAAGCGCGCTTCATTACTTACGCCAACACTATTTTAAAGGACCTATTATAAAGTGGGAGTTAGTTTTAAATTGATTTATTTATTTTTACATGCAATAAAACCAAACTGGGTAACATTGTGTTTTCAAGGTATACATGGAAAGTATATACAAAGAAAATAATGTATACTCAAAAAGCACAGACTAAAACAGGTCAGAAACAACAGGTGAAGAGTTTCCTATATAAAGAAGTGTACACAGAGCAACCCAGTCAAATATTAAAAAACCTAGATTGGAACAAAAACGGAATCGACATACGAGTAATTATGGTAAAAACCTGAATCACTTGTTTCGCGGTTGATCTAATTCTTTTTATATAAATTGTATTGTTGCCCAAAACTTCTAAAGCGAATAATACTACAAGAACTTATCAGATCAAAGCAGAACTTTCGATGAGCACATCAAAACCAAAAATTGTAACTAACGCTTTACAGATATACAACATCATAGCAAACACGAAGAAAGTAGAATACGTGGACGTGACACCCAGGATTACTAAAATAATAGCCACTGCACATTTTATCATGTTTAACATATATAGCTTTCAATATGGGCAGTAATAGAGGAACTAATTAACAAAATAAGTGTATAGTATGTCAAAATGGAATAGACAGAAGTATAATAATCACAGTAAAAAAAAAAGATAAAATTAAACAAAATGAAACTACATTTGAAGGCATGCACACATGCTGAGAATGGTACATGAGAAATGAACTATAAAATAATATCAGAGTTCAGGGATTGTAAAAGAAGTAAAAGTTGGCTAATGAAAC
Source organism: Mythimna lalbum (assembly GCA_949319445.1). Taxonomy (NCBI): domain Eukaryota; kingdom Metazoa; phylum Arthropoda; class Insecta; order Lepidoptera; family Noctuidae; genus Mythimna; species Mythimna lalbum. Next base: position 735,335 of record OX439344.1, on the reverse strand, counting down.
GTTGGGGCCTCAAAAGAGTTGCCGGTCCAGAATAGATCAGAATTGCAGGAGACAGAGTAAAAATCATTGATTGGCAAGGTCAAAATGGGGTCAAAAAGTTAGCCAAAGGACAAACTGTTGTTGGAAAAAGTGATTACCATTAACTTTTGTACCTACCTATATGTAGGTAAATTAAGGTTAAACAGCATCAGAAAACGGCTAATTTAAGCCGTCTGGCTTTGGTATTGATAGATAATGGAACTATATAGATAACCTACACTAATATCATAAAGAGGTAAAAATTGTTTTTTTTTTTGTTTGTTGGAGGTATTCTTACTTATATCTCTGAAAGTACAGGGGTGGTTGCGAACATTTTTTAACCGATAGAAAGCTGCTTTATTCCTGAGTGACATAGGCTATTATTTTATGTAGGCGGGTGAAACCATGGGCCAAGACATGGGCATTAGTAAGTAGTAGTTAGAGACACAGAGCTATAGTAGAATATTAAAAACTTTCTGTGATCATTTTGTAAGTTATAGTTCACAAAGAATACTGCGTCCATACGCAGAAATAATATAGAAATTATTTTAATTAAAAAAAAAAAAATTAGTTCCAAAGTTATAGAGCCATAATGATAGCGGTTGGTCTGTTTTTCTTTGCGTCTGTGCGGCAGCTGAGACAATCTCCTGTGTTTAACGAGATTGGACTTCGAGATTCGTTGCGGAATAGGATGCAGCTCCTTGCTCACTGAAGTCAAGGCTATTCTCTATTAAATATTTCCAAGCTAGTTTAAAATTATGTAAGTATATTTGCAATTTTGGTTACAGAAAACAAAATGTGGGTTTAACAGCATAGATATTTTAGGGGCAAATATTTGGGTGGATACTACGGGTATCTAAATATTCAAATATGTCTCATCCCATGCATCCTAATCAATATTACTCGTATATAAGTTAAACTAGCTTGGTCATAATCACAATGACTTGTATAGACAAACCGTTTTAAGTTTTTCTGTACGTCTTCGAACGAATGAAATGTGTTCGTATGAAAGTATCTCAATTAGACGTGTGAGCCATCACGGCTTTACAAATGTAGCATAGAATTGGAGACACATTATATCTACCATATGAAACTTGACAGTTTAACCAACTATAAACGTATCCAGACTATCGCATTTGAATTTCAATAAAAGCGGTGGTGTAACCTAAAGCCTTGAACGTGTTTTGCAGCATTTTTGGGCTTTTGACACGAGTTCTTTTACTTTTTTTGAGTATATTTTACTATATTTCTCGAACAAAATGCGAAGAGACTGCGCTACACTGTCGCCCTGTCTACAACACTGCGGTATTATCTGCTACACTGCGGCACTCTCTGCAACTATTCGAAACGAAATCACACTAATATATAGGCGAAAGTTTCTATGCATGTGTGTGCGTTTGTTACGCTTTTTAAGCGTAAGGGAACACGCTAAAAAGTCAAACAAGTTTTGATGGAATTTAGCATGCGGGTAGACCATGTTCTGGAAAAGCACACAAGATACTTTTTACCTTGGTATTAACCCCTTGGAACAACTTTTTACTTTGACGCAGGCGAAGCCGCTGCCAGAAACCAGTCTAATATTTAAGAATCTAGTGCCACAGTGTTTGTTATCGAACTCCTTCGAAACGACGACGTGACCGATTTTTATGATTTTCTTTGTTTATATTAGGTAGGATTGAGAATAAACAGTAGGCTAATTTTTACCCTCCCCTACACTGACATGCCCCATTTTTTTCTTTCTTAATATATATGTTTTCCATTAACTCATCTATTGAGACTAATCATATCAATACTCTTTAGGGGTCTCATATCGACTGTCAGCGTCGTTGTCATAGAGAATAGAACGCATCACTTGAGTTTTTGACGTTGTGCGTTAAAGTTTTTTTTTGGGGTGTGTTACTCATATAATTTTCTATATGTTTTCTTTCTCTTTACTATTCTTATGATACATTATCTTATTAATCTCCAGCATTTGATGGTCACCATATAATAGTATCTGGGATCGTGAAATTGAAAAAATAGTGCGATTCATCCATTAAAGACATTAGATGAAGAATTGAAGGGGTAGCCCAATGCTTCAGTGAGAAATCATGTCGTTATCAAAATATTTTCGTAGACGAATACTTTAGATCTAATAGCAATCGCTAAAAAAAAGGAAGTGAGTTGAAAGAACTGATTAAAAAATATTTTAATTAGTTTTTGCAGTTTGCAAGAACTTAAGCAGTGTTAAGACAGTGTGAACCAAGGTTACAGTGATGTTACATGCCGTGTTCACGTCGATCTGTGCGTACCACTTGTGCGATGTGATGCTGGGCTTCCCGTGGGCCGGCCGCTGCCTGTCGTACCTGTGCTGCGCGCTGGTAGCGATGAACCTGGTATGCAACACGCTGCCCGTCGCCCTGTGCTACCAATTCCTCCGTGGAGCGGCCCGGACCAATGGTACCCTTTAAACGTAAAGGTAACAAATGGTTCTTGGAGATCAATTATAGCTCTTTTAACCTGTTTTGGCATACAATAGCCAAGCCACAGTCATCGAGGTGGCAGTTGTTATAGGTATAAGTGTGAGCAATTCCATAATATTATTACTTGTTAAATATGGGTAATAATTATTTAGAAAATATTTGCTATTCCGTAAATAGTAAACAATCATATCAGTAAATTATACCTCTAAAAGTAATTATTTTATGATCCTGTACAGTATTGAATAGTTTCCTAATTAGTGATGTCCCATTATCCCGCAGTGGAATCACAACGAAAGGTCAAGTGGACCGGCCACGTGTAAGATAATTGACACCATTTGTTACCTACTATCGAATTTCTCCAAGAAAGACTCATCGTTCAAAGTAAATTTCGTAGCCCATACATTAATTTGACGAAAAAATGAATACAGTCAGCGTAATATTTTAAGAAGCTGAGCGGCTGAAGGGCCGTCTGTCAGCGGTACGTGCAAGTCACCTACCTGGTGCAGTACCGAGGACTTGTGGACTAAGGAGAGGATATGATCCGGATATGTTTATAAAACAGAGAAAAACTTTCGTTGAGATCCTTTCGAAACCGTTCTGGTTGTGTTGAAGATCATAAAACTCCGTTTAGTCCAACATGTGTTTTCGTGTCCTATTAGCCAGGATCATGTGTTTGCAACCAGGTACTCCATCTCGTTTAACTCTCCAGTCCCCATAGGAGGTGATAGAAGAGCTGGCGAGATAGAGTATTTGTTCTTGGATGTGTGACTCTAACGGAATAAACGCGAGAGTGTTTGCCGTATGTATCCGCCTGTAGCGGTTATAATAATACTAGCTTTCCGCCCGCGGCTTCGCCCGCGTGGACTACAGTTTATAACGCGCGGGCAGAGACCCGTGCTCAGCAGTGGAATTATAGGTAGCCTATGTGTTATTCCAGTGTCTCTTCTACCTACCTACCAAATTTGATCTAAATCCGTTCAGTAGTTTTCGTGTGAAAGCGTAACAGACAGACAGACAGAGTTACTTTCGCATTTATAATATTAGTAGGGATAATAATAATATCCACAATCATGACACAACGCTGTCCAGTCCCAAGCTAAGCAGAGCTTGTATTATGGGTAAAACCTATAACCGCCTACATTTTTGTATCTTTTCAGCAACGGGAAAAGCTAAATGCTTTTAAATGTTAGCTACCCAACATAACCGAGTCCCCACTGCCTCGAAACAACGTAATTTTGTTACAAATCGTTTGATTCCTTCTGATACTTTCAGGATTAAAATTCATATCCAATTTTCGAAATCACTCGCCAAATAAAACCTAGTAGCATCGTCACACGGAAGCTCCGCCGGCGCCAGTGGTGGTGCATGACGAGTCGGCTGTCGTCGCAAAATTGCACTATTACGTGACCTATGTATGTGTACCGCACCGTGGTTACGAGGACTGTTTACCTTAGATTATATGACATGGACGACGACTTAGAATAGATCTGACCTTATGACAAACTAGTGCTTAGCCAGCCCCTTCGTTCGAGCAGGTTTTGAGAGTGGTTTTGTACAATTTATAATAATAGTGTTCATCATCTTTACAATTTACTAGCTGACCCGGCACACTTCGTTCCGCCCAACTATCAATGAATGTAGAATATCTTTGGATATAGTCAACCGATTGCGATAGGCCAAGATCCCATAGCTGTCTGACATAATTTATTTTCACATGGATGAAACCTTAGGTTCTCAGTAGCGTCTCGTGTGCTTTGAATACTTGTGTGCTTGTGGAGCTCCTCCTTGGAGCAGGGAACTAAAATATGGCTGACTTTTATATTGTTTAGTAGTATATTATTCTAAAGACACTTTCCATGAACCAACACTGCTATCAGACGCGTCAAAGCTCCACTAAAAGTAAATTAATTTTACTTATTTTAACATGCCTGATTTTTACATATGTTATTAAGGTAACTATTACAAAGTTATATTTTATTAGTCAGACAAATTATACTGACACTACTGAGAACTAGAGGTGCATTCGAACAGATAAAGTTAGAAACCTGTCTCACCTGTTACAGTTCCAAGAAGAAAATAGGTTCAAAAACCTGTTCCAAAATAACAGCCTGTTCCACTGGAACTAAAGACTCATTGATTGCAACAGATTCAGAAATAGTACTACTATCAGTGACAGCCTGGGGGTTCTTTGATCAAACCATACATTTTGTAGGACACATACTCTTTCGAATAATTTAGATAATTATCTTGAGATTTAACAAAAACAAATCCCGTTAATAATAAATTGTTAGCTACCATAATCGATAGTTTCGTATAGGAAATGTTGGGCGTCAAATCAAAATGAAGCTACTCACAGAAAATTAGCTTGATAGTAATCAAGTGAAAAATTGACCAGGCATCCCGGACTATTATAAAGGCGAAATTTTTTATGTAAGCCTGTGTGTGTTTGTTACTCTTACTTTGAATTTGATTTCGATGAAGTTTGGCACACAACTAGATCATATTCTGGAATATCACATTATATACTTTTAATCCCGGAGGCATGTTTCCCTGAGAAGATTTTTTATACTCTCGCGAAAGCGTAACAAGGCAGTTCACAATAATTTACCGGAACCAATAAGGACCAATCATTTAGTATAATTACTTCCATTACTATCATTAACATTTAGATGTCTGCTGATAAGATACAAACTTCTTACAACGCTATTATTTGCTGAACAAGAAAAAGACCCAAAATAATTAATACCTACCATCCCTCATAAGATGAGAATGTGTACCTAAGCCGTAGACGATAGTACTAGATAATAAGGTAACCGTATGTAAAAGTAGCTGACGTGTATTGTTTGTGGTCGCAGGTCGAGGCCGAGGGCGGCCCGGCGCAGTCGTCGCCGGCGCTGCCGCTGTGCCCCGCCGGCAGGCCCGACGCCGACGTTCAGCCGCTGCTCACTGACGGTAAGTCACTTTCAACCACATAAACACCTGCCTTAGTGGGCATTCACACATAAAGCAGGTAGCTTTAGGGGGTGACCAGATGGTTGTGAACCCACGTCCCAACCAAGGTGACTTTGCTAGTTTCAATCCATGTAGACAGATGTTGTAAACTAGGATCTTCAACGGAGTAACACAGCACAGCACACACAGCTCGCGAACCCGTCGGGAGTTCACGAGCTGTGTTACCAGTACACTAGCACCAGCAACCAGTTTTCCGTGCATACAAACTTCGGGCCTCAGATACGTCGTGCCGAAATGACACAGCGAAAATGACTCGCATGTAAGGGTTAAGCCCCTTACTTGTCCTGATGTGAATGCGGCAGCTTTGAAAGAAGAATGATAGTTAATATAATAATAATAATATATAATATATTCCACAACTATCACACAACGCCGTCTAGTCCCAAGCTAAGCAGAGCTTGTGTTATGGGTACTAGACAACTGATAAACTTACTTATATATTTCTAAATACATACATATTATAGATAAATTACACCCAGATACAGAAAAAATGATCATGCTCATCACATAAACATTTGTCCTGGGTGGGAATCGAACCCACGACCTCCGGCATAGCAGTCAAGGTCACTAACCACTAGACCAACAGGCCAGTGGTCAGTTGGTCAGTTGAGGGAACTGTTGCACTAGTCTCAAGACACTACTGTCTAGTACAGCCAAATATCTGAATAAACAATAATATCATCTTTCTTGACATATATTATACAGACAAGATATAATACCGTAATCGATTACACGGTTTCGCTGATTTATAGAAATGAATCATTACACAATAATCTTGTTGACACGTTCTGAGTAATTCAAGTTTATATAAAAAATGTTTTCTTATACAGAACGCGATGGCATGTAAACTATAAGATCTTGTATCTGTTTTTCATACTTTAAATCACTTTTTTGTTTTCGAGAGGCTTAGATACAAAAACGGTAATCCTGCTCATTTTTCTGTCAAAAATTGGATTAGGAATTAATTATAAAAGAAACAAAGCAATAAATGGATAGCTCAAGGAATATTCTGATGAGAAAAAAATCCATTCTTATTATAAAAACTAAAACAGTTGTCAAACACAAATGTCCAACATTTTCGTCGGTTACGAAGGCTCAAGACGGCGGTACCCTGTTACAATTATTTTCCTCGCTGGGGCTTTTTTGGAAGCACTTAGTTTAATGGCGACTGAAACTTTCAAGGCTCAGATTGTAGCTCTATCAATTCACCTGAAGAACCAGTAACTTCTAATTCGTTTACATTTACAAGCCTACTTTTAATATTTTTATTTTAAGGCAAAAAAAAATTTGTTGCTCAGTTTATTTAGTTCAAAATATTCCTTGACTTGTACTTTAAAACGAGCTTTCTTGGCATTTTCTAAGCGCCAGATTCAATATTTCCTTTTATATGCTTCTAAATTTTTTATTTGTCAAATGTCCGTCGACGTGTTTGATAGCGCTTTAATATTCGATGTGAGCCCTCGAAGCCGATCTCATTAATCAGCCAGAGCTGCAAGGATCTCGGAGACAAATGACTCGTCCGGCGCTAGGCGGGCTAGCCGGGCCTTTCCCACCAGCTGAGTGACCCAGGTGTAACGGTGCTTTGTTTGTACGTTAGTTATCTTCATCATCAGCTTCCTGTCTTTATCTCAATTTTTTTTTTTTAAATCTTTTATTTAGAGACTTGGTTATCTTACGCTGCTTTGGAATATAACCACCGGCTGTCAATCATCACGGGGTGCACCTACTATTTGAACGCGATTTTTATATTTGAAAACAAGTTTTATAGTAAAGATTCTTTGATATGTTTTATCAAAAATAGCCACTTACAAGTTTTGGAGGGAGCGATGAAAGTTCAGTCAGTTCAGCAAAATATTTTTCTAAAATAAACACTCTGCCAGTCATCGAGCCATTTGAAACAAGCCAGTTTCCATAACGCAGTAAAAGGTAGAGTAGTGAGACCTAGTCAGTTTGGAAAATACATTTTTGTGAACGTGTGGAGTGAGGGAGCTGTTTGACACTTGACTGCTGCAGTAACCTTTAATTGAATTTCGCTTAAAACCTAACGAGTTAAACCTCAATGTTGGCGTCGGACTCCAAGCGAACTGTGTATGACACACATGACAGCCGACATTTTGATGCAAAACATTTTTCATGTTAAAAAGTTCTGCACGAGTGATTTTTTTAATTGTCAGTTGCTTTCTGGAGCTAGCTATTGTTTTGAAATGAGAGTCGCAGAAAAATACAGCTTTCTGCTCTCATTTACACACTCTCACAGATATGGAAAGGCTTTTCAGCAAGTTAGAGTTGTACGAAATGAAATAGGTTTTTTTAATAGTATCCACGTACAAGTGGTAGCTTCATAGTTGGCTATTTTGCCGGTGTTTTGTTGTGATAATGTTTCATTCACGTGGCTGATAAGGAGGAATGACCGCAGTCCGTAAGCCGAGCCTGAGTCACGATCACAGCAGACAGCCACAGTGGCGCTATTTAATTACATAAACACAATAGTGAGGCGTCGAGTTACACCGCCTGCTTTATAAGGACTTGTCATTCAAAGTCTTAATGGATTACAGGCCTGATCTTCATCATCAGCATTTCTGCCGAAAGACCACTGTTGGACAAAGGTCTATCCCAAATATTGCTTCTTCACTGAAGCCTCCACTCCCACGAAGGTCCTATGCGTTTTGCATCCAGATTCATGCTACCCTAACCAGTCCATCTCATACGATGCCTTTCAACGCTGCGACTTTCAGTACGCGGTTACCACTCCAGAATCCTTTAGCCTCGACGAGTACCCGTTCTGCGAGCAATGTGCCCTGCCCACCACCACTTAAGCTTGGCGGTTCTTCGGGCTATTTCGGTGGTCTTGGTTCTCCTGCTTCCTTTATTCTTTATGCGATCAATAGCTCTTTCCATTGTCCTTTGGGTGATTTTATTTCAAAAACATAATTATGTCTTATTGATTTTAGTGTCATAAATATTATTTTGTGCAGTGACAATTAGGTATCAAATTGTATTCTGTGTAACGATACCATCAACTCCTCAACTGCAGTCACTTTTAATCGTCTATTGTTCGAAGATGAGAATTGTCTGCGTATGGAGGGTGCCTGATTAGCTCAATATTTGAGATAGCCAAGTTTCGTGTAGCACTTTCGGTAAGGTTAAGTATTGGTAAGCGTCGACTCAATAGCGTGTAGCAGCCCGCTGCGATGTCCGTCCAAAGTTTCAGTTCAAACATTAAAATGTCACGGAAAATTAAGCTTTATTTTAAAAGGAGTTCAAAAGTTTGCTCAGGTTTTAGAAGGTTGTCCGATAGGCATTGATTGGATTTTGTACCTAAGTGACGTTTATTTTACGGGTTATTTTTAAATGCACATCTGCACATTTTTCAGCACAAGGTAACTCCACTAATTAACTGAATGCAAACCATAAAAATGAATGGTGTGCAAAAAAATCAATTGATTAACTAAACAGGTCCTACAATAAAAAAACAAAAATATCACTCAAAACGAGATGACCTTTTCTCGATTTATATAACAAAAATGCGTTAGATTACTTTCTAATGTTTGAAAGTTGACTGATTAAAATTTGGAATAAACGATGTTCCTAAAAGTAAAATAGGTGATGACTATCTTTAAAAAAATAATAATATGTATGTTTGTTGAGGAATTCATAGATATACTATTTTGATAATAGTTATTCGTTCAGTAAAATTGTTCTGCAATAAACTTAATTATAATATTTAAATTGATTGTTTTATTATATTTTTTTATTGTACATACTTAAATAAAAAAAGAACGAACATTACTCAAAACAAGGGATATACAATGGGCGGTCTTATCGCGCAGCTCTTATTTAGTGTGCATAATTTGTGGGCAAGTCAGTATTTTTGGTTTAATTTTGAAATATTTTGTTTGAAAAAAGGAAATATACCGATATCAGTTTAAATACATGCCTTATTTTATCATTAAGCTAGCATTTTGCTAGCAACTTCGATCGCGAGAAAGATTTAAAAAAAAAACTTTAAATCCCCTTATACCTACCGTACTTCGAGGTTACTTTTGAAAAACTAGTAGATAATTTCAGTCTTTTATTTTGATTAGAACTTGTACCAAGTTTCAAGTTTATTAACCCAAGGGGTAAGATTCTTCCATATAATCTTTTACAGTCCGTAACTCGTTTTAACCATCTTATTTATTTGAGTTAATTACTATTTTGACTATTTATTCTAAGTTTCCGAAATAAGAGCCTTAGTAATAAAATTCTACATACAAACGTAATTCCCCCTTTTCAACCCCTCCAAGTTGATTTTTCAAAAACCCCAACAAAGCTGACCCGAAACTATCAGTAGTTTCGGCTGTGCCTTGATATATCGGTCTGCCAATTTCTCCTTATTTAAATACATAATTATAATCATAATTTATTTTTTTATATTATTTTTAAGTTGTCGTTTATCTACAGGATTAATAATTTTAATTCAATCTTAATTGACTTGTTTATTAACAGGATTATTAATTAAAACTTACTAATTTGCATATTTATACTCGTATATATTTTGTTATTAGGTTATCATTACAGAATTTGATTTGATCAGATCATATCAAGAGTTGGGATAGTTGCGATTATATTTCGTTTAAAAAACACTACAATACATCACTGAGAATAATGTCATAATCTAAAAACGTTTACGAAACATTGTGAAATAGCACACTTGACCCTAAAAAACAAATGAACTCATAAGTGTAACAACCGCAGTGAGCTCGTAAAAGCCACATTCCCTCTCCTTTGATTCGGAATAGAATAGTTTCCGTGAACCGACACGTCCACTCTCGAATTCAACAAACCATAAACTGCAAATGTCGCGCGACACCGGCCGCGGCGTGTGGCGGCGCGGCTTCATAACAACGCGGCTTCGTAACAACGTTCGTACGTGAGATTTATTGAGATGTGCTCCGATTTTAGCGGAAAATTAAAAGTTAATGCAAGCAACTTCTTCCAAAATTGAAGGCCAAAATATATATGTCTTTGAGCTGCTTGTGGAGTGTTTTTCGACATTTTCAAGGATATAGTTCAGTGTTCTTAAATTATAGTCTCATCGTCGTGGTCATGGATTTGAAATAACCTAGCTAATGGACACTGAAAGACTGGCTCTTATTGATGCCTTAAAAGTTTTGAACAATTTATTTCCTCTTGGATCCTTTTTTTTTATTGTTGTATAAACTAGTGCTTAACTGTTATTATTTATTATTCACTCTAGTCTACAGATATAAATCCCATCAATAACTACTCGAATCTGGAACAACTAATGTCAAAATCACTATTCTTTTACCAAAAATACCATAAATAAATGACAAGCCACTCTAGCCTACCGATATAAATCCCATCAATCAATACTCTAATCTGGAACAACTAATGTCAAAATCACTATTCTTTGGTCCAAAAATACCGTAAATAAATGACGAGCCACTCTAGCCTACCGATATAAATCCCATAAATAACTACTCGAATCTGGAACAACTAATGTCAAACCCACTATTCTTTGGTCCAAAAATACCGTAAATAAATGACGAGCCACTCTAGCCTACAGATATGAATCCTATAAATAACTACTCGAATCTGGAACAACTAATGTCAAAATCACTATTCTTTCTTTGGTCCAAAAATACCGTACATAAATGACGAGCCACTCTAGCCTACCGATATAAATCCCATAAATAAACACTCGAATCTGGAACAACTAATGTCAAAATCACTATTCTTTTACCGTACATAAATGAAAGCTCTGAAGCCAATAAGATATTGGTCTAGTTGTACTCAGGAGTAACTGTTAAACAAAAATAACTCCGACGAGAAATAGCTCGAACTCACAGCAGACCGATCAAATATCTGCAACAAACATGACTCACGGTAACACTGAGTACCGTTTCTTTGAGATTTTTTTACCCTCGCGCTGCACACAGGCTGAAGAAACATCTTTCAGAAAAATTACACGAATTATTATACGGTTATTTGGCGGGATTTTTTTTAGTGAACTTCAGTAACTGTTTTGATGTTTCGCAAATTAATTCCTAATTGGATATTGTGTTGTAAAATTGGTGCAGTTTTTATCTCAAGTGTCTGCTGCATAGCTGCATAATATGTGGAATCATTGAAATAGGCGCGATCTTGGTGAAATGAAGATGAGAATTTTAATGTAGTCAAGGAAGCTTGCCGAGAAAGTTGACTTGATTAAATTTGCCAAATGCTACAAAAACGTTAGAATGTGTGCATACATAATACACTAATAGTAAACAAATTAACTATTCATACGAAGAAATAAATAACGTGACATTTTGATTGGCTGAAGCTTTTGTGAAGGCAAAGAAAAAAAAAAGCTTTGTAAGTAAGTACCTCGCTAAGTTTGTCACTTGTCCCTCCTTCGTAAACTTTGAACGGCTGGCTTTCAGTATTTATAACAGCATAATAGAATAAACTTTCCATCAAAGAAACAATTTCTATTAACGTTTTCCAGTTATTCTTAATATCTTTCTTTTGTGGCAGAGAAAAAGTACCTACTTTTGAATAAACGTCTGTGCGTTAAGCTGCTATAACGTTTTAATAGTTTTTAAATATTTGTGAGTGTTACACTAAGTTGCTGACATCACATAGTATAGATATACAGTTGTGATAGTGTGATTTTGCACATAATGATGATAGACATGATTCTTCACATACACAATACGATACAACCGAGATATACAATCATCTGTTACATAGTTTCAACTCAGTAGATGAATTATGATTTTTTGTAAATAACGAATTTATTTACAAAATATCATAATTATATCAGCAAAATCACAAAATTATTTCAACAAAAATACATGGTTCCCGGTGGTCCGGGCCATCCAGGCGACTGAGGGGTTATTTTGCGCTATGACCTGCCGTGACCTGTGTTGTACTTAGTGACGGTGGTGTCCAACTTGTGACCTTTTTAAATATGTTAGTAAAAAACATAAAATGGTGTAAAAAACTATTGGAATCCATTCAGTTTGATTCTCAACCAACTATATTCAGGTTTCGCATAAACTAAAAATAATGTTGATAAAACTTATGAAATTGCCATTTTTTAAAAAGGGTTGCTTTGAAGTCTGGATTGGCTCTTTATATTAATAGTATGTTATTCTTTTTTTGAAATCAGGTACCTATTTATTGGTTTCTTGGTTTTTTGTATTTTCTGTAATATCGCAGTACTTAGAACCATTTTTGAATGAAATCTAAAAAAACTCGCAAGCAAAATTTGAGTAAACAATGTGTCTCAAGCGGTATGCAATATTGATGATGTATCCGGACTTAAAACTGCCAATGAAAGAGATGTCTATTTTCGTCACAATCATTTTCACGTGGGGAGTTTTATCTCACGAATAACTTTTCTTTTTAGGGCGGCTTCAAAACAAAACCAAGAACACAGATATTTTGTTGTTCAGTCGTAGGATGCGTCATTGATATCGTTTGCCTTTTGAAATACATAGTTTCTACGTTGGAACTATTATTATGTTTAAAAAAAACGTTTTTTTTATTAGCTTACATGGTTATAAGTACTGACTAAGTGATATTACAGAAAATAAAAAAAAACACTAAGAACGTACCTCTAATATAAAGTTTATTTGAACTTATAATTCCAATTGAATCCAAAAATATAATACTTCAAAGCAACCCATTCAAAAAAATAAACGGCATTTCATATGTAAAGGCTTATTATAATAAAAGCTCTCTTAAAGCCCTATAAAAAGTTAACTTTTTCAGTCTCTTCTTTGTATCTGATAAATCACAACACCATATCAATAACAAATTGTTTCGTTCAATTTAGAACATATTATAAAGCGATCAATCCAATATTCAGGAGTTTCTGGTCTGTCGGTGACCGGTTATGTAACGGTACATAATACTTAAGCACGCGGTACACATTTACTGGATAGGACATTCTTCATAAAGGTAAACAATAGAAGTGAAAATATGGAGCATGAAATGTATTTTTTAATGATAGTAACTAGTACTTAACTGCGATCCTATTTAATAGTAATCGTTGATGTTGAAGCGCACTACTTTATTAAGAGCTTAATCACCCTAGCTTTGAAGACACCTAAATTAAAATCAAACAGGAAAACTGCACCAAGCAAATTGTTCCAGACATTCAGGAAGTTAAAACCTTTTGCCATGTAATAACATAACAGAAACATATCATCACACAATATTGTATTCCCCAAGTGGCTGGGCAGTAGTGTTCCTGTTGGACGTGGAGGGATTTCACGTTTAATGGTTACGTTGAAAGGCACTTGCCGTATCTATTAAGGGCACAAACATAATAAAAATAAAAAGTAAAAGAATACTTTATAGACACAGACAACTGCGTTATTAACATCAATAACAATTTTAACTACACGATAAGAATCTTGTAAGTCATGGTGGCCTTAATAAGATTAAAGCCAGGACTTACAAAATCTAAAAGTAAATTAAAAACTAAGCGGCTACACGCTAAGGGCACCCCCTTTGGGTTACGGGCCTCGGCTTAGGGTGTAGCTGGGGGGGACAGTAAGGGATGGGCTGTATTGAATATTGATTAATTATGATTTAAGGGTGAATTAAGACTACAGGCTCTTGTGACGCGGAAATACGTTAACAATACCTAACAATGACAGATCAGGCACCATTATTTACAAGTATTATGAAAAAAAAAACATTATAAAATTTCGCACTTCATATAACAAATGTGAAATAATTCCTGCTAACAATTTTCCGATGTCGACAGAGAGAATCCTTTCCTTAATTGGAACGTAAATATACTAGTCTATGGAATGCTATGGCTGACCTCTTCCGATTGCGGCCGAGAAATATACCCGTAAGCCTCTTAGAGTGGTTCGTGCATCTAGGATAGCATTTCTATCTTGGCAGTTTATACTCTTGTTATGTTTTCATCTAAAGCAGCTTTCCTATCAAAAACAGTCATTCCCTTCTGGTCCTTCGAGACGGATTCTAAAATGTAAAGAAGATTGATTGGCAACTTAGTCTGTTTACTTATTTGTTCATTTTGTGGTGCTAGCTATCTCTCGTTTATCACTTAAACACGTACAATTAAATATTCAAAAAATAATATATATAAATATTTCAATAAATGTATAAATATTTCAATAAATGTACTATTCAATACACTTCGCTCACTTTCTCTATACATCTATTCTGGTTGATCCTATTCGCTCATAAACTCTCGGCATATTACATTCTTAAAGATGTACGAAGAGCTACTACGGATGAACAATTTTCTGGACGATTAAACTTATACATCTCACTCCGGATATTAGACTCGCTCCGTTGCATGCAATATGTTCTCATAAAATACAATCACTCATGCAGATTGTGCATGGTACCTGATTTACACTAGTAACCGTACGTCCTCATGTATGTAGATATAAAGTATCACTTAGATCAATTAGCACGTAGATATATTATAGGTTGGAAACTAACCTAATTGCCTACAGTGGTTAGTATTCCAGACACGGGCTGTGTAGCCCAGAACTCGCGGCTGATGAGAATATTAAATTGTGCCTAATGATTCAATATGTTTGCCCTGTCAATGTCATTAGTTTCATTTGGTAATGTGTTCAGAGATTATTAGTTTTTTTTTCTCAAAATCACTTATTTGTAGCATTGTTGATATTACTATACTTTCTTGGATTTGAAAAGGAAGCCATGCGCAGATTCTCTAATGACCGCACTCATTCATGAGGTTATAATAATATCGCCTATATCAAGATAGGATCTGAAGCTTCCTTCGATGTAGAGAACAATCTGACCGCTAAAGTACACAAAACCTCGGCAACACTTAGTGGGCAAGCAAAAACAGCTCTGTAACTTCGTTAGACGAGCTAGTTTCTTGCTTGAGCAGTTCCGGCTCTGACTGTGACATAACCGAATCTAGACCAGCTTACATCGAGACGAGGAAGAATAAGACTGAGAGTAAGACTTTAAGGCTCAGCTTGAATGTAGTCGGAAAATGAAAGTAAAGGATTGATACCCGAGGGCGGCAGCCACTCCGGTTCTAATCGCTTATAAAAATATAGACAGTAATTTTTTTGACAATAATTTTAAGCAAATTGAGTCGATCTCTTTTTTAAGTTTATTAGCAAACGTTTCCATCCCACAACGATGACCCAAATGTCAAATTCAATCCTTGAAAAAATACTTTTCATAAATCTTTCTTCACTCAAGATTCATTATACGTACTAATAAAATGTAGCAGTGTCACGCGCTGGTTCCTCGCAAAAAAATGTTCCAAAAACAAAACCGTTCCTTCAAACGGGAGGAAAATAATCGTGACAGAGGAAAAATGAGTGAACTTTGAACACATTAAGGCACTCAGCCAGAGGGACTCGAGAGAAGGAAGTATTTGAATTGCTAATTGAAGTAGCATTGCGCACGGCGGATGGAAAGATTCAAGGATCGAATAGCATGGGGGCGTTGCCTTAGAGGTATCTTAGGACATCACTGATATGCTGATTTGTGTTATGGCCCCTGCTGAATACATAATTACGTGCTATCGAGAACCTGTCAATCGTGATCTTAGAATACAATATTCATGATTGGAACCATTTCTACACAACTACGGCAAAGAGTCGGCGGATTATTTTAACTATTTATGTGTGTTTGCGGGTATGTACTACTGAACTGATGTGTATGAATAAGGTTTCATGTAATAGGGAAGTTTCCAGGGTCAAAATAACTACATTTTATTTAGTCCGTATTTTGATTATAAAAAATATTGGACACGTATTTTTTATTTTTTCGATTAAACAAAAAATATCAAAGCTATATATAGCCCATTAAAGTTACGTGTGGCGTCACCCCGTGCGAAAAAATGCAGCACGGCGTGATATGCAGGAAGAGGAATAATTACATTTTTTACGGCAACTAGCCTATTCATTATTAAGACCCGGGTGATATAAGCTAATTATATTATTGTAATATTAAAATCAATATGGCGGCTGTAACATCCAGAACAGTAAAAAAGCCAAAAGCATTTTTGAGACCATTTTTATACGTGTTCCAATATATAAATATAGAAAATAATTCAAGGGACTATAATCTGTTCATATAGCACTGTTATGGTTTTACTCGTAGTGAGGCTTCAATCTTAACTGTGTGTCACGTCAACTTGTTCATTACACATACACAAGACTACAAACCGTTTCATTGATATTCATCTCATTAAGGAACAAATCTAAGCAAAAACAATAGAGAACAAAAAGCCGTAAGACTAAGTAAACAAGCAGGATCAGAAGGTACTCATACATATGTATGACACGCGACTGATCAATTTACTTCCATTGCGACACGCAACGCTGATGACATCAGCTAATCAGCTGAGGTTATGAGAGCAGCGGCTTAGGTAATTAGATTATCATTACATCACTGGTTAGGGCCTGTAGATGTTGAGAATTTCGGGTAAGAAGTGTTTACTAGTAATCAGACAGATAGACAAGTGTTAAAACAACAGAGCTCCGAAGCATATTTCAAGACACCACACACGATAAGCTAAGTGTAGCCAAGCAACTCAATTGGGTACTAAAAGATGACAGTAGTACTGCAAATATGAATAAATTAATGAAAAGATTAAGTGCCAGTCACTCAGGTAATTCATTATCTTAAATTACTTCCAAATAACTTTGAACAAGATTTATAAGTATCTGTACAAGCTCTGGAGTGACAATAAAGATTTAAAAGAGGATAAATGGTGCCGGGCCAAGAGTCAATTTGTGATAAGGGCCCGAAATGATGAGCGAGGACTCTCGAGATGCTTCATACAAATTTTAATTTTAACTAATTGAACCACGCCTAGATTTGGCACTTCTTAATTTAGAAATAGATCTAGGGCTTTTGGAATTTAGAGTTCCAGTCAACATTTTGTTTGTAAATTTTTGAGATTGATTCTGTAAAAGGATTTAGTCCATGACAAATATTCGGTTGATCAAGCGCTTCAATTGATGCTTCTCCTTTTAACACTACAGCAAAATGGAGTCAAGCTTTGATCGCAGGCTTTAATAATATATTAATTTAGTAGCCTATCAATAGAATCTTATGTTTATGTTTTTGTTAGTACAAATCGCAATATCGCTTTTACAAATTCAATTTCATACCTCAGTATAATTAAAATCTAAACACGGTCGTTAATACTAAACATACGCCTATTAGAACGCTAATTAACTTCGTCACGCTACAACGCGACGCTTTGCTTATAATTCCAATTAGATTCGTTCACAAAGTGTTTTAATTTCATTCACGAGTATTGATGGATTGTTTGAATACATAGCAACAATGTTTATTTTTGAAACCATTGAATAAATAACAATTATTCAACTAATGTTTTCTGTTTCAAATTTACACGTAAGTTTGTGGTATTCACATCGATATTTAAATATGCACGTTCCAGTTTTCAACAATTTAATGTACGTTTAAAGTGTTGCCAACATTTTTAGTTACTTTAATATACCATGGAGATACTTTTTACACAAGGGCACCTTCAATTGATGCGCTTATTGACGGCCGGCTGCGATAACGTAGCAGTACCTGAAGTCGTACTATGCACGGACGATCGTTTTTTTTTTTCAAACAAAGCGTACGGTGCGCAACAGCGCAGCGCCGGTGCCGCGAACGCTTGACAACTTGATGATTTTCAACAAGAGTACTAACAATAATATTTCTACGTCAGAGTCCGTGGCTTGACTGATGTAGCGTCACAGGTATACAAAAGCACGGCACTCAGATACACTTTCAATTTAGACGCTGGATGTCAGACTGCTACCGTGCGGCAGCGGGCCGGTTGCGGGATATCACCAGCGGCGCGGTAAACGTGCGGCAGTGTTCCGAAATGAAACGCCTGAACTGAAAGCGCCCTAAGTCTTTTAATTTTTTGGCGTTGATATGTGCTTTCCAAAGATTTGTCTTATCAATGTAGTAAATTAAACTTACAAATCGCTTAGCTTAGCAAATGGTTTAGCGTTCAATTAACTTAAGGATTCGAGCAGAGATGTGCTAAGCTGGAGAGCTGGGTCTAATTTCCACCGACGGGATTGCTGAAATAGCTCTAGTGGTACGGGGTTCAGTGATGCTAAGTTTTTGGTTACATAGTATTTAAAGCGATGGATTTATGCTAAGGACTCGGTCTATAGATGCATGCTAAGGATGCGTGCTAGGAAGGTGAGCTGAAAACTGGCGATATAACATCCGAGAACTTAGTAAAGTACCGATCAGGCCTGGTAGGGTAGACTTTAACATTACTAAACCAAAAAAAACTGCAAGCAAGATAATTTTTAGCACGATGTCGTATGGAAAACATCTAAGTATGTTTTTTAATATAGTTTTGTTTTGTTAAAGCATGCGGAATTGCCTCACACGGGTAACTTCTGCAAATGTTCATTTCATACAAATATTTATTGTAATGTGTAGAATACGCACGCGGGACGCGTTATTTTTGCATTTTGAAATTTTCTGCATGCGGTGCAATTCCGCATGCGTGATTACTTATATTCGCACGACGTTAAAAACACCCTAAAAGTACCCTTACCCCCAATTACTTAGCTTAGCTCTAGTGAAACGAGACACATAGTTTCGTAGCTTAATTTCACTGCTTAGCTTTCTCGTGGTAGCTAAGCCTACGATAATTAGTAAAATTAGTTTGACATTTATTATTACTTACATAAGAAGTCCCACTATTACATAACAATTATCGTATAATAGTCCATCCTGGACTGAATGTGAAGATGTCAAAAACCATAACGTAAGAATCCCATGCTGAACAATGAACGCAACTTGAAACCCAAGAAACAGTTTCCATTCAGAATCAATTGCGGTTAGTACTGTATTGTTCAGCTCGTCAGCAACAGATGACAGATCTGACGAAGCTTGAGGCTCGAGCACTGCGGCAGGGAAAACGTTCAAATTGAACTCATGTTGCCCTGGGGCGTTGTTTCATAGCTGATTGTTTTGTGTACATTTGTAATGCAAACATCTGAAAACGATAGATGTACCTACAAATGGTTTCGTTTCTTCAATGAACAGTGTTTAATTTATAACGTACTATAAAACTAATTTCGCCTTGCACAACAGCTCCATAACTTGCAATCTAATTGACATAAGCAACCACTTGTCGATCTTTCTCCCACACGAGGCACATAAAACTTACTACCGCAAGCAACAGGTTACAGCATGCATAACACAACAGCCAAGCTTCTTTTACACCCCTCCCTTTCTTACAGCAACCTCTTATATACCTCCATCTCGCTCGGGTGACGTCACGAGCTCACCAGTGCCGGTTAGAACTTTCAAAGTATCTTTGCTTTACGAGTTTGGATGGTAAAGGATGATCCAATTCCAAGTTTCTATGTTGAAACCACTGAAATGCGAACGCGTGATTATACCTACGTCAATGTAAGCTTTAAACAATTTATAAACCCCATAAAACTACTACTCAACGTGTTGTTATTATTCAGTAATTCAGGTAGAAACAAATCTAAATGTCAGTAAGAAACTTTAAGTCAATTTAATTATCTTTCTGCCATTATTATGCTTGTTAACGTCGATTTTTTGGTTGTTCTGGATTTTAATAGGATATGCGTCTACACACCAACAAACCTGCATCGCTGTGGCACCTGATATGAAGTATTACTGAAATAAATCCCTAAATTGATGAAAAATCCATCGGAAACAACGCTTAGCGAATCAGCTGCCGCCTTCTATACTAACTCCGTGGCTGCCGCAGAGTGTAGAGGCCCTAATTGGACAGACATCATGTTACATAATAATTACAGAGATCGGAATAGTTAAATATATTTGCCTAAAGTTCACAAGTAACATAGAGTCGATACTGGTTTTACCTCCTCTAGAGCCCGGGAACATAAACATGACAATTTAAATAATCTACACTAATATTATAAAGAGGTAAAGTTTTTTTTGTTGTTTGTAGCAGAAAATCCCTGAAAGTACTGGTCCGATTGCTAAAATTTTATCTGATACAAAGCCCCTTTATTACTGAGTGATATAGGTTATATTTTATAGACGCGGGCAAAGCCGCGGGCAAAAGCTAGTGTACTAGGGGTAAAGGTATACTTAAATGATAAACTGATTTTAATTTACATCTACACTAATATTATGAAGAG
This sequence comes from Mythimna lalbum, assembly GCA_949319445.1. Classification (NCBI taxonomy): domain Eukaryota; kingdom Metazoa; phylum Arthropoda; class Insecta; order Lepidoptera; family Noctuidae; genus Mythimna; species Mythimna lalbum. The sequence goes on along the minus strand of OX439344.1, from coordinate 714,676 downwards.
GGAAAAGTTGTATTTTTTTATGTATGTTTGTAATGAATAAACTCAAAAACTACTGTGCCGATTTCATCACTATTGGAAAGCTACATTCACCTTGAGTAACATAGGCTATATTTATTGCCCGTGCACAGCCGGGACGGGCCGCTAGTACATTAATAAATAAACAATGAAGACATTTTCACTACATAGTATAAAAAAACTTGCGATTTTGATGCGGTTTTTTTTAATAGATAGAGTGATTCAAGAGGAAGGTCTATATGTATAATATCATCCATTAAATAGTGGAGAAACACTCGAGCGAAGCCGGGGCGGGTCGCTAGTTACTAATAAAAAATATTACTTAAACAATTTGGCTTTTAATAGATATGTTTTGTTTTTAAGTTAGCAAGCTGGAACTGGATCACCCTTTATGTCCCAAAAACATAAAAGTCCTTCCAAGTCTCGTTCTATTGATAAAAGTTTGTTGAGGATGAAAAGTTGCGGCTTTATTAGATTCAAGTTGAAGCTCAGAAACGTGATTTTTGGATAAAAATTCAGCACATTCAGGTTAGGCCTTGTTTGAGATTCTTTGGTTGATCAGCTTGTTTCAAATATATTTGAAGATATATATTTAATTCCTGTCAAAAAGATTTATTTATTTGTTCAAACTTCATGTAGAAAGATAGACATAATTACATTTTCTACCTTGGGCGGAGAACTCACATGTGTTCATGGACGCAATCGGCAGGAGTGATGTCTTGCGTCTGGCCCTGTTCCAAACTATGGTTCCAAGCGAGAAGAAATAGAAAGCAGTTACCTCCTTCTGCAAAACAGTAATGCAAGCAGAGGAGGTGTTGGAAAGCGTGAGGAAGCAATATAGCTCCCGACTTCTGCAGGAGACATCCTGGGCATCGCAGCGCGAGTCCCGCGCATCATCTGACTCTTACTGACTAAAAACCCGCCCCGTTCCTTCTAGCCTTCATACCGAGGCTCGAGCTGACAAATGCTTGCACTAACTGGATTGGTTCACTCATATCTGTATGGTTCTTTCTTCAAAAGACCATCTCAGACTAATCTGCATAGTTCTGATGTGATTTGACCATTACATATTTACTGTATGGACCTTAAAAGAGACTTTGACCCTTAAGTTTGTTTCGGTGTTTCTTTTTAGGGTAGTGAGCTAAAAAACACCGACCATTTGAAGGTGTCCTCAGGTGGGTTAAACTGACAAAAAAAAATATGACGTATAAAGTGTTTTTTAAACCTATTTGCAAGAATAAATATCATTTATCATTAATAAAAAACACAGAATTGAGCCTAGCACACTCCTTGAGGTAACCCCAGTCTTACAATTTTTAGAGCGGTATTAAGTATCCTCTTACCTGTAACGAAGAGAACCTTTTCAATAGATTTGATTTTAAAGCTATTGCTTCGATCTTGGAACAGTCAGTTGTCTGACAATAGATACTTTCAAATAAGAATAATTCACGCTTCAAAAGCTTAAGACCAAGTCTAATGTAATGAAGTAGATTTAAAAAAATACATATCCTTTGATCATCTACAACCGTGTCTACATCGCCTCCTAGAGTTACATTCATCGAGATATCAAACGAATACAAAACATCTTTATCATAAAACAGTGGAAAAAAATATAGCTAGGAACACATAGTCAGTAAAATGAACAAGTTGAACTACGCCGTTCAGTGAAGTACAAACGAAATTAAAGTTATGGAAGGCGACGTAGTTGCGTCGGAATTTTATCGCTCGGATGGTAATGAGTCCACGGCTCAGTCAGCGGGATCAGTTAACGTGCGGTAGTTTTGTTACTAACTTATTGTTCGATTGTATTTCTGCAGAAATGCTTTTGCATTATAATACGAAGTTGTGTTTTTTGTTCAACAGTTATACGTACTGAACTTTACAATGGGCATGCAGAACTGTTTATTTAATAAGATTCAATGTTTTAGTAGTCTTTGCAACTTACTCCCTTAAGATTTAACTTCTTAGAGTTATTTAGAAACTACACAGCTAAACGAATTCAAAGTCACTCAACGAAATTTTGGTCTTGACTTTGCTTGTAACAAACTTGTTAAAGTTGCCGTAAGTACATACAGTGACTGCCCTTGGAGCCTCCCTCAACTCACACTCCAGAGACGCGGGAGACCACACGGCCATCATTCATTACGACTTGCCTCTAGAAACATATATATATATATATAGTTGAGACCTCCTGAACTTTCAAAGGTGAACTCGAGAGCAAACGAAATCACATAACTAGATTCACTAAACTCGTATATAAGCAGGAACAGAGAACTAACCCAGCTACAGACTAAATTATTGATATCAGCTATCAGGATCTATAGAGATAACATAATATCATCACCTTTATGCACGAAGATAGAATCGTGCATAAGTACTTGACCTGATTGGTGTAAATGGAAGGGCTGTAGTTGCCCAATCAGAAATATCAACTGCACCATAAAAATATTGCCGATTTCACACAAATAATGAATTTTACAGCAGACTAAGATTCGATGTGAAACGTAACGGTTGTGGTCCGTAGCTAGCGATATCTCACGCGCCACCGCACTCGGCCCGACTGCCGCCCGACCGCACAGCCATCGAGTCTCTGGCAAGTCGGCAACTTTGATTATTGAAATTGCTCACGTGTATATTTGTACAGGCCCTTGAAAATTTATGCGGAAATTGAATTGATTTATCACTACTTATATTTTCTTTTAAAATTAGGTAATATTTGTTTAGCAAAGTCCAGGTTTGTTCAGTAATGTAAATTGTAGTTCCAGATATACGATAGCAATATGCCTGTATTATTTTTATTATGTAACCCAGTAAATACCTTGGTATTTTAAATTTTATCCCCAAATTTATGAGGCTCAATATAAACGACAGTTATCAGTGGAAGTACATGGGTGAGTCGGTTGAAGTATCATATTCCAATAGAACCACCACCACCATGGTTTATCACGGTTGTATAACGTCAACTATTATTATTTCAGACAAACTTCAGTAGCGATTTTGCACGGATTTATCAACCAAACTTAAATATTATTGAACCTCCAGTTTGCTCCTATGCACACATACCCACATAGGTATATAAACATGCTGCCTGACATCAAGGAGTGCATCAGATCATTGCTTCAATATTTTAATCCTGATTCCATAAGTTTTATTTTATTGACGTATGTACATCTTAGCCATATTCCGCATCTCTTGTGGTTCACTTACAAGATATCTCATTGTTGAGTTTTCAACAGATTTCTGAACTAGTGGCTTTGCCCGCGTGACAGCTTTTAAAAACTGTCTCAAGCGAAAACACTCCCGGGACAAAAAGTATCCTATGTGCTATTCCAGGACATGATCTACCCATGTGCCAAATCTTATCCAAATCCCTTGAAGAAGTTACAAACATATACCCATACACACACAAACTTTCGCCTTTATGTTTTTGACCTACACTTGCTGATCTTCGCCATGTCTTACTATTTTGCCACGTTTTACTATTTTCGCCACGTCCTACTATTTCTGAATGAACCCACAGCATCACGAGCCGAGTCTTTACAAAGACCCTTCTCAATTTGTGCGCCAACTTATAGGTAGGCAAATCCCATTTCATCCGAACTTCCAATATAATGACGTAATAGAAACGAGATGTCCTCATGAGGGACTGATGACATTTTGATTAACACTGGTAATTATTGCGAATATTGGCTATACAAGTTGCGGTCACTCCCCCTTCCCCTACCTGGCTCGATTGGATGGGGGTATCGTAGGTAGTCAAAGGAGTAATTACACGAGGAATAGAATCTAATCGAGCGCTATGAATTGGTAAACGGAGGTCTAATGCACATCAACAGTTTCAGGAAATAGGTAATAACCAGCATTTGTGGTTGTGTACTCTATGTTCATCAATATCTGCGTGATTATTATTATTGATTAATTAATCTGTATGCTAACTGGATAATCGCAACATCGCGGCTAGTACTAAATTGCTTGATGGTGTAGGCAGAAATATAATCTTCTTCTTTGTGGTGACACTCTCAAAGCAGTCGTGACAGCCACGTAGTGACTGCTGCACGTACCCGAAAACGGACGGCTGCGCAAAAAAACAAGGGACAAAAACGAAAAGTCGTGATAATCTCTACACAATAATTACAAAAGGTTCACCATTCCTTGCGGGCTCATCCCTACGGTTTAACAAAGTGTTAAATAAGGCGCAAAGTCCTGATTCAATTAAGCGGCTCTCGGTTTCGGAGGCGCAGGTTCGACTCCCGGCGTCCCGACGGGCCGCCGATTGCGCCGGTATCAATTAGACCCATCGAGAGCTCAATGTGCTTTTCGACAGCCCATTCCAAGGATCCGGGCTGTTCTTAATCTAAGATTACGGTGGGAAGGCATTTGTGTGTCTTAGCACTCCGTTAACGTTTGGTTTGTTGTGTGATTGAAGAGTAGTTAGCTCTAGAGGTGTTAGGGTATAGAATACATACCTGCATAGTCGAGTGGTAACATTCATAACAAAGAGAACTCTAAGCTATGGGTGTTGACGGTGGTCAGCGCAGCATATCTTCACAGTAGTCGGCTTCTGTTCAGCCGTGACGTCGACCACTATATAGTACCACATCGTCGCCACATTGTCGTCATCGTCGACCACATCGCATTTTCCGTCAAGTCAAGCGCGAGCCTATCAACAATATTTTTACTTTGTTTTTAGTTCTTTCTCTAATTGGATAACCAGATAGTTGAATATATAGTATAATCTATATATATAAAAATGACCCCCGTTTTCCGTTGTCACGACTTGGCATGAAAACGGCTTGACCGATTTGGCAGATTTTTTTTTTGTTGTGATTGTTATTGTGAGGAGAAGGTTCTTATGGAAAAAAAAATTAGGGTAGTGTAGAGTAGAGTAGGGTAGAGTAGGGTAGAGTAGGGTAGAGTAGGGTAGGGTAGGGTAGAGTAGGGTAGAGTAGTAGGGTAGAGTAGTAGGGTAGAGTAGGGTAGAGTAGGGTAGAGTAGGGTAGAGTAGGGTAGAGTAGGGTAGAGTAGGGTAGAGTAGGGTAGAGTAGGGTAGAGTAGGGTAGAGTAGGGTAGAGTAGGGTAGAGTAGGGTAGAGTAGGGTAGAGTAGGGTAGAGTAGGGTAGAGTTGGGTATAGTAGGGTGGAGTAGGGAAGAGCGGGAGCGAAGCTGCGCGGGCAAAGCTAGTTAATAAATATAAATATATTCAAACTCATATTTTTATCCTATTCAAAATAGAACAAAGAGTTCTCAACATTTCAGTTTGTGTATTCATGAGTCACAGATAATAAAGAAAACTGCAATCGTCATCTACTGAACGGATGAAAATGTCGAAATCCTTCCATTGTACGAGCATCGCAGACAACAAGTGCACTACCAATTATTATGATTTTTTCAATCTTCATCGCAACGTTTCAATGCGTTGCATGATTTTATCTCGTAGTTGGTATAAAAAAATTTCATCGTGGTTATTGTTGTCAAAGGCCTGGTTAATTCTTATATGAATTAACCAAGCTTCGGACAACAGTAATCACGATGAAATTTTGTATTTACTAGTGTAAATACTTTCAATTTCTCTCAAACATGGAAAATGTAAAGAATTTTCAGGCGATGTAAGAGGTCTCTGTTTCATTTATTTTATTCAGCACGGTAGTAAAATGGTAACATACTCGTATTACAATCAACAACATTGACTTTTATTTATGTTACACTCAGATAATCTTCTAAAGTATAAAAATCTCGTGTTTATTATTGTACGGCTCCGAAACGATTTGACGGATAATTATGAAAATTTGTGTGTCTATTTGGTAGGTCCTAGAATAGGTCGTAGGATATTTTGACCTTTAGATACAATCCATTTTTTTTTTGATAATTCATATAACAAAACCATGTTTGCTAAGTCACCTAGTAATATTATATAATTATGTCGCTTACTTTAAACAAAACCTAGCAAACATAATTCAAACTGGAACTCGTTATAAAGTCGTCTTATCATAAAACCTTGTTTTAGTTCTAAGCCTTCTCTAAGGCTGGATACTAACTAGCATATCTGTGTAATTTAAGCAAGGTTGCTGCGGCGCCCGGCCCCGGCCGCGGCTCTCCCAGGTGACGCTAATCCCGGTTTAATTACCCGGCCGTCCGCACCGGCCTCACAGCTCACCTTGCCACTACCTACAATATGTACGAGAATTTTCCAAAAAAATCCCCGGTCACCAACACCTTTTTTGTGGTTTCTAAGCGTAATTAAAGTGCACACAATACACTAAAAGATTAATTAATTCTATCTAGTTTTGGTATCTCGCTGATATAACCCTAGGAAGCGATGTAGACACAGATTTTTGTGAATTCATTGTGCCAATATACCTATTGCCACAATAAATTCACACTTTCATAGGTTGACTGTCAGTACCCCCCCTACCCTACTTGACAGTCAACCGACTCTTCCAAAATCAACGCAATATCCTATCTTCGTTTCCTAAGGTCCCCAATTTCAAAGATTCTTACCCAATTTATTATAGTTGCAGAAACCATACACATTTTCAATGACATTTCGGAATACCCAGATTTCTGAATACACGGATTTCCAAATTAACTTACGTTTGGTCATCACCTTAATTCGTTTGTGCTGTTTCGGCCTTAAATTAACATATTTCCTTTGTGCTCCCATTTGTACATTTGTAGAAACACCCTCATCTTTTGAATAAGCTGAACCATATTATCTGGCTCTTACATCAATTTTAATTGGGGCCATGGACGACTGAGGCTGGGCTGCCTTATCCGTTCGGCCTCAGCGTCCAAGACTAAAGAATAAATCAAAAATATCCTAGTTTCTCACTGATTCATTATGATGTGCCGTCTCTCCGAGGCTATAGAAGCTTGCGAGAAAATCATCTCAAAATAGGTCAGAAAATCCTAATAGTTAACAGGATAAATTTAATTAGTTAACTATTTTTATGGGCAAACCTTAGTAATCAATAGTAATCAATGAATATAGTGAATATATATATAATAGTATTGATTATTGGCAAATACGCACAGTTTAAACAGCCATGGCTTCTCGTTCTTCGCTTTTTATCACACACTTATCACTTAACTATCGAGAAAGAGAACCAAGTTTCTATTGGCTGTTTACCAAAACTACAAAATGAAATTACAGCATTCAAGTACTTTTGAGAATTCTGATGTTTTTTTCATGGCACTAGCGAAGTTATTTGAGTCACACCTGATGTATTCCAAGCATTGTTATCGTTTGAGAAAAATAACTGCCTATTACGTGACTTGCTTTTCTGAGAAATATTCTAATTTGTAAAGTTACAAGATTATATTTATCTCTAAAACTTAAACTCTACCTGACTAATATCTATTCCACACATAACACCATAACCACAAATATAGTATAAAATTCATAAACTGTTAAATGTCAGAAAACAAAACGAAAACTATCAAAACAATTCCGAACAACACGATAACCGATCAAAGCAAATTTGAACTAATTTGTAGTTCGCACAACTTTTTTTCGCGTCATAGAGGGCGTCTCGTAATACGCGTAAAAAGTGATGCCTTTCGTAATTGATTGATGTCTTTTCCAAAGCCAAGTTTATTTTAGCACAAAATTGTTCGATGAGCATTTGCACACAGTATCATATTTTACCCACGTATAATCAAAATTTGTTTTTTTTTATAGCAGAAGTAAAGATAGAAGATAAAACCTCATAAAAGCCTTAGAGGCAGAAAAAGACAACAACACATTAGTGTTCATCTCTTTCTTTTGTTAAGTGTTAGAGTGAGATCGGAGAGATTGCTCTGAAAGCGGCAACCTCGCGTAGGTTAGCGTAAAAGTTCTACGCTAAGTTGCCACTTTTTCTATGGAGCAAGAACATTCTCCTTTCTTCTGCTGTTTTTTATTATCTCTTTTGTTGGGTTTTTATCTTACCAGATATGCCAACCCCATCGTACCTTTTAAAATTATTATTTGAATTATATAAACAGTAAACCTATACACATATAACCAGTATACATACGCATATAAACGGTATAATAGCCAGTATATTATGTGTTTACACTTCTGCTGTTTAAACTAATCAACTCAGTCACCGTGACTACGGCAATAAGCTTTCAATAAATAACAAGCTCTAACTGATAATTTCATTGACTCAAATGAAGGAAATTACTAAGAATATAGAGAGATAGAATAATAATAACAATAATGTCGCCTCATTGAATCAACGGAGACTATTGGTAAGGCACAAACTTGTAGCTCTCCAGTAATTTGCTCTTGAATACAGTCTTGGGGAGTTAGAAGTAGTAGAAGTACCGTGCTATAGGTAGAACTGGGTGGATAGGGTATAGTTGGGTGGATTAGGGTAGAGTGGAAGCGAAGCCGCGGGCAAAAGCCGGTATTATAATATTTTTATAGTTCGTACCAATTGTAACGAAAAATATGATCTGGTACAATACGACTGGTTGAGCCAGGTTTCAACTGTGTTGCAATCTAATTGGTTGATATTCGGTTTTGGACAACAAAATTACTGGGTAATACGAGCCCTTAGTAAGGCGGACTTTAAAAAACGATTCTTAAAAATAACTAAGCACATGATCGTACCAAAAATAAATAGAAAGTACAGCACCATTAATTACGGTGAACAACCCTTATCTAAAACGATATTTGCAGTACAAACACTTGGAAGTATGTGCCATAGGCAATATCTTGGCAGAGCACACAAGGCAAGGCGATATGATTCGCGTAACGCCGCGGGACGTGCGCTAGCTAGGCCGTGTGTGTCGATATGCGGGCGTGAGGACGCATAACTTTGTGTCCCTGACGCGTATAAGGCTGAGGCCAGACAACGCGCTTGAGGCGCTTATATGACACATCCATTTGTGACGGTGAAGTAGCTCTCGCAATATTCATCATCATCATTATCATCATTTCAGCCGAAATACGTCCACTGTTAGAAATAGGAATCCCCCAAGTGTCGCCACACAATATTGATATCTATTCCATTTCAGTGTATTGGTAAATATCTTTTTTGGAGCAACATGATCTTTTCCTGACGATAAATAAAAAGCGTCATTTTTTACAGTACTATTAAAGTACTTTCAGCCTTCGAACACTAAGTTTCGTACTGAACTACCGAGTAGTGACATTACAAGCTAAATAAAATGACTCTCTTTTCAACAGAGCGAGCCTATTATTCCCACTACAACGCATCGTGTAAAAAGTACAAAACTTTATTCGCTGGCCTGACAAAATCGTATTGTGTGTGAGCGCGGCCCTAGCGCCACGTCCCTGCCATAGGTGTTTCTTTTGAACATCCTGTGATTGGCTTCGTGGCTTGTTTTCCATATAACATCGCACCTTCAATGTGTAGGTGCTGCTACATGCTTTAATCATATTTAAATCGCGAAAGGAAAGAGCGGTTTGTTTATGTCAGGGGTTAATAGAAATCAGTGTTAACATTAATTTCTAGTAAAACATTGGTGAAAGTCACGGATATCGATGGTGAAAGTAAAGCTTTAATACCTACTGTATGTATCTAGGTACAGTGATAACTATTATAAGACCAATATGACTTCTGAAATCATTGTTTATTATATTGCAAATGTTTCAATATAAATCTTGAATAATAGCTAATTTGTCATAAAATAATTATATTAAGGCATGTACATCTCTTCGAGCCAGATTGTACTATAGAAATAATTTATTCAACAGGTTTTCATTACTAAATACTAATTAGTTTGACGGCAAAACAAACTATTGTTCCGAAAATAAATCCTTATAATAGAGATTTGTTTTTCGTTGAATATTAATGTATTCTGATTTCAAGCATCAGCTGCGTGTACCGACGGTCGAATTTTACCTACAAAAGTTTTAGAAATTTTCATTGGGTTATTGTGTCTCAGTAATAATTGCTTCGTCGTGCCCGTGCCAGTAAGATAAGGAACCGAATGAAGTAGAGTTATTCTTGAAACACACACACAAAACTAATTAACGAAATTGCCAGCAAGCAAATTATCACGCTCTATTGCCGCGCCATCTTTCATCATTTGAATGAAGGCGACCTGGCTCCTGTGTCAACACCTCCAAGGCTCCGGCACTCCACAAACATCCCTCACTCTGTCAGAGCACTTGAGACTTCCAATTTCACCTTTTGCTCAAGCATCAGCTATTTAGGGACAATGAACACTTTGCGAAATAAAATACATGAAAAAGAATTTTACGATCAATTCCAATCGTGTATCGATAGTACATGTTATCTGAACTGAAAATAACACGCTGCTGCACTGTCAAACGCAGCTTTGATAAACTCTCTGACACGCGAGAGTGAATGTTGCATAAATTTTTTTTGTTAATAAAAAAAAAATCTCGTACGCTTTGAGCCCGATCCGTTGATCCTCGAAGCTAGAAGCGTGGCGTACTGGCGTGACAATATGACCCTCACCGTCGGCCTCGCTCGCATTTGTTATGACGTGAAAGAACTTAATGTTATTAGAAACGAAGCATGACATGTCCTGAAAAAATGCTCATAGTTTATTACTTTGATTCTGTACCTAACATTTTGCCAATTTTCCAAAGGAAATGGCTCAAGTTAGACGTTACATTCAATCAATTATTTTTATTAAAATTACCAATGCAGCCCGGGACTAAGACTAAAATATGTATTCATTCCGCTCTCAACTTATATATTTGTTCTACAAATAAGATTAATTTTATAGCTTGATAACACAATCCTTTGAAGATGATTCGCTATTTAAACCGTTGTAATATTAAATGCCACCATCAATCATATGCGTCAGCCGACTTCAATTGCTGGACTTGTATTTATTGGGCACAACTTGTGCTTGTCCAGGGCAACGCTATTGTTTGACATGATTGGCACCAGATTTTGCTGGGCAACCTATTCGGAATGTCTTAATAATCGCATTATCTAGCACATAATATTTATCATAATCGAATAAAAGATTAGGGAAGAGATGGCCGCAGTGGACAAGCGATTATTACGTCAATGACACAATCTAATATTAATGAGCAAGTTGTTAAGTGTCACGCTAGTGGCTTCCGCTGGTGCACTAACTAGTCTTACGTGATAACCCGTCATTGCTGTGATAGCCACAGTGGCAAGATCGGAGCTGTCCGCACCTGTCCCGTTCATTGACATGCGGGAAATTGTGTTCAGTACGTGTGAAGGGTTAGTGGTTAGGTTATGTCGTGAGCGTGTTTGGGAAACTTGTTGAATTATATCTTGTTTGCTGGTTGTGTGTTGATGGAGGTCAATCATTCGCCCATGTTCCGGGCTCGGTTCCGTACGTATGAAAGCACTACAGTTTTCATTATGCTGAAGGGGTTATTAATAAGGGTAGAGTTGTTTCATTAATTAACCACAGTCCCTTCCGTAATTTTTACATAATTTTTTTCCGTTTCTCCATGTTGCTAACTTCCAATGAATGATTACTAAACCAAGAGCGTGAAAAGTTCCATGAGAGGGAGGGGCGTAGGACCGGGGGGGGAAGGATGCTCCTAAGCCTCCTAACAGCAATACGCTGCAATTCATAGTAATATTAGCAGGGAATACGTTCTTAGAGTGTCCACGTTGTCCAGGCTGCATGTATTGCGGCATAACGGGCTTTTCATAAAACTTCATGTTATCTGAACAGTGCTTTACAAGTTCCTTCACGTCGCTGTCGCGCTGTAAATTCGTAGTAAATAATTATGGTTTTGGTTGTCTATTAAAAATACTAAGTATGTATTTTACAAATATCTAATAGTAAAATAAATTGCAACGCTACTACTCGTAACAAATGTGTTACTAGTATTTATTGTGAAACAAAAAGATTATTATTGTTATTATGTCGGTGATTATAATTTCAGTATACTAACTGCCTACTCCGCTGGACGTCAAACATTTTTGGTGTAGAAAAATATTATTAATCATAAAGAAATATAGCCTTTTTTCTCAGGAATAAAATAGCTTTCTACTGGTGAGAGAATTTTTAAAATTGGATCAGGTCTAGAGATTACCTACTTCTTACTAACAAACCTACAAACTTTGCCAGTTTGTAATATTTGTGTTTTGTACCCATTTAAAATAAAGTAGAATTCAATGCTATTCTAAGTTAATGGAACTGTTCCGTGATGTCACGTTACTGTCACAGTTTATTGCAGTTTCAGAATATAGGTCAGGTGAAACCTCTATTGAAACATTCAAATATTGAAATCAGTGTTGACTTAGGTCGCGTTCGCACTTTGTCGTAACGACAGATAATCGTATAGTTTTAAGTAAAGCGTATATATTTAAAAAGAGGTGTTCACATATAGAACGATACGGTAAACTGTCGTCTACAAATCGTTTACCGGTGACGACAGGTTCTCATGATAGTGGAAACGGCTAACACGACAGTCGTAAAACGATAAAAAATTGTCAAGACTAAACCGTGACAGTAAATGTAATTGTCGCGACTATATGTCATATCCACGCATCTTGAGTCGTTCGGCGAAAAATTCACCGCTAAGATACAGTAGGAACGTGGCCTTAAATCAATGTTTAAACTGTAATGGCCATGCAGCGTGTCACCGGGTCGGACGAACTTCAGCCCTCGAGTTCTGCAACATTCTTTCCTTATACATATATTTAAATGTCACGCTAAATTATATCCTCATGTTTGTGGAGCTCATGTTTAAGTTACAACAGCCACAGGACGATCTTTCAATGTAAGCAACTGTTGCCACAGTCGCCTCATGGATCCGACTGACCACTGGACCATCAATATATTTGATCCCAGCTGTCTCTTGAAGAGACTTGAGAGATTTGCAGTTGTTACGCATATTCAAAAGTCAATAAAGTGGATTTTTTGCAGTTTTACCAAGACCCCTTGGTTAAGGTACTTTTTAATAACGTGACGTGAATTTAAACTTATTTTAGAAATATTAGTGTTTGAACCAAAACCTTGTCACGCTAGTGTCTAAGCTGTACTGGGGCGAGCCAGCGTTGTGCTAGACGAGGAGCATTATGCAGCTTTGTTCGAGCTCACCTCTGGCGTCGAGAGCCATTCAACACGTTAGTGTTACGTCACAAGGTGCAGCTGCAAATTGTCTGCTTTATGCGCAACTTGTGTGGTATGCTGACCAAAGGAATAACTTAAGCTTTAAAGCTGACCTGAATGTAGTTTACAAAATTGGGTCCGGTTTTACAAAACTCGTTAACTAAACAAACGGGCGTTGATGTGGCTAGATGTTACACATTGCAATTTTGAATATGGTTGAGGCCTGAGGCATGACAGCGCAAGTATTACTGTTTTTTTTTTTAATTAATATGTACTTTTTTAAGTTTATCTAGAACATTACTGATACCCCATGCCTCGGAAAACACGTAGAAACCGTTGGTCGCGGTTGTCATTCGTAGATCCAGCGAGAGATTAGCCGCGTTAGGTTAGACTGGATCCCGACCCCAAACTAGTTGGGATAAGGTTGGGGAGACGATGATACCAACTAGTTAAGAAACCGTAGGGGCCCAACAGGGTCGCGGCCTAATGGGGCCATGGGTTCGAACTAGGAGTGGTTTTAGCCAGTAAAAGTTTGACAGTCCACCCAAAGGTGAGAGATGTCATTGGATGATTTACCAACTAAAAAACATCTAGTTTAGGATGTCGCAAAAATACTAATACAAAAACTACTAGAGGTGGAGTAGTTTTTCAGTGAACATAAAACGCGACAAGTCGCGCGGTGAGACCATCGCGCGGGTATGTTATCACAGATTTACGACATCGCGCTTTCACGAGCGGCAGATGTGTTTAACGAGGGCGCGACTCGCGAGTCGGATCGTGTGCGCCCGTCTTTATCACCAAACTTTGGATTATGAGTCGTAAGTGAATTTAACTAGAGTATTAGGGAGATAACTGTCGTGAAAAGGAATCACATGTCTTCTTACGATGGGAGACATGATGTAGACAAACAGCCGCAAACGTTGGTTTTTTAAATAATATCACTGCGTTTGTAATCGGTTTGAAATGTAGGTTATGGATGAAACTCATTAACAACTTATTTATTTACCAATTTCACTCATGTATAAAATAAAATACCATTTTAGGAATGATAATATTTACAAAATCTTCAGCTTTTCATCTCAACCTGACTATCTTTATTTCTTTTCTTTTATATAACAGTTGTGGCTCCTGACATCCATAGATCTCCCGTAAGTCGCTCCACATGCTTCTATCTCACACTTCCTGCATCCAGTTCGGTCTACATCGTTGGGTACATCTGTCTCACCATCTCTTTCTTTGTCTACATTGTTTTCTTTTGCGGTGTAATGGAGGTTAAAAGACAAAAAGTAGTAAAAAAACTATTTCTTAGTACTTTTTCAGACCAGTTTTATTCCGATTGCCCTAGATTGAGATCATAATTTTAGTCAAAAGACGTACACAGACATGGACCGGTCGTACGCGTCTCTCATTTTAACAACTACTTATAAAAACTCCAGCTATGAAAATTTTAAAACCGAATTAAACATTGATTACTTTCTTATTCATTGTCGGCAGCCTCTCACCCCTCTAGGACTGCGCAACAGTTCGTTGACTCCTCCACCTCGTAACTGACACGTAATCCGGAGTGCACTTAACTTATTACCCGCATATTCTCGCTCCATCGTTTTGCATATTATTCAGCTTCTTAACATGACGCCTGTTTTTCTCGGCTGCGCTAAGAAGAGCTGAGATAAAGAGTAATAGCGCTGCGGCATCGTCCATCAACTCTTATTGTTATAGCCATAGAAAAGCGTAACAAGTTGGTCTTCTCTAGCGGTAGGCAGGAGTCGCACAATGATGCGCAAGATTATTTAAATTATGATTGATTAGTTTTTGCCCGCAGCTTCGCCCGCGTACGTAAATTATAGTCTATGTCACTCAGGAATAAAGCAGCTTTCTATCGGCGAAATAATGTTAGCTATCGGACCTGTACATCCGGAGATTACTTCCTACAAACAAAGAAACGAATTTTACCTCTTTATTATCTTGCTGTAGATAATGTACGAGTAGATAGACTTTCCCCCAGATGGTGATCGATGACATGGTCAACGATGAATTATCTACGCTGGTCTTATACTTAATAATTTATTCTAAGTATAAAACAGCTTTTAAAAAACTGACTATTATAGTCAAAGAAAACATAAATATTAAGAAAGAAAAACATTTCCCGGAAGCTTTAAAGAATATTCTAACTTGAAACACTCCAACGATGGAATCGCATCAGGCTCTTAGGCACTAGCATCATTATTTTATTGAAGAGCTTTGAAGAGTCTATAGTCTCTAGACTCTCAGCATCGTAACTAGATGACTTTCTTTGTAGGTAGGCAGAGCTAACTTTATAGTAACATTTTTCCAAGACTGTACGACTCCCTGGACTTGCAACTACCGCACAAGGTCACCATTATTAAACAACATTGTACGTGTTTCGTGCCCAAATCATCAGAGTAAGACAAGGCACTTCTTTTTATAGTGAAGTAAAACTCGGAGGTGCTCGTTTACCTAATTTTATTTCGAGGCTCGCAGTAAAAGTGGTGAATAGATTGACACGTAACGACCTGTCCCCTGGCCCCGAGCGCTGTTGCCACCGCGCGGCAGCCCTGTTGCCGTCTCCGAGCGCGAGGCTTGAGGAAATCATTGCCCTTTTATTTTATAACGGAGGAAATGGGTGCTTTATGGCGAGATGGTAGCTGTGAGAAACGTGAGGGTGAAAACGATTTCCTAACCTTATCTTCACCCTTTACCCCCGGATCCATACTCGTGCGTACCTGCCGTAACCCAGTGAAAGTTGGCTAAAAACTGTAGTTATATAGCCTGGTGTGGTAACACCTACACATAATGTTGCTGTAAGTGGTTTTACAAAGTTATTTTAAACATTTTTAATTACAAAAGCTCCTGTAAATCACGTAATGCTGAGTGAGTGGCGCGCCGTGTACCGCGCCGCAGTTCACACATTGTTCCTAACGGATATTACCGGCACGGGCGGGGTGATCGCGCCGCGCACGGCACACACACAAAACTTCACGCGCTTTGTTGTTAAGTATGTTTTTATAACGTATCGAGAGGAACTTATGTTTTTCTGTTCAATTTATAATCATATGTTATTTCAGGTAAATATCCGCCCACAAGGTTATTCTGAATATTGAAGGCGGGTTGAATTTAATAATTACTTGGCAGAATTTTTTAGAAAATCTCATAGCAGGTGATTTTTTCTTATTCTGTGAAGATTAGAATTGAAACAAATCAAAATGGTTAAAAGACGGACTCAATTGGTACGTTTTTATTTCAACATTTTGTTCACTGACGATTCGTACACAGTTAAAAAGATTAATTGATTTATTTTATTCAGCCTTATTGCGGCCTCTCTAAATCAAAGGGGAAAAAGAAACGCATGAATATCTCTTGGCATTGTGCTCCATCTTACAAATCCTCGAGGATGCTATAATGTTAAATTGATCATCTAAAATATTAAGCCTTTTTTCGTTTTCTCATGACTAGAGACAACTTAAAACGACCAAGAAAATAAGTGTAAGTGAATCAGGCGGCCCTGTTGTATCTGTAGCGCAAATAAACGGAGGGAAGCTTACTTTTATGATGTTTGTGTAAATAAACCTCTCGCCTCGACTGTTACCGAGCGAAATAAAACGATTTATTATCGACTTTAGTGCATTACTTATTACTTTTCAGTTTTTTGTTTGTTTTCCTAAAAAAGCTATCATCAACATCATTTCAGCCGGAAGGACGGCCACTTTTAGACTAGGCCCACCCCCAAATATCGCTACAACGAACGGTCCATCTCACAAAAAGTCTTATTATATTTGAATGCAATAACAAAACCCCGTTTTTTTATGTATAGGAATAGCTAGATAAATCACTGGATATTACTAATTTCACAACAACATACAAAAACAAATTTAAATTTGTACATTTCCGGTTGCGACATAGGTATTTGTCATGATCTTAACAAGTGAGCTACAGAATCACCAAAGCACCGCCGCGTCGGCCTCTTCTCACTAGTTTTGTTGCCCGTTACGAAGCATTAGACAGACCAGGCGATATCCCTATCTCGAGCCATATTGTCGCTTAATGCTCGATAAATATCGAGGTGGCTCCTTTTTCACTCTATACACAGATTCATACATTCTGTAACTGAAGCCAATTGTAATCTAAGTTGACGGCTCCGACAATACTCGTTTTTCACACACTGTCAGTGATGCTGGAACAATGAACTCACAAGTAGCGCAACATAAACGACCGATAATGTTCTGTGAGCCGGCTGCCGCGTGCCGCGTGCCGCCTCCGCTCGTATTATGCGACCTGTTCGAAACACATGGAAACAATATTATTATTTGTTTGGAATTATTGTTGTACGACAGGTCAATATCAAAGCGTTGCGGTAAATCTTAAACAAATATGAGCTCATCAGTATGAGGGCCCCTAAGCCCCGCCTAGAGTTCCTCTGCGCGGCTTGGACGATGGATTCGTTTTGATGTGCTGATCCACTATTTGCGAATTTAGTAATCGTGACAAAATTCTTTATAATAATAATAATATTTTTTTCAATAAGACAACAATATGATGCACTGCCGAAACTACAGGCAGTATTATACTTAGGAGCAGGAAATTGTGCACATAAATTTGTTCAATGACGTAGGTGAACGAAACGAGGATCTTTCAAAATTCACCCTCTACGGCGACGAACAGGAAGTCCAACGTTTGTACCTATTGGAAAATCTACTTTCATGCAGGCAAATGTCACAGTGACAACGCTCAATTTTAATTAACGACTTTTTATATTAATTTTCGTCTTACGGAGGTCACACACACACGTTAGAAGCTGCATATACAACAGTAAAAAGCTATGGTGAACAAATGGTCGAGTACAGAAGCAAAGATAAACGACAGAAGTGTCTCAACAAATCGATACAGATAAGGAAAGGGTTGCTGTCTATGAAACAATGAACAACAAAAATATTTGCTTTGATTTAATATGCGCAAACAGTCGGGAGCGTCCTCGATCGGTCGCGCGCTGCGGAGCGAGCGGAGCCGGTGGAGCCAGCGAGCGGAATCTGAAAGCTTCGCCAGGAGCTATTGTGGCGCTGTCCGAGTTGCTAATGAACGTGTCGGCTCATGAAAAAGATCTGTCGTGTCTCTCACAATGGACCTTAGATTTGAATGTTCCTGTGAACGGCGCGCCGCCGCTCGCCGCGCGCCGCCGACTCGTTAGCAAATCATTCGCTCTTTGTGTTATGTTTGACAAGTTGACAGTATTTTTGTTATGCCTATGCTTATTATACGCTAGTTAGGCAATTTTTTTGTTTATTTTGACAGTTTCTAAGGTGTCTGATTTTAAGTAAGCGAGAAAAAACACAAAAACAAACACAGATAGGTACCTAATGGTACAGTTGCAAAACTGTGCACTAAAAATAAAACAATATCAAATATTGCTCCTTTATTGCCTATTATTGATACATAATACCATCTTAGAGAAACCGCTAAAACGGTTATTTCGAAAAAGATTAATTGTAAAATAGAACTGCAGGTATGTCTAGGTGTCCGTACTCCACTCCTAGCGAGAGAGATAATGATAACGAGCGCCACGCAACGTTTGTTTAACTTGTATTAAATATAACAAACAAAGGAATTCGCTTACTACTCGTACGAGTATTATATTAACGTGCGGACGCTGTACTACTATCGTTACGAACTTTGTTTGCATAAGTTCTCTCTCCGAATGATTTAACAATATTTTTCGACGAACCTTGTTCAACGTTAAATTTAATGTTTTTAATACAGCATGTTGAGAAATTAATTTGATTTTATAAAATTTGAAACAAAGATCACACATTACCAATTTTGGCAGGCACGGTGGTAATTTAAATCTTTGGTTCAGCAACAGAATGTTTTTTTCAATACACTTATTCGAAAACCCGCTCTTTATCCCACTGTTTTTAGGTACGCAATAGAATTTCTACCGTGAGAAAAGTGCGCGTTCTCTCCCCGTCACAATGTCGTGACTTACATTTATCGTATAACGAGTCGCTGGTTAACCCCCGTTTTGTTAATTTCTTCGTAAGTGTATTGAAAAAGTCTTTTGGTACACGTGCTTTGTCACTGCAACTCTCACCTACGGCTCGTGCGAATTCCGCCTCGGTTGCAATGACAAACTTTCTGCACTAGTACCAAATTTTTTTTTAATGAAATAAACCAGTGCTTGACTGTGATCCCACCATATGGTAAGCAGTGATATAACTGTTGATAGTGATACGCTCTAGTTTAATTATCTTATAACTGTGTTGTTATGTTCATTGAGTGTTGTTGTAATAGTGTTGTTATTTGTTGTGTGCAGAGGGGCAGCCGGATGGCGGCGGCGGGCCGGGCGGCACCGACCCCGACGAGGACGAGCCGCCGGGCTGGTGGGGCGACTGCGTCAGCGCCTGCCCCCCGCCCGTGCAGGAGCTCTGCACATCTAACCGATTTGACAACCTACACGTAAGTCATAGACATTAAGATATTGTTAAATAGATATACCTACTATTTCTAGGTCTCAAGGATCGAGATGTATTATGTTATTTTTTCTACTACTTACATCTACATTGACTCTTTCTTAATAAGTGATAAATGACATCCGATTGTCCAGTCAGTCAGTCAGTTGACAGAAATCAATCGTCATGCGGCGTCTAGAGGCTAAGTAGTCAAGTCCCCA
Source organism: Mythimna lalbum (assembly GCA_949319445.1). Classification (NCBI taxonomy): domain Eukaryota; kingdom Metazoa; phylum Arthropoda; class Insecta; order Lepidoptera; family Noctuidae; genus Mythimna; species Mythimna lalbum. Next base: position 694,944 of record OX439344.1, on the reverse strand, counting down.
GAGATCTCTGCCACCGCTGATGACGGCTATTTGGACATCACAGAGGCATAGGATAGAACATCGGCAAACAAAATTCTTCATATTTTAAAAGGGATGCCCGCGTAATTATAATTTTTGAGGGCTACTCTGGCGGTTTCACCTTTTTTTTAATTGATATGTCTAAACCAGTGCTTAACTGCGATCCCACCTGATGGTAAGCAGTGATTCAACCGTTGATAGCGCATTAATTTATTAAGAGCCTATTTTAGTTTAAAATGGAAGTCAGATCTCATCAAATCATGAACCGACAAATTACCTTCAAGCCCGTGTAACACAGGATTTTAATGTAGGACTGATATCAAATGTCCAATATACGTCGCACTGAAAGCATGATTAGCTAGTAATTAATTATCCGCTCGTCGAATTTAACCTGATGCGTCCGAATTGCAATTACCTTCAGTTCCACTATTAATGTTTAAACTTCAGCACATATTCCTGTCATAATTATTCAATCACGTAGACCAGGTACCTACCTACGTCATTACAAATTCCCGCGCAATTTCAAATAGTATTAAAAACAATGAGCTACATAATATTGAATGCCTTGTGTATAATATGGTGCTGTTTACGAGGCATATTTTCATCGCCGAGCTACTTACAATCCATCAACTTGTCTCGATGAACGGAGTTAATATAAATATATAGACGCTAAATTTAGATGCAGGGTATATATATTTATTTATTTATTAAGAATAATTGAGTATTAACTTCAAAAGTGCTGAGGTCCCCATTTAACTAATCAGAATCATTTATTCGTAAACATAGGTGTTAATTATATACAAGATCTTAAAAATTAGGTAGTGCGCTATGTTTTGTCAGTTGACATACAAATTATTAAGAAAAAATAAATACCACCTATGTTTACGAATAAATGATTTTGATTCTAAATAACTAAACTACATAATTGTAATGTCCAGATATCTCCGGAAAGTTGTGCTCTTAGAACGTTGTGCTATTGGATAGATGTATGGAACTATTATGACAACTACAGTGCGCTCCAGACCATGTGTACCACACCACACCACAGTGTACCACACCACAGTGTACCACATCACAGTGAACCACACCACAGTTTGATATTGACAGCACCCTCATACGTAGGTAAGGGTAATGTTCGTATTGAAGCGTTCCAATTGATATGCTGACTGTACTCAGTGAGTCAATCATAGGATTTCAGAATTAATTGAAATGCGAGTGGTTCGTGTACATTACTGGCCAAACATGATTGTTTGATCGAAGGTGCAATTATATTAATATGATATAAGGTTTACTTTGGACTGCAGACTCTGTTGTGTTTGTATGCACTTCATTATAAATATCCATAATAATCTATAGGTATATATATCTACTTTTTATAGAGTAAAAAAATCCGATTAACGCCTAACGGCTTTGGATTACGAGTTCAAATTTTTGACTGCTTTTTTTTAGGTGGGCAAGCATCCAGTCGCTTCACCCGCTAGGGTGTGTGTGAGTGCGTGTCAGACTTTTATTGACTAAAACCATCCCTGTGTCCTTTAGTTGCCTTTTGCGTTCTAGGACTACGGGTTTCCTTTTTAGAAAATCACAGTCATGTAGCCCTAGTGCTTATATGTCTTTCTGGACGCTTGCAGTTTGCTGACAACCGTTTCTTTTTCTTAGCGTATCGATAGCAAAACTAGTTAAATTCCTTGCTTGGCCCAGAATTCGGCCACGGCAATTCCGTCCGCTGATCAACAACAACTCTTTGAGGTGCGAAACTATGCACTGTCGACGACTCAGGTACACATCACATCAACACTGTACTTCTACTAGAGGTTTTCCAAACACTTCCAACAGAGTGGGTAGGAAAGAGGTACCTAAGTTATAGGATCAACTCTATCTCAAAAACAACGGCGTTAACACATTAACTTTCCCCATTGTCACCTAATTAGAGGGCACGCCAGTGCCCCCACCAGGGCGAGCACAAAATTGGCACGGCCGCAACATCCTTTTCCCGAAACAGTTCAGGCCATTTTCGATCGCCTATGCCTTTGTTGAGTATAAAACTAGAAGCCTGAATTTTCAGTAACCATGCAAGCAATTGTATAAACACGGTATATTTCAAATTTCATTCATTTTGAACTTGTGTGTTATGTATATCACAAGTCATACGAATTATAATAAATTAGATTGTTCAGTTCGATTGCCAAGTCAATCTAGATCATTGAGGTCCCTTAAATTAACCGACTTGGTATAACATGGATCCCACAACTTTTTACGGTACAACTGAGTTGCGTGCCTTGGTTTTTTACAAGTTATGTTTTTGATTACATAATTATTTCAGTATAATCCTCTAATATCAGAAACCACATAACGTGAATTAATTGTGGCACGTGGCGACAGCTTGTTTTGTGTGACTGTCTCCAATACGACTGCCCTCCATAGAGGACGCGTCCTCTATGGAGGGCAGTCGTACTCGAGACGTTCATGGGTCACAAGATCTCACCGGACAGATTAAGTTCGGCAGGATCCCACCGAATTCAAGCAGAAGAAACGCACGGGTGTCGCCATTGTGCGGACCGTCTGGAGGACACGATGGAGGTGGGCCCCGATTGGACCTCTCGCGCGTCGGGTCCGCGTTCAGGTCATGGTCCTGAACGAGCAAGAGTGCCTATTCCTGGCTTCCGGCATATCGCGCGGTGGTCGCCTACTTCAGCGAATCAGTAATGATAGCGAAATAGACGGCCGCACGCTTGGCGGAACGGACACCCTCATGCCTCAGCTGCCGAAAGCCCGACACTGACCACCAGCCACTATAACCACGGGCTTCCGGACGACGAACAATGGGTAGCCCGACGTCTGACCGTCCGGTAACCGTCTGCACCGAGCTCGGGCGGTCAATCGCCGCAGGGAGTTTCTGAAAAGGAGGCTCGCGGTCCCAGAACGTAAACAGCGGCAACAGATAGACACAGATGTAGTTTTAGTGAGTAAAAGTCTGACACGCCCTCCCAATCCACCCTACAGCGGTCATTATATAACATAAGTAGGTCCACCATCTACAAAAAAGTGAAATTCAGCCCAAAGGTGGTGTGAATTTATTAGTCCGTTGTAATCAAATATACGAATTTAAATTTAGTTGATGAGGTACGTTATCATCGTTTCGGTTGAATGCACAGAAAGCTGCCTGATTACAATCTACATTATACATCACCCAATTCTCGCTGTTCTCAAGTAATGACATTGTTTTAGCCCCGATTGACATCACACTATAATAAAAAGCCTAGTTTTTAAGTTTGTTTGATATTACTTCTTCACACTCGAACCGCTGAACAGATTTTAATGAAACTGAAATGTCGTCATGTCATGGAATCTACAATCTGTAGAAGTTTTTAGTTGTGCGCGCATCACGTAAAATGTACGAAATCGATATTGATAACTTTTATACATTAAAATTGTGTGTAACTTGATATATTACTTAGGCTTTGTTTCATCGCAATTGGTTGATATAGAAAGATATTGACTGTTAAGCGGTACGAAATTCACCGGGTCACCTATTGATACTTTGTTATCCCAGGAATAGGTATTATGTTCCCTAGGGATAGTAAAAAATAATAAGTAGACAAAACTACTCTAAGTAAGAGTTGTTTCAAAACTGGGCCTGCAATCTATTTCCATGTGAACGAACAAGAATGGTATTCCCATCGCGATGATATTTATTATGAAACAACACGTCTAGTGAAGATGCTACAGAATTCTCATAAATCGCGTCACTGACCTCCCTGAAAAAAAGAATGTAACAGCCAATAATTTCAGTTCTAGTAATTTTACTACTATAATAACTCCACCTGCCGCGCGTTCAGCTCGCTTGGCCGTGGCTCGTAAGGCTGCGCTCAGACGGCGCTACTCGCACGCCCGCACCGCGCTACACCGCAAATTCCAGAATTCCGCCAACAATTTAATCACAGCGCTTAATTTGTTTGCAGTAACAATGTCACTAGTTATTGGGCTCCCTTCTCGTTAACTTTACGACTTCTGTTTTCGTTTTACTGTAATTTGAATACGTGGATGAGAATTGTGTTTTAATTCACTTGTCTGCCGTTTTAATAAAAAATTAGTCAGTCTGTTAATATTTATAAACTAGTGATGGAGATCGTTTGTTGAACTTTTGAACGCCGATTGAGGAGTGTCTGAAACGCGGACAAGTGAAAACATTTTAAAGCGTTATTATATTAGTTTCTCTGTTCAGTGTCAGAGGCATCTCGACTCATAAAGAGAGAGTGCAATAGAGAGGTAAAATTAAATCCTCAAATACATTAAAGGACAAAATGTCCCCAACAAGACGCGAAACATTACCCTGTGTCCCCAACTTGTCACCCAAAATTTTACAATGCTTTCACGCGACGCCAGACGTTGGATAAATTAATAGCATTATGCGTGATGTTGGGGGACATTTTTGTCCCTTAATGTATTTGAGACTTAATACGCGCATCCTACGCACGCCGCGTCTGGTCCCGACACTTAGCGCAAGAACTACACTCCCACTATCAAGAAGCAATCCCAATTTAACGCTAGAACAACAATGTAAACGTCTGCGAGTGTTTCGCGCCCGATAAATTTCTTCTGGGCCTCCACAGTTGTTCACTGGCTGAGTAAATATTTAGTTGAAATTAAAATAAAGAGCACTCTTTCTCGCGCCTCTGGCGAGACCTGCGCGCCTGCTCACCCGTGCTGCAGCGGATGCTCTGAAACTGTCCAGATGAGGAAAACCGTCGTGTTCTCCCTACTAGGAACAATGTTGTAATATTAATAACGTCTTCGGTGAGCTGTATTGCACAGACTCCGCGTGAGTGATGGCAAATTCTAAAAATATTCGCTCAATTTGAGTAATATATCATGACGTCACAGTAACAAGTGTAAACATCACATTCTTATCTTTTTTAACGGGAATTTTGTGTGAGATTGTGAAATAATTTGATGCATGGTGTTAATGTCAATAATCACTGAAGCGGTTCAGTGACGTCACAAGAGCGTCTTGTATCTTGAGGATGCGAGTTCCTAGGTTCAATTAGCCACCACCAGTCTATGAATAAAAAAAATAAACTATGTCTTGGTCTACTGCCAGTGAAACATGCCTCCAGACTGACTCCATTTTACTGTTTTCTGTTAAAATCGTACCCATAGAAGAAACCTTTTCAATACAAATTGACGGACGAACAAATCCCGCTCGTATTTGATATAAACCACGTCGTAATGGCAACAGGCGCATCATCAGACATTAGTATCTTTTACGGTGCCTGTAGATCACGCTCAGGTACACGCCACGCTAGCGTCACTCACTCCGCGTGGCGTGGTCTGACGCGGCATCACCCGCTGACTACCTGCACTGAAGTCAAGTCCTTGATAGTGGAGACAGTGTATTAATAAATAAAGAGTTGTTTCTTTTGAATGGAGAGCTGTAATTCAGGTTTCACATTAAAAAGTCAACTAAATGTTGCTGACAGAATACCTTCCATATAAATTTTTGTTTGTTGTAAAGATATTTCGCTACACCGGCGTTTAGACTGTTTTTAACATCGTGTGGTCTTAATCACGCGTGCGGGATTCCCCTGAACGAGTAACCTCCTACAAATATCGATTACAAACAAATATTTATTATAACGCATGGAATACACACGCGGAAACGCGTTTTTTTGCATTGTCAAATTTTCTGCATGCGGAGCAATTCCGCAATTTTGATGAAATCCGCACGATATTAAAACACCCTTAGTTTTTTGTTTAGTAGTTTGAGAGCACTCTTAGACGAGCAGACGCAATGTATCACGTGTCACAGACTAATGAGTCCGGCGAGACTTCATTTATCACCAGAGAGAGACAGAGAAGCCTGCTCGCCATCGCTCGCCACCGCCGGCCACGCGACATATGTCACAATAATCGGTTGAGGGGATTTTAATTAAGCCACTTGCTTTTCTCGGCCTTTGTCATAATTTTGAACAATTACCTAAACAAAGTGTAATGTTAAATGCGCAAAACCTGAAAATAGTTTGATCAGAATAACGAGCAGAATCAATTAAACCACTTTTTAATGTAGATCACATTTTTCAGAAAAATCTTCATTAAACATGTCACCCTGTCTATTTATGAATAGGTCAAGCCATCACGTGCGCAAACCTCCTGAAACAGGTAAACAAACACAAATGGTTGTAGTCCAATCAAATTTCTCATACACGGGATACTAAAAGTTATTATGTCCATGCAGATATTAATTTTAAACAAACTGAAATTGCACATAATATCTTGTATTTTTTTTTAATGTTTTTTTTTCTCACAGCATTATGTCCGTTAAATTAAAAATCATTTGTGTTCGGTGTTACAAGTTGTATACATAAGTCCTCTACATTATGCCGTCGTTACCGATACTTCATATTAGCTTCTTGTGAAGATGAATCTGTTTCTCCAGGTGAGATTTCACCCTTAAAATATACACTCTCAAGAAATAACAGAATATACTTTTCAAGCTTACTGTGAACTCAGTATACCCGTAACAAGCTCCTATCTGACTCTTAAAATTTTTGTTTTGTTTGTAATTTTTCCTTGAAGAGCTAAAAATATAATATTTCATCCAAATATCAAATCTCTTTGAAGAGAAATATGTCAGCTGAATCTTCGGGCCGTAAGCTTTTAATGAAAAATGTTTGGTTGACGCTCCCAATTGTTTGCGAGGAGTTCGACCATAGGCGGCTGGGTGCTTGGGCCCAAGTACTGGTGCCGGCTCAGGAACCACTCCGGGATTGATGGATGTTAGGATTATGGTTCAGCTACATCGTCGTATTCTTTAATCTCAATACGCGGACGGATAAGCAAGCTTTGAAACACGTCTTGGTGAAAGGTCCAGTTCCGAAGTGTCAATACTGCAATCAATACAAACATAAGAGAGAGCGTTTCGCCTTAATTACGAACCATTCAACACACAAATATCCTCAAAGGACGAGATATGTGTAGCTAGTTGTTCAGAGGTAGGTCGTGCTGTCGCGCGCACCCGAACCCTAATTGTCCGTTAAACATCACTTATCTTGAATCCCGATCGTGAACTTATTGTCACTCAATAGGAGTTCCGTTTCCACGCATAAAATTAGCCTCCCTCCCCCTCCCGCTGAACTGAAGGCCCTCGTCGCCCGCTCTTCTTTATCGAAGTAATCTGCTTGTTTGTATCTACGAGGTGACAACTTTGACGACGCTCACAAAGCTATCTAAGATTTTTCTGGGAAAAGATTTAAACGACAAATTGGTTACATTATGAAAGATTTCTGAAGTACTAGGGAAGAAAGTGAAAAAGAAAGAAAGGAATCAATTTGTGTGTTGGGGCAATGTCGAGGCGAGGGAATCGGGTCATTGTGACAGCGGCGCGTCCGACTTACAATAGCAGTCGACACGCGCTCCCGCGTCTACTACACACAAACAATGACGTTTTGAACACAATGTAGCGAAGCCTTTGTCAATAATCCGGGGACAATTGACTAGAAATATTGTAAACTGGGGAAAGAAGAAACAGAGCTTAGGATTTTTCATGTTATTTCCAGCTCAAACAATTGAACCGATTCCGTATCGCGCAAGGCTAGAGTAGCTTGCATGACTACTCATAAAGGAGTCTGCCCACTACACTACAGTTCTTACATGACTACTCATAATTCTAGCCACTAGGTCCTTGTGTTACCGATCAACACCATCGCGCGCCATCGGCATCAGGGGCACGTGATGGCGTTTTGTCGGTGAGCATACGGGTTTGAGAGACATGAACACATACGGGTCGGTACGAGAAACATGGGTTTCATTTGCGGTACAACCGCATATAAAGACTGTTTGTTCTACACCTATGTTTCGTATAGTCATAATTATTATTTTAAATCTTTCACAGGCATAAATGTAAGAGTTTGGGAGGATGTTTGTTAAAGGAATGGATTTTATTGAACAAGATTTGATAAAACTTTACAGCACTTCGCTTCATCAGAATAACATATAGGCCAATATTTTTTTATGGAGGGTAGTTCTAATTCTAGCCAGTCATGGAAAGATACGGTATAGAGGGCAGAATCTTTATGAGGGGCATACACACCAGCCGCTGGCGCCGACACCGGCGAGGATCCGCATGAGCCTCGTGCGCGGAGAGCGACATGCGGCGCGGCGGCGCGGCGGTGAGCCAACAGAGGCTTACGGTGCGCCGCTAGACGACAACAACAGAATATGCTCCGCAAGCCCGCTTTGTGCTGGCTTCAGTAAACAGTGCCGTGGATACGGACACGTCATCTACACTAATATTATAAAGTTGGTATTTTTATATGTTTGTAATGAATAAACTCAAAAAATACCGTGCCGATTTCAAACATTCTTACACCATTATAAAGCTACATTTACCCAGAGTAATATAAGCTATACTTATTGCCCGTACAAAGTCACTCAAACAAGATATTGTGACATTTGTTGTAAATAAAATATTTGAAGCGACGGATTGAAGTGACAAAAATAACTTTGAACCTGAAACAGAGTGAACGTTAAAAAACTGAATTTCTACTGCCACCTTTTACGAACAGTAATGTTAGCGAAGGAGATGGCCGCAAATGCCTGGGGTGTCTCACGTGGCCTCTCACGTGAGACACCCCAGGCATCGGGAGTCGCTGTGTGGTCGCCCGCCACGTTAGGGCCGGGCTTGCGAACAATGAGCAATGGGTTGCTTGTCATCCAGCCGTCTGGTAATCATTGAGTCCGAGTCAATGACGGCGCGTAATGCTACAAGTGCGCCTCAAAGAGATGTCAGCTGAACCAACAGGGCCGATGCCCGCCAGGGCCGATGCCCGCCAGGGCCGATGCCCGCCAGGGCCGATGCCCGCCAGGGCCGCGAGGCATATCTGAAAAGGATTCGCGTGAAGTGACGCAAAGGGCAACTGAAAGACACAAGTGAGTTTTAGTCATAAAAGTCTGACACACCCTCTCGTTCTAGAGTAGGAGAAATCATCAAATAATATCCCAACTTCAAAAAATAATACGGTACGACATATTATCTGCGTAAACTTATTCTAATATCACGGAGTTATGGATCACATGACAATCCTCGTTGGCTACAGCTATTAGGCTAGCAGTGATTAAATTATCACTGAATATTAAGTGGGGTTGCCGACGATTAGTGCTCCATTGTCACCCTTAACGATTAGCCGTTTGAGGGGAACCGGCTGTTATAATGGAGTTGGGATACAGCCTCACGTTCATGCACATTGTCATCTATCCTATTAGAATTTCATGTTACTCTATCTTATCAACTCCAGCAGAAGATAAATATCCGTACCGCCATCCAATCAGAGTAAAGCAAAAGAAAACATTCTATGAAAAGAATCACATCGATATCGTCCGGCACTTAATGAATCAGGTCCATTATCTCTGGTCCCGCCGGGTTCCCGGCGGATTCAGTGAACGGCGAACACACTCACACCGAATGTGGAGGAAGAAGTTTCAAACGAGTTGGGAAACAAAGCAAACTGTAAAAGTCCTAATAACGATATTGCTCGTAGCTTCTGTGTTGCTCTACATTTATTGAATTTCTTAATTTTCTCAATAGTATACTCGTAGACGAATGAATAAAAAATAAAAGTACTATCACGAGCACGGAAGCGATGTTTTTTTTAACAATAGCTAAAGCTTGTCTGCGATACCACCTGATGGTAAGCAGTGATGCAATCGTTGATGGTAAGGAGCAGTATATGAGCCTATTTACTTTAGCCTTGAAGACACCCTTAGTTATCATATGACTCAATATAAGCAAAATTGATCGGAAAAAAAAACCTATTTGTAGTGCAATAAGCTTATTCATATGCAATTACCCATACGTAACGGTTTCAGTATTTCGTAATAATTTTTTCAATACACTTGCTCATAAAGTGACTCTTATTGCACTGTACTTAGGTATATAATGGCACTTGTTACCAAACTGTGAAATTTTGATTACCATTACGCACTAGTTCTATATTCTATAATATAGTTACAACCTTATTGTTCAGCCTCTCCACCGCCATAATTTTATTACATTTATCGTGTCAGGATGGGTGCAGGTCGTCCCCCACGAGAAAAAATAATGGACACGCATATGAAAACAGAACGCATATGAAAACAGATTTTTACCGCCACAAAAGTTTACTAGTTTTACAGTTATTTTATTTACAAGTGTATTGAAAAACGTCGTATGATACATGTGAGTAATTAGTGATTGCCGTTCTCGGCTCTCTTAAGACCCTCGCCATGGCTCGGGCCTAAATACCGCCTCGACGGTAATCAATAACATTACACACTTATATCATAATGTACTATTTTTTCATCTCCGGTAGTCATTCGTTTCTAGTTATTTATCTTCGTCATCAACAGCGGTGGGTCATGACACCAACCACTGTTGTGTCGAGGTGGTAGTGCCGGGGGTATATTTTTTTAATTTTTTTTATTGTTAGGCTTGCGTTTGATCACCATCTCACCTGATGCTAAGCGATGGTGTGGTCGACGATATGCGTCTTTTTTATCGTCAGATAGGAAATTGAGAGGGTGGTAAAGAGGTGACTAATAATATTTATTCTTTACTAGCTTTTGCCCGCGCGGCTTCGCTCCCGCTCTTCCTACTCTACCCTACTCTACCCTACTCTACCCTACTCTACCCTACTCTACCCTACTCTGCCCTACTCTACCCTACTCTGCCCTACTCTACCCTACTCTACCCTACTCTACCCTACTCTACCCTACTCTACCCTACTCTACCCTACTCTACCCTACTCTACCCTACTCTACCCTACTCTACCCTACACTACCCTACCCTACTCTACCCTACTCTACCCTACTCTACCCTACTCTACCCTACTCTACCCTACCCTACCCTACTCTACCCTACTCTACCCTACACTACCCTACCCTACTCTACCCTACTCTACCCTACTCTGCCCTACTCTACCCTACTCTACCCTACTCTACCCTACTCTACCCTACACTACCCTAATTTTTTTTCCATAAGAACCTTCTCCTCACAATAACAATCAAAACAAAAAAAAAAACAGCCAAATCGGTCAAGCCGTTTTCATGCCAAGTCGTGACAACGGAAAACGGGGGTCATTTTTATATATATAGATAGATAGACTAGTACCTGATACTAGTTGTTCTGTCAATTCTTGCAAACATAAGCTATCCAAGACAACTTCTTCCAAAGTTCAAAACATGAAGAAAGTAAATAGTAAAGTCAGCAGTAAATATTTTTCTATAAACGCAAGACGATTATTGTACGTCGCAAGTTTATCGTCAAACAAAGCTCGTCTGGAGATGTTGTGAAGCGATGAGTGACCGCTACCCAGCTGTTCCCCACCTGTTGCATGTCCGTGTTTGTTCGCGATCAAGTGACAACTTTAACTCGTCGTCTAATGACGTCATAAACGCTCGGAAAAACTGTCATGATGAAAAGAACTTGAGACATATATTTTGCAAATGTACCTTATATTAAACAAAGAACACGAAAAATAAAGACTCTGGGCTGGCTTTACCTCGATTGTCATACAACGTGGCGATGTCGCCAGTCTTTTGGGCACACTTCCAGTCGACAGATGAGGAAGAATTTTTGACGCCTTATTTTAGATAGGAGTTAGTCTATTTATGTAGTTTTAATTATATAAGTGTTTGTATTATGTTTAAGTAATAATAATTAACACACAGATTTTACTTGATAAACTTGTTTCAACTCAAAAAGATGATGAACAATGATAATTTAAATTAATCAATACTTTAGGTAAGTTTTTTTAATAAAAATTCTTCAATAAAAATGTAAAAAACTACTTCTAGTTAGGTTCAAAATATTTCGCAACATCGGTAACGGGTAAAATAAAGATTTCTTTTTCAAATTCAGCTCCTTTTCAATTTAATTGCCAATAACTTTTATTTACATCATGGCATCAGTTGTTTATATATCATACTAGAATTTGAATTTAATGGACATATTTTTTCTATAATGGGCGCCGACAGTGTGGTACATTTTTTATACCATTTGCGTCCAAAGTCAAGTGATTATCTGAAGACTATAGTTAAAATTTGAAATAAACACATTTTCCTTTAATATCTTTAAGTTTACGGTAAATATTATATAGCACATGTATTCAGCAGTAATCTATATATATAAAAGAAAGTCGTGTTTGTTACAACACTTATAACTCAAGAATAGCTGTACAGAAATGGCTGAAAATTGGTGGGTAGGTAGCTTAGAGCCAGGTGACGGACATAGGATACGGTAGAGTAGGGTAAAGTAGGGTAGAGTAGGGTAGAGTAGGGTAGAGTAGGGTAGAGTAGGGTAGAGTAGGGTAGAGTAGGGTAGAGTAGGGTAGAGTAGGGTAGAGTAGGGTAGAGTAGGGTAGAGTAGGGTAGAGTAGAGTAGGGTAGAGTAGGGTAGAGTAGGGTAGAGTAGGGAAGAGCGGGAGCGAAGCCGCGCGGGCAAAAGCTAGTATAGAATAAATCTGCTTATTCCAGCTTAACTTATCGTCAAAAAAATAGATCTTTCACGTGATGTGAGAGAGAGATCTTTATTTTTTGTATTGCCGAAAAAAAGCGGCAGAAGTTGGCTAGTGTCCAAACACCATAAAAAGTAAGGACTACCGGTGAGGATAGGCACATTTACTGACATTGATAGTAACCCAAAATCTGCTCGACCAATCAGCAATAGCCAGAAGGTCAGCATTTAGTATGGAGATGCAGTTATCAAGTTCCTCAAATCCAGCTTGCGCGTAGGGCTGTAGGTCATCAGCATACAGATGGAAAGACAAAGAAAATAAGAGTGGAGGAGTATACCGCCTTGTGAAACGCCGGTTCGTAGGTTGCAGAAAATTTCTGATCAGAACGTACCGCTTGTTGACATTCACGAATATATGATGAGAACCAATCCCGCGCCAACGAAGAAACCCCAATTTGAGGCAAGATAGCCAGAATGATGTCGTGATTACATTTTAACACGTAGTTGTCAAACAACTCATTAAAGGGTTAGTGAGTTGGAAACATGCAGGAAGTCCTGCTTTGTCACATGCGACCGCAGCCGGGCGCGGTCGAGCGGCGGCGGTGGCGGCAGCGGCTGAACTCAATTATAGTTGCTCACTTACATGCCAGTTACGATTGCCCACAGCATTTGCAACTGCTGCGGTCAACTATAAATGTTATTCTCTCTTGAAAGATTTACCACAGGTAGAAGACTGATATATATCAGCATTGCACGACTTAAAGACATATCTCAGAACACCGACTAAGTACTTAACTCTTAAAGACGTCAAACTCTCGTAAAACTGAATCTAATCGCAACCGGCTTACACGACAAAGTTCCGCTCAGCTCTGTTCAAACAAACTAGATCCCCTTCAATCATATCGCGACTTACCATCTTCGACAAGGTTTTAGCGCGGAACACATTTAACAAGTTTACAACCTTGTCGCAATACGGAGGCGGGAGGTAAGGAGGATGGATTTGGCAGGAGCACGCCAGGCGCCTGACAGCCTGATCCCGAGCCTCGATGAATGTTTTTCATGATGTTGGGAAAATCCGCGAATTTGAAGTAATGTAGCAACGAAATAGGATCACTGTCTCCTTGGCGCTCAACTTGAATAGATAATGTGTTTCCAAATTCGAGATCTTGTTATCTTTACTATGTCAAAACCATTATATATTTATGCACATTCTCATCATATTCTTGTTAAATACGCTTACGTTGTTAAGCCAGTCCATATCTTACAATATTTCCTTCAGAATGAATTTAGTCTTTTAAAAGCACCGGTGATAATTTTGCCATCAACCACCTTGAGATAAACACAAAAATCAGATGTGACAGTCTGTTGAGAGTAAGTATATTAATGAAGTGGAGGAAAAACAACAGCTTTAGAGCAGTTTGTGATGTCCATTTAATAACGCTCAAGTAAATGGGCGAACAAACTGTTGTGTACAACAAGCTAAGATGGCGCGCGGATTACGCGACGCTTTACCTTTTTTATTCAGGCACGCGATTTTTATACAATTTTCATAAGCTTTGAGGTAAATACCAGTTTGCTGAAACTGTTTTGCGAGTTAACAAATCCAAACAAAAATGATGTAAATTAGACTCCACTTAAGTTAAGCCTAATTAAATTATTGTTGGTATTATAGAAACAGATTAAACTGATATCTAATTAAGTTAATGAATATATTTACATGTTATGAAAACCTCGGGCCATTAAAAATATTAAGCACTTAAAATAAAATGATGTAACAAAATTGTGGTTGGACCGTTTTAAAGTGCAACGCTTTTGAGCCAGTAGGTACACACGTAGCGCCGTGTCTACCACCAGGCTACTTTGTGCACATTTGCGGTGCGGCCGCGCTCGCCACTCAGTGGCGTGCCTCTGTGGGCAAGCCGGCTGCGGCCAGCGCGCTTTATGTACGTAACAAGTGACGTCACGGGCAGCAACCCCTATCTATACCAAATAGTGGTCGGCACGCAACCGGATCCGTGATCTTATCCCGGTGACGTAATCGCACAAAAGACCTCATATTTCCATCTCCGTTAACCTCACATAAAAATAAACCTAAACACAATAACACCAGCTCATTTGTTTACCCCAACCAAAAGGCAAACACATTATAATTCGTATTTTGTCGAGGGAATCCTTATAAAAGCTAAAAGCAAAATTAAATACACATATGAGATGATTTTTTACGCTAGCGTCGATTTTATACGGAAAAATAAACAAGTTTTGCCCCTTTTATGTTGTGACGTGATTCAGGCTTGGCGGGACGGAGCCGTGACGGAGCCGTGACGGTGCCGAACGGTAGTCGTGAGCGTTAAACACGTTGTGTGCCTGCAAACAGAATATTATATGCCTATCGTGTAGTGGATGCATCCACTGAGATATTTTCAAATTTAACTGACGAAGTTATGTTATTTATTATTGTAGACAAGATTAAATCTCTACTAAATGTGCTTGACTAGAATAAAGTAACGAAACAATCTTATCTCGTACCGATATGTATAATGTTATATTAGAGTGTTTCTAATACTTAGTTCGCACGACTTAGCAAGTTCATGTGTTTGCGGCTCACTTCCCTTAAACATACTCATCATAAATCCACTCATACGGGAGCGGAGTGGCTGCGATTTATAAATTTATGTAGCACAGAACTGTTCAACAATAACTTTTTCAAAAAAAAAACAATGCGGCGTCAATAAAATTGTAAAGAAGTATTGCCATAAATTATTTCCAAAGTTGACACGAGGAAAACTCGCTCGGCGCTATGCAGAGCCAAACTTTAAAAAAAATCAAAGTTTTAATTTGGATGTCAGTTGCAATTCCTACGAGTGAAACTTTTTTGTGTACGGTGTTTAGATGAATTGGGAATATAGTCGTAGTAGAAGTATTGCTGAGTTAGCTCAGAGCCTTTCTTATAATGCATAGTTATGAATAAGCTCTCGTTTAACCACTATCTCACCTGACAGTAAGCGACGTTGTGCTGGAACACGTTTGCCTAAAAGCAACCTATTCACTCTTGACTTAAAGAACTCTAGGTTTTCACTTATCATGAAACTCGAACACTAGCAGTGAACTCCACTCCAAATCAAATCAAAGCATTTATATCAAATAGACCATTTGCAGGCACTTTTTAATAGTCACGTGTCGGTCAGTCCATGAAAAGTGAAGCTAAATTGCACGTTCCAAAGCGTAGATCTCCATAACTCTTGACTTAAAGAACTCTAGGTTTTCACTTATCATGAAACTCGAACACTAGCAGTGAACTCCACTCCAAATCAAATCAAAGCATTTATATCAAATAGACCATTTGCAGGCACTTTTTAATAGTCACGTGTCGGCCAGTCCAAGAAAAGTGAAGCTAAATTGCACGTTCCAAAGCGTAGATCTCCATAGACACTGTTTTAAATCATATTATGTGTTACATATTTCATAGAACGTTTTCCGCTTGAGACTCAGCCAGGTCCCGAGTCCTGTCAGGCGGCGATAGCTCGGTCACTCATGTGGACGTCACGCACGGCTGTCAGAGTTTGTGACGTTTCCTTAACCACTAGAATCTGCTTGTCATATTCTGCGGGGACGATTCTTATTCGACTGTTAAAATATTCACGTTTTTTTAGTTGCTTTGAACTTTCATTGTTTCGCCTTGATCGTATAGAACAGCCATAGTCAATAAGCTGTTTTGGACAAAACCATTCCAATTTCCGACTTATCCAATCTCAGCAAAACTCATGAAGCAAAACGCAATAAAAAAGGAAAAGATCTTAACGAATAACTAATGGCCCTATTTTGTGGGTTAAACGGACAAATGAAGCACGAACAGTTACAATCTTGATGTATTGCCGTCTCCCGGCGCCCGTCACGCGCTCGCAGCGCCGCGTCCCGCGCCGTCCCGTGCCGGCGTCGTAACTAAACGGACTTTGGTAAAAATTAATGGTAAAGCTCCAGTTTGTTGTTACGAAGCAATTAAAACAGCGCCCTACCGAAGCACAGCTTAATGAGAACTCAAAATATTAAAGTCATGAAGGTTACCGTCGGTAAATAAATACCTACAATTAAAATAATGACTGCTAGGATTATAACCGGATATCGTCGGCGTTAGAGTATAACGCCTGCTCTTGTTCTAATTTATTTTGTAGTTGTGAAGTAAGGCTTCCTCCTCTTCCATACAGCTCCGCTGGCCGTCATCTCAATAACCACCTCCTCCCTAAAACTAGAATGGTTGAAACAACGATCCTCTTCGTTCTTTTATTGTGTTCTCTCTTTTATCTTCAACCACATTCTTACTCAAACTCTCAAACAGTTTTCGAGATAATCCTTATTACCTAAATTCTAAAACTCGAAATTTCCATAGTAGAGGTAATTTATAGGCATTTTTATTTTTATTTTTAAGCATATGTCGTTGACTATAACTCTATACCAAAGTAGAGGTGAGGAGAGTTAGAAGACAAGAAGTTTCGAGAGAAATATAAGGGTTATTACTACAGTCATAGACCAGTGCTGAAGCCGTTGTTAATGGTAAAAAGTGAAATAAAATCATAGTAAGATGAAACCTATTGGGAAAGGAAGAGAATACAAGAAAAACGAAAGGAAAAATAAATTACGGGCGATCTGAGGTCGGGAAAAGGATGGGAGTGCGTTTTTAAGGGTAAAAACAGTTTATCAAGATTTCCAACAAAACTACAAGTCCTATGAAAAAAAATAAAAGTGCAAAGTTTTAAGATTATAGTGGTCAAAACCACTTAGTTAATTTTTTGTCTATGGTTATAAGGCGTAATACACACATGGCCTGACAGGGTTGTTTCTGTATTTATGATGTTCTGTGCGTCTGTTTGGGCGGAATAAACGTGTTTTCTTTCTTTTTTTCTTTCAAAGTTGTAGATAACAAAAAGATCTACAACTTTTGTATTTACACTTTTTTCACATAACCTCAAAATGTATGTGAAAAATTCAAATAACTAAGTTTTTGGTTTTTTATTTTTATATTTTACAAAAATTTATTATTTTTTTTCCACGAAATTAAATGGAAACTTACCTTTTTATGTCCCAGATACACTGTATTTTTTTTAATTTAAAATGTTTGTTTTTTCACCTTCATTTTGACTTAATATCGAAAAAGAACCCGTGAGAATTGATTATGAAAAAGAATTTTTGGATTCGAGTTTTTGGCTTTTTCTGAGAAGTTTTACCATAATAATGATACTTTTTTTACACCATCAGAAACTCGAGATTTTAACGAACAAGAAACCTAGCGAAATTATTAAAAAAGGAAATATTTTGACGTGAGAATTTTCGACTGAAAATTAGGGTTCTTTTTCGATATTAAGTCAAAATGAAGGTGAAAAAACAAACATTTTAAATCAAAAAAATTACAGTGTGTCTGGGACATAAAAAGGTAAGTTCCCATTTAATTTCGTGGAAAAAAAATTAATTTTTGTTAAACATAAAAATAAAAAACCAAAAACTTACCTATTTGAATTTTTCACATACATTTTGAGGTTATGTGAAAAAAGTCTAACTACAAAAGTTGTAGATCTTTTTGCTATCTACAACTTTGCAATTTAACTTTTTTACATTGAACTTGTAGTTTTGTCGGAAATCGAGATAAACTGTTTTTACCCTTAAAAACGCACACCCATTCTTTTCCCGACCTCAGATCGCCCGTAATTTATTTTTCCTTTCATTTTTGTAACATTCTCTTTCGTTTCCAGTGGGTTTCATACTACTATGATTTTATTTCGTTTCAAAAATTATCGACCCTGGTCTATCAATATTATCTATGTGATGAATAGAAGATTCAGCACATTCTTGCAAAAAATTATATAAAAACAGGATGGGCTACCAGTACAAATACAACCAGTGTTGGTGATAGGTACCTATTGTATTCATAACAAATACAACCAGTGTTGGTGATAGGTACCTATTGTATTCCTAATCAAGTACAAAATAAATTAGATCATATTTAATATCAATTAATACATTATAAATGCTGACCACATAAATGTACGGACTAAGAGAATCTGAATCTTTTTATACTCACATTTATTCAAAGATCGAGAGATAAAGTGCTCGGGGACTACGATATTACGTAGATAGATGCGGACACAAAGACTACTTTCAGTGCAGAAGGGTGAGCTATAGACCACTAACTAAAGAAAAAAAGAAACAGTGAAAAACTTAGCACCACCCGACGTGAAGTCCTCTTTTATAAGTCAATTTAGTTCAGAGTTCCTCCCGCATAAGACAGTCTTGTCGTCGAACTCCGCGTTGATAGCATTCATTTATTAACTGACTTTAATAATAGGGGAGGCTTTCAATGCGGTTGTGGTTTATATCTAAATGGATGTACTTTTAAATTGGTCACTTTGTTATCAAAATCTAGTTCTGAATACGACTATACTGATGGTAGTAAGAATTAAGAGTACTCCTCAAATATTATTGGCATACCTACTTATAGTTATTTTGGTATTGTTATCAACAAATCAAGCATTTGCATTCAGAAAGTGTCATTTGATAAAAAGGGAATGGCAAAAGAGGCCACAGCTGGTCAACGGACTACGGCCAAAGAAATCCTCGATAAGATTTTTTACGTCTGGGAATAATACATTAAGATAGCTTATTGATAATGATGAAGTTAACTTAAATTAATAGTTTTCATAAAAATATTGAAAGGCCTGTCATACTGTTTAGGCCTGTCATTGTTGGGCTGTGAAAAAGACGGATCAAAAAGATTGCATGTAGTGGATGAAGAGGAATCGTTTTTCTTGGTATAAACCTTGTGAAGAGGAGGGATGAAAAGCATTATATTGCAAAATACAACCCAAAACTTTTTCCAATCATGCTGCTTGCTTTATTTGTGCCAAGTATCATTTGAGACAATAGACTTCGACACAGAAGATTTTCAGTCGAAGTCTTTTGTCTCAAATGATACTCGAGGGGATACTGGATAGCTCGAGGGGAATTGCTCCAATGAACATTTTTTCATTATTGAAATTGTACTCAGGTCCATTATTTATGGATCTGAGATCCTTGTGTTCGATTAATTAACTACATAAAAATGGTTTCCAGCACGGTGAACACAGAACATGCATTCGCCATTAAACTGTAAGAATCAATAGTCAAATCTTGTACCTTCGAGTGCACACGTTACATTCAGGACATTTTCTTGTCGTACACAGGGCGTGTTATTGAAACAGAAATAATCGAAGCCGTATTAATTGAGCCCACAAGTGGCGCGCACCACTTTGCTCGTCGGTAATTGTGTGTCTTTTAATCCTTTTTAATGCGTTGTATAATCACGATTAGAGACAGAATTTATACATTATCCGTACACAATGTACACATCTACATTTAATTTAAAAGTTTCTAAATATGAAAGGACGCAAATTCTAATTAATACAAAATATTTCCTAGCTTATTCTGAAATTCGACATCGCAATTGCAAATATGCCTTTGATAGCAAAATCTGATGTTTCAATACGTCCAGTCCTGCTGAGTTATAAATGGCCAAGCCCATCCCAGCACCCCAAGCGATATGTTATATTTTTGTTTAATTACAACTCGACGAAAGCTGATATTTCCATATTTACACAGGTTAACAGAAGTGATCCCCAAAATGACTCGCATTTTGTTCGTGAAGCCAAACAATTTGTTTGTTCGACTTCGCCCACACGCTCAATAAACAACGCTTGTATTTAATTTGTTTCACATGAATCCAAGGTAGGAAGTATGAAGAACTGTTGATAAAATACTCGTAATTTTGAACAAAAAATCTCGGTCAGTACCTAATGAAAGACAGGCGTTTAATATTGAGTCTAAAAGAAAACTAGTTATTAAACAAAAGGAGTATCTGTAAGTTTGTTGATGCGGGAACTGTTCGGGCGGTGTCGGGGGCGCTCGGGCGTGTTCGGCACCGCGCCGACAAGTTAGCAGATAATAAGTTTATAACTACGAGATCAGCTAACTGGCTGTGAGCACTGTTGGCGAACGACTTGATGTGATCCTATCGTAACATATCGGGAATTTAGTTTGGAAGAGCAAGTTTGACAAGCTTCTGCTCAATGACTATTGCTTGCAGAGTTTACAATGCATTTCATTTGGTTCGATCTGAATTATGACTTAGTTTGTTTTTCTTTGGTACAATATTGTATTTGGCAGCAGGTCTGCTGATGTGTGTTTGTGTGGAGTGCCTGCATCGTTGTGTGTGTGGGATGTCGTGCAGATGTTCGACAGAATTGTCTAAAAACATGAATCAGCCGTGTTTGCCAGACAGTGGGCCGCGGTCGCTAACACTATCACAACATTGAGCGGTTGCCGGAGATCAAGCGCCTCCACTGAACTGTTTGTGCTCCAACTCGATGGTAAATAAATAAACACGAGATTTTCTTCATTTTCTGGAATCAACAAAACGCAGTTGGTACCGTAATGGCTGGTACTTATCCGTATCATATTCCGCCGAATCCTTTCAACGAAGCAATAAATGAAAATGTAGTGTTCGAAATTGTGTTCACTACGTTGATTAAGTGAAATAATATGGCTCCCGAGCTGCTCACGAGTGTTCCGACCTCTCGGCTGCTGGGCTCCCGAATTGCTCGCGAGTGTTACGACCTTTCTGCTGCTCGGCTCCCGAGCTGCTAGCGAGTGTTCCGACCTCTCGGCTGCTCGGCTCCCGAGCTGCTCACGAGTGTTACGACCTTTCTGCTGCTCGGCTCAAGAGCTGCTAACGAGTGTGCGACCTCTCGGCTGCTTGGCTCCCGAGCTGATCGTGAGTGTTTCGACCTCTCAGCTCTGCAGTGAACACTTTTACATCACAAAGCTAACTACCCAACGTTGAAAGATTCCATTGAATGAGACTAAGTGAATAGTGGCAGGTTATTACGTATTATGGTCACGTTTTCATGTTAATGTACTTTTTTGTTGAGCTAGTAAAATAATACCCATAGCATTGAGCTAGGGTATTATTTTATTTATTACTTACTATAGCACTTTTCCTGTGACTTTGTTCACGAGAATGTTTTCGTAAAAACTTTAACACCCCCAAACGACCTTTTGACGACGTTTTCAAAAACTAAGATTGCCAGTCGTTACTATTCATTTATGTTAGAATTTGTGCCCAAGTTTGAAGTTCATTGTCCCCATTAATAAGAATCCTCCATACTAGTTTTAACATCCCCTAAATCATCTTAAGGGGGTAGTTTTAAATAGTACATTTTGTTACAAGTGCAGAAAGTTTGTCATTGCGACCGAGGTGGAATCCGCACGAGCCGTAGGCGAGTGTGTTATAGAGCCGAGTGCTGCTGTGACAAATTTGCACGTGTGTCAAACGACTTTATTCAAAACACTCACTGAAATTAATAAACGAGGGTTGACCGGCGACTCGCGGGGGAAGGCTCGCGCCTGGTCTGTACGATAAATGTAATAAAATTATGGCGGGGGACAGCACGCGCACTTTTTTGCACTAGTGCGGGAAATAGCCTATTGCGTGCCTGTTATTGGTGCGATACCAGCGGATTTTCGAGTGAGTGTATTGAAAAACAATTAATGACAACCTTTATTATTATTTAAATTAATATTCATGCTAAGTAGTATAATTTTAATGGTATACTATTAATATCTAGATCACGGAATCTAGATACGGAAGATTTTGCGTACAAATGAAATTTTCCCTTTTCACCGATTTAAAGGTTCGATTTCGTACAATTCCTTAGTGCTCGCCTACGTCACAACAGGACAATGGAACCTAGACCCAGTAATTTCGGCTGTGCGTTGATATTTCAATCAGTCAGTTTCTCTTTATACAAGTATAATTATGTAGATTTTCTGGTCGATTTGAATACAACAGTTAATGAGGCATCAATGGTGAGCGAGCTCGATACTGACGGTTTATGTGCGGTTATCGTCCAGCGCTTAATCGACCATTGATTTCCACAACAGAAACTCATCATGGATGTACTCATCTGATATTTCTAATGACATGGTAATGTTATGAAGGCAAGCGCGGGGTAGGGGCGACTTTATCGAAGGCTTCGGGCAGGATGCAATTATTGAGGCAAATAACGCAATTATGAGTAGGGACGTAGACTCGCGCCCGGCCCGCTGTGTTTGTACAATGTACTGGAATATTGACTGGTATTCAGCCAATAATGAGCTGCAGGTATGTGGAGCTATAATGACGAGTGGACTGCCCAAAGAGGTATTACGAAAGCAGTTATGTTGCAATTCTAATTTAATTGATTTCTGTGTATTGCAAACAAACCTTTTTTTATTGTCCAATTGACAAAAATAATGTTTTTCTTCTGCGCATGGGGGTTGGCCGGTTACATATTGGTTGTATACCATATTCATTAGCAACTTGTATCCGACGCAAAACATAAAAGTGCAGTCCCTTATATTTTCCTCTGACTTTCATCCGAAGCCTGTAATGTTCACAACTATAACGTAACAAAACATAATTAGTTAGAAGTAGATAGCGGAACCTGCACAACGGGCTTACTGATTTGTTCCTCTGATATCGGCACTGGTTACAGTTACGGGAATTGCATTGGTTCGATTGTTTCAAAGATTTAATTGGATTTTCGTCGCTTTGCCTTGTTTCATTGGAAAGTCGTAAATTCAAATGAATTTGTTCTTTGTCTCAGTATTCAGTGTTTGGATAGTGTTATTTAACCAGAAGCTAGAAAACCTTTTCATCATTTCAGTATGACGTCAATACTTCTATTTGAATACCAATATAAACAATTAAACTGGCTCACTACCCGACTGAAAGAATCCCAAAATAAAACATCCAAGTCATTATAATTGATATTGAGTTTAGATAAATGGAAACACTAGTCTACTAGAGTCCTGAAGATACGACAGTGTTCTTGTTCATAACTCTTGATGCTAAGTTTCAATGGGCGATCACTCATACATTATTATTATTATCGGAAAAACTTAGCTCTTTAGTTAAGGTTTAAAGTTTAGGTTTCACTTTAGCTATTTTCATAGTATCATTACCGTACGGTATTCAATTGTGAGAAAATACTGACTATATCTAAACAATTTTTGTTTGGCATAAAAGGTTTATTTGTTCAATTTATAAATTAAGATCCACTCCTAAAGAGATTTTAAAGCTATTGCTTCTTTCTCAGTGTATTTATAAAAATACATTTTATGCATGGTACAAATATAAATCCGTTTATAAAGGCAATGATAGCTATAATCTTAGGGTCATTAAGTCAAGAGTGAATAGATTGCTTCTAGGCAATCGTCGGCCACATCATCGCTTACCCTCAGGTGAGATAGTGGTCAAATATGAGCCTATACATAATAAAAAAAATGCTTGTAGTTCCTGATGACCACATAATCAAACACATCAAAGGGTGTGAACGTACTTAAGTCTATAGGTAGCTTCAGTTGAGGAATGGAGGAGGTTTAATCGAGGAGTGGAAGAGGTACACTCGAAGTACAGAAATTCGATCCTTTAAGTTAGTTTTTGCAACCGATTTTATCTTCCTAACAATATTAACATTGTGAGTTTACAATAGAATTAAATACAAGAAACTAAAAAAGTGATAACGGAAGAGAAAAGCCAAAAACGAGGGATGGAATGGGGAGTGATGTGAAATAACAGAGAGTGAATGATAGCGTGACGGTTAGTGCGCCGCCTAGCACAAGAAACGTGAAGCGAGGACAGGAGATGCAATGTGACAGCACAAGTTTATGGTGTGCAAGAGATCCTCGTAGCTCCCAAGCATCATCTACCAATCTAAAAAGATCTTGCTACAGCTAGAGCAATTCATCTACAATAACTTATGTTTTTTATTTCATCATCATTCATCTGAGAAAAGCTAAAGCTTTCACAAATGAATAAAAATGCGGTCGAAGATTAGAACGAGTTCATTCATAACTTACACATATCTGGAAAAACTCCCTCGACGAGTAACGTCGAAATCGTTTGTTTTGATAAACATGTTGCCTTTACCCACATCCTAATAAGATTATGTTAAACATGTTGCCTTTACCCACATCCCAATAAGATTATGACTATCTAAACCGACAAAGTTATGTCGTGACGTATCCGCGCCGTCCCCAAGGAGCAGAAAGGAATAGCCATGAAAGCATCCAGTCTCCAATTTATCGGAAAAATGTTCAACAAAATGGTAATAGGCAACTGAGGGTTGGCTAAGCATCTTGGAATTATTTGTAAGTTGAAGCCTCTCAGGGCCCATTGTGGCCCATTGTCGGCCATTGCCGGCTGATGTCCCCCGTGCCCCGCATTCCTCGTTTATGTGATATCACTCGTCTGCCAATAAGGACACTTTTTTATAACCACTTGGAATATATTTTCACGAAATTATCGGTAGGGTGGATTTGACATTGTGTCAAATGACGGCCGCATTTTCTCTGTTATGTTTCAACGCATTAAAATGGTTTTATTTTCTTTTTACAGCCTCTCTTTTTCCATCATCTTCGGATTATCTTTTTCCTTATTGAAATGACAAAAATAGAAACAGCTTTATCTTACGCATCTCTTCGCATGATTTATTTGACACACTTATTTCCATTAGGTACTCGTACTCTCGTCCTGTAAGATATATTTATTCTTTCGCATCATAAACTTGGCAAGTCTTAACTAACAAAAAGCTGAATTAATTACAAATGCTTTGTCGTGGCAGAAAACTAGTTTTCAGCAAGTCGGCCATGGAACAGGGAGCATTTAGTTCACAACTTATTCGTTTAAAGTAAATTAATTTTAAAGAAAGGGAATGAAACTTGGTATTTTTAGTTATTCCGTAGCCTGGATTGTGTTTACTTCAATTACTCGCATTAATTGCATTGGGTAGACTAGTTTAGTTATGATAGTTGAGGATTTAGTTGGTCTTCTCGTCCCCGTAGTCTGTGATATCCATCAATATTATGCACTAGGCACACTAGGTACGCGCGCCGAACACTCATTTCAGTCGTCTCAGATGAAATGTAGTCTGTACACCTTGAACATTACACTATGTTGAACGAAACGCGTAAGTGCCACACAATTCATAGCGTTTAAGACATTTTGGTCGCGAAAAAAGTATCCTCTAGAAGCTATCTCAGCGCTGTATGTTTTAATAGTTCTGTTAGATGACATAATGCTAATGTAGCGCTGCAGCGATCTTTTGTTTAACTTTTCAGTATTTTGACAAATAGATTTTATGAAAAGTTTGTCTATCACTAGAATATAAGTCGATGGTGATATTTGTGTACACATGATATGACGTCTCTTCTGAGTGGCGTGTCGTGTTCAACACTGACTAATGCGAGCGTCTAGCACGAGCAGACCTTAATGATTCCGAGAATTAGATCGAAGGTCACTACATTGGTTTTAAGATATTTTTGTTCAAATATAGCAGAAGTTTAGATATAGTGGCAAACATGAAGATAGAAATTAATAACATTCCTCAATGTTGATATAATTATGTCGATGAAGTCAGTATCGTGCCGCAAAATAGATAGGTACAAAGGGCAATCTCATATATGTACCTTCCTTTTTATACCTACGCTCGGTGGACGCACACTAATGAATGTTTGAACCGGAACTGTTCGACGAGTGAGCCGAGACGCTACCGAGATATCGTGTCCGTGAGCGGTGTCTATGTGTGTGTTGCTCGAGCGCGCTTTGTATGTAGATTGACTTCTGTACCTATATATTTTTTGATCGTGGTGACCACTGTGAAGTACCCACAGACGCACAAAAATGCAAAGGGCATTAATAATTGCTGCTTTTTACTGACTGACTGTTCACGCTGACGGCGTCCGCTCGGCTCGACACTAGAACGCTCACTGAAGACAGAGGCGCGCGCGCGTTGGTCAGCGACGACGGCTACGCGTCGCGTGTCGGCGCCGCGTAGCCGTCAGCGTGAACAGTCAGTCAGTACAAAGCAGCAATTATATGCCCTTTGCATTTTTGTGCGTCTGTAGGTACTTCACAGTGATCAGCACGAGACTGAAACGTCTCGCGCTAAACCTAAGCGCTGACAAGCTGCGCGCTGAGCTGTCAGCGCCGATGGTCAGCGCGACTCTAAAAACAGCCTCAATATTAATATTATAAATGTGAAATTAACCGCAAATTGCTTCCTATATAAAGTTGTGATATTATCCGAATATTAACAGCTATATTTGGAAATCCTATTAGGTACTTCTCTCTTCAACACTTCAATCGCTTTTCCTACATTATCTTACCTCCGTCACGCCATAAGAAACGCGTTACAAAACACATAAACAAAATTGCACCAGCCCTTTCAATATGATGACGTCACAGACAATTTAAGAAGTCATTTGTTGGTGTTGCGGGAGGTAATTATAAACAAACATTGTGCCAGTAACGAACTTTGCGAGTGCCCCCTCCCCGTGCCCTCTCTGTTCCTTCTGCGGAATAACATACGCCTCATTATCTACTTATAAATGTTGTGGCTAGGTATGAGGGAAATTTATGAAAATAAATAATTTTTCCAGGAACGAGGTACGATTACTATATACATACATGCAACGGTACCGAGAGCCGTCATGGTGGGGGCGCCGAGGGTAATTCCACACACACAAGTTACTAACAACAAATTGGAAGCATAATATTCATATAGCTGAATCACAGGCCCTTTATGAGTGTGAGGATCAAAATGACTACCCACTACGCAAACACTAGAGATATCTCGTGTATTCAAATTCATTTCGAAATAGAGAAAACTTAAACAATTTGAATCATCACGTATATTTGTAACAGTATGTGTACAGCATCCAGAGGCTTTAGTCAAGCTGTCATTCAATCAGGAGTAATCTGGTGTCAAATCATAATATAATTTAAATGAAGTTGAACTTTTCAATTTGAAATGTCACTTTGTCTACTGCTTAAAGCCGTAATGTTCTTATGACTGCATCGTTCTTTTACAGTCTACTCTTAATTTAATGGGTTATCTGTGACAAATCGATGACCTTGACACTAAAGAAATAACAGCTGGTCGGGTCGGTCCTTGGCGCTGTGGCCAGGCTGTCTATGGGTGACCATTTGAACATACAAAGTAGTACTTTTTTATGGGTAATAATCATCCAAATGACATCTTGCGCCTTTGGGCGGAGTGGAAGATAGTGTCAGACTTTCACTGACTATAAAACCCACAGTTCCAGTTCCACCAGTTCCTTCGTTGCCTTTAAAACCGGAGCTGGGCATCTACAGTTACTGAAAACTCCTTGAGGCGCGCGGGAACAATGCACGCCGCCGTCGACGGTTTGGGCTTGGTCCGGACGGTTACTGGACGGTCGAACAGTGAGCTACCCATTGCTCGCCGAAATCGTATAGTTTCGATATCAGCCAATCGTGGAGAGTGCGGCTACGCTGGAATTACCTGGCGCTGCCCCACGGTCTTTGGCTCATTGCGACAGCTGCGCAGATGGCGGAGTTTATGTAAAACTCGTTGCAATATAATACAGAATACAAAGATTACCGTTTTCGTAGAATCTCTTAGATAGAAGACTGTTTATATTCGATATTCGCATTGCAATTTTTCCGTACGCTATTATATCGTATCAACTATACATATATGATGAAAGATGCAGTGTTAGAAGGCTTTTATATGGTAGACGATAGACCGTTCACTCGATCAGGCTCATGAGATTTGTATTGGGGCAAAAAATACAACTGATCGAAATAACGACCCTTTTTGAGCGGTATATGTCCAGTTTACGTTTTTTGTATGAAACAATGATTGTGATAGGTATACAAAGTCCTGTAAGCATAAGAACCAATATTTTTTTATCTTCCGCGGGTTTCGAAATTCTACAGGATTACTTTTGATTCACTAACAATGAATGTGATCCCTTTGTTACTTTTGAAATTGAGTACTAGCAAAAATAATTCAACCGATACATTGAAGCTCGTACGTATATTGCACAGAAAAATATTCGTCTAATTTTTTCAAATGTTAGTATTGTCACCATGGTAACCATCCACATAACACCCCTAAACATACTTTCAAATCAATACAAAAATATAATAAAATCATTTGCAGATTAGGGACACTGACGGTCCTATAGTAGAACGTAATGTATGATCCTTTAAAGGTAAAAATACAATTTCGATATTCTGTTTTCGTCGATTTTAACTAGGCCGATGCCGATATTTTCTACCTACCCTGAGAAAAAACGCCGAACCAAACCCCAATAGTAAAGTCTGTTTTAAAGTTTATAGGTCCTACCACTTTAAAGTTTATAGAACCACATACGTTCATGTTTGAATATAGATTTGAGTGAACTGGTCCAGACACAACAAGGACAAGTGTCTGGATTGGAAACTTGAATGAGCTTTCTTGTTTGTCTAATGATGATTTGCTTGTCCCCAGGTGGAGATGCTGTACCAGCGTTATTTCCTCCGCATGAACCAGACCAATATGACACACCTGCTGGGCCTGCTGCTGGCCGTGACCGTCGTGCTGATGGTGGTGCAGATGCGCACGCTGCTCATCGCACATAACTACCTGAGCCGCGGGGCCTTAAGCATTTCTCTAGACAACTTCAAGTACGTTATCGATCTCGACTTCGTTTTTATGGTTTACTAGCTTTTGCCCGCGCGGCTTCGCTTCCGCTCTTCCCTACTCCACTCTATACCCTACTCTACCCTACTCCACTCTATACCCTACTCTACCCAACTCCACCCTACTCTACCCTACTCTACCCTTCTCTACCCTACTCTACCCTACTCTACCCTACTCTACCCTACTCTACCCTACTTTACCCTACTCTACCCTACTCTACCCTACTCTACCCTACTCTACCCTACTCTACCCTACTCTTCCCTACTCTATCCTACTCTACCCAACTCTACCCTACTCTACCCTACTCTACCCTACTTTACCCTACTCTACCCTACTCTACCCTACTCTACCCTACTCTACCCTACTCTACCCTACTCTACCCTACTCTACCCTACTCTTCCCTACTCTACCCTACTCTACCCAACTCTACCCTACTCTACCCTACTCTACCCTACTCTACCCTACTCTACCCTACCCTACTCTACCCTACTATACCTTACTTTACTCTACCAAACTTCACATAAACCATCTACTAAATAGTCCGAACAAAGCCTAACTATTTCGTTGGATAGGTGAGCCCGTTCTTGAGTTATAAAATAACAACGAAAAGTGGCATTGATTTTTATATACATATATGTTATGGACCAGGTGATTAATGCGGGCATTATTAATATTGTACGAGCATTATAATTATTATTATTATATTCTTTATTGTACACCACATAAAAAAAAGTAAAATACAGGACAAACATTATTCAAAATAAGTAAGTAATTATGAATAATGTCTAGCTCTATCAGACTAAGTGATCTTAATTCTTAACTTCGATAATTATCACATTACACGGTCATTATTAAATTGTTACATGACAATTGGGCAATTTGAGAATAAAGCTAAATCCTCTAAATGCGGAGGGCAAGGTTATAGTAAATGTGGTTGCAAGTCTGATAAATGTAGTTGTTGCAAAGCCAAAAAGTTGTATACCTCAAATGCAATCACAGTGGCAGTTGGTCTAATAAATAAATCTGTTACTTGCTACATATTGTATAATTGTTGTTTTCAATTTTATGTTCTATTTTACTTATTTTCATTTGACTTATATTAAGAGAAGATGCTAAATATGCCAAATAATAAATCTGATTGCTTAAACTTTAGTTTATTTTATGTTTTATAATAATAAGTAATTTCTATAAAACAAAGATATATTGTGATTTTTTTTGTTTTAAATATAATTTATGTTATATTTTTAATATGACTTTGTTTTAAATGCAAAAACTAGTGGATTCTTAAGATAGAAGTCCTTGATAATTAATTTATCTAATAATAATGAATCTGTTTATTTAAATGGTTTAATATTTAGTTTAAGTTAAATGACAATAACAATAAAAAAATAGTAATTAAATATGTTTGTATTACTCTGCCCAAAAGGTGATGGGTAATATGTATAATATGCGGTCAATTCGATTATTTGAATAATTATTATCAAATTGAACTCTCATATTGGGCATTTTTCATAATGACCAGGCATTATTATGAATTCCCAATTTATGACTTAGTCCATAACATATATATAGATACCTTCTATCATTATGTTCGGTTCTAAGTTTGAATGAGGAAGTTTATATTTAGAACGCCGTATTATTTGGTTATTTTATAGGTGCGCTCAGATTTATTCAAGCAACATAAATTGCTACGATTATATTTAGAACTGCTCGTATTGTCAATAATTAAATGAGACGTTTTTCTTTTTGTCGTCAACCAAAAAGTAAAAAAGCGAGCGCGAGTCGGGCTCGCGCACTGAGAGTTCACTGCAAACTACAATTCCAGAATGGAGTCTCGAATATTTTTCCAAATTGAAAATTTTTGAGTTAGAGAAAACAGTGGTGGCCGAGTGGTAATGGCTCCGACTGACGAGTTGTATGTCGCAGGTTCAAACCCTGCCAGGCGCATTTCTTTGTGTAATTTATTTTATTACCACTGCTCTCAAAACGGTGAAGGAAAACATCGTGAGGAAACCGGCATGTTCTAGAACCAAAAATTGGAATACATGTGACATTCACCGCGTGGTGGATTACGGCTCATTCCTTCTCCTAGAGAGGAGGCCTGAGTCCCAGCAGTGAGAACATTAAAAAGGCTGATGATGATGTTATTTCTCGAGGGGAATAGTCCGCTAAAAAGATGAATATTTAAAAAAATCTTTCGGAATATTTATTATTTGTAATCTCTGTTAGAAAGTGAAGTGTATAGAATGTGTAAGCAAACAAATTATTTGAGTAACCTAGGCTTGGTTAACTCCTGTCTACGGGCGTGTAGCTTCATAGACGCATATTTGCCATTATACGATTTTTGTACTTACATACATAATTAGCAAACTCTGTCGCAGAAGCGGCGACGTCGTGTCATTTCGCGACAGACTTAAAATCGTGCCAAGTAGAAAGTCAACACGTGAAGGGTTACAACGTGATGTGATGCCGTGCTACTATCGCTGATGACGTTTGTGACGGCACGTTGTCTAGAGCCACGTACTCTTCCATACTGAGCTCGATCTTGTCCGCAGCCGATACTACGACCCCAACCGCTACGAGAACATTACCACGTCGCGCTACCACGAGAAGCTGGCCGCCATCACCATGGAGCAGGAGCAGCGGCTCTTCTACGAGAAGGAGCGCGTGGCGCACCTCGTTAACACCATTATCCTCGGTATTACTGCTCTAGTGTACGCCTGTAAGTATGACCACATTTTATAATGACTGTCACTAATCATTTAGGAAAAAGTAGTGGTTTCCTTTTTTTCCTTTTACGTAGTTTTCTGGCATTATGCTGAACTAGACCTATTTGGAGCAGGCCCAGCAGCCCTGAAACACGCAATTGTTGCTGTTGTTTCACTTCTTCTTTTTTGTTTAATTTCTACATACTTGTTTGCCAAAGAAGCATGTTTTCTTTATTGTAGAAATTCATGTTCCACTGGTTTATAAACATTCAACTCATCTATATAATGTAGGTCGAAGCCTACTGGGGCCAGGGTTGTCCGTAAGGGAGCTCGTGCCCCGTTATGAAGGCTAGAAGGAACGGGATGGGGTTTTTAGTCAGTAAGAGTCTGACGACACTATCTCCCGCTCCACCCAAGACCGGGTTTTGTCATAAGATGATTTTCCCCGTCGAAAAAAAAAAAAACTATAATATAATTATATAAAAGCAGAAACTGACTGACGCACGGTCAAAACTACTGGAGCTAGGTGCGTCAAATTTTGCACAATTTTTCCTTTTATGGCGTAGGCGAGCACTAAGAATGTTTTTTTTAAATGCAGCTCTTAAAGGATGAGGGGGTCTAAAGTTTGTATAGAAACCTTTCTTCAAGCGGACGTAGCCGCTGGCAGAAGGTCATAAATAGAATATTCAATTTGAAATCAATTCTAAATTAGGAAAGTTTGTAATTGGATTGAGTTACAAACATTTAGAGTGAGTTGCACCAACTATTACCATTAACAATAACCAAAGCCAATAACTAGCCGTCAAGACTCTGGTTAAGCATAATACGGGTTGCACCAATTTAGCAATAGTTAAAATTACGTCACGTGTCGACGAAATTAACGGCTCAAGTCTGGGTGGTCAAGGATTACAGTTATAATGTTGATAATAGTGAATTTAAATCGACAGAAATTGTTACATAGTTATTAGAGTAAAGTTTGAGTCCAAAAAATCTTACATTAATTTCAATTGAACTTAATGTTACTGCTTAGCAGCAACTTAGCGTTGATTGTACCTATAACAATACTTTCGAGCCACGAGTCTATCTGCATTGTTACACACGGCCGATCTAGTGCGGCTAAATGCATTGTTGTTTTATGGTAGACCATGATCGCCTTCGATATTAATAGCTTCTCAGTCTACCCAAAGTTGTCAGTGCGTGATGGTATGGATAGCTTGCTGCTGACTCGTAATGGTTGCAGGTCTGCTGGCGTGCCTGAGCCGCCCGGCTATGAACGAGATCTACTTGCTCACCATCTCCTACGTGGTGCTCGTTACCTTCCTGCTCATTGAGCTGGCGCTCGCTAGCACCTCCGTCTTGCGGTAAGTCAACTTTCAACGCCTTATATTTCTTTTGCTTCACAACGTTCAACAATACGGTCATTATATCATAGGCAACCTAGAATACACAATTAGTGGAGCGCCGTAAGGCGTAAAATTAGTAAAACCTCGGCATCCGGGGCCAGTCAATGAATCTTCATATAAACTATTGGACTGCATTGTTAAAAGCTCAAATAAAAAAATGTATTGTTCAAATTTGTTTTTTTTTTATCTTATATAAAATATTGCGTGACTGCGAACCCAACAATTGAAAACAACAATTCAATGAAAAATAAGAAATAAATTAATAAGAAAAAAAAACGGTTTAAAGCAAAGATTTATATGATATTATTTATTTTTTATTTTAAAAGATTTATATGATATTATTTGATTACAAAACAAATATTATATACACACTAATGTTATTGTTATACACATATTACAACGTTAAGGTTCATTACTGTCGTCGTC
Organism: Mythimna lalbum; assembly: GCA_949319445.1. Lineage (NCBI taxonomy): Eukaryota > Metazoa > Arthropoda > Insecta > Lepidoptera > Noctuidae > Mythimna > Mythimna lalbum. The sequence goes on along the minus strand of OX439344.1, from coordinate 661,331 downwards.
ATCGAAAGGACTAGTACAGCTGCCACCGTTGCATTTCAAGCAAGCTGCAGTGCAACTTAATCTACTTTGCCTGCACCCACAAGATGCTCCGCATCTTGTTTAGCATTCTGGAGCTGGTCGCTGCGTCATTGTTTCTAGCATCAGTATTCCGCTTTTAGACTCCTAGGTTGTAGCTATCAAGAAACACAGACTCCGGCAGGGAAATTCACTCCTTAGCTGTACGCATAAAGAATGTGTTCCCAAAATGGTTTGTTCGTATGGGTGGGATGTCCACCATATACCGGTGTTGTAACGTCGTACGTTTTGTGGCCCGCGTATTTAGATTATGTAATTCTAGTGCACACTCCCCGAAATGTAATCGATAGAAAATTGACATACCAGCAACTCAACGTCGATGCTCAAGGCTTTGGAGCTTTGACTCGACCAGTGCATCATCACCGATTATCTTCTTGGCTCGCTTCTCAGTCGACTCCAGGGCATCAGCTGATATTTGGCAGACCCATCCCAAAGATGAGAGCAGTACTCCATATACGATCGAACTTGCGCTTGGTTACCTTACCTAAGATCGCTAATTTTTTGGCAGCATGTGGTGCTTTTGCTTTAATGTAAAAGCTAAAATTGAGGGTAGACGACAACGTTGCCTCAAGGAGCTCAAGGTGGTCGGTTATCGGCACGGTTACACCCCGGAATGATAGAGCTGGGTGGAATTGGCTCCGTTTGGTGGAAAAAAGACGCGCCTGGGTTTTAGCAGCATTGTACGTGGCCAGATTGGCATTTCCCCAATCGGATACTGCCTCCAAGGACAAGTTCAAGCTTTTAACCATAGCCTTTCGAAAAGACTGGATCTGTTATCCACTAATACTTGCATCGGACACGTATCTCTCAGCAACAGTGCTATTGTCTGCATAACGAAAGGTACCGGGTTTAAGTTGGTCATTTATTTGCAACTAGAACAGTGTTGCCGAGAGTACCGACCCCTGAGAGACCCCGGGATTAATATACGTTTGATCAGACGAGCAGCCATCAATAACCACTCGGATGGGTCGTCCCCTCAAGAAGTCTGCGATTTAGTCACATAGACCGGTGGACAGACCGAAGGAAGGAAGTTTAACAATAAGGCTATCATGCCAGACCCTGCCGAAGGCCTTCGAGATATCAAGGGAGACTGCAAGTGCTTCCTCGTGCTTCTTGTTGGCCGTGCTCCAGATGTGAATGGCATACACTTGAAGATCCCCAGTTGACCGATTTTGGCGAAAGCCGTATTGACGATCATGAGTCTTTCTAGCTATACCAGGACCTTAGTATTAGATCACTCGTTTTATACTCTTACAGAGAATGGACGTTACCAACTGTTATCTTATCCTGCTTGGACGATAAAAAGGACATGACGAGCTAAAAATAGTACATTGATACAAGTGCAGAAACATTTGTTATTGCGACCGAGGTGGAATTTGCACTAGCCGTAGGCGAGTGCGTTATGGAGCCGAGCTATACAGTGACAAATTTGCACGTGTATCAAACGACGCCTTAGAACACACATAATTGTTAATTTGTTGATAATAACAAATTATTGTGTATATAATCTTATTTATTTATTATATTCTGTTCATAAACACAATTTAAATTTTCATTCAATACCTATTAAAACCTTTAAATTATTTCTCCTCCATAAATCTTACGGCGCTCCACTAAATGTACCTACATTAATATACAATCCTTGGAAAACGCGAGTTTCACAATGTAAATGTTTACCAACCGCAGGTTCATTACAAGTTGTCCTCTCGATGTTTGTTATCCACATTCACCCGAGCTCAATAATACGACGAGAAGGCACACGGAGTCACAAGTCACAAACTGTAGAGCGGAGTGCCGGCGCTGCTGCCCGAGCGCTCAGCATCCGGGGCGCCTCTCTGGGCCCGGCACTTGTCACAATCTTCTCACTCCAGCCCTCGCCGCACGCTGCCGCCGCCGCCGCTCGCCTCAGACAAACCGCAGAGCGAGGGTCCATTTGTTTACACCGGATTTTCAAAACTGTTTAAAACGTTACTGGAACTTCGCGAATCCGTTACAAAAGAAGTTTACTGTTGTGGTGGGAAACGTGTTTGTACCGAGTTTAGATCAAAGCGAGTCGTGCGGGTTTTATCGCCGACTTTACTGTCGGTGAGCGTTTTTACGGCGAGGTGTTATCGGATAGTGCATTACTCGGACAATATTCGGGCAAATTTGCCAGTCGTTAAAGGTGTTATTGTTTCATTTTTAACGGCGGCGAGTGAAGGGTACAGGGGGTGAAGGGGGACGTTTACGAGCGCCGGAAAGTGGTCGTTCGAGGTAATGCGGCGCGCCTGAGAGCCGGAAAGTGTTCCCGCTCCGCCGACTTTACCCACCTTCAACTACAATCTTTTTAGGTTTTATTTATTTTCATGATGTTGACTGTGCCATACATTTAATAAAGAACTACGAGCAGCACATTAAGTAACTTTAGGGGTAAACCAAGCACACAGTCACTCGGACAGCTACAACGGTTCCAAAGCGAGATGTTAGACAAGGCCGCATCGTCCGCGGGTGCACTCCCAGCGCCACTGAGCACTAATCGTGTCTATTTAAGAGACATACTAATACCAACTACCCACCCGCACAGATTACTTAACGTTTTTATCATCCTCTCGCCATTACTTCTAATTATCTAAAAACAACGAACAAAAAGACGTTACTAGGCAAAACGCTGCGTCATTTTATCCCCGTTAAACAGTAGGAAATTGTGAATTTCATGTAAATTTTAATGTTGAGAAAACTCTTGTACCTGAGTCTTATTTGTATGTGTTTGTGTGTAGTTCGCTGAGCATCAGCACGGGCGCATGCGCCCTGTTCACGTACGCGACGTACGCGACGCTGCCGGTGCGGCTGCTGGAGGCCACGGTGGCCGGCCTGGTGCTCGGCGTCGTCGACATCGGCGCGCACCTCATCCTCGACGACGCCGATGTCGTTCAAGTAAGTGTGCTACTGGCTGCAATGCTAGCAAAGCATCATCATCTGCCTTTTCCCAACTATGTCAACTTCCAGTCGAACCACTCTTTATCTTCTTAGTCGGCCACACTTGCCAGAGTGGTTGTCGTTGATGATGGATGTCGTCGTTTGCCTTCAAGGCTGCGGTATGGCGAGCGATATCTACACTCCACTTCCTAAATAATACGATACACCTTTCTTAGACTGGGACCAAGACTTTAGGTCTTCAACCTATAGATTAGCGAACTTTCCGACACAAAATGACATAAACGGTACCGACGATTAATCCGCTAAGACAGCAACCTTGTTCTCAGCAGATTTACTCCGCGGTGGTGACGTTGATTGCGTGCAACGTGGCCGGCATCATGACGCACCACCCGCGCGAGCTGGCGCAGCGCCGCGCCTTCCTGGAGACGCGAGACTGCGTTGAGGCACGCCTGGTCACCCAGCGCGAGAACCAACAACAGGTGAGCTTGATAGTTGTAATATAGATATATCATGACTCTAGACAGATATGAAACCTTTTTCTGTCTGAACGATACTCCGGGAATGAATATGAAAGATGAAATTATCACCAATTAATATTTTATAAAAAGTCATCTGATTATCTACATTTTAACTCGGTCGATCCTGATATTTTTTATACCACCATCACAACTTTGCAACCCCATCCGCACTTTTAGCTAACTGATCCCCTGTAATATAGTATTCATAAGAAGACCGCTCGGTATAAATGAGACAAGTGCAGTAACTGTAAGCGCTCTCATACGTAATGAAGCGAGCTCAGCGAAGCTCGCAGAGCATTGTAACCACATAATAGTGAGTAGGCCGTAATCGGATCAATCCGCTAACTAATTGCACCATATTACAGCGCTAACAAAGTGCCCGTCAAATCCGGTACAGATTCTGTTTACTGAGGAAAGTCGAAATCAATTCTTTGACCGGAAAACTGATAATATTTATGTATACCATGCTATCAATGTTTTGCAATGAATAGTAGGTACGTGAAATGGTTTTTAATTAGTAAACTGTATCCATAAACTTATCTAAAGCTCACGACAACCGTTAATCAAGGACAAAAGTAAACTATTTTAATGATGGGGAGCCACTTATGCTAATATGGTAAAATGGACACAGCACGGGTCTGTCGTGCAATGTTTGCCGTCGCTGTACTCGGGAGCACGGTCGCACTGTGCCGTGCGTGTCGCTTCCGTCCGCACAGTTCCGTAGTTTGTGGGCTCCAGTGGGCGGCGGCGTAGTTCTCGCCAGATCAGATTAGTTGCGTTTCAATACGATAACCAGCGCGCAAAGGTGGATCGAAGTGGGCGCCGTTGATGAGTCACTCTGGATGGTTGCCCGAAAGGGTGAATTTATGGCCACCCGAAAAAATTGATAAAGCGTGTGTTTTTTTTTTTGTCGACGGGGAAAATCGTCTTTGACGAAACCCACTCTTGGGTGGAGCGGGAGACAGTGTCAGACTCTTACTGGCTAAAAACCCCGCGCCGTTCCTTCTATCCTTCATACCGGGGCACGAGCTCCCTTTCGGACAACCCTGGCCCCAGTAGGCTTCGACCCAGCTGGGCCCTCCTGCTGCTGACAACTCCTTGAGGCGCGCGGGAACAGTGCGCGCCGTCGACGTCTTAGACTCAGTCCATTACCGGACGATCGGACAGCGAGCTACCCATAGCTCGCCGTCCGCGAGCCTGCGTCTACGGTGGCCGGAAATCGGGATCGGAATCCCGGCGACGGCAGCGAGGGCGCCGTTGCCTGATGCGGTCGGCCTCCTCCTTTGCAAGCAGGATCCCAAACTTGTTTATAATCGTAAGCTTTATAATGTTTCCACTGCTGGATCACACACCTTCTCTCTATGAAAGTGCCCAGTGCGAGTTGGTAAATATCACTGTCTTCGAATTTTTTGGTTCTATAGAACATGTTTGCTTCGCGTTGTTTTCTTCTCCGTTTTGAGCTGATAGGGTTTAAGCCCTCGACGTACGGCTCATGAGTCGGAACACTTACCACTAGGCTACTACAGCAGCTCTATATTATTAGATCGATATATTGCATTCCTTGCGACGTACAAAATACTTGACACTCCAGCAAAATTACTGTATAAGAATTTTGCTTCACTATGGAGCGAATTTTTAAGTACCTGATAGAATGCGTACACGGTATATTATGCATAAAAGCTTTAAATTTAACAGAATCTGGAATGGAAGAGCGACCATAGCGAACATAGCGAGCTCCGTAATTTTAGCACCCTACCTCGCATACTGGACATTTCCTTTAAAATCATTCCAACAGAAATAGTTTCTTTGATGAGATAAATATAGTCTGAAAACCAAGGCTATAAGAGCGAGCAAAATCAGTTCGGAAATATGACCAACTTATTATATAAGTTTTTTTTGTGAGAAATCATCTAATGACTTCTCTCGCTCTCGGGCGGAGCGGGAGGATATGTCAAACTTTTACTGACTAAGATCACACCTATGTTCATTCAGTTGCTTTTGCGTTCTAGGACCTCAGGTAAACCCGGAAATTACGTGCGACGGGCTAAAACGAAGGGCCGGCCCGTGGCGACTTCTGTCTTCTCTTACAGTCCATCGCCATGAGCTCTATCTTATATTTTAAAGAAAAACAAGTCAACGTTTCTGTTTAGTGAAAACATTGATCATTTCTTTGGCTTTGGCTTGCATTTTAAGTGATGACATGGTCAATGATGGAGGACGCTAGTCTTGTAGCTACCAGTAATCACTGGCTCCGCAAGGGAATTCAACTCCTGAACTGTACTTACGTTACGTAAGGTTTATATGTACAATGAAAATATTCCTGATTATAATTTAGGTTTTTTATGGCTAAACTAGTGCGCCTCACCATCAACAATATCATCACTGCTTACCAGTAGGTGGGATTGCGGTCAAACGCTACTTTACTAAATTAAAAAGTGTTGTTTTCCAACACTCGTTCATCAGTGCGTCAAAATGCCCAGCATAACATACTTAGGAGAGGCGAGCTCTCCTAAGTATAGGGTCTGATCATGCTCCTTTGACATCGAAGAACCAATATTTTACTCTGCGTAGAGTTAAAACGAATGTCTCCGGTTTGTGTTGGCATAGCTCGGGCGCTGGTCATCTTATTGAAGCACTAGCTGCTGCCTGTGGCTTCACCGACGTGATACTAGGAAACTGTGCCAAGGGAACACATTCCCGGAATAAAAACTATAAAAAAATCATTGTCCATGCGCAGTACGACCAATGAACTCTTAGGGTACCGCAACACATAAATTGAATACGCCCTTATTACCTATTCTGGTAACTGACCAGTATGGAGTCGTTCACAATACCTTTTCACTTCTGGGCTCCTATTCAAATTGGAATGTTTCCTTAACAATAGATTTACAGTTGCTCTGATAACTGGCTCGATTTCAATACATCAATAGTCGTGAATACATAATGGCACGAATGTTTCTATTCTCCTTGTCTCCTCGTTATCCTACATATCCGACATATCGGATAATCCAGTGACATAAACAAGTGGTTGTTCATGGAGCGCCCCTTCGACAAGATATCGTATGACGATGTGACAACAGTATTACGCGTCATTAGTCGGTCAGCTCCTGCGAGGCTTAGGAATAGAGGATAGATAATACATTGTTGAATATTGCTTTGTGTTCGATCCGGAAGCTTACAAGGGATTGAGAAAATTATTAGCTAATTGTGTTAAGAGCGCTCAACCCGATCTACATTTCCATACAACCGTCTTACGTGGTTATGACGTTATTACTCACACGCCGTACTCAAAATATTTAGGAAACACATATCTTTTGGATAGTAAGAGGTTTCTCTTGAAATCAAAATCCCGTGTAAAAAGAATTCATTAAAGACCTCTGGAAATCTGCTATGTGTCAACTTTGGTCCTTCATAATGTACCTACTCATAAGTTAAAAATAACAAAAAAGCCATTCTCTATACAAACCTCGATTAAATTTTAATGTACACATTTCTGAATGACAATGATTTTCAAAAACTTTTGGTTTTATAAAAACCTTTTCTTATAAAAAAGAAATAACCGACTTCATTAAAAAATTTAATTCCCTTGATTTTGCCTATGGGACCATTTGGGACCTCTTTCCAACAAAAAAAGAATTTTTCAAATCGGTTGGCAAGCGATGAAGTTATGCGCGAACAAACATTAAAAAAACAAACAAACATCCGAATTGTGAACCTCCTCCTTTTTTAGAAGTTGGTTAAAAAATACTCGTTTTTCTTGTAAGTTTAGTAAAATATTCGGGCAAATGGCAGAATTAGCGAATGCCACATCTTTATCAAACGTGGCGTTGTGTTACTTGGGTTCATTAAATATTAATTTACTGGTTTCCGACCCTCACCTTCTTGATTTCTTTTCAAACGATTTATTTATCAGAATATATAATACAACCTGTTGCAGCAAACAACACATTAACCCAGTGTACCGTGCAGCTCTGTAGCGGTCTACCGCTGCATACCGGCTGCTAGCCATCAGCCCCTCACCCGGCTACGTTGTAACACACTGCTCCAAACTTCTCCATACTTGCGGATTATGCCAGTTAATCCTCTGCGCTGCTATGAGCGAACTTTCAGACATTGTTGCTCGTTATTATGGAATTTGATACTAATATTATTTTGAAGAACTAATCTACATCAGTTAGGTATTATACCTGAACCTTATATGCCTGGCAATTACTTTAAAATTAGTTTTGAAGTTGATAATGGTATTAATTCCACCATATCTCAAATAACACTTGGAAGACGTGAGGCCGTCTGATCTCTCCCTGATCGTGTCGGATTGCAGATCTATTTAACTACAACAGTAAAAAAAAGGTTTATTTCAGGTAAAAACCCACATTAGAATTCGTCCATATTAAAAAGATATTTGCTCAAAATACAAAATTCGATAAATTAAAACATTACAGCAAATTAAAACCAAATCAAACATTACACGCATTAAAAAAAAACAATTGAATTCCCAATCTAAACTGATATTATAAGGAAGGAAAAGTGGTATTTTTGTGTGTATTTTTGTAATGAATAAACTCAAAAACTATTTTGCCGATTTCAAAAATTATTTCACCATTGGAAAAGGTGTATTCACCTTGAATAACATAGGCTATATTGCCCGTGCGAAGCCGGGACGTTCCGCTAGTATTCAATAAAGTAAAGAAAGTAAGTACCTAAGTAAAGAAATAAAGAGTGCTTCTGTGTTTGCGTTCACACTTATGAGTTTGTGTTGCAATATCTCGTGCATATTTGGCGTTACTACTACTGAGATGGGTCGTTCGATCAGGAGGGTCACAGTCTGATATCACTATACACATGAGGTAAAGTATTAGGGCAGAGTCACACCGGAATAGCAGCGGCCGGCAGCAGTCGGCGGCGCCAGACGAGGCTAGAACTACCTACCAACAAAACGCGCGCGCGCGTCGGGGCCTTTTCATGCTTTTCAAGTGATAATGCTTTAAAATAAAAGATAAATAAAGTTTTTAAAATTATTTCCAAGTTAAAGTCCCCGGCGCGTCGCCGCGTCGTTGCCAATCCGGCCGTATTCGACCCTTAGCCATTTTCTTGAAACTACAATCGCTTTTGAAATATTATGTTCAGTTCTTTAATTAGATTGGTAAAAAAGATACGAATGTGCTATTAGACGAAGTTTTAATTACTTTTAAAGCGAGGCGATGTATCTTTTTCTAGAGACATGTGTTCTAGTCGCAAAGTTGCTGCGAACACTGCCGGAGACGAGTTACGCTTTGTTTGTGAAGCTCGGCGTGTTGCTAATGTGTCGCGCAGACCACTTACGCGAAAAAATATATTTATACTGATTTCATATTGGTTTATTATTATGTTGGCTAGTATATAATACGTAAATAAAGAACCTGCTAGTGCTTATTAAATATAACTCATAGTTAATAAATCATTTATGACTGTATTTCAATACAATAGGTCAAACGATCCGAACAAAACTCAATTAATATCAACCTAATAATAATGTTGCTGGTTATTTAAAAAGCACTGCCCTCTTACCTGCCGTATATTTGTCGCAAGACTAGAATAAATGACAAAGTCGCAAAGTCCACTATTTACAGACTAAATCAAATTAAGAAACTGAATCAAATTCCTTTATCTCTAACTTAAGATTGATCTGCACGAAAATTAACAAAACGTCTCGCTTAACAAATTCGTGTATTAATCTAAATTAACTCGGCTGCACCTACTGCGGAGTTTGTCGCGCTCGGCTAGATTTGTTGAGGAGGCGTTCATTGGGCGCTGGTCTAGAGGGGCCGACTTTTCTTCGTGTAATGGATCAGCGACGGATAGGCGCACATCCACGCCAATAGGTGTCGTTTATTACGAATCCTCTTTTCTCTATTTTTCATCGCTGGTGTGTTTCGAGGAATAACATTATATATTGCTAATTGGTTTCTTTAGCACATCTTAATAGTGCGTTTCATGGAGTACTTTTGGTTCGCTACATTTGATGCGGGACAAAGTTGATGCGCCTCGAAGACTAACTACCCCGAAAAATTATGCGCTTCGGTAATCTTCGTGTGATTGCATAAACGTCACAATGTGCAGCTTTTAAGTTTCTTGCATAATTGCGTTTGAAATCAAACCACATTGGCTTGACAACGATCTCCTCCCAAACCCTCAACAGTTGCTCACTGGCCGGTACCGCGCCCAGTCTAACGTCATCCACAACCTGTGGAATGCGCATCCTTTCTCACGACAGACGAACAAGACTTAATATCAATTAGATTGCACTCAGCTCGAGATCAAGGCGGACGTAGGCAACAGTGTCATGATCCAATTCTTTTTCTATTTGAACATATATTTGCTTTATTATTGTTTTACATTAATCAAAATTACTAACTATTTAGTAAACTTTTATTGGTATTGCATAAAATAAATTTAAAGATAACCTAATAAAATATATAAACATAAATAGACACGGTCTTAAGACATTTTAAGAAGCCAACTAGACTATAGCAAGATACTCTGTGTAGCTCCTCCACGAATAGACACAAAGAATCAAATTATTCGCTGTCTTGATGGAGGCTATTATGCATGCAAGCGGAGAAGCCTCCCTAATCCTGAGGAGACGAGCGCCGACGTGTGCCGCGGCGCGCTCGTAACGCGATCTAATTGCGTGACACTAACTAGCCCCTTGTGTGTGCGCCCGTGTGTCTCCACGCGTGCCACTGCCGCGTGACGTCACCACGGAATGTCAGCCACACACGCGCAAATAATGAGGGATCGGACACAAAAGATGATACACATATCTCTCAAAGACGATGCTAGCGTAAGTAACAGACCCACGGCTTGTGCTCAAAGTAATGCTTCCCGGAAACCACAGAACAAAGGAATCATCCAGGAAACTGAAATCATTCCAGTGGTTGAACCTTCGTTTTAAAATATTTTATCTCAGTGCAATTTCGTAAATTATTCAGTTTGACTCCTACATTGCCGTCCATAGGAAAAATTGCAAACGTTTTAAAATATCTGAAAGGGTAAATTATTTGCTAACGAACCCAGCATAGTTTGCTGAAATTTGAATGTTTCAGAAATGAACTCGATTGTTACCGATAAATAAGTTACAGTGTGGTGGTAGTGTGGTGGTACAACCAGCGCGGGAGAGATTATTTAAAATATTCTCATCAATTAAAGTTTCAAAGAACTGCTACTAAAAAGAGACGTCCGACGTGAATTTTGACGTCAAATTACATGATGCCCATACGGCCGCCATGCGCCATAGAGGATGGCGTTTTGACAAGAGATACAGATATATTCATTTTAAATTCTTCGTACTCGTTTGTCTTTCTACTAATTGTAACATTTCCTTATCCTTGTAATTTTGTATATTTATTGATAAACTGGTTAGATATTTTTTTTCCATATTTCCTATTAAATAAATAATTAATCAGAGTTTCAGACGTACTATTTGAAAGTTCTTAATAAATGATAAACAACATTTGATATCGGCAGTGAAGTAAATCATTGGTAGTTAATGAAGTTAGCAGGCGGCGCCTGGACGCGCTCGTGTTCAATATTCATGCTGGGAGCAGACGCGGCTAATTTATACGGGACATTAATGCGACGCTCCTGATAGCATTACTGAGATTACTGCCGGCGCACACTCCAGATCCCATCCGTTGGGCACGCCACAATTATGGCGGTAAGTCCCCTCTTTGAGGCGTGGCTGGAAAGACCTCACGGCGTCCTTACCTTCCGCATGACGCAGGTCCTCACCGGACATGGCAAGTTCGGGAGGTTCCTGCATCGGATTCGAGCGGAAGAGACGCCCGGGTGCCGCCACTGTGCGGAACGCCCGAAGGACACGGTGGAGCACACAGTTGAGGTGTGCCCTGCTTGGGCGGAGCAACGCCGTGCCCTCGTAGGGGCGATCGGCGGCGGAGACCTCTCGCGCCAGGCCTTGGTTCAGGCCATGGTCCGGAGCGAGGAGGATTGGCAGGCGGTCGCCTCCTTCAGCGAAGCAGTAATGCTAGCAAAGGAGGAGGCAGACCGCATCAGGCAACGGCGCCCCCGCCGCCGCCGCCGGGATTCCGATCCCGATTTCCGGCCACCGTAGACGCGGGCTCGCGGACGGCGAGCCATGGGTAGCTCGCTGTCCGATCGTTCGGTAACTGTCCGGACCGAGCCAAGGCGTCGACGGCGCGCACTGTTCCCGCGCGCCTCAAGGAGTTGTCAGCAACAGGAGGGGCCATCTGGGTCGAAGCCTACCGGGGTCGGGGTTATCCAAAAGGAAACTAGAGCCCCGGTATGAAGGCTAGAAGGAACGGCGCGGGGTTTTTAGTCAGTAAGACTCTGACACTGTCTCCCGCTCCACCCAAGAGCGGGTTTCGTCAATGATGATTTTCCACGTCGAGAGAAAAAAAAAATAAAGATCCCATCCGTCACACACTGCCGACTATACATCCTCTTCCACAGCAACTCCGGCGTCCTGGAACGAAGGCAAACAAGGAACTTAGAGGAGTGGATTTTAGTCAGTAAATAGTCATACCCTCTCTGCCCTAGGTAGGGAGAAATCATTGGCTAATTTCTCACTAAAAATCCTCTCCCACAGCATCCACCGATCCATCGCCTTCTCTTTAATAGTGATAACATTTCGCGTTCCTACCGCCCCTGTATTAGCAAATTATAATTTGCTCTGATCTTTATCTTACTAAATAATATATTTATAAAAAATACGAAACAGGGCAAAGCATCAAAATTATATTTCTTTCGATTATGAAAAATTTGTTACCGACGCTCAAAGAAAAAAAACAATTAATACTCTTACATTTGCCTCTTGGATGTTAATTTACGTATTCAAACAACGCCATTATTCGTTTATGTTGTAGGTACTAGATCTTGCCCCCGGCATCGCTCGTGTTCATTTAGATGGTAATATAATTTAAGGTTGTTTGCTCGAAATAGAAAGAAAGCATTCACGTTAATACGATCTAGTATTAAATTCTGATAAAAGTCAAATAGCTACAAAAGAAAAAAAAAACAAACTACATAATATAATCAGATATGATAGATGGTGGTGGTGGTGGTAAAATACGTGGAAGGTATTTTTTTTTCGTGGGTAAAAATCATCTAAATGCCATCCACTGCCCTTGGGCGGATCGAGAGATAGTAGTCGTGTCTGTACTGATGCACGCACGGAACACGTGCTAGTCCGTAAATGATTTAAACAATATCATTAGCCGAGTATTCAATTCAATTAAATTTATTCGCAATAAGTGTTGGTTCAATTTTAGTCTTAGTTGAAATGTTACAGATCCATAACACTTAGTCATAAAATGTGACATGCAAACATTTGGTTCAGTCGATATTTATATAATTATGGTTAAACAATGTCATTCGAGTTAGCATTAGTAACACGCCAGCACAATGTTGAAACGTTATTGTTTCACAATAGATTTAAATACAATGTTGTTTGCTTTATTCGCTTTTCTTTATAATAAAATGGCTGCAGTTGAAGCAGCGACTCAAGATCGGAACTATTTGCTAGTTCAAGAGCACCTCGCTGGAAAAAAGCTCTCTGCATTTTGCAAATTGACAAATAGTCTTGTCGCAAGCAATTCGTTATTTCCTTGCTCGAGTAGAATGCAGCGAGTGCCCCGCGCCCCTCTGCGACACTCCGCCGTCCTCTGCACGTCATTAGTTCACAAGATACAACACGACAATAACATCCCCGTCTTATGTTGTATCCACGGAGTTAGTATAGAAGAGGAGATGTTGTAATAAGATTTCCCTAAGAAAAAAAGCGTGACATTTTGCGGGGTGAGGGGGTGTTAGACTCCGCCCATTTTTTTATTTGCCATCTGCCGGTCAGTAGCCAAACTACTTGGTCGTTCTGTTGATTTTATTTTGTGGTTACGTAACTATCTCACACTAGATGTCATTAAGTGCAGGATGCAACAGGGTCGAGCTCAGAATTACCAGGGATTTCTGTTTTTTAAATTAATTGTGTGTGCAAACCATGCGATACGTATATTTTTCATTGAAATAGTGATACTATTATTAGATGAATGACAAATGAAGATCATTCGAAAATCATCAAAATCCTTTTTATTGTAACATTTTTTTTTATTCCATTTTTATTAAGTTTTACTTTTTTAAAGGCTTATTTTGATAGAAAGAATTATCAAGATTCATTACAAAGCTATTCTTTTTTTTTAAAAAAAAAAAACATGTGTTTACGTCCGATACCATTCAATAATAGTAGACTAGGGGTAAAGCAGTGTCTTTAAGTCGCGGGCGGCATGTTGAATTCCGAACGAAACGAAGGTTGCTATTTTAATCCCGAACGTCAGTGAAGGTTTTATATAATTAGCTCCCGAGCATTGAGTGGGAGATTATAAAGAAACCAGAGTGAAGTAAGGAATTCAAGCCGCCCAAGACAAAGACAGCTTTATCCCTGTGTTGCATACTCTACTTTTTACACCAAATGTGAGGTAATTAAAAACAATTTGATCGACCAAATCATATATTACAGAAATATAAGTATTATATTTACAAGTTCTGTAGCCTGGGGATATTCGGTAAAATAATTGGCTTCTAATTACTGCCCTGTATTTTTGCTATTTGACGATAGATGGCGACTTGTTTACAAAATTATATAAATACTACAAAAATAATATTATGGCGATTAAAGGACCTTTAGGAATGAATGTTGATCAAATTTCAGTACGTATGATTATTAAAATATATTAATACTGAGCTCTACGTACCTAAATATATTTAGTTCCCATGACATAAATGTCGCCATCTAATGTCGAGTAGAATTATATTTGGAAAGGCTGACGTTAAGATTTTTCTAGAAGTATTTTAATAAATTATGCATATAAAATAACTTATAAATAAAATGTGATGGCATCCATAGCATCAGAACGTCTATCCGAGTAATTTTTACAAGATAAAATACAACACTTAATTTTTTTGGTTTTCTATTGCGAATATGATGCCAAATAAGTGGGTTTACGAAGTTGTGCTCAGGACGAACGCCAACAATACACTGATTTAAGCCACGCCCACCGTGATGACGTCAGGACTCAGTTGAGAGTCACAGTGCACAGTTGTTTAGGCCGCCTCCTCTTCTATACTAACTCCGTGGTTGTATCTGAGCTCTACTTTGTAGAGGCGCTTGCGTCCGACAGCCGAGCGCTGATCCGCTTTGTTCTTGATCTCTCCTCGTTCAGTCCACAATATCCCGGCCGGCCGATGTTTATACAATATATTACCTATTTCCACAGGATAATAATATCTTTCACAGATGAAAGAGATAGAGAATTTAATCAAAATGCCTGTGTACTTGTTAGTCGCGATACTACAAAGAAACCGGAACGTAGGTACCTAAAGCTAATTGTATTCTTACAACAGCCAATTTTATCAGAAATAAAAAATGTAGTTAGATTTTAATATTTTGCGATGAAAGCGAGATGTTAGCGCCGAAGTAATACAGCGAATGTTATTCTTGGGAGTGGAGCGAGGAAGGGAAAGCGTTTAAAGAGAAACTATCTCAGTGCTGCTTACGGGCTTAAGTCGTGGGAACAGACTCGTTCGTGGAATTCATTCCACTCGGCTAGACGCGACAAACAGCGGAGCTAGTGCTGCTCGCGGTTCTGCGGCCGGATTACAGTTTCAATTAGCGCTATCTTAGCTAAGGATTATTGTGTAATGAGTGACGCTGTGCTAACACTAGTATTGGTCCGCAGGAGCGCCTACTGTTGTCGGTGCTGCCGCGCCACGTGGCCATGGAGATGAAGGCCGACATCGCCAGCCAGCCGCGCCAGGAGCAATTCCACAAGATCTACATCCAGCGCTACGAGAACGTCAGGTACGTACCACCAGAAAATATTAAGCAAGCTATTTTGGAAAATATTCTAGCGGAAGCAAGGCTGGTGAAAGACCACGTCCCTTCGTGGTTTCGCCCAATTAGAGATAATATGAGTGTGTGTAACCAAAAATATCAACAAACAAAAGCCAGTGCCAATTTGCATCTCGTAAATTATTCTCACTTCCAATTCTTGTCGCCATTTCATATTAAGAACGGTTTAATTCTATAGAACTGAATTCTTTGTTAATAAATAACTTTTGTAAACCGGACAGAGCACCGCCGGGTGTCGTTGGGAGAACAATATTGAAGTAGACCGAACATGTATTCATTTTTGTTTCTACTATTAGTGCTTATGACGCTACTGTCCTGTTGTCGACTGTTCGCCACACGGTTTCAAAAATACGATCGACCGTACGCAGTACGACTAACGCTAATACGCTTGGCCACCGCACCGCAGCAGATCGTCAAAAAACGCATAAATTGAAAGCGCCCTAAACGAAGGTATTGTCAACTCTTACCAAACGTGTCACACTTTACTGATATAAGCTGTGATCGTTAATCTTGGCATAACTTGTCCTCAACACAGCATCTTATCATTGACTAAAACTGTTATATTTAGACTGCCGGCGCGAGTCGTGGCGATTCTTCACATTCGCAATGGGCAGCATGAAAAAGCTCCCACATTCGAGGTTCACACGAGTTGAATTTCTACAAGTTCTGCCGCTGACTCGGCATTGGTACCAGTAACAAGTTGCGCTCGTGTGCACGCCCCCGGCCTCTAGCTCAGATGCATCATCTAATCAAGAAACTTAGCTTGGACTTACCCTAAGTAGTGCCGGCTCGCACGCTGAAAGAAACGTAAACTTATAATGAACTGCGGTACAAGTTCCACTTTACATGCATTTGCCGTCGTGTCTTAGTTTAGTTGGCGAAGCACATCCTTTTAACTAGCAATTTTATATGGGATGAGTAATAAGATACATGTTGTAGTGACGAATCAACTCGACGCGATGTTTTGAAATATAAGAATTGATAATCAAGGGAACCAATAAAATACATTCATACATGCGAGTGATCTGATCAGTACACACAAGCACTGAACACTTTGCACTACAACTATACAATACACTACTACACTACACTACACTCACTAACTAGTAATAGATTGTCTACGCTTAAGTAATTGCTTATCCCATATTACTATTACAATGGTTCTCTTTGTCTTTGAAATGTCGTTTAATTAAATGTAACTACATCTATTCTTCAAAGTAAAACATTGTGCGTGTAAAGATAAAAAATGGATGACAGACGCCATTACTTCGAGTGTAGAGCCAATTCATATTAATAACAAAGTAAGAAGCGAACTATTATAATTTAAAGGTCCTCTCTGTGATTATTCCCATTTGAAACAAGCACTCAGACGAATAAATTAATATTAACAATATTTTGTGAGAGATCGTTTGTTCTCCAACATTTCATAAATTTATACTTATTCCAATTCCACTTACTTATTTCAACTCCATATTGAAAGCATTCAAGTGAAATGTTTGTCATGAGGCGCATCAGCTCAACTCGAAAGACTAAACACAACATTTTAATTAGTAACATAATTCAATTTTGGTAAAACAAAACCAAATATTTTAAATGAATATCAATAGTGAATATTTTAAATGTTATATTGTAGTCACCCATCGGAGTTCCCCAAGTGACATGGACAAGAACATTCATTTAAAGAAGTTCATACTCTTGAGGGACCGATCAAGTACTCTCTAGGCTGCAACGGATCTAGTTACGGAAAGTTAAAACCCATAGAGATCAAAAGAGGAATATTCATCGACCTAAAAAAAGCGTTCGACACCGCGAGTCATCAACAAATGCTTCATAAGCTAGATAACATAGGCGTTACAGGTACAGCACATAAAATGTTCAAATCTTATTTGGAGAACAGGCGTCCAGTTGTTAAAATAGGAGATACTCACACCAGCTCGATCCTAACTATTTCACACTGTCCTCAAGGTTCAGTTAATCAGTCCGTTACTTCTCCTAATCTATATAAATAATATTAATAAAATAGGGTTAACAGGACACCTCACGCTATATGCAGATGACACCTGTCTTATATAAGACGCTCGAAAACCTCATACATGATTGTCGCCGCTAAAAACAAACGCATACCGAACTTGTCACCTCTTAACTCTTCAGGATACCCTCAATTAGAGACACAATAGTAAGACAATAGATGCGCGTTCGCTTGAGGATTAATGAATAAATAACGAAATAACAAAACGATCAACAAACAAAAGTTATCTTGGTTTGAAGGTAGATGAGAAACTAATTTAGAAATTACACATGGACCATCTTAGAAGTAAATTACACATCGTTATTAGAAGCATTACGGAAAGTAACAAACTGTATTCCAAGCAAAGTACGCACTTTGATTTATAACGCGTTACTCAAATCGCATTTAAAATATTTGATCGATGTATGTAGTTCCGCAGCAGTAATTTAATTTCATTTCAAAGAGTTCAAATAACATAATTAAAAACTTTGTTCAACTATAATTATCTTTTTTTTATACTAGCCATTACTGTCCCACTGCTGGGCAAAGGCCAAGTTTTGCATAATTATCTTACTCCAACAAAAACCATTTACGAAAACAACAAATTATTAAACATTAGACAGCTATACGTTTAAGCGGACTGTATGTTCTTATGAGAAATAAATTTCTTTAAACCGAACAAACAGTTAAATACACCATCTCCATCACATGTTTCCAAACAAGTGATAAGGCGAGCTAGAACTAGGGACTATCGGGATTAAAAGCGTCGCCGAGTCGAGAAGCGGAGCCCGCCGTAAGCCGGCGCGGTCACAACAAACGGACTACGTCGCACTGCTACCAAGAATCTTGTCAAGATAGAATATTGATGCGAATTATTACTTTACACTTGAGATATCAATAGAATCACTCCCTGTGTGAAACCGAAGTATAAATATACGTATATGTATTGTCATGTGAGAGGTGTTGCGAATCCCCGCTGCCTCATGCCGCTGCAACAATTAAGTTAATGGAGTCATCAGTAACAGATTAGTATCTCTGTCGATTACTACACACAAACCGATAACATATATTAATGCTATCACGGAATTTACAGGAAATCAGAGAGAGAACATATTGTGTCTAATTGGGCATGTAACTCAAGTAGCTATCAACGGGCCGTAGTGCGCGGTCGCGCCTCGTTGACCACGGATCGACTTAGATTCATTAACAAGATTGTACTGTTACTCTTTTCGTAGAATCTCTGTTAGATGCCTGGTTCCAAAACTGAAGAGTGTACTTAAATAAATTTTTCTTTTGATTTTATTTTTTATTGTTATGGTTAGGCTCGCGTTTGACCACTATCTCACCTGCTGGTAAACTATTATGTGGCTGACCATGGAGCACGCATCTCTAGAAGTAACCCATTCACTCGTGACACACACACATAACCACTCAAAACACGCACACCACACAAACATACACTATACTCACCAGTTTGCTTTTGTGCGCTTTCCGTGGGTCGAGTGGCAACTCAAAGCCAACTAGAACATAAGCTTGTCTTGCTTCAAAGGAACAGTATACCAATTTGGATGTGACATTTACCAGTAACAAGAACCGGTCCTGATTGGCAACCATTACACGTCGACGTTAAAGATGTACAGAGCTGTGGCGATATTGGCTTGTTGGACGCCGGGAGCTGATCAAAGAGATGGGCAGTAAATGGCCCCGACTAACGATGTGACCAACTGCTGTTGACACGGCATAGTACAAGCATAGGATTCAAACTTGCGATCCCTGTGTAAGCCACTTGCTTTTTCCACTTCTTCACATCCATGAAACACATCAGCACGCATCCACAGCAGCCATTCATTTTTTTTTCCGTAATAGTAGCGTAAGCATTCGATACAGTAGCTCTTTCCTGCGTCGGTCAATTTTTGAACATGTAGAATCAGCGCTCGTCGAGACCAACAATAAATTTCAAACAAACAGTTTACCTTTTTTTTGCCAACTTCAAAACAGGAACTGATTCATTCTCAGGAGCATAATTCAACAAAATATATTTTTTTAATTAAGACTGCTTATGAAAATTCTTGTTTTGTTTGAAAGGATAAATTTTCCAGGTGGTCGCATAGTCCTCAAGACGGTCAGGCATCTCGGAAAAATCTGGGGTCTCATCAAATTTTATGGGCGCACTTGTACTTACTTACATACATTATACACATACACACTATACACATACACTACATACATATTAACTTACATACTACAACAAAAAAGTGTAAATGAAAAAGCTGATTACAAAAAAATGCAATCGACTCCAAAACGAAAAACACCAAAACGCAGCCAAATAACTAACTCTCTAAGTCGGTGTTTCTTTTTTATTAACATCAATTTTTTAAATTACAGTTTTTTTGTAGTTTTTAGTATTTTTCTTTTAATTTAAAATTTAGATACAAAAATAAAATAAAGATATGACTAAGGACGGGTTTCTAAAGTAAGTATTTTGAGTTAAAAACTTCTAAAGCCCTACCTTTTTCTCAAATTGTCAGAAGATTCAGAAATCGAAAACAGCACAGTTGCCACATGAAAAAGTTTAACCTACGGTTGAAGCTGCTAATCCTGCGTTAAATATTAAGTTTCCATAATATTTGTTGAAATATAATCCGCAAAAATAGTTTGTAATAACCCAGTGGAGCAGGTGCAGCAAGTTATTGAAAATGCCGAAATTCAGTTCATACAGGGAGGCGTCTACCGGGGTTATTGAATTTTGAAAGTATATTCAGTTGGTTTACAATATTAAATTCTAGCTTTTTTGAGTAAGTTTTTCTAAATATTAGCTTTGTTGACATATTTAATGAATCGAACGGAGTGAGCGTGCGCCCTCGCGTCGCACAATTCAGTTACTTCTAACTTTTAATAATATCGTTGCGAGTATCGTGCCGTCCGACGCCAATTCTAAAAGTTGCAACACATAGATATCGACGAATGCTCGGCTGAACGCTCGTCAAGCAGAGCGTTCTAGCGCACATTTGGCGCGATATCTGTCTACACTATAGTATTATAAAGAGGTAAAGTTTATTTTTTTGTGTGTAGGAGGTAATCTCTACAAGTACTGATCCGAGTACTAACATTTTTTCGCCAATAGAAATTATATTTCCTGAGTGACATAGAGCATATTTTATGTATGCGGGCGAAGCCGCGGTCAAAAGGGCGAAGCTGCGGTCAAAAGCTAGTAATATATAACAACAAAAATATTTCCTTGTATTCTAATCTTTCATGCAATGTATGAGCGAATGAAATTATTTTTCATTATTTTACTAGATTGAATTGGTTCATTAATTTTTAATTTACGGCTTGGAACGAAACATTTTGCTTGATTTCATGTATCATCGGCATTCAGCCCTTGACAATGATAATAATAATTATTATTAACACACATTCGTAGCCCGTAGCGAGTGTACAATGTACCGGAGGCCTACGACGCTACGAAGGACGGTATGAGTCTACGAAGCTACGGCGCTACGAACAGTGCTACGGCGCTACGGAGCTACTACAGGGCGCAGCTTACTGTGTTAGTTTGCAGATGCACCTTTATATTATTTCTCTTTATTATTATTCTGTACATATAGACTCTTCGTACTATGGCGGCAAGCGAATATTTTCATTTCTAATTCGATCACGCAAGAAACCCCAAGCATAGCCCTTTCCATTGCCCTTTGGGTGACATTAAGCCTTCTGATGAGGTCAATTGTGAGCGACCACATTTTGGAGTGATATGTCATCACCGGCAACACGCACTGGTCACAGAATTTCATTTTGAAACACTGTGGTATGTTCAATGAGAAGATACCGCTTAGCTTCCCGAACGCTGCCCAGTCGAGTCGGATTCGACGGTTGACCTCTTTCTCGAAATTAGATGTACTGGACTGTTTGTCCGAGGTAGACGTAATCGTCCACAACTTTGAGTGTAAAGTCTTCGATCGTGACAGGAGTGGGTGCTGCATGGTTGTTTATCATGACTTTGGTTTTATCCATGTTCATTTTAAGTCCCACTCCTTCGGAAGCACTACTGAGGTCACCAAGCATTATACTGAGCTTCTCCATAGCCTCAGCTATGACTACTATGTCATCAGCAAACCAAAGGTGGTGATGTGCTCGCCATTGACATTAATGCCTAGTCCACTTTAGTCCAGAACCTTGAAGACATCCTCCATTGCGGCCGTGAACAGTTTCGGAGAAATGACGTCTCCCTGCCTCACACCTCGCTGCAGTTGCTTAAGTGGCATTGGGCAGGACACATTGCTCGCAAAACAGATGGCTGTTGGGGCTGAAAGGTTCTGGAGTCAGTGGCGACCGCATACCGAAAGACGCAGTGTTGGAAGGTCTCTTACAAGGTGGACCAAGTGGAGGTGGATTTGGTGAAGGTTGCGGGAATCTGATGATCGGATCGTTAATTGTGGCGGATGTATATGAACTGCTTATCATCAGGTAGGATCGCAGTCAAGGACTAGTTTATAAGAGATAAAAAAAATATCGGCTGAAATGATGATGATGAATGATAATATGATAATACCATTATTGTTATACAGCTGTATGTTACGAGTATTACAGCTAAATATGTATGATAAAATGCAAAATTAAAACCATCTTCAAAATAAAATCATAAACACTAGAGTAAAAAAATAGGTTGTGCAAAAGAATATAAATAACTTTAATTTCGGAAGCAGATATTTCTGATTTAGTTTCTTTGTTATTTAACACCGACTTGCGTAATTAGTTATTTGTATCTTTTTAACCGACTTCGAAAAGGAGGAGGTTCTACGTTCGGGTGAATGTATGTTTTTTTTTTTTTTGTATATATGTTCACCGATATTTCGGTCAATTGTGAAACGATTTTGAAAATTATTTTTTTGATTGAAAGGTTATGCTTCCAAGTTGGTCCCATAGAAATATTGTTATGATCTGATCATGAACTTCGAAGATATGGAACAGAACTCCTCATAGAATCATAGCAGAATTGTCGTAACAAGTAAAATTGCTTTGTTTATACGTGTAGTCGATGACTGACTAAAAGAAAAGGGGGAGGGGAAAGAGGGAGGGGGTAAATTCATGTAATATAACCGTATTTGGGATTATAAGATGCACTCTGGCTATAAGGTAATTTATGTTTAGCTGAAGGGTAAGTACTTTTTAGTGGTGCTACCATAACTTCTTCTTCTTCTTAGCGTATCGATGGCAAAATCAGTCAAATTCCTTGCCCAGCCCAGAACTAAAAAGTGAAAAATAAAAAACATGTTTCTATAATAGATACCTAATCTTGTCTCTTCGTTATTTAACACCGACTTCCGAAATTAAAGTTATTTTGTACTTTTTGAAGTTGGTTTAATTTTTTTTGTAAAAAGTTTTTTATCACTTTTTAGTTGTGGTGCCTACAACCATTAGAACTATTTATAGCCAGAGAGTTTCCTTTCCATCACCATTCTAATAAAGTGAAACGCAGCTAGGACACATGGTATCATCACAGGCACGTGGCTTGTTGTTGTGAGAATTCGGAATCTTTGTAATTATAGGCTGCGGTTTTTGAGAGCGTCTTCAGTCATTAAAACTTTACTGGTTCTTGTTGGTACTAGAGACTGTAACTTGGTTGTACCTGCTCATTTAAACTTACATTAACTTAACAATTCCCAAGTAGATTTATATGTCAACAAGCATGAAACGGTTTGATTAGATGCTGGGATCCATCATTCGAGATCATTTCAGTCCGTCACGACAACACAAGTATCGAATTCATTGCTGTAGGCTGTATTGTCATCGTGGATGATTCTAAGGAACTATTTATATCCAAAAGGTATGGGTTGCAGTGTTTACACCAACTAAGTCAAATATAGCAGAGTTGGTTGTCCCAATATTTCGAACAAGCTGTTTTCAGCGACTTTACCCACGTGAAAAAAGAAAATTGTCCTTAGGGAACATACTCCCGGGATAAAAGCCTATGTGCTACTGCAGGATTATCTCTACCTGTGTACTAAATTTTATCCATATTGATTCAGCCGTTTGAGCGAAAAGAAGTAGCAAACATACACTCTTACAAACTTGCCTTGCCTTTGTAATATTATTGTAAGTCTAAATATTAAAAAGTGCAAATTAGCACTCGACCTTAAGATGACACTTTATTACGCTGGCAGTGCTGAGTTGACGGCCGCGTGTTTAGTAGACGTGGTCACTAACAACTGCTGATGGGCCGCCACGGCTGACCTCCACACGCCAACTGTCGCGCGCCGCAGTCGTCATGTCGCGACACAGCTCGTCACATGACGTTGACACGCTTGAATGTAACGTTATACGGACTAGCTTCTAGTCGTTGCTGTTGATATAAACAGTCTACGCTAATATTATAATGAGGTAAAGTTTGTTTTTTTTGTTTGTAGGATGTAACCTCTGAAAGTACTGGTCCGATTTCGAAATGTTTTCGACAGAAAGTGTAATATTTGCAAGTTTGTGATAATCTTGAGGTTACATCATCAAGATTTCAATGACGTCAAGTATGGTCGACATCATCTGCGACTTGTCTTACTTGCTTGTGTACCGTTGTGCAAACTCCAATATTCACAAGTTTGCAGGAAGATATACACACCCAGACGGTTCAGCCTGAAGCCGGTACCGGGATGTCTACACTCATAAGAGAGGCCGCAACATTAACTAGCGAACATGACGTGAACTTATTTAGATACTTTCCTGTTATTCCTATAGCCGGATAGTGGAACGGTCAGGGAACTTCCAGGAACACCATGTTCTCAGGCTTCGGGTAATTACTAGCGAATTAGTGAGGCGTGTCGCAAGCTTGTGTACCGCGACGTAAACACTGGACCGCTCTTCATACAAACCATTTAAATATTTGATGCTATCTATTTAAAAGTGAAATTTAGTGTACGCAGCAGGCATGTTTTATGTCCATGCTATAAAAATCTAGTAGTAACTTGTTTTGTCTTCCATAAACGGCTAAAATTAGTTTTGCCATCGACACGCTAAGAAAAAGAAGATAATATAAAAAAAAAAAGAAGATAATATAATCCACTCCAATGTCTACATCTTAACACATGAATAGAAGAGTGAAGGGCTATCGTTAGAGTTTAAAATTAACATTGTTGAAATACTAGTAACTTCGGATTTTAACTTATGAATCTGGTAGATTCACTTGATCACTATCTCACCTGATGAAAAGCGACGATGCGGTCGACGATGGAGCACGCTTACCTAAAAGTAGATAACCTATTCAGTCTTGAGTTAAAGATCCGCAGGCTGTATAATAATAAATTATACTATCAGAATGACACGGTTTTTTTTAGAGCAAACAATTTTTTTGCTTTTTAATTTTATTTCATGTAATAGAAAATTCAATAAAATGTTCTCTAACTTTGATATTAAATAGCTTTCTATGTCTCTTCAACGTGGCAGCCCTATTTCACGAGCTTACAGTTTCAAAGATCTATTAACGCACGAACTTAATTCCGACGACACAAAGCTACAACCTGCTACAACTGTCGATAGAATTAATCGCTAACCGTTATTTATTTAAAGCGAAAAGGGTTTGAAGTATTTACTGGGTGATGGTTCGTTGATTACAATCCGCTGTCCGGTAACCCTTCTCCGTCGGGCCGCAGGGCGCGCGCTCGTGCGCCGCGGGCAGGTCGATCGGCTCGGTCGGCGGTAGTCATGTGAACCGATTACGATTTCTAACACTGGTATTTACCGATTAATTAAATTTAAAATAAAAACAGTTTTTTGTTTAGAAAACATACTGGTAAGAATAAGTTAAAGGAATAAAACATTGCATCGCACACACACAAACACACCTACTTTTACACCATACGAGCACACCCTTCACACTAAGAGCTGCCTAAGTTCATAATTGTATTTTTTTTCTCTTTTTTTTTATTTTTCTATAGGTACGCTCATTTGTAACAAGAACATGTTCAGTTAGCTGATAAGGGAAGCGCGCGACAGCCGCAACACAAGTACTACTACTAACGTAACTTACTCGGGCTGCCTCGATTTATTTATGCTTACAATGTTATAGTTGAAAAATAAATATTTTGTAGTTTTTGTATGAACGTAACGATGTTTTTACTACTCTAATATCATCGATTTTTTATTTGACAACCAACCATTTTATATACTAGTCTAATATTTAATGGATCATGAAATCTTTTTATAGACATTGTCTGTGTATAAGAGAAATGTATTATTTTTATCACACTTACATCGAGTTTCCGAGACGCTGATCAAAATCAAAATCAACTAATCAGCTGTCAAAGCTCTTGTCATGTATCAGTTGAGTTGATTAAAGCATGATCAGCTACTTTGATTTGATCATCTGATTAGTTGACCGCGCTGTCAGATTTTAGTACAAAATTTCATGTTAAATGCCATTTTGGGTTTCTGGTACAGTGCGTTTCACTTATGAAGTTCCTTTGGCGTAATGTTGGCTCCCCTGTCTGTCTGCACAAAAAAGAAGGGAAAACGGAAAAAGTTGCCTACTCTACCAAAATTGTTCCCCGAAATGTTAAAAAAAACGATTTTAACGGTAGTTGCAACACTTTTTGGAGAATTATGAGGGAAATGGGATTTTATTTTAAAAAAGCAGGTCTAAAAAGAAGTCGTCAATAGAGAGTCTATACGATATTGTGGCGTAGCGTTTTCGATATTTGAAAGAATTGCCGGACAGTCGGAATGGAGCCCAGCGTCCTAAACTTTATACAAAAGTAGTTTAAAAAACAAAACAAAAAAGGCAGTTGTTAAAGTAACGAAGTATCAGTTAATCTCCATAATATTAAGTAATTTAATTGCTAAAAATATTGCAACATTGTTTTTCCGTATTGCCAACATTACGGCAAAGGAACGTCTTAAGGTGGTGCATCATGACTCACATTTTCACTGTTTTTCATACAACCGCTCATAACTGACTATGACGTTATTACACATTTTTCATTAGATATTTTGGAAACACAGTATCTTGTGGATATTATCTAGGTTTCTAAAGAAACCAATTTCTAAATTTGTGTAAAACTAATCCAGTAAAAACCTCTGAAAATGACCTATTTTGTATGAACTTTGACAATTCATAATTTGCCTAAAAATTTAAAATGTCAAAAAAGTAATTCTTTAGAGACCTTGCAAATTTTATTAAGATTCTAACTGACGACAACGTTTTCCAAAAACTTAAAAAAAAAAACAGCTATTTCCTGGAGCAAGTTTTGTGAAATTGTCGAGTAAATCTCGGAATTACCGAATACTAACAGAGTTCTCTCTTTTTTTGCGTTGCCTTTTCGTCAAACATCGCGTTGGATTGCATTAAATGAAGTAACAAGCTTTTAAACCATTTTCGATGTTTACTATAAGCGAGTGGAGAAGGACCCTCTTAAGTGAAACGCACTGTACGCCGATCATTTTAATCATTGATTAAACTACTGTCAAAAGCTTTGTCAAAAAATCAATGTGATGTTGACCAATTGACAGATAAATAAAATAATATTGGCTATTTATGATAAATCTTGTGGTTTCTCTGCAGATTATCATTTCTACGGTTTGTAAATCACAATGGTTTTTAACATGTTTTTGCAAAAAGCATTTCATATTGTGTTTTGTTGTAGATGTCTATTTCGGATATTTGTGTATCCTCAAGCAGAATTGCATCAAACTCGACAAACCTTAAAAAAAGGAAGAATCCCTACGAGTCCATCCCAATGAGGAAGAATATAAAACTAGGTACCGAATGAGCAAAGCCGCAATCACGGTCCTAGTAAATTTGATGATGAATCCAAAAATAAAACCTTTAACATTCAGGAACAGATCTGTCAGTGCATTGGAACAAGTACTAGTAGTATTTTTACGCAACAAGAGCATTCCAAATAACAGTAGCTGGTGATATAAGGGTGCTTAAATCAACAGCCAGTAGAACTCAAGCCTCAATTCCCCGAATAGAAGAAGAGCGCAATATAATTAAAAGTGGATTTAATAGCATTATAAATTCAGTTATAGTCTCATGTATGAACAGTTCCTATATTTATAAGCTACTAGCTTTTGCCCGCGCGGCTTCGCTCCCGCTCTTTCCTACTCCACCCTACTATACCCAACTCTACCCTACCCTACACTACACTACTCTACCCTACTCTACACTACTCTACCCTACTCTACCCTACTCTACCCAACTCTACCCTACTCTACCCTACTCTATCCTACTTTACCCTACTCTACCCTACTCTACCCTACTCTACCCTACTCTATCCTACTCTACCCAACTCTACCCTACTCTACTCTACCCTAAACTACCCTAATTTTTTTTTTTCCATAAGAACCTTATCCTCACAATAACAATCACAACAAAGAAAAATCAGCCAAATCGGTCAAGCCGTTTTCATGTCATGTCGTGACAACGGAAAACGGGTCTCATTTTTATATAATAGATCACTGAAATATTAGATTGATGATTATTTAAATATTAAACAAAGATCCAAATAAAATTTTTAATTTCAGTATTAAATAGTTAAAATAAAAGTGTATTAATAACAATAACATTAATTACAATTAAAAAGATGCTGATTGCACATTCCAAGCGTAGATCTCTATGGAGAAGAATTTGCAAGAAACTCCAAGGACATTTTCAATACTGTGTTATTATTAGACCTTATCTGCTATTTCATCCTTTAAGAGCTGTTGTAGGAGAGTTTTCATTTCTGCCATTTCATTTTGTGACTGAAACAAGTAAGTTCGTTAGAAATATATATATATAAATAAAGTTTAAAAGAAGACGAGTTTTATAAATGTAAATAGTATTTAAGATATGGTTTTATTTGATTATCTAAAATAATTTCCCAAGTTGATCAAAAGTTATAGATCTGTATCCATTATAGCTTGCTATACATAAAGCTTTTGGCCGATTGTATAGATACATTTTCATTAGCGATGTTCTCCATCGTAACCCTTTTCAAATTCGAAAAGGCAGTGTAGACTGTCTTTGAGTTCTAGGCGTGCACCTCAGCGGTACTGTTTTATTCGCTAATTAGACATGCCCAAGCTAAATCGTATTTAATGCTTTATTTTCTACAATGTTTTTCTATTTATAAAAACATCGAGAATATATTTTATTTATTACTAATATGTGGGTGTTTCTTCACTTATGTAAAATTTGTAACTTATTTGTGGCGTACTTACTTGTGAACCAGTTCTAACAGTTTGCACTTTTCTCTTTCTGTGAAATTATTCCCTTGTAAAGGCCATTTTAAGCATATATTATTAAATTTAAACACCATTATTTGAAATTAACGCAGGTTTTGACATATTTATCTGTGGCAAATTTGTTTTATTGTCAAGGATGACTCAGGTTATTTTTTTTTTACGGTTTTAACACAAAGTCTTATGGTACTTTTTGACAGTTGAGAATTAAAAACTGAAATACCCAACCTTCGTGACCATAATTAAAAAAAAATCCGCATCTCAAATCAAAATGATCATAGATTAGTTAATTTTTCGCTAATCATCCTTTCAGCAATCCGAATTGATTTGACATAGCTGTTAATCTTACAGCTGATTAGTTAATTTTGATTTTGATCGGGCTCTCGGAAACTGGGTGTTAAACAATCATTTTCAAATAAACGCACAGAAAGATTACAATACACATACTTGAACAGGCGTCCGAAATATCAACATAAAGGGGGAGCACAAACAAGTAAAGAAATTAGGAATCTCTCGGCGTCTCACGGCATTGCCTGAGATTTTATTTTAATAAAAATATGCTAGGTAATACTCTCAAAAAAGATTGGCTCATTTCAAAGAGAACGACTCCGTCTCTGTACACGATATCAGTTTATGCCGAACTGATATCGTGTACAGACGCGGATTTGTCAATGTCGTATGAGCTTCCACCAGCCAAGAGGAGGTGACGATAAGACGACCACTGTTGTTCGTGGCTGACCATCGCAGGTCTTCAAGGTTGGGTCCTCTTGATGAATCAACACACAAGCGCCCTATGCACGCATTAGTTTGAAAATAAATATTCTTATATCAGCGTTGTCATGTTCAACTGTAAATTCGTAATGACCTAGCACCATGATACTTTATAGTACCTGCTTCCTATAGTCTGTGGGGAGACCCACCGCGCCGGTCGATTTGGGTGCCGGACGCTGGACGCCGGACACAGGACGCCGGACGCCGGACACCGGACGCCGGACACCGGACGCCGGACACCGGACGCCAGGCGCCGGACGAACAGGATGTCAATTAGTTGAAACGATGCACCCTCACGCGCTCACTGTATCGAAGAAGCTAGGTGCTGGTAATTGCACATTACACCGGCTTGCGTAATACTTGCATTATACAGGGGATTACACACAGCAATGCATTTACCGCCACTAGCCGCGACTTCTAGCGGAACGCGCCGGCAGAACATCTAAGCGTTTTCATTCTTACAGTTTTAGTTAAAGTTTAGAAAGACCTACATCTTATGTTTCAGGTTGAACTGTCCAAAACAAGCGTAACTATTAGATAAGTGTCTAGAACATTGTTGTGCCTAATATACTTTTGATAATTTATATGGCAAAACAACGTTTGCTGAGAATAGATAAAATCTCAAGAAGAGAGAAGTGTTTTTTCTACAAAATGTTTATCGTACAAATTAACTGCTTAAGCTTTTGCTGCTATCAAATGAGACTAATTACGAGCTACAGAGCTAATTGATACTTTAGAACGTTCACTTGGCGCTGCAGGCTGCAGCTCGGCAGTCGGGCGCGACACAAGCACCCGCATACTAACTGATACTTCAGAACGTTCACTTGGCGCTGCAGGCTGCAGCTCGGCAGTCGGGCGCGACACAAGCACCCGCATACTAACTGATACTTCAGAACGTTCACTTGGCGCTGCAGGCTGCAGCTCGGCAGTCGGGCGCGACACAAGCACCCGCATACTAACTGATACTTCAGAACGTTCACTTGGCGCTGCAGGCTGCAGCTCGGCAGTCGGGCGCGACACAAGCACCCGCATACTAACTGATACTTCAGAACGTTCACTTGGCGCTGCAGGCTGCAGCTCGGCAGTCGGGCGCGACACGAGCACCCGCATACTAACTGATACTTCAGAACGTTCACTTGGCGCTGCAGGCTGCAGCTCGGCAGTCGGGCGCGACACGAGCACCCGCATACTAACTGATACTTCAGAACGTTCACTTGGCGCTGCAGGCTGCAGCTCGGCAGTCGGGCGCGACACAAGCACCCGCATACTAACATTTTCCCGCGACCATGTGTATCATTGAAAAAGGAATAGGGAAAAATAAATAAAAATAAACTATACAAAACAGCGGCACATTACTTCCATTGCAGGACCATATACTTACATGTTTAGTTACAAAACTTGAAATGTTAGAACATTTTACAATGTACATTCATTTGGAAAATCCTAGGGAATGATTGTTCAAATATACGCGCACTATTCTAGATAAAAACGTATATAATATACGATATACCTTGTCAAAACTAAGGTGTAGGTGTTGAGTGGATTAGCAATCTCTCGCAGCACGTCATTGAGTGCCCTTAATTGACGGCGGCTGGATTATAACATTATCTGCGGCGAGGTGTCGCCAATCAATGTAACCATTGCGAGCCGGTTGTCACAGATAACGCGATTACATTACAAGCGCTCCTGCTTGTCAAATCAACGCATATTTTTAACACATTTTCCTAAACATAATATTTTCACAAAAAGCGAAAAGGCAACGTTAAACTCATCACGGCACTTATACGCGAAATGAAAAAAGGACTCTCGGTCCAATTTCTCGGGCCCTCAGTCGGTGCCGCCTTCAAATACATATTTCATTAGAGTGCCGAACAAATTAGGGCTCCTCGGGTCGAATCAAAGAGAAATTATATAACGTTTCAATAAATGAACAACAATTTTAGTGAAACACGCGCCTGTTTGAAATAACAAGGAAACTTCCTGAACAAGCAGTGAGTGTGGCTCCTGCGGCTGCGCCACGGTGATCTGTGTCGAGAGGATATTGCATCGAGAGCTACAGGCGGACATGGTCAACAATTGACGATGCTTAGATGAAGGTACGAGCACGCTACTTCTGCTGCCGCACAACATGTAGGCACGAACAATAGCCGCGCAGCTGACGTCGCGTTGAGGCACAACCATCAACACATCACTAGTCTCACACACGCAGCGCGACGCGTCCACTAATGGCTCGGTCTACAAGCACTTTGTTCAACAACCAATTTCGTATTAATGTAGCTAAACCAAGTCATTATAGTACCGTGAACAAAAGTGAGCTTTAATTCAGAATGAGTTTCGAATTTGTGGCAAATTGCAGCTTAGTGGAGAATCTCCCAGTATTCCCGGCACGGACAGGGCTGGCCGGCCGAGGATTAACGGACACATTACGGATGCGACATGCAACCCGTTTTAAAAACCCTCGACTCTTGCACGTTTTAAATGAATGTTGCATGCTCTTAAGCTGGATGATATGTCAGACTCGTGGATATAGATTGAGATACAAGTTTTAATAGTACTAATCTTATTCCAGCTTGTGACTGACTTCTCTACTGCCACCTCTGATTACATTAGCGAACATTCTCGATGGGTTCCATAAATAAGAAAGCGAAGTTGTAATACTTTGTTCTGACAGCATGAATAGAAGTTGAACAATCGCGAGCAGGTCGATGAACCTGCGATCAGCAACAGGTTCGGGAGTGCGGGAGTGCTGGGTTTCTCTCTAACGCCGAGTTGTTCTGCGAATGCGCCGGCGCCAACAATACGTACTTGAGATGCTCAGTCCGGTGGCGTGCAGACGAGAGCGCGGCGCAGTAATGACTGTAGGGCTATACTTTTATTTCTTGTATCTTGTGTACCGACACTGCGCTGCGCCATTGTAAACCGTCTTGTACACTTGAGAAGTTTACGGCTTTGAATCTTTTGAACAACGTGACGATGTTTTCTCATTTGTAGCAATTCAAACTTTTTTATGAATAGCAGTTCAAACTTGACGCTCAGCTGTGCTGACTTTTACAAATACTGAAGTTCGATAACGCGCCGCACGAGAGTAAAGCGAGTCTGTGCGGTGGTACGACGTGCTCACTATATGTATATGTTGACGTTACTGTTTGTTGCAGCATCTTGTTCGCGGACATCTGCGGCTTCACTTCCCTGTCGGACCAGTGCACCGCTGAGGAGCTGGTGCGCCTGCTCAATGAGCTTTTCGCCAGGTCAGTTACATACCATATCTCACTTTTATTTTTATTATGATTAGACGACTCCTGTTTGACCATATATTATTTGTCCGAGTATAAAACCTATAACTGAACTCTAAAATAAGCACCCAGGTGACATTGAGACAAACAGCTACCTCTCCATACTAATTCTGCCGTGTTCGATCATTTCTGCAACTAATAATAGACGTATTGTTGTAGGCTATGCCATGTGCTACCTCAGTTCCAACTGGAATACAGTCACAACCGCAACTACAATAATAGCCATTAGACTCACAGCCGGCTTTATCCTTTAGCAATATGTACAGTTCGATAAATAAACATAGAGAGTCATTAGTGTGTGCGCCCATCGATCTCCTCTGTAGCTTCACGTCTGCGTGTCTGCCTGAGTGCTTCAGATGTGCATTTCTCTCGGTCCGTATTGTCGCAGCCCCTCTCTGCAGACGAAATGGGTACAAAAAGAATAAACACGTCACTGTCATCGCTAATCATGAATGAATCCTGGAATTAGTTGAATAATGAATGATTTGCTTTCGAAGCCCGCCCCCTGCCCCCCGCCCCCGGTCGTCAGGGTGACAGGCTGCGACGAACATGAAAGTATAATGGAAACAAACGAGATTTTACATTTTCCTTACGCAAAAGTAGACTTCCGACGGAGTTGTTAATTATTAAATCTACAATCCGTTATTGATAACGGCTGTTTCACACACTTGGCTTGTTCTACGTCAGCTACGAATTAGGATTCTCAACATCAGTGACGTATAGATACTGATTTGAGATATAAATTCATTAATTAGTTTAAAGCAACAAGTGTTAATTAATAATCACGTAACTCCAATTACTCCGCCGAGCTCGGCGTCATTTGTAATCACATCCTCGAGCTTATTTGCCTTTGGCTGCTTTCGTCGTGAACGCTAATAGTACTGACAAGAAGCAGCTATTTGTGCGGCAAACACTAACGAAAAAAAGGGGCAAACACTTTTTCTTTGTTCAAATTAGTTGCTGTAACTCCAGCCATTACTTTGATCTTTCGCACGCTGGCGCCTCCGTGAGCCGCTCTCGCTGAGCACTCGGATGTTAACCTCCGCGCCAGCCCGCAGGTGTCGGGCTCCGGGTGTCGGTGCAACTTGATGCCGCTGCTAGGGTTACAAATTGCGGGCCCTCCGGATAATGGGCGCGAGTTAATCACTTTACTTTGTACCGGAGATTAATTGGGTGAGGTGAGGCGAAGCGGCACGCGGCGCGGGACGGTAGGCGGCGGAGGTTCTAGGACCGCGTAGTGTTTTTACGATTGTAAAAATCGCAATTTGTAAAGAGAAATAAAGTCAATAACCTTATTAGTCCCAGTTCAAACAACACGTATTTATGACTTATCTGCTAGATTTTCGTGGAATATCCTCATTCATGATCTCGGTATAATTAACCAGGCTTGTAGGTAGTTAATAACGACGGCGAGTACGTCAGCGGTATCCATTCCGCATTAACTAATCTATGAGTTAGTTTACGGTCCGCCAGCGACGGTCGCCGCGCTTAGTTATATGCTATTGCCTCCGTTGCTACGGTAGTTATGTAGATTGTAGTACTTACTCGTTAATAGATCTTAACTAAAGAATATAAGCTTGAAAATAAAGACGAGAAAAACAATAAAACATAATCAACTAGGAAGTAAAACACGTTATCCCCTAAATAGCATTTCTATTTATAACACAAAAAAAATCCTTTTCTCTTGTAATGATGTTGTAATGTTCGCTCATTCTCGCCCTAATATACCTCCACCTGCCCACCTACACGGAGATATATCAGCGAGGTACTCCGCGCCATGCTGGACCTCTCCCCTCCCCCCTCTGCCTCTCCACAGACGCCGTATTTATCTAGGATTATTTACATGCACAAGCCTTATTCCGAGGCTAAACGGAACCAAAATCTGAGCTGCGTAAAGATGGTTAACGCCCTCAAGATTGCCAATTTTCCTTGAGACTGTTTTGGTAAAAAGGAAAAGTTTTCAAAGTTTACTTCTTTTATCGTATTAAGATTAGGGCGCTGAGAACCCGTAATGTAATGTAAGTAGTCGCCCGAGTTCCGCACAACTGATTTTGGAAATGAATAGAAACGATAAAACAGTTTAGCTGTGGGTGCTGCATCGCTGCATGCAGATTATTGCTTTTACTTGTAATATAAATCTGTAAGGATATTGTTGGGAATAAAAATAAATAAATAATACATAACAGTTTTTCGTTTAGTATCTAGTAAATTAATTATGCAATTAGGTTCATGGTTCATGTTGGACAGGTGTAGATATTCTCGCGGGCGAACCTAGTTTTTAAATCAACATCTTTTTTGACTTCATCAACATGGCAAGCGTGGTGCTCACAATGTACATAATTTAGCTAAAATGAGCCGACTCATATCCGATACAATTTAGGCGAAATGATAAAAACCCGCCGTAAAATGTTGTTATAGCTGCGTGTTCCGCGTTCGCTATAAAATACGTAAACTTTGCGGGTTGTACGTAGATTTATTAGAAGATTGACGAACTTTACGGCTTCCATCGGTAATATGCGGAGGATGGGGGGGGGGGGGTGGAGGCTGGACCGCAGCTCGCGCGGGTACAGCGACAGATTCACCACTAAGTAGTGACGCTACGCACGTCAGGATTTAGACGCAATCTATAAGGTTACTACTCGCAGATGATTTTTTGCGCTCTCGCAGATGAATTTTCGCATTATTTTATACTTTTGACAACCACGTATCCCGCGAGTTTGTTCGCGCTTTCGTATCTTCTCCTACATTGCACGGCCAAAACAAAAACTTATCTGTAATTCAACAACCCGATTAGGGTAATTACTCTTTTAATTAGATAAAACTTTATGGACAAAACTTTTAAAGTTCATTAACTTAAGGTATCAAACCACCATTAAAAAAAAACGTTGATTTGCTTTAAATCGTCTTTGGAGGGTGGGTAGCTTTGAATAACTAATAATATTTCTAATTTTATATAGTTTTTTTTTAATTAATATTTTTGTTCAAGTTTATTCAATTTCATGGTGCATGCATGCATGGTTGGCACAATTGTTTAGCCATTTGCTGCAACACTGCGAGTCGTGGGTTCTATTCTCATACAGAAAAAATATTTGTATGGTCTACAGATACTTGTTCCAGGTCTGAATGTCTTGTGTATAAATAAGTTGACATGTTTATGCACGCACCCATGACATAGGAATAATTCCTAGTGTGGGACGTATGAAAAAATAACTAAATTGAGGTTGATGATCATTGACGTGGCTCAGAAGGCTGCCCAGCTTAAGTAGGACTGGGCTGAACATGTCTGCCAATGCCGATCAAGCGGTGGGCCAGTAAAAACACAAGTTGTTGCCCTGATATCGCACGATGAGGTCGCGACTGACCTAGGAGATAACGGGACGACTTAGATGTCTTCCGGAATTGGCAAGAAGTGGCTCAAAGCTGGGAACAATGGAAGGAATGGAGGGAGGCCTTTGCACAGCAGTGGGACAGTAGAGGCTAAACACTTTATAGGTATGGTACGCTGTTGATACGTTTTAGTGGGGCTAATAGTCCGCACCGTACCTTGTGACTGTGAGGTAGCAACACCTCATTAAAGTCGGAGCTGTGCCACTAACCCACGGTCACGCACTAAACACGGGCTGCTCACACAGTTAAAGTGCATCGAATAAATCGCGACGTGTGGATCTGTGCTCGGTGCGGCACGCGGGGCTCGTAAATCCGTGCTCTGCTTTATTGCAGCTTTTACGATGCACCGCCGCAGAGCTACCTGCACCAGCTGCGAACTAATAAACTCAAAAGGGTAGGGGACCAGGGCACAAAATAGATAGGTACAAAAGTAAATCTCGTGTATGTACTTCACTTTTTATACCTACGCTAAGCGATCGCACACACGTCAGCGCATTTCTCCAAACTGTACGAGTGCGACTGGGCGTTTGAGCCGAGATATCGTGTCCCGTGTGCGGTGTTTATGTGTGCGTTGTTCTTATCTATTTTGTGACCAGGGCGCCAGTTTGCAACCGTCTGATAGATCCTTAACGATTATCGGACAGGGCCTATAGTCCAACTGGAAGTCCTAACAGATTTCTCAAAAAAAAAAACTACCCTTTCCATATATTTACCCTGCGCTCTTCCCGTTCCATTATAATTTGGGCGTCTAGCCTTAGAGTGAATAGGCTCTTTATAAGATTGTGGGCCTCAACATCAATAATTGCATCACTGCTTACCATCAAGTGGAATCGCAGTCAAGTTCTAGTTCATATTAAAAAAAAAAGTAAAATATCATAGCATGGATTGCTTTTATTACCATAAAAATATTAAGATGTCTAATATCCATTTTTCAACACTGATATGCATGTTACATTATACCGTGACAAATTACCGCCGTACCCACTAACACATTCCGAGAAAGGTAACATTACGGTCCGGTGTTCTCCTCTGACACCGGCGCGACACTGCTCTGTTACACATTTAGGCCGACCACAAACAAGCGCCAACAGCGGTCAATTCATCAAAACACACGTTAGCAATAAAATTCGCGCTTCATTAGAAAATATCGATGTTTGCCGGATCCGGACCGGACGCGGGCCCCGGCGGCCGACCGGTCCGGCGTGATTGATGACCCCATCGTCGAGCCGGCGCCGCTTTATCATCGCCCAATGATAAATACGCTTGTTTTGAACGATCCTTTTTTACAATTAGGACATATTGCGGCCAGCGTGCGGTTGATTCGAATCAATGCGAAGACAATCAATATTCATTTGCATGTTATAGAAATGCAGGAAAGTATTCATATATCTGTTAAGCTCGGTTGTGATGGAAATAAAATAAAGAGTCGTTTATATTGGAATTCATCTACGTATACTCTATATATAGACATTTAAATTGTGGGATGTGGAGCTAGTGTGTTATCAATCAATCAATCAAAAATATTTATTTGCTAGATTATAGTACCTACATAAAGGTGTATTATTTGTTTCTCTATATCCTGCCTTAACATGACGTGCAAATATATTCACATTCAGTGTTGCCAATTACTATAAATTGCAGATTACAGATTCTATTGACTGCTAAATATTCCTTAACGGTATAATATATTTTAAATAATGACAGTTAAAGAAAAAGTATTTTTTAAAACATTCTCAGCGACAAGTCTAGTACACTATTAAAATTTGGCAAATAGTGAGAGTACAAATAATGATCGACTGCAGTATCATTTTTCATAAATAATTTTAACCTTATTTGTGGCAGCCGAAGTGACTTTATGCCGTGGCTGTCAGTGCTCGTCTCGAATAAATTGTAGTTTTTCTTAACAAAAACACATAATTTCAAAAATATATAAACATGGCAAAGGTAGGACTTTAAGTTTTTGAAATAGTGGCTTACAGCAGTTTATAAAGTGAGCTCCACAAATGGCTCGAATACATTTTTTTTAGTTTCATTATATGAATTATAATATTAGGCAAATATTATTATTTTATTATTGCTTAATTATAAGGCAAAAGCGAATACGCTCTTAATAAACTAGTGCGCCTCACCA
Organism: Mythimna lalbum; assembly: GCA_949319445.1. Lineage (NCBI taxonomy): Eukaryota > Metazoa > Arthropoda > Insecta > Lepidoptera > Noctuidae > Mythimna > Mythimna lalbum. The sequence goes on along the minus strand of OX439344.1, from coordinate 623,101 downwards.
TCAACGCTTGCATCACTGCTTACCATCAGGTGGGATCGCAGTCAAGCACTAGTTTATATCAATTATAATAATATAATACTTTATTTCCACATCATGATTTAAGATGTTCGGTCTTTGCGTGATGGACGTCAAAGCCGTCATCGTCCTCTCTTTCTGAACTAATTCATGAATCCCCAAGCGACCACCGGTGGCCGCGCATCTATTGTCTTACTATTGTGTCTCTAATTGACGGTATCTGAAGGGTTAAATGTGTGTCAATGGCCCGTGCTGAATATTGCCAAGTTCACAAATGATTGTGCAGTGCTTGATTGTACCTACGTACAGAATTACAGACATTGTTAGCAGTAGTGATTGTTGGACTAGCGAGGAGCAGTCACGCACCATTTTGCTGATAAAACGCTGAGCTGCCGATGTGGGTCACACGCTCCGTGATTTATGTATTAACTATCCAACTTTGATTAAATTGCAAAAGTACCTCCTGATGTGCTGTAGGTACGCTCTAATGGCGTTGTACTGAGATTTTTAAATAAAGGCTGAAGTATACGTAGAGAGATATGCCCATGCAAACACAATCTTCACTGCGTGCCTCATGACGCTCCACTCTGGCTGGAAGGCAAACAGGGTTAACCTCATCCTGAGTTGATCCAGTAAGGTGCTGGTACCGATCTTGCTAGCTTACGATGCTGGTACTTCCGAAACAGATCTGATAGCTGTGGTGTACTTCTCCACTCTCCAAGCGCCACGGGATGATAATATTATTATTATGTTACCTTTTTATTGCTATGTCACTTTCTAGCGACAGTTTTTGGTGGCCCATTTCTTGAGTGTCCAAGTAAAAGCTAGGCAGGGTTTTTATGTTTTTTTTTTTTAAATTGATAAACTAGTGGACTTAACTGAATCCCACGTGATGGTAAGCAGTGATGCACTCGTTGATGGTGAGGTGGATATGTAATAATAAATCTTTATATGGTTTTTGGTGGTTACCAAGAACTAAGTAAAGTCTACTTAAGCTTTCCCTAACCTAACTGGGCTTGTCATTGAGTACGCTAGCACAGCGCGTACAGGGGTGTTCGTTGGCTGGTATCGGGTTAGTTTCATGATCCATAAAAAGTGTCTTAAGGGCCTTTGCGACTTGGCTTCAGCCCCTCGACTGCCTTCCAGAGGTCCCGAACTACGTATCCAGAGACAATCTAATATACAAAAATCTTGTGTCACAGTGTTTACTACCGAACTCCTACAAATTGGCTTGACAAATTTTTTGTGTACATTTGGTAGGTCTGAGAATATGTCATAGGCTATTTTTTACTCTCCTACCTCATCCTTCCATTTTTCTTTGATAATTTATTTGTCAAAACTACAAATCGATAATCTCCTCTTTTGTTTTGAAGTCAGCTATTAAAACTAGTTAGACTTACCTATATATTCCGATTGATATAACCACAAACATTAATTGAACAGCCTTTTAACGGCCCGATAACCATAATCGTGAAAGTAAGTCAGCAGCTGTACGATTACGTTAAACTTTCTGCTTCCCCGTCCGACCCGTCCGACCCGTCCGCGCGTCCACTTGCCCGATATGCCTCATGAATAGTTAACTCGGAGTTATTAAATCGGCCAGATTCGCCGTAACGCCTGATATGATGGACGAAAGGACTCGTGCATTACTGATGAGCGCGGGGGACACGCGGGGGGCTGGACGTGCACGCAGGCACGACAACACTTAGATTTATTATTCGTCACCCTCATATTATTTGTAGGGGGTTATTGGATTAGACCCTCAGCTTTCTTGGTAATTAATTCAGCAACCGAGCTACATAATATATGCTAATATTATTAATATATCTGTTTATACATGGTTATTTGTAAAACACTAACAACTTTGCAGGACTGTATTACTAACATCATAAACAACAACTTTTGTTCTATGATGTTCTTAACTAGCACCTAAGAGGTTGCTAGTGTTTTAAAAATAGTTGGTCATGAATTATCTACGAAGTTTGCCTCCGCATTTTACGAATATCGAATCGAACAGGACAGTTTAAAATCCCTAGAGTATGTTAGTAGCATTTTTTTTATTGTTTAACCAGTGCTTGATTGCGCTCCTTTCTGATAGTAGGCAATGATGCAGTCGTTGATAATGATATAATAGATTATAATGCAGATTAACAAAGTCACATTGAACACAACTGAGTATTAGCGTCTTCACTTAACCTCTCTGGGTTCACTGCTCTTCCTTCCTCTCCAACAGGCTGCTAACTGTTTAACAAACACATTCATTAACGAATGTTGTAGTATGGCATGTTGAGGGCACAGTCCAGGCGGACAGCCACGCACTGGTGTCCTGACTGTCTCTATGTGCAGTGTGGTCACGTTGACCTGCAACATACTAGCTTTCCCACTCGTAGAGTTACGAGTATGAAAACTAGTAAGTTGCATTAAAATTATCCTAAAACATGTATCGTTCGATTTAAAACTATTACTTTACATAAAGTGATTCTCTGTGAATCTGTAAATGAATTAAAATGGCTAAAGCCAGTTCATCTGAAAATCAAACTCTTGTTTGGGAACTCGTTCTCATTCATTACAGTGTCATAATTTACACTCAAACAAAATGTAACTACATTTTCAACTATTTATGAAATTAATGTCAGATTTTGAGTACTTAGTACTTAGCGTGTGTGGATGTGTCACCCCCACCTGCAGCGTGAGAGCGAGCAGGTTGTCGCAGCTCTTTAAATATACAGAGAGCTTCATTTAAAGAAGATTAATTTTGCTCGCATTTTGTTTATTTGTATTTTCGTGGTCCACTGCCACTGTTTGTAATACAAACTTTTTGCTGCCACTTTGTAATGTAGCGAAAATTGTGGGTCAAAGAGTTCAGCCTTGCTTAGTGTTGAGCCTAAAATTAATTTTGATGATAATCATAAATAAAACAAGTACGTTGAAGTAACTGCTCTCTCGCTGGCAGCCTCTCGTTTGAATACGTCCGCGATGATTTAGTTGCCCCTTCATTGCATTGCATTGTCTACCAGTCGACCTGGGTGGTGTAAAGACATAATATGGGAGATAAAATTTAATCAAATGACAGACAAGAAACAAGTGCAATCATAATTACATACATACAACTTACCATGTAGTTGTAAAAGAACCGCTTTCAATTAATCAATACTATGATGATGATCTGAAAGTGCTCACGAGCCAACACCTTGAAGAAAAATTGACTGGTTAAAGTCTAAAATATTACGACTTTAACTGAACTGCTCAAGGGATTGAGCTGTATAGGGTGTATAGCTCCATCCACCTGACGTTTTCCTGATTGTCCAATCGTATTTCAAATAACCCCAAATTTTTATTTTTGAGATTTTATCAAACAGTAGGTACCTATCTTAAGTAATATCTTAATGTTATTGAAATCTTTCTACATTTTTGACGAAATCTTAATCTTCTCCTCCTTATTGAAACTATCGTCAAAGGGGTGTAAGAACACTGTCATTCTTATTTCGTCATAGTTGCTTTTTAGTTTTGTTTTTTTTTTGTTTCTTTTTTTTTTCCTTAACGTTTACACACGGTGTCAACATCTCTTTTTTCAAAAATTATTCTTTCGCGGGTACGCTGGAAGAAATTTCTTTAGAAATAAGCATCACCTATGTACCAATTTTTCTGTTTCCGTATTGAGTGAGTGATATACATAGAAGCTGTAGAAGTGAGAAACTAACCTGTTCCAATAACCTCAGATTCGACCGGCTGGCGGCGGAGCACCACTGCCTGCGCATCAAGCTGCTGGGCGACTGCTACTACTGCGTGTCCGGGCTGCCCGAGGCACGCGACGACCACGCCAAGTGCTGCGTCGAGATGGGCCTCGACATGATCGATGCTATTGCGTTAGTCTCCGTCCGTATTGGTGTCGTGAAGGTCCACATGGACCTTCACGGTACCTACTGAAAATATTTCAAGATAGATATTCACGCAGATAGATGGTAGCAATTTCTGGTTTGCATACCGATTGACAATAGTATATTTTGAGACAATAGGACAAAGTTTGTGATTGCGACCAAAACGGAAATTGCCCGAGCCGTAGGTAGGCGTGGATGTTATACGCCGAGTGCTGCAGTGATAAATTTCCACGTGTATCAAACGACATTTTTCAAAACGCTATATACGAGTAATAAATAAACTGAGTTAGACGTACGGCTCGTGGGGGTCGCTTAGCGCCTTGGTACGATAAAATATAATAAATTGTGCCAGGAGCGACCACCACTACTTTTCCGCACTAGTACGGAGAATAGTAAATTGTGTGTCTAAAAGCGGTAGGAATAAGAGAGAATTTTTGAGTAAGTGTATTAGAAAAAAAGTTAAACCTGAGCTAATCGCCTGCAAGCGCTGGCAGGTTGACTTACTAAGTCACGGCAAGACAACACTAACATTAAACCGCATCACAGAATGTTGAGCGGCAAATGTTGTAAGCTGCACAGTACAGCCTGAGTGATGTAATACATTTGTGGGCAGGCTGGTGCGCGAGGTGATGGCCGTTAACGTGAACATGCGCGTGGGCATCCACACGGGGCGCGTGCACTGCGTGGTGCTGGGCCTGCGCAAGTGGCAGTTCGACGTGTGGTCCAACGATGTCACGCTCGCCAACTACATGGAGAGCGGTGGCGTGGCTGGGTGAGTCTAGAATTCCTTATCACTAACAATCATTATCATATTACAGCCGAAAGACGTCCACTGTGCATGCGTAGTCACAACGATCGATCCTGTGCGTCCCGCATCCATCGGATTCCCTCAACCTTCACCAGGTCGTCGGTCCACCTTGTAGGGGGCCTTACGACGCTGCGTCTACCGGTACGCGGCCGCCACTTCAGTACCTTTCGCCTCAAACGGCCATCCGTTCTGCGAGCAATGTGCCCTGCCCATTGCCACTTAAGTTTGGGGATTCTTCGTGCTATGTCGGTAACTTTGGTTCTACTGCGGATATTTTCATTCCTAATTTGGCCACGCAAGGAAACTCCGAGCATAGCCCTTTCCATTGCCCTTTGGGTGACTTTAAGCTTTGTTTTTGAGGCCCATTGTGTTTTGATGAAAGAATCGACATCTGTAAGCGTAGTTATGGTGGACATTTGTCCGAAATCATTTTTCATTTATAATTGCCAAGCCTTACTCTTTGTTGCGTAAATAATTATTTGAATCATTTTTATCTTTTTGTTTATAAAAACAAGAAAAAATAAGAACTTTTTCTTCTTTTTTTTCTGTATTTTCATCCTCAATTTCTTACTTCTTAGTTTCTCTATCACAATCGCAATGTTTCATTTAAATTATGTAAAGTTCCGTTACTAATGAGCCGCCACACTGTGCAGACGCGTGCACATCACGAAGGAGACGCTGAGCTGCCTGGGCGACGACTACAAGGTGGAGCCGGGTTACGGAGGCCTGCGCAACACCTACCTGAAGGACCACAACATCGAGACCTTCCTCATCGTGCCCGACGACACCAGCCGCGTGGTCAGTCTCGCACTACTTCTTATTAAAACTAACAAATAAGAACCCGAAAGAAGCGGTTTCTTCTTAATTTTTTTAAAGAATTTTTTAAGTTTTTTAAAATAACTGTATAAAAACGTTATTTTAATTTTTTTGCGAAAAAAAATGAATTAATAACTTTCCAAATTAAAAATGTCATCGGGTTTGATTGGAATAACGACTTAATTTACTTCAATGACTTTTTGATTAATTAATAATTTTTTGTTTTTTTTTTTTCTAAAAATATCTTTGGGGCCCACCCCAATTATATTTAGATTTATAGAATAACGGTTGCATACAGTTTAAAAGATTTTTTTAAATTAGGAAAAAGCCGACAACATCCACCTGTGGGGGGTCCAGTCCGGTCCAGACTGGATCCGTGGTATTCGTTTATTATTATTATATCTAGCCCATATTGTCCCACAGCTGGGCAAAGGCCTCCCTCCACTCCTTCCAATGTTCCCGGTTTTGTGCCACTTTTTTCCAATTCCCAAGGAAGACATCCAAGTCGTCCCGCCATCTCCTTCTTGGTGGTATTCGTTTGTATTTAAAAATATATAGGTATTTTTACTAATTTCGGGGAGTGTGCGCTGGAATTGAACAATTTAATTCCGCCAAGTCCGTTCCATCATCAGTTCACAAGACGTACGGCGTTGCGCCACCGTTCAGAAGGTACATGGTGGACATCCCACCCATACCTACGTGCAAAGCGTTTTGTAAACACATTCATTATGCGGACAGCTAAGGATTGAAATTCGCTGCCGGACTCTGTTTCCTGTTAGCTACAAACTTGGGGAATTTTACTTCTAGGCAAGCGTGCTCCATCGTCGGCCACATCACCATCAGGTGACGTGAAACGCAAGCCTTTAGATAATAAAAAAAATGGCATAAGCTCTGCTTAGTTTGGGACTAGATGGCGTTGTGTGATATTTGTGGAATATTATTATTATTGCGGTATGCCATTACTATTGAAACAACACTTAGTATTGAACGCTCGTCATATGAGAGCACTAGTGTAACAGGGTTGTCGTCCACAGGACAAGAAGCCGCAGCACTCGTTCTCGCTGAACGGCAACGTGTCGAAGGAGATGCGCGTCATGGGCCACGGCTCGCAGCACGGCAAGCACTCCTCCAAGTAAGTACACCAGCTGGACTGCCACTCAACACAACATTACACCAGTCGGAAGTGACCCTAGAGACGCACATCAGCCAAGTGCAAAGACACAAAAGGCTACTTTAGGCGACCTTCGATCCTCCATTAAGTATTTGTGAACTTGATTGACGTCAATCTTGATTTGGATCTGAAGCCGGACCTGGAACCTAGAAACAAGACTGATACTTTATAAAAACGTCATGATATCTAGTAAAAATATAAATGTGAAAGTATGTCAAGTTCTCCTAACTGATCCCTAGAAAAACAAATGAGATCTAACTGTATAACAAGTTCTCACAACTTCACAACACGTCACAACACACAACACGTCACGGAAACGTACCATGTAGACTATTGATTGTCCTTCCCACCATTGTAAACAAATTCGCAGATCGTACCTTCAGTAACTATATACCTACCCAATAAAATAAAACACGAGGTTTTGCCAATTTTGTTCTTGCAACTTATCGCAACAAATTGCACTTGCGATGAGACGTCGCAACTTCGCAAGTAGTGCCACTGTGGCCGCTCGGGCAGCTCGGACAGCTCGGTGCGACCGTGCGACGTGACGTCTAATTGTGTCTCCCACACAGTTAACTACCGCCAGGGTAGTTCGTTGGCCAATAAAACACATGAAGTGCCAGCAACTGTATTGGAACTAGTCAGGATAGTAGCTGAGAGTTTGTCACTGGTTGACACAATATTACCGAGGTGAACTGGCAAAAAGTAAAATAAACAAAAGATTAATATTAAGATAACATTAAGTATTACTTAATTCATGAATCCCCAAGCGACCACCGCTGGCCGCGCATCTATTGTCTTACTATTGTGTCTCTAATTGACGGTATCTGAAGGGTTAAAAAATATGTATGAGAGTGCAGAAAAAACAAGAATGTGTTGTAGTTTTCACAGCCCTTCATCTTTCGAATAATATCAGATGAAGACTAGCCATACTATGTGCTTTAGAGAGACAGAATCTGTTCATGAACTGCTTTCACACTAGCTACCACATCAGAGAAATATTACTACTCTCAATCGTTCGAAAATCTAATTCAGATTACCAAAGTTTTTTGCTATTGTTTAGCTACTTATACAAGTCAAGTAATCAAAGTTCTTTTTGTAGGTATTATTTGTTATCTTTTATGTTTCTTTATCTTTATTGTTAGGCACCGTACAAAACATACTTATAGAACTTATACACTTACGCAAGTAGTTTTTAATTACATATCGATGAAAATGTTAGAAAATGTTGCCACGTTCGGCACGCGGCCGGCAGCGCGCCTCCTGTTCAATTAACGCAATCAATCATGCGTCGCGTCGTCGTGTCGTGCGCCGCTCGCCGCCCGCTGCGCTGCTGCACCACTCACAATGCAGCCTGCAGTGTGACCGCGTCAGGACACTACGCCATATCCTGAGGGATGCCTGTGTCACACAGCACTCACGACCCTGACGACAAATATCCTTCCATTTTGATCGTTCCGTTTAGACATTAGTTGTATCGTGACGTATAAGTAAAAAAGCAATAGATCTTACTTTTCTGATAAATTAATGAAATTCTGATAGCAAGAGTATTAGCTAGTGCTCATAACAGTGTATCGCATGTAAGCAGAAACTTTTATTTGAAATAAAACATTTTCATGGAATTTTGAATTGTCAAAATGTCGGTCAGCCAAGACTATGGCCAAGACTGAAGCTAAATAGATTAACATAAAGTTTAGACATGCGTTCATACAGACAGACAGACGTGGTAGGTGACTTCATTTTGTAATATGTTAGGGAATGCTTACCAATAAGGTATAATTAGATTTTTTTGAAGCATTTATATATATTATAAAACTAAGTAAATACTTTCATAAACCACACTTTCCTTTTTATTTTTTGTACAAAATAGTACCTATAAGACAACATTGTGCAAATAATCGAATCCACATAGTTAATTGAAATGAACTAGTTTTAAATTATTTTATTTCCTACTATTTGACGTTATTTGGCGTTTTAACACTATACTACACCTGGCCTACAGGCCACAGCTCCTGGTACTCTTGTGCGACTTGTACCCAAGCGTATTGATGCTGCAGCAGCCGAGGTCCGTGCCCATGTGCTCCTCATTACACACGTAAATTATTGATTACTTCCATTTTCGGCTTATTAGTAGAATTAATTAATGTCACAGTGCCGTAATCCAATGCTAACAGTGTCGGCGCATAATCAGATTGTGTTTGCTGACGGGATAGCATTATCTGTTGAGATGCGTGTAATAATGGCTGATTCTATTAAACAGTACGTGTCGCGTGACTATTGTACGCACCCATTGTCTTTCTATTGCATCTCTAATTACCACGATTGAAAGGAGCTACAAATATTTATTTAATTTCTTTTCAATAGACTCATTTTAGGCACATAGGTACAGCATTAACATTAATTATACGTAAGTATATTAATCCAATGGATGCTAAGTTATGTCAAACATCACAGCTAAATTAAGTTGCACAAAATTGAATTAATTAAAATAAAAAAGGAATAATATTAACCCTTCAGATACCGTCAATTAGAGACACAATAGTAAGACAATAGATGCGCGGCCACCGGTGGTCGCTTGGGGATTCATGAATTAGTAAGCCAATAGTACCTATTAGTTAAATTGTAATAACTATTGGTTTAATATTTACCTTCGCTTCGCAGCAAAATACGTGATTTAAATGGTGACCCTTGATATCAAGACCAAGACGAGGCCAGGTCCGAGCCCTCCGTGGCAAGGGGCTTTACATACATTCATTTACTACCTTACAGGCTTTAGGTACAAATATTTCTCAGTGCGGGGATCGAACGTGTGACACGCAGCGCAGCAGTCACTTGCTGCACCAATCATGTCGTTAAAAGTTTATTTTTTTATATCTACAAACATAATAATATGTAGCAATTGTTAGAATTATAATGTTGATTCGCAATGTAACGATCACTTTAAAACTTTAATAAATTTCCCACCCACACTTGAGAAACCCGCGCACGCACGCGGCACGACCACGCATGCGTATGTTTTCTACTACTGCGACAGCAGCTAGTAGATATCCAAGCTGTTAACTACCTACCTATTTACACCTCTGATTGAATGAACAGACAAACCAATAACAGCTAAAGTTAAAATAAACTCACTAAGTAAGTACTTATTTCGTTAAAAATTATTAAATTGCAAGAATAGCGTGCCAAGACGGTATTTTTTATAAAACTTGTAGGTAGCTTACTAACTACATCAGGAGTATTAGTCTAATCACACTACCCTCACCAAGTAACAGTTATAAAATGCACTGTCAAAGTGTTTGAACGAGAAACAAATTAGCAATGACACAACGCGCGACGTTTCTCAACTTTCAGCCAATTAATATCTTACGAACTTGCCAGGGTATCTCTATTAGTGAAGACTTCCTTCTCCGTCTAGAGGACACTTACACTGGCTTACTTCATGCCTCAAGTCCAGTTTACATGAGTGTTGTGTCGTGGCGCCTGCTGACGCAGTTGATAGGCTACGCGTTGTTAATGTTGATAGCAAGTTACACGATACAACACAGTAATATGTCTACAGCTTTAGTCTATAAGTTGATATATTATGACGGAACCATCTTATCTTTTACAGCTCCGTCCTCACCCACAGGATCGGCGTGGACGCCGGCAGCGAGAACAAGAAGCCGGAGGACGAGGTGAACGAGTACCTGATGAAAGCCATCGACGCGCGCTCGACGGACCGCCTGCGCGCCGAGCACTGCCGGCCCTGCACGCTCACCTTCCGCGACGCCAAGCTGGAGCAAAAGGTACGACACATAGAACAGACCCAACCTCCGTGACGACACTATGGCCTGCGATATCAAGCGGGAGTAAAAGGCACCACGCACAGCAATGCTACTATGTTCAACTCACCCTGATAACTTATATGAACTGAGACAAGTCATCAATATGATGTCCCTAAATCATCATCTCCTTAGACTTTCCCCAACTAGCTTAACGTCAATTTCTAGTTAATCGTCTTCCAATCTAAACTCCATGTAGATAAAACACGTTTACTCAACTTTTAGTTGAACATTAAACCAAACTTGAATACAAGCCATCATGTAAGAAGTTATCTCTTTCAGCAAGCATCGCCTGGAATGCCTGCCTACCCTTTTGCCAACTGTAGATCGCATGCAACTGGATATCAGTATTTTTTATGGAGCAATAGTTGGATCTCCAATCTCCATATCCCTTCCCCACGATTTTCTAACTTCTGACTATCCGAGCAGTGGTGGTCGAGTGGTAACGGCCCCGACTTACGAGTTGTAGGTCGCGGGTTCAAACCCAGCCAGGCGCATTACTTTGTGTAATTTATTTCATCACCACTGCTCTCAAAACGGTGAAGGAAAACATCGTGTGGAAACCGGCATGTCCTAGAACCAAAAATTCGAAGACATGTGACATTCACCAACCCGCACTGGGCCCGCGTGGTGGATTACGGCCCATTCCCTCTTCTAGAGAGGAGGCCTGAGTCCCAGCAGTGGGAACATTAAAAAGGCTGATGATGATGATGATGACTATCTGTAACGACTGAAAGATCTACAAATGACAGCTGGGATCAACATCGAGACACTGAGAAATCTCGATATATTAAGATCACAGAACGTCCTGCAAGCAAACCTGCTATAGGTAAGCTACTATGACTGGTGAGCACTACATAATGAGAAATTATGGCAAAGGCCTCGGCAGCCGGCATCATTCGTAGAGCGAGCCGGCGCACCGGGTGCCAGGCGCGCCGCGTTGTCTGTCAGCTAGTGTTGCCAGCGATGGAAGTCGACCCAATGAGCATTTCGATCAAGCGCGAGCGTTCTGACGTTAGCAGACAACCAGCACTTACTCAATTTTTGTGCTGTTTAAATTAACAATGTTTTTAAGTTCGGTATTGATTTTACAATATTTTTTATATGTAAAAATCTTTAAACCTTAACATTACAATTATTGATATAATAAGTAAGTATTAAACTTTTCCTTTATTCTACTTATCAATACATTGTCTGCTTACGGATAAAAAGTGATAAACGCATTTTGTGTCAATTCGAGTAAATGACTTTTTAAAGTTTACGTTTTAATTTATTGATCTAATTCAAACTCTTTAATTAAAAAACTGTTAAGTAAAATGTTGCACTAACTATCCTACTTTTCAGATTTACAATATTTGGTGTACGTAAAAACTATAAAATAAAATAAAAAATAGCTTTACATATTTTCTTTCTACATTTATGTTCCTTAAGTTCCTATTGAAGTTTTAGTTTTATTTACTTTATTATTTTAGTTGAGTATATTTTATAATTGTTTTTTGTGTCATTTTTATTGGTAAATTATATATGTATTTGGTTTGTATAAGTACCGCTAGATAGCGGTAAAAGCCTCCTCCAGTCGATTCCACGTTGGTCTTTCTCGGGCTACTCTACTCCATATTTTTCCTGCTGTTTTTATAATGTCGTCACTCCATTTCTTTTGTTGTTTGTCTTGTCTGCGCTTGTTGCTCATAGGGTACCAGTTCGTACTCCGTACTTTGAACTGCTTCTGTCGACAAATGCTCAGAAGTGCGACACGTTTCGTTAATGCTCTCAAATCTTTAACGTAGAATTGTTTACTTCAAGTATGCTGCGAGCGCTAGAAATATTAAAACTTATCACGACCAGGCAGTGCAGGTGACATCATTATTAGCTGACAAGATGATTGCAGACGCTGGACGCGCGTTCATTAGTGTCGGCCACTCACGCTCATTGTTGTTGCAGTACACCGCCGAGCGCGACCGCATGATGAAGGTATACTTCATATGCTCCCTGGCCGTCTTCCTGGCCGGCGTGGCCATCCAGACCTTCTCCTTCAGCCTGTGAGTACCCGCCTCTCAGCTCGCTACACAACACACCCGACACTTAAAACCTCAAGAAAACACCAATAGGGTAGCTTCCAGGGTCCAAATAACTACATTTTATTTAGTCCATGCTGCATTTTTTTGCACGGGGTAACGTCACACGTAACTTTAATGGGCTATATCTTTGTTATTTTTGGTTTAATCGAAAAAAGAAAAAAATACGTGTCCAATATTTTTTTTATAATCTAAAATACGGACTAATTACATTTTTACGGCAACTAACCTATTGTTTATTTTAATAAAGGCCAGTATGTCATAATCAAATATATCCTGCTGAGAAAGAAAACTTGTTATCTTGGTTCTTGAATCCATATTGTTGGAGTTGTAAAACGTTCAAGTTTATACCAGTGAGGAAGGGCGCTCGACGAGTGCAGCGTTCTGAGCCAGTGAACCGATTCCTTCCAGGCGATCACACGCATTATGTTTTATAGTCTGTTTATTGAAACTTGGAGAGAACTCTATAAAATAATATTAACTAGGTGCGCTTTATTGTTGGATCACTTACTATTATTATTGATAGGCTCGCGTCTGACTATAGTAGTCAAGCACGAGCCTATGGTAATGCCAGTGAAGGATTAACCCTTAATCAAATTAAGTAGTTGTCTAGGGCATCCCGTCTGGGGGGGCACCAGAAGGAGCATAAAAATAAACCATCCTTAGGGCAAAATAGCAATATTATACATAGAGTCCGATATGTTAAAAACGTTAGACGTTAATACTATCTTGCGTGAACTCAATGCCCGAAAAGCCGCAAGGCGTATTTCAAAAATAAATAATTTGTGCTTTGGTTTTTATTGTTGTCGCACCTACTCCACTTCTAAGGTACGCTACATCTCATCTTATTTTACAAAAAAATAATGTTTTTAGGCGGCAAAGGTTTAAAGACAGATTCTAGTTGACATACGGATTGGGGAGCCCACAGGCGGGGATTGCTGAGGTCATCAAGTAGTTTTAATCCGTCACTGGATAAAGCAAGCCATACACGCTAGGATATACCTGACAGGTTTGCCTGCACAGATATACCTGTCAGATAAGCTTGTATGGAAACCTGCACAGTTGTGCAACATACACGCTCCGGTTTACCTGTTCAGGTCACATGTACAGGCAAACCTGTCAGTTATACCCTAGCGTTTATGGCGGGCATAAGCAATGATGTGGTCGCACGCTTGCCTAGAACTAACCTATTCACTATTTACTTAAAGATATATACTTGTGTGGCAGGTCTCCGCTGGGCATCGCGGCCATCATTATGGCGGGGCTCATCATCACGTCCCTCACCTACCTGATCGTCTGCCTGGACTTCCAGGTGAGCTGCTAACATGACCTACTAATATACCTACCACAATACGATCGCATGAAAATAAAGTGTTATATACATAGAGCTGTAACAACAACTGAAGTATTCTATTTCTATTCTAATCCTACATCAATGATATGGCCAAAGGAGGGTCGACATATCATCAAATATTAACGGTTAAACGATCTGGCCAGTTTTATTTAACCATATCATGATGTGATCATAGTATGGTCTGGTGTTCTCTAAAAAGTGCAGCAGTGTAGGTACCTGAGTTAGCAGTTGTATGAGCTGACGGCTCCCACAGCAAGATCATCGAAGTGTAAAGCTAGGTTCTGTTCATGCCTGTCGTAACTGGCGCGTTGCCCTGCCCGCAGCACGCCGGCGAGCGCCTGCGCCGCCTGTCGCAGCGCGTGCACAACAACCGCACACTGGCGCAGCTCACTTCTCTCGCTGTCGTCACCGCCTTCATCGCGCAGGTCCAGCTCGTTATGGTCAGTCATCCAAATAAGTTCAAGTTGTATGCCTTACGAGTGCCCACAGCGCAGCGCGCCGCCTCGCTCACCGCTAACCACCGCTAAAGACCGTATTGTCTACTTTAATACATACCAAGTTACGAGTATGTCAGTGAGCACATCGATTTTAAATATTGTATGCATCCCTTCCCCCTCGAGCCAAGTTACGACTGTTTCGTTTCGATCCTCTTGCGTCGAACGCTTCGAGTTTGCTTCGCCTACCATTCTTTTGTTCTGACGTCATCTCAACTTTCAGTCATATGGTCAGAATAGAAACAAAACGGTCGTAACTTGGCTAAAACTGATGAGCTAGCCGCAAATGGCGCTCAGCGCTGCATTAACGAGCATAAAAGAAATTACAACTTTTGTTGTTAACGGTGTGGCGGTAGTGCGGCGAGTACGCGCTCTGTGGGTACAGCAGCTAACATCATTATCTATTATTAAAACAGAAGTTTCTGTTGGCATAATGTATCTTAGAAATATGAGATGTGTGAACAGTAGCTATGTGGTCGTGTGACGCGTGTGCGTGCGCAGGTGGAGGGCGTGCTGAGCGCGGCGCGCGCGACGCCCGGCAACGCCACCCTCGCGCACCAGCCCGCCCCCAGCTACTGCCCCTACGACATGAATGAGGTATAGTACACATGCATTATCGTAATACAGGAGAAATAGTCCGGAATCTGACCAAGACCCATTATTTCCTTTACTACCTAGGACCTGCTCGTTTCTCATCGCTAGGTGCAGCCTATTTGCATTCAAACTCAATAGTAGTTTATATCACATAGGCCTACATGGGCACTTATAAAACTTCAGAAGCTAGTGCACAGTTTGTTATTTATGCAAAACAACCGGCAAGAAACTTTATGGGTACTATTTAAAAAACTGGTAGATAAGTGCGAGATATTTACTGTTTTCGGATTTATTCCTGTACCTGTGCTATAAGACTTTGCTTTATACCAAATTTCAGGATTCTGGGTCAATACAAAATACCCTATGAATTTCGATCTTTGAGAGTATCAAAATATCTATACGTTTTTTGCGACATACACGGCCGTATCTTTTTTATTCGTCAACTTAGGAGTTTGATTTTTTCACAACTTGAAGGGACCGCAGATTTAAGTAGATATATGTTTTTAATTTCAACTTGATACCTCCACGCATTCTCGAGATAAACGGTCTTGTCAGACAGACAGACGGACGGACGGACAACAAAGTGGTCCTATAAGGGTTCCGTTTCTCCTTTGAAGTACAGAACCCTAAAAAAACGTTTATAATACTTTCATGTTACTATATTAAAAGTTATGATGGGACAAGGTATGAAAGCAGTGGTTGCCGAGTGGTAATGGCTCCGACTTACGAGTTGTAGGTCACGGGTTCAACAACTGCCAGGCCTGGCGCATTACTTTGAATAATTTATTTCATCACCACTACTCGCAAAACGGTGAAGGAAAACATCGTTAGGAAACCGGCATGTCTAGAACCAAAACATGTGACATTAATGGCCCATTCCCTCTCCTAGAGAGAAGGCCTGAGTCTCAGCAGTGGGACAATAAAAAAAGCTGATGTGAATGTTCTCACATTAACAATACAAAAAGAGGCTATACAAAAATAAAAATTAACTTTTCAATATAATATATAATAATAATATAATATAATATAATATTCCACAACTATCACACAACGCCGTCTAGCCCCAAGCTAAGCAGAGCTTGTGTTATGGGTACTAAACAACTGATAAACATACTTATATATTTCTAAATACATACATATCATGTATAAATTACACCCAGACACAGAACAAATGATCATGCTCATCACTTAAACATTTGTCCTGGGTGGGAATCGAACCCACGACCTCCGTCTTAGCAGTTAGAACCACTAACCACTAGACCAACTGGCCAGTCGAAATAAATGAGATGTTTCCAATAATAAATTATTAATGAAGTTAAGATAGTTGTGGTTTAAATAATATTAACCCTTCAGATACCGTCAATTAGAGACACAATAGTAAGACAATAGATGCGCGGCCACCGGTGGTCGCTTGGGGATTCATGAATTAAAACAAAACAGTTAATAGACGTTTATACGATAATGCAGTTAATGGGCTATCAGGAAAGCCGCATGTACAGAAGCAGTCATTACCAAACAAGCGTGTCTTCAACGTAGTCCTTAACGCTCTAGCCTCAAAAAGTATCTCTTTTGGAACACTGGTCTCTCACGGTCCTGTGTATGTTCGCAGCACTACTTGCAGCTGACGCTGCTAGCCATGTTCCTGTGCGCCGTGCACCAGATCCTCATCACGGTTGTGAAGCTAGCGCTGCTGTCGGTCACCGCTGCAGCATACATCGCTGTCACCACGCACCAGCTCCTTGTCTACGAGCAGGACTTCTACGGCAACCAGTAAGTATCTATTGATTTCTCATATATAAATATATCAAAATAGATACAATGGCCGAAAACGAAACGAATGCACAAGTTTTGCAAGCGCTCAAGCTTATTTAATATCTCCTCAGTGGCATCCAGATAAATGGCATCCGCATAATCAGTGATCGGCTGAATCAAAGTTTGAGCTAAATATATTTTAGTTTTGAAGGGCAAGAACCTTTGGACCATGTTACTTAGGTAGACATGTCAAATTATCATATCAATCGATTAGGGGTATTTGATTCAAAACATATTTGCAAGATTTGCCTTAAACACACATACTCGTACAAACATACTCACTCATAAATATAAACATTATACGTTAAGATGTCCAGCAAGTATAGTTATTACGACATAGGTCGGTATAGATAGATATTTTATTTCCCACTAGCAGCCCGCCCCGGCTACGCACAGGTTACAAAACCTTCCTACCAAACCTACTATAACATGCCTTTATTATAGGTAGGTACACTTAAACCTTCCTCAGGAATCAATATGTATTTTGGTAAAAACCGTATAAAAAATCGTTCAGGAGTTTTTAAGTTTGTCGCGTTCATGGCTACCGACCAACAGACACTTCGGGGACTTTGTTTTATAATATGGATAGAAACAACAGAATATCCATACCTGAATATTGTTTCGCATCCTGTGAGAAGTCACTTTAACAAGCATGAGGACTACGGAAACATGTAATAAAAAGTATTCTATCCATTACTGCAACAAGTTTGTGCTCAGTGGCACCAACGTGCAGTTGTTGTACTCTGCAGCTGAGCAGTGACGCCACTGCCACCTGCGTAATATTCTCGATTTCCCCCGCAGGCGCCGCTGTGGCCTGGACTGGAACCAGCAGTGGACCAACATCGTGATCGCGCTGGGTGCCACCGTGGCGCTGCTCCTGCACTCGCACCAGACGGAGAGTACTTACCGCCTAGACTTTATCTGGAAGCTGCAGGCCAACGGTACGACTTCAGCTCTCACATTATACGTTAATACCTACTTTTATATGTTACTAGCTGACCCGGCAAACGTTGTTTTGCCTTATAAATTATTTTTTGCTATAAAAAATAGGGGTTGGTGATAAAAAAGTAAAAATTTGGGGTTGTATGCATTTTTTAATGCCACATTATAAAAAAATAAAAACAAAAAAAATTGTTAACGCATGATTGATTAGTGTTTTTATTTAATTACACATTTAAACTTAATATACAGTAGTGTAGTGGCACCTTCTGCTACTGGGCTTAATGTTTTCTGTGTACAATGAAAACTTGTGCTTATAATTTGAATGTTAGTCATTATCACAGCGATGATTGAAATTTCGTAGGTTTACTTTTTATTTCATACATTGAAGTATAAACAAAAAACTAGTCAAGCTAGTATCGAAATATGTGAAGAGGTTTTCAAAACGTTGTTGTAGCGAGATTTGTTGTTGTTGTCGCAGACGAGAAGGAGGAGATGGAGCACCTGGAGGCGTACAACCGCAAGCTGCTGGCGAACATCCTGCCCGAGCACGTGGCGCAGCACTTCCTGTGCAGCGACAAGAACATCGACGTGAGTACACAGCCCCTCCTGCAGACGAGCTCCACCTTGTTACTCCTCCCGGCGAGATGGCGACCAGACTATGCGATAGGGCCGAAATAAAATTTATTATTTCAAGAAGCCGGCCACACGCTAGATTTTAGCTTGCTACTGGAACGAATTCAAATAAGTACAAGCAAGCTTAATATCAGTTATCACATAACTACACGGCCAATGTATATATAGTTGAATGCTTGTTGTACGTAAGTATACAAAGTTGTGTCGCACAGAGCCCCGTGAGTGACAGTGGAGTGTGTGCAGGAGCTGTACCACGAGCAGTGCGAGTCGGTGTGCGTCATGTTCGCCTCCATCCCCAACTTTTCCGAGTTCTACGTGGAGCTGGAGGGCAACAACGAGGGCGTGGAGTGCTTGCGCCTCCTCAACGAGATCATCGCCGACTTCGACGAGATCCTGGCGGAGGAGCAATTCAAATACATCGAGAAGATCAAGAGCACCGGCGCTACCTACATGGCGGCCTCCGGTACGTAGCGATAGGGCATGCAATATCAATATATATAATATTTTATAATAAACAGTAATAAAAACATAATAAACAGTCTCGAAATATAATCTTCGGTTATTATTCTTAACTTATTATTTTCGGTTGGTACAGTAATCGGGTCTAGGGATCAAACCGCAAAATTAAGTTTGTATTTTATTGTATATACTTTTCCGGGATAAAAAGTACCCAGTGTGGTGCCTAGGATATTAACGAATAATTATGCCAACTTTCATCGTAATCTAACCGGTAGTTTTTGCGTGATGCTTGAACAAACAGACAGACAAAACATTTTTTAATCACATTATTGGGTTTGGTGTCGGTCTAGTAACACCCCTGCCATTTATTATTTGATATTTTCAATGTACAGAATTTTCACTTCTACAGATTTATTTATTACATCTTGGAGGACTTACAGCTTAAACAAGCAAAAAATAAAAACTAACATAGACGACAGCAAGCCAATTACAAGTATAGAAGCTAATTTTCCCTTATTACTCTAATTAAAACTCAAAATAAAGTAAATAAACAGTAACAAAAGCATAAATATAAGTCTCGTAGTTTCCTACCTGTTTAAAAATAGTGTAAACCAGTCTTCCAATAATTTTAAGTTACAAATTAAACATATTTGGTTACCACCTTAGTACTCTAAAATGTTCAGACTGATAATATGTATCTATTGTAAACTACGGGCAGGGAACAATTAAAATACAAAAGTTTTAATTCAGTGTTTATTTTATTGTTTTCCCACAGTCCTCCCGCTTTTTTCTTATGACAAAACCCGGTCTTGGGTGGATCGGGAGATAGTGTCAGACTCTTACTGACTAAAAACCCCACGCCGTTCCTTTTAGCCTTCATACCGGGGCTCGAGTTTCCTTTCGGATAACTCCGGCCCGGTAGGACAGTCCTCCCGCTGGCAGATTAATTGTCCAATCTCTTACTTAGTTTATTCGGTTAAATAGTGTTTCATCTGGCGCTTAGATTATTTTTTTTTCTTTGTTCTATTCGGTGGAACACACACACATTTTTTTTTTTATTAAACTCATCACACTATTACAATTTTTTTTTTATTTTTTTTTTTTTATATTACATTTATATAAACTGTATAAATAGTAGTGTATACAAGTTCCGTATTGCTAGGTAAGCTTCATGCGAATTTATTAAATTCAATATAACATTCCAAAACGGATTTTAGGACATTTTATGACAACTTTTTCACCACAAACTTTTTCCATATCAAAAGATCTTATCATTTCCTGTTTACACTACTATTTATACAGTTTACTAGATTTTTCCCGCACGGCTTCGCTTCCGCTCTCCCCTACTTTACTATACCCTACTCTACCCTACTCTGCCCTACTCTACCCTACTCTACCCTACTCTACCCTACTCTACCCTACTCTACCCTACTCAACCCTACTCTACCCTACTCTACCATACTCTACCCTACTCTACCCTACTCTACCCTACTCTACCCTATTCTACCCTATTCTACCCTATTCTACCCTACTCTACCCTACTCTACCCTACTCTACCCTACTCTACCCTACTCTACCCTACACTACTCTACACTACTCTTCTCTACACTACTCTACTCTACACTACTCTACTCTACACTACTCTACTCTACACTACTCTACACTACTCTTCTCTACACTACTCTACACTACACTACCCTAATCTACCCTACTATACCCTACTCTACCCTACCAAACTTCACGTAAACCATCTACTAAATATTCCGAACAAGGCCTAAAAATTTTGTTTGGGTAGATGAGCCCGTTCTTGAGTTATAAAATAGCAACGAAAAGTGGCATTATTTTTTACATATATAGATATACATTTTTTTTTATTACATTTAAATAAAATGAATTCCGGAATGATTCTAGTCAATTCAGGAACTGAAAAATCAGTATAATTGATCCGGAATTCCGGAATCACGGAATTCCAGAATTCCGGAATTGCATGCCTTACGTAGCGAGCGCCGCTCGGGTACGCACGTCCCTGTGCCAGTGCAGCCTGACTGATCACCACGTATTGCTGACACATTCCAGGGCTGACGGCGGCCACGCGCGATCTACGCGGCTTCCGCCACGTGACCGCAATGGCCGACTACGCGTTGCGGCTACGTGAGCAGCTGCAGTATGTCAACGAGCACTCGTTCAACAGCTTCCGTATCAGAATCGGTAAGACGAGCCCGGTCTGAGGGCGCGGGCAGCGCGCTACACGCGCCTCCTCGGTCCGGCCGTGGCCGCACGGTGCCGCGCTGTCCGGCCGGACGAGGGTGAGACGCGCGCGAATTATCTCCAATGCGAATATACTCTGTACATGTGGCACGCTATGCTCTCGCGACAGTTGCGCTACGATATCAGTGGTACAAATGAGGAACGAGGTCATGTGTTGTGCAGGCATCAACATCGGGCCCGTGGTGGCCGGCGTGATCGGCGCGCGCAAGCCGCAGTACGACATCTGGGGCAACGCCGTCAACGTGGCGTCGCGCATGGACTCCACCGGCCTGCTCGACCACATCCAGGTGCGCACTCCCGCGTGGGCTCAGTACTCGCGTCCATTGTGTTCATGTGCTGCGGCACCTGCTAATAATAATAATAATAATTTTTCAAACCGGGGGTTGTCCTTGGGTGCACTAGTATGGCGCGTACAGGGATAATCGTCGGTTGGTATCAAGTTTCATTAGAATAACCTAAAGGGCCTCTGCGAGATGGCTTCGGCCCCTTGCATGCCTCCCAAAGGCCCAGGACCTCAGGGTCCTGAGATAAATAAAGAAATTAAAATAATAATAATGTTGTTTATTCAGACTGATCCAATGGTTAATAGAAAACTTATCATCTAGGTTTTAGTAAAATTAAAAAATTAAAAATACTATAATACTATTGCAATTGCAAGCGACATAATTAATCCTATGTTTGTACAAAACAAGTTGTTCTTTTGCGATTGTGATGTGGTACCACAATGTCAATAATAGCAATCCATCAGTTTGCGAACTTCGCTATTTGATGCTAGCGTGACAGTGTACTGTCTGGTGTAGAGCGAGGGAGCGCCAAGCGTCGGGCGGTTGATGTAGATGTGTGTCGGCAGGTGACGGAGGAGGTGCACGACATCCTGTCCATGCGCGGCTACTGCCTGCGCTGCCGCGGCACCGTCGACGTCAAGGGCAAGGGCAACATGATCACGTTCTTCCTGGAAGGCGTCGGGGAGAGCGCCCCGCCCGGCTCACAAGACATCTACAACGTACGCACTACTTCATCTTATTTTGCTATCATAAACTAACATTACTATAATATAACTATAACTTCATAGAAAGAACTACGTAGAATATCAGACAATTCACAATGAAGTAATTCTAATGTTTATCAACATTGTATTTATGTTGATGGCTAGTTGAGTAGTGAGATGTCATGAGATGTACGTGTTGCAGAACCCGCAGCCCTCGACGTCGGGCATGAGCCACGAGGTGTGCGCGCCGAGCACGAGCGCGGGCACGAGCGGGCTGGAGGGCACGCGCGCCGAGCACCGCCCGCTGGAGACGCTCTCAGAGGGCCACACCGACGAGGACGGCGGAATCTCACCGCGTGCCTCCATCCCAAGAGGTAGATATTAACATTTACTTTACAGGGTTATTAGTAAGCCGACGATTTCCCGGCAGGACGTGATCATTTCGGCAACAATCTTGCTAGAATAGGCAACTCTTTTCTTTTTTTTTCTGTAAACAGACAAGGGAGCCAACATTACGGCGAAAGAACTTCTCATGTGAAATGCACTATACTATACTATAAAACAGATTTCAGACTTTTCCGGACCTTGACCGTGCTTAAGGGAATGCAACTCGTTTGCACACATTTTCACTGTTTATCATACAACCGCTCTTACCCGATTATGACGTTATTACACTTTTTTCATTAGATATTTTGGCAACACAGTATTTGTGGATATTATCTAGCCTTCTATTGAAATCAATTTCTAAATTTGTGTAACACTAAACTAGTAAAAACCTCTGATAATCTGATATTTTGCATGAACACTTCATAATTTACTCAAAAATTTAAAAAGTAAAACTATAGACGCTTTGCAAATTTTATTAAAATTCTAAATGACGACAAATTTTTTCAAAAACTTTTAAGGGTTTAAAAAAGCAGGTATTTTCTGGAACAAGTGTTGTAAAATATTCGTGTAAATCACGGAATTACCGAATACTAACAAAGTTTTGAATCTCTCTTTTTTTACGTTGCTTTTTCGTCAAACATCGCGTTGAATTGCGTTAGATGAAGCAACAAGCTTTTAAACCATGGTCGATGTTGACGATAAGCGATTGGAAAAGCAGGCTCTTAATGCCGAATTTCAGGATTCTAAGACAACGGGAAGTTCCCTGTAGGTTTGATTTCCTGCGAGTGGCAAAATATGCGCCTTAACAGAACATAAACGGCCTTATCTTTACATTGCGTTGACTTAGAAGTCAAATTGTCCACCGCTGCTCACTCGGGGCTGCAGTCCTAAGTACTTGATATTCATTTAAGTTTGTTAGGTCTGTTAA
The DNA here is from genome assembly GCA_949319445.1 of Mythimna lalbum. NCBI lineage: Eukaryota > Metazoa > Arthropoda > Insecta > Lepidoptera > Noctuidae > Mythimna > Mythimna lalbum. The sequence continues at coordinate 599,658 of OX439344.1, read as the reverse complement.
AACTTAGGCGTTCCTGTGACAGGAATGAGTGAGCCTTAACAGACGGAAAACAAAATTATCTTATAAGGTTTCCGTTTTTGCCAAATTAGGTATTAAACCCTGAAAGGACCTGATAATATGACCCACTTTGAACTATTAAAATAATGAGATCATAATTTTTGAAAATGCTAATTTAAAACTCAGAATTCCTCACAATCCATGGATACAGAATTGTTCCTAATGATCACTGTCTGATGTCTTGCTAGATCACACACTATTTTTAGATGATTGGGGCGGAATAGAAATAAAATATGTTAAAATAATTTAAGCTACTGTATTGTTCCAAAGGTTATCGGTAAAAATGAGCTAATGAACTGATGTGTGTGAAATGAGTGGGCCGTAATGAGGTCGGCCGGCTTGACGGCTCGACGAGAACTGATGGTTATCATCAAGTAAAATGACTGGGAGGCATAAATGCTGACTTGCAGTATGTGCGGTTGCACCGTAAAATCACGGTCTGAGTCTTGTTTCTGTTTCGTAGGTGCATGAGACACAGGCGAGCTGCACGCTTCCGTCGCCGGCCACGTATTATATTGTAAAGCGGCAGTAAACAAACAACGTTCATAGACCAATAGGTTTTCATTAACAATCATTCATAGACACGTGCTTGTTAAAACTAGCGAAGCAGTCGCCCACATTCGTGGGGGAACGGCCTTCCTCAATTGCCCCAGCCGCCGGGATCCCAACCCCGCGATTTACATCCATCTTATACGTGGGCTTACTGACGGCGAGTAATAGGTAGCTCGCCGTCCGGTAACTGACCGTCTATGGCGCGTAGTGTTCCACGCGAGCTTCAAGGAGATGTCAGCAAAATCGTATTAACCCAGTAGGGTCAAAGCCTATTGAGATCATGGGATCGCTTCTGAAAGGAAAACCCGGGGCCATGGAATGCAAGGCAACGAAGGAACGTGAGAGTGGATTTTAGTCAGTAATAGTCTGACAGTGACACGCCCTCCCACTACCCCCAAGGGCGGGAAAAGTTACTGGATGATTTGACCCAAAAAAAAACCCACAGAATTCAAATTCAATTCATGGTATCCGACGCAGATATGAATGTTACGTAGCCGTAATATTCAACCGCACATCGGTGGTTAAACTTAGGTGTGTCCTTTTTATCAGCGGTTAGAACTAAGTTTTCAGTGTAGTTAATAATTTTGGACAACATTTTCCAGTCCCTAGATGTACGTGATATAAACAACGAGGCAAAAGGTACTACGTTGGCTGGTCCGATGGTAGAAATGAGATAGTGGAATTCAGTCTTGCAATTCCTGCGTACACTCTCCAAAACGCATCCAGTAAAACACCGAAAGGCTGGCTACCCTACACCTATGCTCAAGGCTTTTTAGATTGGACCTAACCAGATCTGGATCACCAATTAGCCTCTTAGCAACTTATGCAAGCCTTTCCACAGAGTCCAAAGCTGCCAGGTGGCATTTTACAGCACCAGCCCACATGTGGCTGCAGTACTTCACACACGAATGGACCTGTGCTTTGTATAACATTAAAAGCTGTCCTGATGTGAAGTACCGCCGGACCTTTGCAAGAACGCCAAATTTCAGTGAACCGGCCAAAATTAAGGTCAGAGGAAATTTCAACTCCCAAGAGCTGAAGGCGGTCGGTGTACTCCAGGGATACATTCCGAAAAGCAGGACTCAATACGAACGGCTCCTTTTAGAAGTTAACAGACACGCTTGTGTTTTGACGACGTTGAATAAATACCACCAGATTGGCTTCACCCCACTTGGAGACTGCCTGAAATGAGATATTTGTACGCTCTACCATAGCCTTTCTTACGGACTGGATTAGCTCCTTACTAACCCGAGCTCTGGGCAGGTATCTCTCTATAACTGTGCTAACGTTTGCATACCCATAGATACCGGGATCAGCAGATAGTTGTCATGCAACAGGAAGAGAGTTGCAGAGAGAACAGACCCCTGAGGAACTCCGGCTTTAGTTGTCATGGGCTGTAATGAGCATCCATCGACAACAACTCGGAGAGACCGTTCACTCAGGAAGTCTTGAGTAAAAGACTTCTACGCTGGAAGCTTACTTAAAATCCTAACGTGCCATACCCTGTTGAAGGCCTTCGAGACGTCTAAGGAAACGGCAATCGCTTCCCCATTCCTCTCAAGGGTCTCGCCCCACAAGTGCTTTACTGTTTGGTGCTTTACGATAGAACATTTTTAGTATTTTAGCTTTACCAAGATTTGATTAACAGACGTAGTATTAATGTATGTCATAAAAATACGAACCAATTTTTTATTATCTCGTATAATAAAAAATTGGTATTAAGGCCCAAGCGCCCGAACAGTGCCGTAAAACAGTGACTTTCTGAAGTGTAATCCTCGCCGACGGCCAGGTCAATAGGTTTGAAAAAAATATATGTTTATTATAAACTCATGTGGTAGGTACAACATTATCAAAGTATCATACTTTGATAATGTTTTACGTATGACTAATACGTTTGAAATATAGACACGATATTTTTTCACTTGACTTGTTTTCTTTACTCCTTTCCTAAAGCCGTTTGCTTTGATCATTAGAAATCTTTTTACAAAAAAAATGCTAGTTATTCGTTCTTCAGAATATACGTACGTAGCATAATGTAAAACAATGAATATTTCGCAAAGAAAATGGATTTACAGGTCAACAGGGCTCTATCCAGGCGCAGCTGGCCGGAATTAAATGCAGATAGGTACACACACCCCGGCCAGAGGTTCTAGGGACACGAATGACGACAATAAGTACGCGAGCGGTACTCACACATATCTCGCATTTGGAGACAGTTTTAGTGCATCATTTGTTTGCATTACTCTATCTAGACAAGTATATAATCAAAGGTAACAATAAATAAACTTAATTTTCCAGAGAGCAACGGCGCAGTGAGCCCCAAGCTGAATGGAGGCGGCGCGTCGCGCGAGAGCATCGCGGAGGCGGTGCGAGCGCGCGTGCGCCGTCGCCTGGAGCGCCCGCTGTCACTGGCCGACCAAACCGGCATGCCCACCATCAGCTCTCTGCTTAACTCCAAGGCCTACTCTACCGACTTCGACCAGACCTTCCACGTCTGCGAGACCAAGAAAAACTTCTCGCTGAGCGATGTCAAGCACGGCGTGGGCGAGTCGCGCAGCAGCGGCGAGATCGAGGCACTGCTGGAGGGTGCTGGGCCGCGCCGCGCCGCAAGCCTCGCTGACTTCCTCTTCCGCCGCAAGCAGACCAAGCTCAGCTCCGCTGTAATCAACGTCATCGAGAACCCGATGACCGCCATGTACGATTATACATGCCCGAGCACCTCGGCCGCGCACGACGAGTCGCTCGCCGGCTAGACGCCCAACGTGGCCCCCGAACATGACCCCCGGACGTGACCCCCGGACGTGACCCCCGACGTGACCCCCGGACGTGACCCCCGGACGTGACTCCGCTGTGCACCTGGACGTGACTCCCGGACTGACGCGCCACTCAGTGCCGCGCGGAAACTTGCCGTAGCTGTGCCGGTGATCACCGGCGCTCGAACTTATTTGCTGTGTATTGTAATGCTTTGATATTTATAGACAGCAAATAAGTACACTGCAATGGCTTCATTTGTAAATATATATAGGCACAGTTCCGGCAGAACCTTCTTACCGGCTCTAGAGTTGGTGCCATTGTCACAATGATGGTAGTTGAGGGGACTTCCTTTGTTGCTTAGTCAAGGCTAGTCGTACTTGCTAACATGAAGGTGCTTGTTGATGACTTTTCATTATAATATGTATACCTATGTACAATAACGCATATGACTAAGAGACCGTTGATAAAATATGACATCTATACATACAAGATGATTTGTTCGTGTGGCTTACCATATGGCCGGCAACTTAGCCACTCAACGACCATCATGCTGGCCCTGCTCCCTACGACGACGTGTTTCCAGATGAGACCCCACCATAAGACTGAAGGCGCGGGCGCCGCCCGGCAGCAGGCGCAGCCGCGCGCCGCCCGCGTCCCCCGCCCGCCATCTCGCGACTATTGGTAGCCGCCGCTTCGGCGCTAAGCACCCACGAATCATGATAACTTGACCGCGCTCCGAGAGCGCCCGACTGTACTTATCACCAACCCCGCACTGGAGCACCGCTGCCCGGCCGCGGCCGACGCTGCGCTTACGAATTTATTGATATTACTGTAGGAAGACGGCGCAGCGCGCGGCCGGCGGCCGGCGGCCGGCTCGTGTACGCTCGCTGCTCACACTGCTCACAGTGTTCACAGTGCTCACCGCTCTGTCATGCAGAGTGCGTTAGACTTAAGTATTTACATAGTTAAGGACTGCAGTTGTGTATATGCAGTTATAGGCGTGTTTGAATGTATGAACGGTATTCGGCTAGTTGGCTGCCGATTTACTTGTCGTTGTTTACATTTGTCTTTCTTAAACAGATAATCTGATTCTATAGAATTGTAACTTGTTTCAATACAAATTGTACCAATAGAAAAGTTGGCAAGGTGCTGTACCCAGGACCCAGCGCATAGTCTGAAACCGTTCTCTACGTAGATCAGAAACATTATCGTTATGTATTCCACTGTTGTCACAGATCCGACATACCATGTCACCCCGCACTTAGTACCACTATACTGTAACCTTAATAAAATTCGAGCTTATAGTGAGGTAAGACATGATAAGATGGTGTAAGAGCGAGCCGTCCGCCGGCTCCACACGGTGCCGGAGGCCCCCGTAACTGTCCGAAGGCGCCCAAAGCCGACCGGAGGCGCCCGGAGCCCACCGGAGGCGCCCGGAACCGACCGGAGGCGCCTGGAGTCGACCGGGGGCACCCGGAGCCGACCGGAGGCGCCCGGAGCCGACCGGAGGCGCCCGGAGCCAACCGGAGGCGCCCGAAGCCGAGCAACGCCGGCCGGGACCGTGCGGTGTCGCCTGACGTCTTGGACACTTTAAGCTTTAATACACTGTGCTCCTTTCGGCGGACGGAGAGCTACAGTCAAAATGTGTCGTTCGGTTAAACGATTAGATTTTCCAATCAAATGTTTGGTGCTTTTTGGAGGTTAAGACTTAAAGTTTGTGACCTCATGGGGTGTAACCTTTACAAATTTTCATATATAAGCATGGTGTAATAAAGGCTCTGAAGTCCCAAGACATTGTGTCGGTCGACCAACCGTAGGTACTATTAATCTCAATGTATTTGAACTGATTAAATATTTTTTGTATGTTAGGTTTTATGTGTGTTTACTAGTGTAAGACTTGTACTTGTATTACTTGTTGACGTCCTGGATACAGGACTCTGGTACTAGTGTTTAGACGAGATAGTTATGTACCCAGCCAGGCCGGCAGCACGCCGCCGCCGTGGCGCCCCGGGCCGCTGCCGGCGCCGGGCGCTCGGCAGCCCGGCTGAGGTGGCTTGTTAGATACAGGTAGTTGTTGCAACCAAAAGTAGTAGCCAAAGTAAATTACATATATTAATGTATACGATTAATGTTTTACCATATTTAAGTAATAGTTTATTGTAATAGTATATAGAACAGTTTGAAACACAAGTTTATTGTAATAGTCAGTTCGTAAACGGTGCACCGTCGCCAGGGATGGTTGTCGTCAGTTGCAGTGCTGGTCCTTTCGAACGCTTTGGTAATGGTTGCGTATTGAGTGTCAGCTGATCAGCTCCGCCTGATTCGATAGTGATGGATTGTCGGCAGTTGCTATGTTGTTGGTCCATTCGGATCGCTTCGGTAACCGCCGCTCCCCGAGAGATAATATCATGAAGCTAGTTGTGGTAACGCACAAGAGTTGGGATCTCGTTAGTTGCTAATAGTTGGTCGTTTCGAACGCATCGGTAAAGGCTGCGTAGTGTGTGTGTTTCTAGTTCAGAGTCTTAAGCGGAATGTTGGATAGTAGGACGGTGCCACCCAGAGTAGGAAACAGCGCATCCGTGTCTGTCTGCTTACTTGATGTGTAGTCGCTTCGTCGGGCAGCTCGCCGCTCGCCGCTCGCCGCTCACCGGCGGGCCGCACACGGCCGCCTCTGCTTCTCTGCCAGCGCGCGGGCCTGTCCCGTGCCCTCTCCCTTCGTGTGCCCACTGACTCTACTCGACCAAGCTCCCGGGTCCAAGCTTAATGCAACTATATTTTAATATAACTTATATATACACTACATATTTTAATTTCGCATTTTCTTATAGCTATTATGTCGTTAGTAAGGTTGCGCGCAAGGAACACTAGGGCTCTCGTTTATTTGTATACATATCAGTACGAAGGTGTAGTCGCCTCCGTATAGTATAGTGTGTTATCGAACAAATGACTTCCAGAAACTATCGCACACAGCGTTTCTAGGATTAAGTTGGTTATCTGACGCGCCACCAGACCCCTCTCCCCCCTGCCCCCCCCCCCCCCCTCCGGCCCCGCCCCACGCGCATCGGTCTTCTACATTGTCACTCTTCACTGTACCGCTAGTCGTACACAATATCTGCAGACTAGTATATCTATTACGTGTTTACTACATTAGGTGTTAGCTCTAAGTACCTTTCAAATAATAGTATATTATCGCCAGATGATTTTTCCTTATTTTACTGTGATGTTACAAAAGTAAATTATTTAATACAATCATAATAGATTAGGCTTAAAATTTCCAAATGATAATTGTTTCGACGGTCATCCAATAAGACCCAATGTTAACCACCTACATATACTATACATATAGGTAATTTATCACTTATAAAATATTTACATCACGTAATTTTTTTCCCTATTTATCTATTTTATGACCCAATGTTTTGAACTAAATATTCGGAACCGTATTAATCCCTATAGTATTTTTAATTCGAGTAGGGCTAATGTATTTATAAGTATTTTTGATGTCGTATACCTATTTAATGCTATTAACCATAATATTAATGATTAGATAATTGTGCCAATTGTGAACGACGTCTCACTTGTTTGCCAATAATGTCACACGCAATCCGTACTCTGTCACACGCGATCCACACTCGGTTACATGCGATCCGCACTTTGTCCCACGTGATTCGCACTCTCTCACACATAATCTACACTATTCCCGCGTTCTAAATTACGATGTCAACAAATCGCATGATGTATGCGTTTACGCTAATTAGAAACGATTGTTGGCGCAGTAACATCGAAAATATCGAATTTTATAACGCGAAGTATGTAGCAAGCGATCCGCAGTATGTCACACGCAATCTACTCTTTGTCCCTCGCGATCTGAATTCTATCACCTGTGATCCGCACTCTGTCACGTGTGACACTCGATCTGTCACAAAATGTCACGTGTGATCTAAGACATTACTCATGCGACCATGTTTTGCACATTACTAGCGAACAAGTGCTTTGCCTAGGTACGCTAATTCCGAACAATTGGTATCACGTAGGTATACATGAATTATTTAATAATGGTACTTACTTAATTATGTAATTCTTGAAAAATATTATAATATAAAACGTAACCAAATATGTGACCAAACGCATCATAATACTAGTCTTAATTATGTATTGTTTATTTAATTTGTACTTACCACATCACGTGGGCTGTCCCCCGCACGCGCTGTCTTCGGATCGTATGCACCCGCCCGTGACGTCACGTCGCCTCGCGTTCGGCTCTCGTCTCGTTATAAGGCCAACACGAGCTTCTCGTCCAAGTAGTATTAATGTGTGTGCTATCTTGCAGTATTCATTAGTAGTAAGTATTATCAGAGTTTACATGTTCTTGTCGGTAGGAGCGAATAGGCGACGTGTTCATTTGTGTAGGTCCGACGTTGGCTCCGTCTCGTCCGTGACACATCTCGATGTGCCCAACCAAGTGTTAGTGTGACTTTCAGTGTAGTTCATATTGCTTGTCGTAACGTGATTTGCATTGTTCTCGAATAACTAGTACTCGTGTTGATTGAGTTAGTCGGTGTCCGTCGTACGCAGACGAGGTTCTGTCGCCGCTGCACAGCTACGGCAGCGGCAGCTCTCCACCGCACCTGACTCGTACTCTCGCCGCTGTACACCTAGCCACGAGCGCGGCAGCTCTCCCCCGCACCTGACTCGTACTCTCGCCGCTGTACCTAGCCACGAGCGCGGCAGCTCTCCCCCGCACCTGACTCGTACTCTCGCCGCTGTACACCTAGCCACGAGCGCGGCAGCTCTCCTCCGCACCTGACTCGTACTCTCGCCGCTGTACCTAGCCACGAGCGCTGCAGCTCTCCCCCGCACCTGACTCGTACTCTCGCCGCTGTACACCTAGCCACGAGCGCGGTAGCTCTCCCCCGCACCTGACTCGTACTCTCGCCGCTGTACACCTAGCCACGAGCGCGGCAGCTCTCCACCGCACCTGACTCGTACTCTCGCCGCTGTACCTAGCCACGAGCGCGGCAGCTCTCCCCCGCACCTGACTCGTACTCTCGCCGCTGTACCTAGCCACGAGCGCGGCAGCTCTCCCCCGCACCTGACTCGTACTCTCGCCGCTGTACCTAGCCACGATCGCGGCAGCTCTCCCCCGCACCTGACTCGTACTCTCGCCGCTGTACCTAGCCACGAGCGCGGCAGCTCTCCCCCGCACCTGACTCGTACTCTCGCCGCTGTACCTAGCCACGAGCGCGGCAGCTCTCCACCGCACCTGACTCGTACTCTCGCCGCTGTACCTAGCCACGAGCGCGGCAGCTCTCCCCCGCACCTGACTCGTACTCTCGCCGCTGTACCTAGCCACGAGCGCGGCAGCTCCCCCCGCACCTGACTCGTACTCTCGCCGCTGTACCTAGCCACGAGCGCGGCAGCTCTCCTCCGCACCTGACTCGTACTCTCGCCGCTGTACACCTAGCCACGAGCGCGGCAGCTCTCCCCCGCACCTGACTCGTACTCTCGCCGCTGTACCTAGCCACGAGCGCGGCAGCTCTCCACCGCACCTGACTCGTACTCTCGCCGCTGTACCTAGCCACGAGCGCGGCAGCTCTCCATCGCTCCTAACTCGTCGAACGATCCATGTTTTTCTTTCTTACCTAATATTAAGATCTTTTGACGTTGGCGTCGTTCTATTAGCATAACATGATATACATAATACTATATAATATGTCTAAGAACTACGTTTCACTTATTGAATAAGTTGTAGTCGAAAGGTGCAGGAAGGCCTAATCTCAACAGGAGCAATGGTCACGATATACAACAATTATTACGTTACATCACAAATAGAAGGTGGTGCACAAGTAGGCACGTACTAGGTTAACAATCACATGAGTTCCTAACGCTCCCACTGTTTATGTAACAATGCTAATACACCTAATACACGCTTAATTGTAGCCACTTTTCGTTAAACTTGGATTTAGTGTCCGACCGAATTTTCGGTTTCGGCTTCGGTGGCAAACCTGCCGAAACTACGACCGAAACCGAAACTGCACTCGGGAGTTCTTGAGCTGTGATCGGTCATGTTCAGCCCGTAAAATTCCTTCCAAGCGTACTCGCTTTCATTGCTTACTAGCAATGAAGACATTTTGCCGTGTCCACATGCCTAATCATGTCGTGACTGGCTTGTGTAACTCGTTTTACCTACTCCCAAACTAAAATCAAGTGTAGTAAAATTCATGATAATCAATGAAACCTATAAATACCTAAAAAGCATTAATAAATATAAGGACTGACTGATCATAATAACGTTTTCTCTATTTTTCCTTCAAAACATGTTCCTTATAAGGAAGTTTCGGTGTCGGTTTCGGCTGAAACTGAGATGCCGTCATGCGAACGTTTCGGCTGAACGGTTGCCGAAATTCGGTTTCAGTTGATAAACCAGTTTCGGTCGGGCATTACTTGAAAATTGTAAAATAAAATTAAATAACCAGGTCACTACATTGTGTCGATATATGTGAACTCATTGTATGGAACAGCTGATTCCTTCGCGATCATAGGGTTGCTCGGTGCTTCCCTGCTGAAGGCTGTTCGTATTAATTATTTTCAGGCTTAGGGCAAGTTGCATCACTTCTCGAAACTTACTGTCATGCAGTCGCAACTTGTTATTTCATTGTCTCTCTTAGAGCAGCCTAGTTCCATAGCTTGTTCACTACTAGACTCAAAGTGATATAAAATGAATGCCATTGAAATACTTGTGTGCCACTTGAGCAGAGCGGCGCTCCTGCTGACCGTGATGATGTGGGCAGGAGAGCTCACGCATGCAACTAAATGACCTAGTGATAATATAATGAAGACCTACAATACATTAGGCAGCGTGCAGCAGGCGCGTCGCTACGCCCATCCCAATGTTTATAACTCAGATGAATAACTTGATGCCAATCAGCCATTGTTCAATTGTTTAATAATAATTATTTTACTTTAAAAAGAGGTATGTTAATTATGTTTAGAATAATTTTAAATAATAGATAATATGACGAGAAAATGAAATATTCTGTTAAATGATTTTGTACAATGATATTGTATTACCTATATTATTATAATTTGTAGGCAAAACTTATGAGATCCTATTTGATTTCTTTGTTCCGAGAGTCTGTAAGAATTTATCTTTACGAGCAGTCTACAGAAAACAATGTAGAAAGTATATATACGTTTATATTGCGGTTAGTGTGAAGCTAGCGAGCTGCGGCGCGCGTGCGCAGCAGTGCAGTGTCCGAAACATGTCACCGTGATAGCATAGGTGTAGCGAGCTTGAACCGAGCTGTTTCTCCACAGTTTCGGGAGGAACGGCATTTCACTAAGGTTCACTTCCTTTGTGCTATCATGGTGATATCTTAACGGACTACACTGACACTCGTGAAGGCTCGGCCTACTTCGAGTTCGGACACATGTCAGGCATGTCGATCCCGCTCGGGTTTTGCCGCGTGAGACTGCTCGATCATACTATCTGTTTAAACAGAAGAGTATTATAATATTATATTCTGTAAAAGATGTCTAGTTGTTGTATATTGTGACCAACTTGTTTTAGATACGTATCAATGTATTAGTTTTAACAGATTATTATTTAATGTAACATCCCACTTTAATTGGGTGCAGTTTGTATGCCTACAACTTGTGTCTTATTATTCTGGACATCTATAGACAAACTCGAGTACTGTATAATGGATGGTAGTACGGCATAAAAGAGAAGAAAGGATTTCGTACGGAAGCGTCCAATTAAAGTAGGATTAACATTGTTATCCATAGTTAATGATATTTTGCAACGGCACTAAACTAGAGGAGTTTTGAAATTCAGTGATAGTGGTACAGTCATCGCACGCCTTTTGTAATAAATTGAATTTGACAGCAAAGTTAACCCATAAGAGTAATTGCGATTTTCGTAATACAGGTGTTACAAGTGTTACAACTGATATACGGTTGACCGTACCTACTAACAAGAATGTGTCGCGTGTCATGGTTGATTTGATTTGATTTTGATTTGATTTGATGGGCTCTAACGTAACTTACGCTGAAAATGACAAAATATTCAGAATGTATAAATAACATTATCATGAAAGCCCATTCCTAAGTAACACGCTTGTCTGACAAGCTTGAGATCCGTTCAATGGTGTTGATTGTAAATATCACTTAATTTCCTGACTGTTCCTGAGCTAGACCGCGGCTGAAGCGCTCGCCTGGAACTACTTCGCATAACGTCATCAACATCCAGCCATGGCCAGCGAGCATGTTGCCCTAGCGCACCGCACTGCCGCCAGAAGCCAGGCCGCGGTATGAGCACGGGTAGTACTCCCAGCGAGCATGTTGCCCTGGCGCACCGCACAGCTGACAGTAGAAAGGTCACGGTGCAGTCGCGGGAAGTACTCCCAGCAAGTATGTTGCCCTTGCGCACTGCACAGCTGACAGTAGACAGGTCGCGGTGCAGGCGCGGGAAGTACCGATAACAAGCATGTTAACCCGCCACACCGCACAGCTGACAGAAGCCAGGTCGCGGTGTGACCACGGGTAGTACTTCAGGCGAGCATGTTGCCCTGGCGCACTGCACAGCTGACAGTAGACAGGTCACGGTGCAGTCGCGGGAAGTACTCCCAGCAAGTATGTAGCCCTGGCGCACTGCACAGCTAGCCGAAAGTACCGATATCAAGCATGTTAACCCGCCGCACCGCACAGCGGCTTCTGTAGTACTCCACGGGTAGTACTCCAGGCGAGCATGTTAGCGTGGCGCACCGCACAGCTGACAGAAGCCAGGCCGCGGCGCAAGCGCGGGTTGTACTCCCAGCAAGCGTGTTGCTCTGGTGCGGCGCACAGCTGGCAGTAGACAACCCAGGGTGCGATCGCGGGTAGTACTCGCGGCAAACATATTACCCTGGCGTGGCGCACTGCCGCGTGCCGCCAGTAGACATCTCACAGCGCGGGCGCGAGTAGTGCTACAGGCAAACATGTTGCCCTGGACGCACAGCTGACAGTAGATAGGGTGAGGCGAGGGCGCAGGCAGTACTCCCAGCAAGCATGTTGTTGTGGCGCGATGATTAGCTGACAGTTCGCAGCTGCTGCACCCGACGAAGCTTCAGCTGCAGTCGAGCTCATTCTTCTACTTTTAACTTGTTTTAAGGTACTTTTAATGTTTCGTTTATTTTATAGATGTATCTATCACGCTTACCTTTTGTTGTAATCTGTTAGTTATATTAAATGGTGTTAAGTGTATCAAAAAAACTTGTTTTATTATCTTACTACTTTCTTCCAACGGCTTCGCCTACGCGGAAATAAGTTTCTCCATACAAAGAACATTGCCAATCTTTGTATGGGAGTTGGACCAAGTGATGCCCAGAATACGCACATAGTGGATTTTGTTCCTCAGGCCAACACCAATCAGTAAACTGAAGCGCTCTAAAATCTATCCCAGAAATCAAGAGATTTTCTTTTGTGAATTATTTATTTTCGAAAAGAAGCTTGATGTTTTTAGCGTATTGATCATTGACTATGGGCCATATTTCACTGGAACACCACCAACAAAATGTAGAGCGTAAAGTTGTTACCACACCAATCGATCGATCGTCAATCGATGGTAGAGTGGATTAGTCGACGTCGATCGACAGTTTCAACCAGACCAATCGATCGATTGTCGATCGATGATAGAATGCATCCTCTTGTACATTTCGAAAGAAACTGTTGGAATATAGCCGGGGTTAATCGATCAACTTTAACCGATGCCATCACCCTTACTCACCTGGTCCGCCAGACACGCCCCCCTCAAAGATTATGTCATAAGATGAAAATGCAACCCAAAAAGATTTTATATATATCCAACTGATTAACTAAGTTGACTACGAAGCGATCACATTCCAAAGTGTTCTTTATTTTCATTAACAATAAGTTCATATTTCATTATATACTCATCATAACATGATCACCTTGAACGAGTCGCTTATAGGTATAGAAGAAAGTGAAAAGATCAAAATCTCTACTTGTTCGTTACACTGATGAAAAACTCAGGGATATTCTTGCTACCGGTGAGAAAATGTTCATAATCAAGAAATACTACAACAAGCAAAATGATGGTGTAAGCTTGTAACGCCAAAGAACACTCTCAACACGTTATGAGGGTCCTGAATGATCATCATGTGGCTTCAGTAATGGTTTGGTAAGAGTATCACGGAATGACTTAGGTTTATTTTCGTTAAAATGGGCTACTCTAACTTCAGCTAAAGAGTATAAACGCCATAGCAAAGCTTCTTAAAGCCTCTCTCTTTTTGATAACAAACTAAGGTTTTTTCAACAAGACTCAACATCCGGTCAAAAGGCACTACCCAGGCTTACCTTGCAGCAAGTGTTTTAGAATTTATTAAGGCTGATAGACCTTGAGCTAGCCCATAAACCCCTGAACTACAAATTGAGATTTATATTAGAGGGCATTTTTTTTTCGGTGGGCCAAAATCATCTTATGACAACCCCCGCTCTTGGGTGGAGCGAGAGATCGCGTCAGACTCTTACTGACTAAAAACCCACTCCGTTCCTTCTTCCGCCTTCATACCGGGGCACGAGCTTCCTTTCGGATAACCCTGGCCCCGGCAGGCTTCGACCCAGCTAGGTCCGTCCTGCTGCCTTTTTTTTTTAAATAAATAAAAATCCCTAAAAATTATTTCCGATCAACGGTAGACAACTTTCCAATGGTCACAGTGCGTTAACCGATAGACGCATGGCCTGAACGCTTAAAAACCTGTGTTAAGGCTAATGCTGGATATTTTGAGTAGAAGTTATATTGATTTCCGGCTTAGATTCTCTAACATCGCATCATTCTGAGACATTCGTTTCTATGAAATTAAGATTTTTTTTTACAGATTTTATGGCAATATTAGGTAGGTAACCAATATATTTTTTTTGATAGATAAGTTTTAAAATAATTATTCAGAATTACACAAGCAATTAAAAGATTTGACTTAAAAATAAATTAACAAAAAAAACAACACTACTTACACTACGCGTTATTCAGCACACGATATTCAGACTGTCACTAACGATACACTGCATGATTATTTTTTTATAAAATAAAATCTTACTAGATCTAATTTGTGGTCTAGAATACGGGAAGTACAGGTAAAATGAAAAAATAACAAATTGTAAAAGAAAAAAAAAAAATTTTTATTAAGTTCCATATGTGGCACAATATGCAATGACCTACCTGAATTTGAGGTGAAACAGACGGAAGCAGTTTTTGTCCTTGTTCAAAGAAAGTTCGACTCTGCATTTTTCGCACACAACAAACGACTTTCCTTTGCAGCCTGGATTATTGCATCGCTGGCGTTTCTGTCCCCATATAGGAACGTGCTCGACTCCATCACACCAGACGTCACGAGTAGGAAGAATCGCTACATTGGCCCTCATTCTTTTTGCCTCTATTAAATCATTACTTGCAGAAGATGGTCGCCAAACTTGAAGTCTTTCAACTTCAGTGGCGTCGCATCTCCCCAACTCTTCTGTATAGCAACCAACTATTTATGGTGGTTATGTCAAGGAAATGGTAAAACAGTCTCAAATACCACATCTTTGTCCTCATTTTTATTTTGTACTTTCCCAGGAATGAGTCTAGCAAGTCGACTCCCCCCATATGCTGATTGTAGTTGCGTACAATTTGAGGGCAGACGATATCTATATATTTCTTTTATTTTTTACAAAACCTCCTTACTTTTTGAGTAGGCTCTTTTCCAACAAATGATGAAGACAACACCACTGGTTTATTATCATGCCACATTACTGTGACGATATCTATGCCATTTACATTGCCTACCCATTCCTCTGAATATCCTTTTTCCTTCTTGCTACTTTTTAGATCTTTCAATGATGGTATTTGTATAGATTTGCCTAGTCGTCCTTTGTTCACGGTTCCCATAGCATATATTCCTTTATTGGCAAGATGCGTAATCAATTCAGGGCATGTGTAGTTATTAAAGAATAACTTGTAATTTTTATCCCTGGGAATAGACCTTGCAAGCCGGATAACAATGTTGGCACTGGCGCCTAAATCAGACTCGTTAGGAAGCCTCAGGTCTGGGTTATTGTCCATTCCAGAGTATATTTCGAAGTCGTACGCAAATCCTCGAACATCACACAGCACCAAGAGTTTATACCCCCATTTATGAGGCTTATTAGGTAGATATTAGCGCAGCATGTTAGAGGCCTTAGTAGCGCACATCTGCTCATCTACTGACAATGCTTCTCGTTTGGGTATAGCTTGACATTTTTTTCTCAGGGTTTCTAATAGAGGTCTGATTTTATGGAAACGATCGTGTCCTGCAGTATCTGCTGGTGGCTGAGTGGTATTGTCATTAAAGTGTAGATATTGCCGAATTTTTTCAAACTGGTTTACTGACATGGTATTTCTTATCAATGGCAAACCTAATTCAGATTCCCAGTACATTCCAGTATGCAGCAGTGGGGCAATGCCCATTATCAGACAGATACCTCTGTACTTTTTCAGTTCTGTAACGCTTGGAATAAGTACTGGTCATTAAGCGAAATATTTAAAAGCGACATGCCAATAAAGATCAAAACAAAAGTTATGACGTCATGCCTCCTACCATGCTTTACCTACGCCTGTCAAACTTGGAAGTATACATCAAAAATCATAAACAAAATAATTACCTGCCAACGTGGAATAGAACGAAGCATGCTTAACATTAAAAAAATACAAAAAGTTCGCCACACAAAATATTAGAAAAATCACCAAAGCCAAAGATGCTCTAAGTTTTGCTAAAAAATTAAAATGGAAGTGGGCAGGTCATGTAGCGAGGCTAGAGGATGACAGGTGGACTAGCCGGGTGATAAAGTGGAAGGGTCCATACGGCAAACGTCTCAAAGGTAGACCATATTCGAGATGGGCAGACGAAATAATAAAAATAGCGGGGCCCTGCTGGACGCAAATAGCCCAAGATAGAGACAAATGGAATTCTTTAGAGGAGGCCTTCACCTTCGCCTAGGGAGGGGTTCTTGCACATGAATAAGTGTTAGTTTTGATAATTTCACAGATATTATAACTTTAACTTTACCTTGTAAATACCTATTTGTAATGCAAGAAATATAAGGTTTAAAAAAAAAAAACGCTTGTAGAAAAAGGCTTTGATGGGTTTTTTGTACACTTAATTTATGCATTTCTTCTACGATATGGCTTAGAATATCATTATCAAAGAAGTACAAGAAATATTGCAATGGAGTTTCAAATTCAGTAATCGGTGGCTCTAGATCGGTTTGTCCACAAAACTCACGGTTTGTTGGATAGAAAGCTTTTTTCAGTTGATATCTCGCTTTTTTCTGGCGACGGAAGCAGCAAGTGTAGGAGCAGCGTCTCTTGGTGCAATAGACGTGGAAGATTCAACTCTTGACTGACGTGTTCGTGAAGCAGTTGATCTAGACGTACTTGGCATAGCAGGAATTGAATCACTAGGATTTGGTGGAGGGGATAATGGTGCAGCGGAATTATACCTGTTCGGTGAAACAAATTGCTCTTCGTTATCCGTATCGCTAAACGTTTCACATAGTTTGTTGACGGTAGATCGAATTACGGCAATGTCATCGTCACTTTCAGCGCCTAAGGAGTCTTGTTCATCTTCACTGCCTAATGGTATTGTCAAATAATTTTGGATTTGAGCGCTGGATAAGGATTTCTTTGCCATTATCTAAAAAAAAAAAACATTACACCATTAGTAAACATATTGGACCATCACTGCATGAAGTGACACATCGGGTACATACAGTAATTGTGACAATTTAGTATCAAAACACGGCCAAATCAAAAAAATATACTTACATTTAAACAAATGTAAGTATATTTTTTGATCACTGATATTTCGATATAAAAACAATTTTTCTACTGTCGTATTCAGTTAACCACTATTATTTGTAAAATTTTCTAATTGAATACGCACGGTACGCGGCTAACATTCAAAATTTTCGATTGAATGACTGGCTGAGTGAAATAGTGCTGCCATCTAGTTTCATCGAATACGCTAAATGGGTGCCATAGATTGTAGTCGCTTTTATTACGTAATCATAGATGTAGCTACTTGGTTCAAATCAAAAAAAATATCTATTATATTGGTTGTCACACATAAGGGACTGAATGCAGTGTAGGGCTAAATTCACGCAGGCTCGCACTCATTTTAACCTTTTCGCCGCCAACGTACACAAAACGCAATGCCTCGCCGAGCGCCAAGCTATAAATGTATAACTAAATATACAGTAAACAGTAGTGATGGGGATATCGTCATATCGATGAATAAGATTTGTACGCGTAAAGTTAAGATTTAAAATTGTTTTTACGAATATAAATATAAACTGATTAAATATTTCCAGATTTCTTTTATTTCACAGTATCCTTATTAAGAAAAAACAGTATAAATTATGAGTATCAAAGAAACTAATACATAACTCAATTAGACTTATAATGAATGGGGTACATCTCTATTTGTTTCATGATCTCATTCTTTAACTTTATATCAAGTTATTGGCACTGAGGGCACGTTGAATTCGATTCTGATCACGGATGGGGTCTATGGTCTTTCTTTCTTCTATTCATAATAGCGTATAGAGTACAAAAACAGTACCTAAATCTACTGTAATTACAGTGCATCTGGAGATACTGGACTCACCGAACGTTTTACATGCTTATTGAACTCCTACTCTTTGATGAATAAACATTATTATTATCATCCAGTTAGACATACCTCAGAATTATCTTCTGGTTCAATGTTCTCCACAAAATACTCCCGAGTCCGATTCCACACTTTGCAAAATTTTAAGAAGTTCGTCCGAATCAAGTTCTTCACTCATTTTTCTATTTGTTATCAAGTGAAAGAAAGAAAGATGCGTGCGCGCAAATCCGATTTTGTGCTGCACTATGCCAAAGTGACCTTGACAGCCGCACGCCTATGACGTCACTGACCAACTTCTGTTGGTGTTCGGAGTCGTCCGTATGGTGTTCGGACGTAAAGAATCACACCATCCCATCTCCTCCCGTGGGTGTCGTAAGAGGCGACTAAGGGACATACCAGAGAATGGGCAGCAGCATTCTCTGTGGATTTCAACCACCACACTGCGATCGCCAACCCGCCTGCCAAGCGTGGCGATTATGGCAAACCCCCCCTATGAACGACACAACAAAAAAATGGCCCCTAGTGCCCGGCAGCCCGGCTATCCTTGACTCCGGTAGCGGTCAAGGCAATGGCGAGGCAAGGGGTGCTAAGAATCTCCGGAAGGGATCCGGCTACCCCAAAAAACGACTGTACCTGGCAACATACAACACGCGTACACTGAGGTCCGATGAGAAGGTCACCGAGCTTGAGGAGGAATTGAGTGGGTTACGTTGGAGTATTGTAGGATTATCTGAAGTCCGAAGACAGGGGGAGGACACGATAATTCTTAAATCCGGTAACCTGCTCTATTTTCGGGAGGGTGATCAACAGTCCCAGGGTGGTGTCGGGTTTTTCGTCCACAGGTCCCTTGTGAACAATGTGGTGAGGATCGAGAGTGTGTCGACCAGGGTGGCGTACCTTAT
The DNA here is from genome assembly GCA_949319445.1 of Mythimna lalbum. Taxonomy (NCBI): domain Eukaryota; kingdom Metazoa; phylum Arthropoda; class Insecta; order Lepidoptera; family Noctuidae; genus Mythimna; species Mythimna lalbum. The sequence continues at coordinate 580,709 of OX439344.1, read as the reverse complement.
ACTCAGAATATCATCAAGATATTCGCTGAAGGTCATACAGGTTTATGCCCCGACCTCGTCACACTCCGACGGCGAAGTAGAGACCATGTATGAGGATGTATCCAGAGCCATACATGGTCATAAAACTCATTTCACTGTGGTCATGGGGGACTTTAACGCGAAACTGGGTAAACGAGACGGTGACGAGCTGCGAGTGGGGCAATTTGGATTGGGTCGTCGGAACCACCGGGGACACCTACTGGCCAGCTTTATGGAGAAGGAGGGCCTCTACATGATGAACTCCTTCTTCAGAAAGCGTGAGCATAGAAGGTGGACCTGGCAAAGTCCTGACGGTGCAACTAAAAATGAGATTGACTTCATCATGTCGACCAAGAAGCAAATATTCAATGATGTCTCTGTGATCAATGCGGTGAAAACTGGAAGCGATCACCGCATGTTAAGAGGCACATTGAATATCAACATCAAGCTTGAAAGGTCTCGACTGGTGAAGTCTACGCTCCGTCCAGCACAGATCCAGATCCAAAACTCCGAGTGCTTTCAGCTCGAACTCCACAACCGTTTCGAGTGCCTAGGGAGCTCCGTGGACGAATATAATGATGGGTTCGTGGAAACTGTCCACACGGTTGGGTCTAAATTTTTCAAGACTCACCGTACAAATAAGAAAAAAAGGCTCTCGGATCCGACCCTCGAGCTCATGAAGGAGAGGCGTGAGATGATTCTGCAGTCTTCAGACGATGCGTGCAGATACCGGCAACTCAATAGACGGATATCAAAGTCTCTGAAACGCGACCTTCGTCGCTTTAATACCGAAAGGATTAAGGAGGCGATTGAGCGGAACGAGGGCTCTAAAGTTTTTGCACGAGATCTGTCTATTGGACAAAGCCAGCTAACAAAACTGAAGACCGACGATGGCAGAGTCATTTCCGCCAAATCGGAGCTTCTGGGAGAGATCGAGACCTTTTATGGGCAGTTATACACATCTATCACTAAACCCGCTGCAAATCTAGCAAATGATCCAAGAGCTAGATTGACTCGACACTACACCGAAGATATCCCGGACGTCAGCCTGTACGAGATTAGGATGGCTCTGAAGCAGCTGAAAAACAACAAGGCGTCGGGTGAGGACGGAATTACAGCCGAACTCCTGAAGGCGGGTGGAAAACCGGTCCTTAAGGCCCTTCAGAAGCTATTCAATTCCGTCATCCTCGAGGGAAAAACGCCACAGGCATGGAGCAGAGGTGTGGTGGTACTCTTCTTTAAGAAGGGCGACAATGCCCTGCTTAAGAATTACAGACCCATCTCACTTCTGAGCCATGTCTATAAGCTGTTTTCCAGAGTCATCACGAACCGTCTTTCACGCAGGTTCGACGACTTCCAACCTCCCGAACAAGCCGGATTCCGAAAAGGCTTTAGTACCGTAGACCACATACATACGCTGCGGCAGATTATACAGAAGACTGAGGAGTATAATCAGCCTCTCTGCTTAGCGTTTGTGGACTACGAGAAAGCCTTTGATTCGATCGAGACCTGGGCTGTACTGCAGTCTCTCCAACGGTGCCAGATTGACTATCGGTACATCGAAGTGCTGAAGTGTTTATACAAAAACGCCACCATGTCAGTCCGACTCCAAGACCAAACATCGAAACCTATCCTTTTGCAGCGAGGTGTGAGGCAGGGAGACGTTATTTCTCCTAAACTCTTCACGGCTGCAATGGAGGATGTCTTCAAGGTTCTGGAATGGAGAGGACTAGGCATTAATATCAATGGCGAGTACATCACTCACCTTCGGTTTGCCGACGACATAGTAGTCATGGCTGAGACAACGGAAGAACTCAGTACAATGCTCGGTGACCTCAGTAGAGCTTCCGAAAGAGTGGGTCTTAAAATGAACATGGACAAAACCAAAGTTATGGTTAACATCCATGTAGCACCCACTCCTATTAAGATCGGAGACTCTACACTCGAAGTTGTGGACGATTACGTTTACCTGGGACAGACGGTCCAGTTGGGTAGGTCTAACTTCGAGAAAGAGGTCAATCGTCGAATCCGACTCGGCTGGGCAGCGTTTGGGAAGTTGCGCGGTGTCTTCTCGTCTAATATACCACAGTGTCTCAAGACGAAAGTCTATGACCAGTGCGTGTTGCCAGTGATGACTTATGGCTCCGAAACGTGGTCGCTTACAATGGGCCTTATAAGAAGACTCAAAGTCACCCAAAGGGCGATGGAAAGGGCTATGCTCGGAGTTTCCCTGCGTGATCGCATCAGAAATGAAGATATCCGCAGGAGAACCAAGGTTGCCGACGTGGCTCGAAGAGTCGCCAAACTTAAGTGGCAATGGGCAGGGCACATTGCACGCAGAACAGATGGTCGATGGGGACGAAAGGTTCTGGAGTGGCGACCACGTACCGGAAGACGCAGCGTTGGAAGGCCTCCAACAAGGTGGACCGACGACCTGGTCAGGGTCGCGGGAATCCGATGGATGCGTGACGCACAGGACCGGTCGTTGTGGCGACGCTTGGGGGAGGCCTATGTCCAGCAGTGGACGTCTTTCGGCTGATATGGTGATGATGACCAACTTCTATAGTAGTTCGTGGCGCTCGGTGGCGCACAGGGGCATAGACGACCAATTCTTTTGTAGAGATGGGAAAATAACTATCGACAAGAATTGGTAACAACTTTATAATTACGTATCGGCATCTACCTGAAGGTCGAAATTCATCTACTATCCTTTGTAATGAAGTAGATAACTAAGTTCATATTTTATTGACCTCAAATTGTTTTCGGTATTCGTAACTTTCTGTATTTATAAATATTTCAATGATGAAATCAACCTTTCACGGCACATCACTGGCCAACTTGATATGAAGTGATTGGCGTTCTGAGGAAAGTTTCTGATTTTCTGTTTTTGCCGATTTTAGGACAAACTAGGGCTTATTTTGTGTAGAAAAATAAAAAACAGGCTAGTAGACAGTGCTATCTTAAATAATAAAATGAAACAAAGCTTTTAATTACAGTAAATTTATTTTAATAAGATAGTTAAAATGAACAACTTCTATAGAAGTTGTGGCGCTGGTGGCACGAAAATCACGCATGTCACTACGAGACTCAGTGTCATGCCATACAATACCTTGCGTGTCGCCCCGCACGCACGGGCGTGTGTGCAGGTTTCTCCTCGTGTACCAGGGCGGCTGATAAGTCCGTGGCCTAAGGTACTTACCGATAACTGAACGTCTCACTACTAATATCACTAATAGCGGAACTTATTGTTGTTATAATTTGCAGGTATTTTAATAATTTAGTTCATAAACTAATTACTTTTGCAACAAGTAACAACACCTTGCCAATGAAAACTGGAAATTCTCGCGATTTGGAACATCGCACTGTGATTAAATTCCTTGTTAAAAAGGAAATACGCCTAAAAAAATTTTGAAGTGATGTCATCAGTTCTTCAGAACTCTGAGCCTTCTTATGCGATGGTTAAAAAATGGACTCGGCTATTGCAACAAGGCAGAAAGACATGTGAAGATGACCTTGCCTCGGTTGCCCTGTGACGGTATTGGTCAAAGAAAACGGCAAAAATGTGTAAAAATTTGTACTGGCTGATCGCAGAATTAAATTGTGGCAGATAACAGAAAAGCTACAGATTAGTAAACTACAAATTGGAGAGAATTTGCATAATTATTTGTACATGAAAAAAAAATAGTGCGCGTTGATACTGCGAATGCTTACACCGCTTGACAAGCAGCGACGATTAGGCAGCGTCAGCCTAATCTGAATAAATCAAAATCGGTCCACAATTGACCGAGATATCGGTGAACATACATACAAAAAAAAACATACATTCAGCCGAACATGGAACCTCCTCCTTTTCGAAGTCGGTTAATAAAAGAGGTTTTGTCTAAGTCGGGCGGCCGATACACGACTTAGGTGACTACTCATCCGCAAAATATTTCATCCGCGGATGAATCGTCACCCTTTCAAAATTGTAAGGCGACGAATCATCCGCACGTTCAGATCAGTCGTCGCATAGTTAATATTGATGTGGTCATATCAGCCAAATGTCGAACAAACATATTTTGTGTATAGGAACATTGTCTGTTCTTTAGTTTCATCGGTTTCGCTAGCTATGTGTTATAATATCGTGGTTAAATGAACAAAAATACTTGTATGCATAAAAATCGTTTTTATTGAGAATATAATTTTTTATACTGGTAAATCAGAATAATAAGCAATTTTCCTGAACAAATGACAGATAGTTACTGTTTTACTGCGAAAACTGAGATATGTTATAAAAATTAGTAAATCTAAATAGATTGTGATTAAGAATTATACATTTTTACATATTCTGATTTACCAGTATATAAAATTATATTCTCAATAAAAAGATTTTTATACATACAAGTATTTTTGTTCATTTAACCACGATATTATCACACATAGCTAGCGAAACCGATGAAACTAAAGAACAGACAATGTTCCTATTGTAACGTTGTACATTAACTTTCAACGATCCTAATAAAATAAACTTGCACTGATCAACAAAATACTAACAGGAACCTTAGAACTTAATACTTCAATAATAAACAGATAACAAAACACTTTGTAGGTGATAAATATTAATAAAATAAGCTAAACATAATCTACAACTCTAAACACTTTATTTACATAAAAATATTGAAAACTCGACTAATCATCGCATTACGTTTCCAACTCGCTAACTCGTTTCCCGTGTGGCGGTAGTCGCACATAAAAAAAAATTAAGATCCAGACGTCTCGGTTTTCTGGCAGAACGCAGATCATTCACAATCGGACGTCTCAGCTGCAATACACGTTTCCACGCTCCTTACATACTTAGCATTCCAATTTAATAAGCGTGTATCAGTTTCCGTGATTTTGAATATTTAAATATCTCAGTTCGTTGCATTTTACTGTTACGACTTGCGAGTGTAAAATACTATTTTAGTGTTAACCCCGTATTAGGTAAGTGTTGACAATTGTTTTTTTTTTGCTTAATCATGCTGGATACGGCCATTACATGACTAGAATTTTATCAGCCATTATTTTGTATCTTCTGTTAATATTTTAGTTCCATATTTTGTGTTTCACAGTGCTTAGCTTTAACTCTTCAGATACCGTCAATTAGAGACACAATAGTAAGACAATAGATGCGCGGCCACCGGCGGTCGCTTGGGGATTCATGAATTAAGCGTAGTTATTTTCTTCTCCCGCTCCGATTCTGATTGTGACATGCACACATTCGCCTTAAGTGCCTTGGTACATCCTCTGCCCTGCGCTTGCTCTGTTGCGGTCACAATCGGACAAGGATAAGCCGGGAGACAAAGGAACTTATGCGACGACTGGAAAATTCCAGGGTCCAAGGTTGCGGTTCAAGCGCTTGTCCTGAGCTCCAACCACCATCATCCACCTGCGGGACGTCTTCCTGTTGGCGCCTAGTCCTCGGCCTCCAGCGTCTTCGTGACCTCTCCTGCTGCCAGGCCAGGATAGTACCTAGCGCCTACCTCCATAGTCGTCATTAACTTTTATTTAAAATGAAAACGGCCTTTATACCCTCGACCTTAATAAAATAAATGTTAATTAAGTAGAAAGTGCTGCGTCTTATTTCTCTAGAAATTCATGAATCCCCAAGCGACCACCGGTGGCCGCGCATCTATTGTCTTACTATTGTGTCTTTAATTGACGGTATCTGAAGGGTTAAATAAACGCAAACGCTACACTATACACAAAATATGTTGTTCGACATTTGGCTGATATGACCACATCAATATTAACTATGCGACGACTGATCCGAACGTGCGGATGATTCGTCGCCTTACAATTTTGAAAGGGTGACGTTTCATCTGCGGATGAAATATTTTGCGGATGAGTAGTCACCTAAGTCGATACACTGCACATACACAGTTTCAACCCATAGTTTGTATCAATCTCGCCGGTTATACACTCGGAGAAACTTGTAGTCGTAGGTATCCGCGTAAAACTAACACAGACAAAACAAATGGAGCCTTGCGTTGTACTTATACTTTATTCAAAAATAGTTTTGACAGTTTAAAAAAAAAATTGTTAAAAAAGTAACGCAATATCAGTCAATCTCCCTAATACTAAGTAAGTTCATTGCTAAAAATATAGCAACCCTGTTTTTTCGCATGGCCAACATTACGGCGAAGGAACTTTTTTAAGTGAAACGCACTGTAGATTGACTACGAACAAAGATTTTATATATCCTAGTACTAGTCTACTCTAGTCCCTTCCCTACTATCCCTACTAATATTATAAATGCGAAAGTAACTCTGTCTGTCTGTCTGTCTTTCTGTTACGCTTTCACGCAAAAACTACTGAACGGATTTAGATCAAATTTGGTAGATAGGTAGAAGAGACACTGGAATAACACATAGGCTACCTATAATTCCACTGCTGAGCACGGGTCTCTGCCCGCGCGATATAAACTGTAGTCCACGCGGGCGAAGCCGCGGGCGGAAAGCTAGTAGGATATATAAAATCTTTGACTACGAAGCAATATTACACACTCTAAAGTGTACTTTATTTTCAATGTCATTAAATTCATAGGTTTCATTGACAAGCAAAAGGGAAAAATGTACCTACTGAGCAAAACCAACAACAAAGATACTCCCTACTTCTGTTTTAACTAGGGTAACCATAATTTTACTAAATTAATTGTTATTATTTTTGTCCCTGCAGCAAACTCTTCTTCTTCTTTCTGCCTTTATCCCATATTACTTAGGGTTGGCACAACACGTTTTTTTCTTCTATTCAGTCCTGTCACCCGTTAAACTATCACTAAGTCCCTTTTCTTTCATATCACTCTTCACACAATCCATCCATCTTTTCTTCGGCCTTCCTCTCCTTTCCATCTATCTACACATATACTCAGAACTCTCTTAGTAATACGCGCTTCATCACTTCTCTTCACATGACCATACCAAGACAACCGATTACCTTTCAACTTTTCAGTCACTGGCGCCACATTCAAACTTCCTCTAATATACTCATTTCTCACTTTATCCATTCTCGTCACACACACATCCATCTCAACATTCTCATCTCCACTACGTGCAATCTTTTTTTATCCATCTTTTTCACCGCCTTTCTGATCCATACAGTATGACAAGTCTTATGATTTATAAATTTGACCCTTCAACTTGAGGGGCATGCGTGGGTCACAAGTTGTTCCCGTGACCTGTCGCCATTTCATCCATCCTGCGTCGATCCCTGAAGCAGAGTCAAAGTCAAAATATTTTATTTCACATAGGCCTACTTGGGCACTTATAAAACGTGCAAGCCAGTGCACGTTTCCATATTGGTCGTTTTCTATCGAGAAGAACCGGCAACAAACTCCATAGTTACTCTTTTTAAATCATTTTATATTAATTAATGCTGTAAATTGAAAATTTTTACATCGACGGCTAGAAATAACTCCTAACTGTGAAACCTGAAAAAATAGTTTAATTCATTGAGTAGTCAAAAATTTGAATTTAAGTAATTTATAACGACTTTTGGTTTAATTATTAAACTGCGTTAAATATATTTTATCATATGTCTCTCGTCGGAAGGCCTCCTACAAGGTGGACCGATGACCTGGTGAAGGTTGCGGGAATCCGATGGATGCGAGACGCACAGGATCGATCATTGTGGCGACGCTTAGGGGAGGCCTATGTCTAACAGTAGACGTCTGTCGGCTGAAATGAATATGTCTCTCTGACCAGGTCCTTGGTTTTATAACTTCTAGTTATTGGTGTCCTATGAGATAATCGTGAAATAGACACGTTGGTTCAGTTATAGTACGAGGTATTTCCACATTTTAATTTAAAAAGTTTTATCAAAAAAAACACTTCAGAGATTCTACTAAAACATGCCAATAAACCTTTTTAAATTAATAGTAGGAGCAGTATATGCGTACCAGCAACATCTCACTACGGGTCCATCCCAAGAAGATCAAGTCGATGACGACTTGGTATCAGGAGAGGCCGTGTTAGGATCTACTCTAGTAGGATATATAAAATCTTTGGATAGAACGAAGGAATGACAGCTAAGAGAGTATGAAAGCTGCGCGCACACCACTTTTCCTTCACATTTTTGACGGGGGTCAATGTGTTTTTTTCATGGGGTTTCTACTCTAGTAAGATATATAAAATCTTTGTGGATGTTTTTACATCGCTCAACGGCCGTAAGACTTATAATAAGTTAGAATGATTGTTATTTGGTTCTTCTCACTAAATACTAAAGAATTGTTTATTTTTGTTGTGTGTCACGTAGTTTTTTTTTTTTTTAATAGGTAGTCGTATCTGCACTTCTTATTCCTAAAAATATTATAAAGTATCGTCCGTGAAGTACCAATACCTCTACCTAATTTATTGATCTTTCATGATTTTGGTTTTATCCATGTTCTTTTTAAGACCCTCGCTTTCGGAAGCTCTATCGAGGTCATTGAGCATTGTGCTTTTTTTTTGTCGATGGGGAAAATCATCTTATGACAAAACCCGCTCTTGGTTGGAGCGAGAGATAGTGTCAGACTCTTACTGACTAAAAACCCACCCCGTTCCTTCTAGCCTTCATACCGGGGCACGAGCTCCCTTTCGGACAACCCTGGCCCCAGTAGGCTTCGACCCAGCTGGGCCCCTCCTGCTGCTGACAACTTCTTGAGGCGCGCGGGAACAGTGCGCGCCGTCGACGTCTTGGGCTCGGTCCATTACCGGACGATCGGACAGCGAGCTACCCATGGCTAGCCGTCCGCGAGCTCGCGTCTACGGTGGCCGGAAATCGGGATCGGAGTCCGAGCAGCGGCGGCGAGAGCACCGTAGCCTGATGCGGTCGGCCTCCTCATTTACTAGCATTACTGCTTCGCAGAAGGAGGCGACCGCCTGCCATTACTCCTCGCTCCGGACCATGGCCTCGACCAGGGCCCGGCGCGAGAGGTCTCCGCCGCCGATCGCCCCCACGACGGCACGGGCGATGCTCCGCCCAGGCAGGGCACACTTCGACTGTGTGTTCCACCACCGTGGCCTCCGGGCGTAGCGCACAGTTCCGACGTTGAAACAGGTACCTCCCAAACGTGCCATGTCCGGTGAGGACCTGCGTCATGCGGAAGGTAAGGACGCCGTGAGGTCTTTCCAGCCACGCCTCAAAGAGGGGACTTACCGCCATAATATTGAGCATTGTGCTGAGCTCCTCATAGTCTCAGTCATGACTACTATGTCGTCAGCAAACCGAAGGTGAGTGATGTACTCGCCATTGACATTAATTCCCAGTCCAAAACCTTGAAGACATCCTCCATTGCATTGTATAATGACTGAACGATATCATCATCATTATATCAGCCGAAAGACGTTCACTATTGAACCAAGTGTCGCCACAACGACCGGTCCTGTGTGTCACGCATCCAACGGATTCGACCCTGACTAGGTCATCGGTCCACCTTGTTGGAGGCCTTCCAACGCTGCGTCTTCCGGAACGCGGTAGCCACTCCAGAACCTTTCGTCCCCATTGACCATCTGTTCTGCGTGCAATGTGACTTGCCCATTGGCACGATTCTCCGAGCTATGTCGGTATCCTTGGTACTGCGGATATCTTCATTTCTGATGTAATCACGCTGAACGATATGAAAATGATTATTTTGAGTTACGTGGTTTTAACAGATTGATTCTGAAATAATGCACTATTATTATTATTCTAAGGTTTTTTATTGAGATTCAATATACAATAACAACTTTTGTTTAAGGAAAACATCTATGAAAAATGAAATAAAATAACATTTTTTTAAATCCGGCACGTGCCTGCTGCCAGAACCAAGCTGCTGTCAAAAGCAGCCCTCACCCGCACAGTACGCGTGCCACGTGCTCAACGAAGTGGATGAAAGGTTTGACCTATTTTCAAACCATGACACAGAATTCGTAAGAGTTTTATTAAAGTTTGTTTGTTGTTAATAGCAGTTAATGTTAGGTATTAAGTCTGATTTTATTTACTTACATGTAGGTTATATTTTAACCGATTTCAAAAAGAAGGAGGTTCTATGTTCGGCAGAATGTAAGTTTTTTTTTTTTTTGTAAAGAAATATAATATCCTCGTCCAACATGACGGACATCTTAAAAATAAATAAATGTAACAAGTAACAATATCGAACTTAAAACTATCAGCTAGATAGGCTATGCTCAGTTCTGCTATCACGCGGGCGAAGCCGCTGGGAGCAGCTAGTTATATTATAGATTTGAAAACAACTAAAATCGTAATAAAAAATTAAAACAAAGCTGGTTGGATACTAAACAATTACAATTATTAATACATAAACCGTTATGAAGGAAAAACTACTAAGTTATTTAACACTGTGGTTATAGCACACACATATAAACAAGACAGTAATTACGAAACATAATCATTTAAATTTCAACTAACAAAGAATATACCTAGATACTTATGAACTGAAAAATTACTACTTCTACTTCGTTATCACAAGAAGTAGTAATATCCTACTAATTGAAAACAGTAAGTACAACTAGGTAGTAAGTATTACAATCATTCATGGTATATCATTAAAACAAAAACTTAAAAACAAAAAAAAATTGTCGTCAATTAGCACTTAACTATTTATTTCAAGCTTAGTTATCCACTTTTATTGATAGGAACTACTGCTTGAATACGATCCCACCGTTCCCACCTGATGATCCGACTTTTAACTTGCAATGCTGTGACATTAATTCGTATTAAAAATAAAGATATATTGCCTTTTAGAGCTTAGGTAATTTAACAAAAGTCTAACTAAACCTTGTACTTAACATAGGAACTCAACGATTCGTTTTCCAGTCAGTGCTTCTCTCTTTTTTCTATTCTAAATTTAATAAAGCTTTCAGATATTAAAAAAAACTAACTCACTTCTGCAAAAATAAGGTCTAGTCTTAATTTAGAGATTGCCCATTCAAAAAGCCTGCCTTTAGAGGCTGAATCATTTCTGGTTAAAAGTTAATTGAGCATATGAATTTTTGTAGGCAACCAATTTGGTGGCAGTCGATGTTAGCAAAGGAGGAGGCCAACCGCATGAGACAACGGCGCTCACACCCCAGCCGCCGCCGGGATTCTAATCCCGATTTTCGGCCACCGTAGGCCCGGTTGCGGACGGCGAGCAATGGGTATCACGCTGTCCGACCATCCGGTAACCGTCCAGCCCGACCACAAGTCGTCAACGGCGCGTACTGTTCCCGCGCGCCTCAAGGAGTTCAGCAACCGTAGGGGCCCAGCAGGGTCGAAGCCTCCTGGGGCTTTTGGATGATTTTTACTCACCGAAAAAAAAACCATAAACCATGTAAAGGAGTTTAAAAAAAAAACATAATTAAGTAGTACAGAGTTTGTTAAAAATATACAATACAAAAATACGACACACATTAATGCATAACAAATAAAGAGCTAGAATATGATGCCTAGTTTAAGTAAAAGTGAATCTGGGCATGATTATTATAGCGCATTCGAATCTTTTGTTGAATTTAAGAAGGAAGTAACAATATCAAAATCAAAAAGTCAGTAAATAACTCGAAGATACTGCCGTAACGTAACATACGATATCCGAAACCAAAAAATAGTCCACCGCATATTAACCTACTATTTAACCCACTTACTTTACGACAGTTGCTTACGTATTTCTCCACTAATCTGGAAAATAATCAAAATAAATAAAAATATTTACATAATTTCACTTAGGATATCGAACCAATCGATATTATGGTCGATAGTCTACATTACGGGATCTATTAAGAGGGTCCTTTTCCACTCGCCTGTCGTAAACATCGAATATGGTTTAAAAGCTTGTTTCTTCATCTAATGCAATCTCAACGCGATGTTTTTTTTAAAATATTCCACAACTATAACACAACGCCGTCTAGTCCCAAGCTAAGCAGAGCTTGTGTTATGGGTACTAGACAACTGATATACATACTTATATATTTCTAAATACATATATATTATAGACACAGAACAAATGATCATGCTCATCACACAAACATTTGTCCTTGGTAGGAATCGAACCTAGGACCTCCGGCATAGCAGTCAGGGTCACTAACCACTAGACCAACAGGCTTGTCAAAATGGCATGTTTGACGAAAAGGCAACGCAAAAAAAGAGAGATAACACTAACACCTGAACACTCTGTTAGTAGGTATCCGGTAATTTCGAGATTTACTCGAATATTTCACAAAACTTGCTCCAGGAAATAGCTGGTTTTTTTTAACCCATCAAAGTTTTTGAAAAAAGTTGTCGTCATTTAGAATCTTAATAAAATTTGCAGGGCTTCTATAGTTTAAATTGTTTTGACTTTTTTAATTTTTAGGCAAATTATGAAGTGTCAAAGTTCATACAAAATAGGAGGTTTTCAGAGGTCGATTGTTCGATGATAATGCATTTATGACGTAAATAAAACTCCGTTAACTCCGCATAAATTTTGCGGATGCGGATGCGGATGCGAATATACGATTTCTTGCGGAACTTCCGCAGTAACGGAAGCGAAAGCGAAGCTCCGTTACAACGCTACTTTCAAGCGGCTGACGTTTACGGAATTCCGAGGTCTTCTTAGAGGTTTCGTTCTTAGGAACTAGAAATTTTATGATTCTTTTTTTATACTGTGATTGTTTTGACTTCTCATTAAGACTGAAACCTTTAAGTTTATTTTCTTTCTTATTACCTAATTCAATATATCTTATTGTATCCGGCTTTTATTATTCCTCATAACAAATATTCAATAAAAAAAAGATTATCGACAAAAGTGAAAAGTGAAGTCACTACATTAACCATTAACGAAACAGTTACAATTACCCCTGGGTATCAGAAATGTTTAATTTACTCCAAACCGAGCTTAGATATGCAAGATGCACAGGAACGTTCGTTGTGGTGACGCTTGGGGGAGGCCTATGTCCAACAGTGGACGTGTATCGGCGTGAAATGATGATGATGATGATGAGCTTAGATACGTGAACTTGCGTTTCAAATTCGTATACGATACCACATTGTGTTAAAAACCTCTGTTTATAATAATTTTAAGATCAACAGGTAGGGTAGACTGGGTACAGTGCGTGGTGACAATTTTCATTTCACTAGCAATAATTTTCTTTGTGTGTCAGTTAGCTGAACAAAGTAAGTTTTATTTTATGAAGAGTACATTTGCCTACGTATATATGTGAGAAATTGGTTTCTAAGCACTATGGTTAACTCACAGGATCAAGTTAGAAAAAAAAGGGAAATTGTCACTACCGACCACACTCTAGGGGCGGTTGTGACAGTACCTGGGGTTGGTAGTGACAGGTTCAAAAATACACCGAAATGGTCATCAAATTCTTTTATTGCACAAAATATCAACATTTCTTGAAATAGTTACGTCTATGTATCACAAGTAAATTTCGTGTTTAAAAAATAAGGCACTTTGACGCCTTTAGCTATTATTACTAATCCTCATACAGCAGTCTGTTTGCTTAAAACTAATCAGTCTAAATTCCAATTAGGCATGGGTAACTCCGGACACATCTATATCTTCGGATATATATCCGAAAGCGGACACATATCATATCCTTCCCTTTCTTAAAAATTAATATATCCTATATCCAAGTAACTCCGACCCGTTCCGACTCCGAGTTCCGATCGAGAACGAACTGAATGAATGCAAGTCTTCAGGATTTTGACAGAGAAGTTGCCGCACTAGTTCCTTGTAACCCAATTGCCGCTGGAATTGTGGAAATGGACAAATATTTACAGGAACCAATATTAAGTCGCAACGAAGATCCATTAACTTGGTGGCATGAGCGAAAACAAGTCTACCCAATTCTGTATAAATATATTTTAAAAAGACTTCATGTGGTAGCTACATCAGTACCATGTGAACGAACATTTTCGAAGGCGGGTCTCATTATGACTGAAACACGCTCAAGGTTATCAGCAAAAAAAATTGACATAGCTGTTATTTATAGCGAGCAATATGAAGTAAATATATCGATGAATATAATGTAAATATTAGGAAAATGTAAAAAAAAAGTTCCAAAAAATGTAAAAAAAAACATCAAAAACAAAGACAAAAAGAAACAAAACAAAACTAAAAAGAATACTCAAATGAATCATTGTACATAATAATTGATTTTTAAATACGCCTATGAAATGTTTTAATTTTATAGTCAGTCCTAAGCCTGCTAAGTATGAAGGGAAATCAATTATTACGATGTACCATTTCGTGGATATATCAGTCTTGACTACATTGGAATTATTTAGAATGCTTCATTCCGTGGATCTATTTATAAGTCGGAACTATCATATCCTATATCCTTCCTAAGTTCCTAGACCCTAACACATTCTCGCTCCATAAAGTTACTTCACTCCCGGATACGAGTATATTAAGCGGATATGGATATATTAATTGGATATATATCTTTAGTCGGAGTGATATACTACATATCCAATCTTTTAACGGATATAGTTAGCCCATGCCTAATTCCAATCATCTATCAAAATATATTTCAGCACAACGTGTTATGTGAGAAGACTTTATTATGTGCAACATACCCCTTGCCAATGCTGTCTTTATTGAGGTCCGCGCCAGGTTTATCGCGTTTTCGAATATAACGTAACAAAGACATATGATTAACTTCGTGCATTTCTGCAGCTCTCCGAAATTAAAATTATTTTGTACTTTTTGAAGTCGGTTTAATTTTTTTTTTGTAAAAAGTTTTTTTATTTTATAACCACCCAGAAGCAGGAGGACCTGTATTGGGCTTTCGTCGACCCTATATAAACCAACAGTGTTTCGTAATAATTAAGACGTTTCTGAATGTGAATTTTCTGCTATATGATGGTTCTGCTTTTTAATTATTATGGATTTTAAACATTATGCCATGATTCTGACTAATAAAATTATGAGTTTTGAATGTATGACAAATGTGTGTATGCGAAATGATTTTCTGCGTAATGAAGTTTATGCTACCCGTTGTTATGCAAAATAATATTATGACATAAAACGTTCTGCGATAAAAGGTAGACCCCCCCGGGACACCTTGATGTGTTATTTTTTTTTTAAGATAAATACACCGTGTTTGATATCATTTGGAAGGGCTTCACTGGTACTTACCAAAAAATATCATCAAAATTCAATGTGGCGCCCTCCAGTGGACAAAAATTTTTGTGTAAAAACAAATAAGATATTAAATACATCGTGTTCGGTATCATTTGAAAGGGCTTTGTGTAAATAGTATAGAAACAGTGATTTAACACCAAAATTGTTTAAATAAATAAAAAATAAAAAAAGTGCGACTAGTCGGGTTTTAGTTTTTTACTTTTTTTTTATTTACTAAACAAACAAAAACAATGTAATTTTTATTTGTAATTTTTTTAGATAGTTTAATACCTACAGTGTTATTCAGGGCGCACGATATGTTAACCAAAGGTCTAGGTCAAGGTGGCACGAAACATATATTTTGATTTTGGATGTGGGTGTGTAGGTAATGCTGAATTCTCGAAAGATGTGAAAACTGTCAGTCACATCTTTCGAGAATTCACCAATCATGAATTTTAGTTCTCGAACATTTGCTGATTTTGTGATAGCGCCATCTATTGCTAAAAGCTTAACCTAACTTAGCACACACTGAGGCTCTACCACGAGCTCAATGTAAAATTGGTGAAGTTTGGAATCTCAAGTGTCTGCACAACTGAACAATATGAAATAAGCGTGATTTTAGAAAGATAGAGCTGAGAATTTTATTATTTTAACAACATTTGACAACCGTAGTGTTATGTTCCGCAGCGAAGTTTGCCAAAAAGGCTGACTCGATAGATTTACTGCTAAAAGGTAGAAAACATTATAAAATATTTTATCTATATTCTAATGTCAATAATGAAAGGCAATCATTAAAAGAAAAAATGGACGTAAGAATAAGCAATGTGGTCTAACGATTATAGCGTTTCCTTACAAGTAGGTAAATTAATAGAGTTGTAGACGTAACGAAATAAACCGTACTCGTTACTATCGTATCGTCACGTAACTCGTTACTACTGATACCGCATATCAAATGAGCAACGAATCAAGTCGTATGCGTACCGTATGATGTAAAAACAACAAGTCAACGTCGAAAATTATTTATTGACAATAAAATTTAAACTACATTTTACCGATAAATCAGCGTCGAAATTGTTTTGCTTAAAATACAATCGAACAAAACATGATTTAAGAAAAATTTAAACAACAACAACCTTATTCTTCTTAGACTTAAAATAAACATATTAACTGAGTAAACAAATCGTTCTTTGTAACGAATGTTTTTGAATTCACCGCACATGCGTAGAACATGCGACCAGCTAAAGTTTCAATACACATCAACGGAACTAGCGTGAACTGAAACAGTGTCGGTACGGATAATACGAAAAATGCGAGTAACGAAATGCTTTCGTTAGTAACGTTTCGTTACTCATTACCGAATACCGGTTTGGCCACAGCTCTAAATAAAAAAAAAGTATTGATCCGCCTCTACAGTTTGCGCATGGCAATACCGTTTTTACCTTCAGCTTCATCAAGCGAGTCGAAGTCAGGCTGCAGTCTCGAGAAGATCGCGTTTGCAGACGGGTCGTTCGCAAAATTTTCGTGTTACGATTTTTAATTAGTCCATTTTAGAATCAGTGATTTAGAGATTTATATTGCGGTTCGTGAAATTATTTAGCCCAGCGTCATGGAGTGGTCGATGCCAGTTAATGAGATATTTGACGAGGAGGTGACAAAGATCACCTCTACAATGCTGCCGAAAAATTTCAGCGGCGATGTACGCACCACTAGGTAAGAATACACCCAAAATATTAATTAAGTAGTCTCCTAGTCAATGATCGTCAAAGACAGCTGCAAAGGTGTGCTTCTATTTGAGACAAAGGTAAGTACGAATAAGGTGATCAATATCGCGACACGCCTTGCCAAGGTTTGTGGCCTTATACGTGCGCTGAGAGCGCCCCCGAGCGGCAGGCGGCTGCCATAGTAAGACATGCATCACCTACTTAGAAGACATTATAGTGTTGAGATGTCTCGCCCATGCGCAAACTGCGCAGTGCGCCGCCGTATCGATTGATTGCACCAGACTGCACTCAACACCTATAGACTTGCATAGCTACTCCTCAGCAGCCTTTGGGAGCACATGAAAGCATAACATAATGGATATGTTTTCAAAATTATCAACACCACTCTTGCATATGTCTTGTTTGCAAGCCACCCTAATTGCTCCCACCCAAGTTTAACAAATGTACACTAATATAAAGAGGAAAAATTGGTTTTTATATTTTGTTTGCGGGCGGAGCCGTGGGGGCAAAACTTAGTAAGTTTTGAATAGTTATCGAATCATTCACTGTTACTTGTTTGTCTAAGAGGAATCTTATTAGTTTAGAGTGTAGTTATGTAGCCTCAATGTTCAGGAAGCAGTAGTCATTAACATTTAGAGGCCACACTACAAGATCTGTGCGCTTCACAAACAATCTAAGCAAGGCATTACTACGATGTTGATCTTCAGACCCTAAATGGCTCACATTCACATCTCATACATAATGTCCTTCATGTTTGATCATCATTAGCATCAGTAATTCAGATCTCACAACTATGACAAATGGTTCAGAAAGTGATCATGTGGTTCATATGTATTAATATTGCATACTTTTCAAATGTGAGTAAGTCGGCCACCGTGAGGAATTACATTTTTTTAGATGTGCCTTAACATATGGTGTTCAAATATCATTAACCCTTCAGATACCGTCAATTAGAGACACAATAGTAAGACAATAGATGCGCGGTCACCGGGTTACGCTTGGGGATTCATGAATTAAAGTGTTATATGACGAGGAAAAACCTAACACAAGCAAGCTTGGGTGGAACATTGTGTGTCCCCAATGAAACACTGTACTCACACACACTGAAACACACTAAACACTGATTATTGAATTTTTGCAAATACTCTCAGCTTGAAATAAATCTTATGACATGCTCTCTTTAAGCGTGATCTTGAATCTTAGCCCATATGGTTGTGTGAAGCGAGAGGAAACACAAATGTTACTGTAAGTGTTAGGATGGAGGTGGAGTTAGTTGGAGTGATCCAGGCAAAGATGAATGCATTGCAGGAGAAACTAGCTTCTACCAGCGGCTTCCCACGTGAACATAGAAACTTGTAGCCCAAGTCACTTAGTGATAAAATAGCATTCTACTGGTGGAAGTCATATAATTATTATTTAATATAGAAATAAAGATGATTTGATGATAAGAGTGATAGTGTGACAGTTGAACAAACACAATGGAACATAGGAATGTGAGAACCCTGGGTGATACAGATAAGGGCAGGAAGATCATGACCATACATATTGAGAACTAAATACTTTGAAAACAATAAATGTTATCTAATGTTTGCAATATATTCCCATCTTAACAAGAAGAAGGAATTGTCATACTAAATCTTGGTTATTGTTGTCTGACTAACCTGATATACAATTGCCAACAAAATGAAATAGTATTTTATTGTCAATTTTACTGTTTTATTTCCAAACCTTATGAATTTCTTTCTACCATCGGACAACCCGTCGTCCGGCGAGTATCCACCCCTTACATTGTTGAAACTTATACGGTTCGGACTAAGCGTTTCACTTCGTCGTTTATACTGCGTTCATCAAAGGGCTGGAACAATTTGCCTGCTGCGGTCAAGGCTAGAGCGAGTAAGCTCTTAAGAAACTAGTGTGCTTTACCATCAACACACTGCTTCACTGACTACCATTAAGTGGGATCGCAGTCAAGCACTGGTAAACAAATAAATAATTAAGGAACTTTGAACTGTTTTGCTTTATCATCATCATCATCATTTCAGCCGATAGACGTCCACTGTTGGACATAGACCGTTTTGCTTATTATTAAGTAATTAGTAAAATGGTTTTTGCCTGGTTATACAAGTATTGCGTTGTCGGCCTTATAATGTTCCCAATGTTGGGACTCAGGCCTCGTCTCTAAGAGAGGGAATAGACCGTAATCCACCACGCGGGCCCAGTGCGGATTGGTGGAATTCACGTCTTTTTTTGGTTCTAGGACATGCCGATTTCATCACGATGTTTTCCTTTACCGTTTTGAGAGCAGTGGTGATGAAATAAATTACACAAAGTAATACGCCTGGCTGGGTTTGAACCCGCGACCTACAACTCGGTAAGTCGGGGCCATTACCACTTGGCCACCACTGCTCTCGGTTTGTTGAGGACCGATATTGAATACTAGCTTTTGCCTGCGGCTTCGCCCGCGTATATTAAATACAGCCTATGTCACTCAGGAATAAATCAGCTTTCTATCGGTGAAAAAATGTTATCTATCGGTAAATAAGTATAACTCGGAGCCGTTAGCACTCGGCCACCACTGCTCTACAAGTATTTATCCCAGCATAATGTGTCGCAGTAGTTCACACATACACACTTAGAGCAAAGCAAGTATTGACACAATACAAGCCCGTCAGCTGAACTAAGAATTTAAGGATATTAGTGTGTAAAGTAGTCTGTCCCCACAGATACACAAAGGTCTTATACTTGTTGAATTTAGTTATTGAATTGAATCTGCCGCGAGATAAGTGCGTCGCCGCGGAGGCGGGCGACAGCGGCGCGCGCCACACGTGCCGATATTGATTTACGGGCACCAGTAAACTAGGTTGCAGTTCCCCCCCGCCCGTAGCTAGCCTACCCGTCTAGGCAGCAAAGTACCAATAATTATTCATTGCTAGTTTCAACAATTAAATTATTTCAGACCCTTTAAGACGATTGTTCACATTTATCTACTCTCAACGTTAATTTCACATAACAGCCAATTAGATGTCAATTAGCATAAAATTCAACAATACACATGAATCAACAAGTTTTTTTTTTGTACATATTTAGACTTTATTCCTGACTTGTATTCGAACTGGCTCTACATATTGTAGCGAAAAATAAAAAAGTAACGACTTTTCACCACAACCTACACGTTTAAAGACAATACAATTTGAATAAACAACAAGAAAAGAAAAATGTGGTTTGTAGAATAAGAAAAATTTATAAAATAATGAAATTATGATCATTTGTCGCCTCACACATTGAATTATAAAAACCCTTTTTTTTTATAAATTTTTGTACTTATATCAATGCCCTCACACCAAAATAATATCATTAGAATGCTATTTTGCCTAGTTCTAATTTTACTATAGCGCCGTCCCCAAAGAATAAAATGATAACTACCATTATCTTAGTCTTAGTGTTATGTAATTTTTGGGATCTGTGCGTGTTAATACATGTGTTAATTTTTTTTTTACAGTTATTGACGAAGTTACAAAATAATACAATAGTATTCAAATATTTAAAACAGGTCTTAAATTACGAGAATAAAGTGTTAATATAATGATATCAAAGTGTATTCCCACAAGTTATTATGACAAATAGTCATACAATTATGTTCCCGTGAAAAAATATTCGACTAGATAATGATAAACGCAGTTATCATTTTATTCTTGTTCAAAACCATTTAATCCCTTCGTATAAGATGTGCTAGTATAATGACTGTTATGGTTTTGAACATATTGTCATCCTCTTCGCCCAATTAACTTTTTTTTTACGGTCGGCAAAAATTATCCAATGACAACCCCCGCTCTTGGGTGGAGCGGGAGATAGTGCCAGACTTTTACTGACTAAAAACCCCGTTCCTTCTAGCCTTTATACCGGGGCTCAAGCTCTCTTTCGGTTAACCCTGGCCCCAGTAGGCTTCGACCCAGCTGGGTTGCTGTTGCTGACAACTCCTTGAGGCGCGCAGGTACAGTGCGCGTCGTCCTCCGGTCCGGACAGTTACCGGACGGTCGGACAGCAAGCTACCCATGGCTCGCCGTCCACGAGCCCGCGACTACGGTGGCCGGAAATCGAGATTGGAATCCCGGCGGCGGCGCCGAGATCGCCGTTGCCTGATGCGGTCAGCCTCCTCCTTTGCTAGCATTACAGCTTCGCAGAAGGAGGCGATCGCCTGCAACTCCTCCTTGCTCCGCATCATGGCTTGTATCAAGGCCCGGCGCGAGAGGTCTCCGCCACCTATCGCCCCCACGAGGGCACGGCAATGCTCTACCCAAGTAAGGCACACCTCGACTGTGTGCTCCACCGTGTCCTCCGGGCGTTCCACTCAGCGGCGACACCCGGGCGTCTCTTCCGCTTGAATCCGGTGCAGGAACCTTCCGAACGTGCCATTTCCGGTGAGGACCAGCGTCATGCAGAAGTTAAGGACGCCGTGAGGTCTTCCCAGCCACGCCTCAAAGAGGGGACTTATCGCCATAATTGTGGCGTGCCCAGCACTAGGTTGCGATAGTCGCTGACGCCATTTTACCATGAGATCCCGCCGGAGCACTGTCCGCCATGTCTTGACCTGTCGCGGCAGCGGACTTTCACCCCGGCGTCAACTGTTGCCTCCAGATCCCACGGCCGGCTAGGCCAGCAAGCGGTATCCCCGCACCATCCGTATTGCCATGACCCTCTGGCAGGCGGCGTTCAGCATGGCCGCCAGTCGTTTTTGCAGCGACGGCGCTCACACCGGCGCCCTGTAAAGGGCCATGGACCGAACGATCCCCGCGTAGAGCCTCCGGCAGGAGGCGTCTGGACCCCCAAGGTTGGGCTAGCCCCATACCGGTTCAGTTTGGGAGCCAGACGTCGGTAATACTCCCTAAAATTCCACCGGCTGTCGAGGACAAGTCCCAGGTACTTCATCGTCGACCCGACTGTGACGTATTAGATAAATAAAGAATATAGTCGCGAACGCCGGACGCACGGGGTGGGGGCGACACTTGCTAGCTGTCAGCCGTGCCGTGCGGACGTGCGATCACGACCATTAAACTACTGAGTGTTGTTATTAATTTAAACCACCCTAACACTTACCCTAGTGACGGAGGACGTCACACGTGGCGACGAGTCTTTGGGTAAGTGTTTTTTACAAAAAGTGAAAAAAGGGAAAAGATAGATGAAACAGTTTGGTGCAGTCTGTGTACCTAGATATTTGTAAATAACAATTGATAAGCGCCTGTGGTTGCTTTGCTATGTATGGTGTTTCGTGGTACCGGTTTGTTGTGATGGAAACAATGCGTGCAAGCTACAAATAACCTATACATAAATAATCCGTTAAAGTAATTAAAGAGATTTACATGAATAAATAGATTTTGAGGTTTGAAATTAATAAATAACTAATGTTTTCCAACTTAGCCTATCGATTTCTTCAATTAAAAAAAAAAAAAAAAAAAAAAAAATATTATTGATCACTACCTGACATTATAAATTATAACTAAGTAACAAACTGTAAGGAACATTTTGCCCTTAATATTATAATTAGAACTCGTTTCACACTTTTGTATAACCTTATTGTCCCACGTTAATAACATATCACGGTGTAGGTAGGTACCTACCTACGCATATACTATGCACAACAACAATAGACCGGTAGGCACGTGAATGCTTAATCTAGCGATATTTTGATACTTGTTATTGCACTGGGCGGGTTCTTGCCGGTGTACGATGAATCACTCGTTATCTCTTCGCCGAGTAGTAAGTCTATAAGACTGGTACTAAGCAAACAATAATACAAACAGCATATTTGCAGTCGTGATCTTCGACGAGCCAAACAAGTGAAATAATCATAACAGTTATTACTATTATGTTTATCAAAGATAAAAACAAGGCTTAAATATGCATTTATTTACAAGTAGTAAATTGACAATGTCAATTGGTACTAACGAGAATTATTGAGGTTCTGATGTTACCGACTTATCCGTGAACTGATTGATGCCAAGAATAGCTTCCATTTTGCAAGAAAACTAATCAATTAGTTTTTAGAATGCATATTCTTTGAGAAATGCCACATTTATGTTAGTATCTATTAAAAAAAAAAAAAAAAAAAAAACTACTATTAGTGTTTTAAATTATATGTGCTATTTTCCATTTATGGCACTGTAACTTATTATTACTGTAAATTTTCTTTGTGAAATAAATAATACCTACATACTATAACTATGTTGTCACAAGGAATAAAATAAAACACGGACTGTTTTTATGGTCGTATTATATTTGAGGCAAAGATTAAGTACTAAGAATATTAAAATTATTGTTATTCGCGGATGGGTAGGTGCATCTACATACTCAACAGTAAACTGACTAGATCAGTTGGTGTTAACAAATTAATGATTAAACACTAGTAGTAACTGATGATGCAGTGGTACTAAAGACAATTTTGAAACCAGTAGTAACTGATGACGTCAGTGGTACTAACGATAAACCTCTGTCGCAGGTCGCCCCAAAATGTCTCAGATACCATCTCTCGAGACCTTCGATTGCGAAGGCGACCCTGTTTCTGTGGGTTTGCGCTGGGAAAAGTGGAAGCGAGGGCTAGACATTTTCCTGCTTGCGTCAGATACAACCAATTCTGAAAAGAAAAAGGCTACCTTACTTCACTTAGGGGGACTGACGCTCCAAGAAATATATTACAATATACCAGATGATGAAGAGGTAGAAGATGATAGTGATGCATACGAATTGGCCATTAAAAAACTAGACGTATATTTCTCGCCAAAACAGAGCAAAATCTATGAACGACATTTGTTTAGGCAGATTAAGCAAGAGTCCGATGAAAAATTCGAGAAATTCCTGGTGCGATTGCGTCACCAAAGTAGTAAATGTAAATTTATAAGCAAAGAAGATAATATTATTGACCAGATAGTAGAGAAATGTAGTTCAAAAGATCTTAGAAAGAAAATACTTACCTTAGGTGACGATGTGACTCTCGATAAAATTATATCACTAGCCAGTGCTATAGAGGCAGTAGACCGCCAACTTACTGGCTATAATCAAGAATCCAAAAATGTCACTATTAATAGAATCGAGCAAAAAACCAAGGCCTTAGAGAACACGGGATGTTCACGATGTGGTAGCACACAACATACTGAGGAGAGTAATGTTTGCCCAGCTAAAGCCAAACAATGTTTGAAATGCGGGTTTGTTGGGCATTTCAGGAATAAATGCAAAACACGGGCAAGCAAGCGAAAACCCCCAATTCCGAACACCAACAATTATCCAAACAAAAAACGTAGATTATCAACTAAGAATAACGACAAGACTGAAACTAAAAATACAAATAAACCGAGTTCATCAAAAACGGATGTCAATTACATATTTCATATCGATGATGACACTACATTAAAGTGCAATTTGGGGGGCGTTCAAGTTGACATGGTTGTAGACTCCGGCAGTAAATGCAATATCCTTAGTGACAAAACTTGGGACCGTTTAAAGAAATGCAAAATAGATGTGAGAAATCAAATAGCTAACCCGGACAAAACATTTGTCGCATATGGCAGCAAAGAACCATTAACGGTGATCGGGTCATTTGACACAGATATTCGTATAGGAGACCAAGTACGAGCGGGAACCTTCTATGTTGTTAAAAATGGCACACGTGACCTTCTGGGGAAAGACACTGCCATTTCACTTAGGGTTCTCAAGATCGGTCTAGGTATTAATTTGGTAAGTGAAAACAATTTTCCTAAAATTAAAGACGTACAGCTTACTATTTCTATTGACAAGTCTGTAAAACCTGTAGCTCAACCATGCCGCAGAGTGCCCATACCCTTAGAGGAAAAAATTAACAAAAAAATTGACGAGCTGGTGAAATTAGACATAATTGAGCCTGTAAATAATCCTTCAGGTTGGGTTTCACCAATCGTGCCGGTACTTAAATCTGATGGTGACGTTAGGATATGTGTAGACATGCGATGCGCTAACAAAGCTATCATTAGGGAAAATCATCCTTTACCCACAATGGATCAACTACTCCCAAAGTTTAGAAAAGCACGTGTTTTTACAAAACTTGATATTAAAGACGCATTCCATCAGGTTGAGATAAGTGAAGATTCTAGAGATATTACAACATTCATCACGGGACGAGGCCTTTATCGTTACAAAAGATTAATGTTCGGAATATCTTGTGCACCGGAACATTTTCAAAAAATTTTAGAAAGAATTCTTTTACCATGTGACGGTGTTGTTAATTTTATAGATGATATAGTAGTGTACGGCAAAGATGATTCCGAACATAATACTAGGCTTACGAAAGTCCTTAATATTTTCAAAGATAAGAATATTCTTCTAAACCAGGATAAGTGCGTCTTTAATGTTAAGGCTATAAAGTTTTTAGGCCATGAATTATCCCCTGATGGCATCAAGCCTTTGGATAAATATAGAAAAGTGGTCGACAATTTTAGAGAACCCATTTGTATTGAAGAAGTACAAAGTTTCTTGGGACTTATAAATTATGTAAATAAATGGATTCCCGACCTGGCCACTAAATCAGAACCCCTGAGAAATCTCCTTACCTTAAAGCTAGGTAAAAATGCAAATATTGCTCCTTACTGGGGTCCAAAACAAGCTAAATCGTTTTTAGAATTAAAGAAATCTTTGAGCAATATTCACACACTCGGGTACTACGACCCAAATGATAAAACAATTGTAATGGCGGATGCCAGCCCTGTAGGGTTAGGTGCAGTTCTCATCCAGTCTGACAGTGATGGACCACGCGTAATTGCTTATGGCAATAAAAGCCTTACCGAAGTTGAAAAACGCTATTGTCAAACTGAAAAAGAGGCTCTGGCGTTAGTTTGGGCAGTAGAACATTTTAGAATGTATCTTTATGGAAAAGAATCCTTTGATTTGATAACCGATCACAAGCCATTGGAGGTTATATTTGGTAATAAATCAAAACCATGCGCTAGGATTGAGCGTTGGGTGCTGCGTCTTCAAGCGTATAATTTCAAGGTATTATTTAGACCAGGGAAGACTAACATTGCGGATTGTTTATCTCGTTTATGCGCCGTAGATAACCCCCAGCCGTTTGAAAATGGTTATCATGTAAATCAAATTGTCCAGTACGCGAGACCTTGCGCAATAGGTATGGATTTACTTATAAATGCATCTTTACGTGATCATGAAATAAAACTAGTTAAAGAAGCATTGTCATCAGACAACTGGGACCCATTAATAAATAGTTACAGAATATTTCGAACAGAGCTCTGGATGCACGATAACCTTTTGCTGAGAGGTAATAAAATCGTTATCCCACTTGAATTACGTGGTCAAGTACTGGAGGCAGCTCATGAGGGACATCCTGGCATTGTTGCGATGAAGGCACGACTACGCACTAAGGTATGGTGGCCAAAAATAGACGTCGATGCCGAAAGACTAGTTAAAAGTTGTAAGGGTTGTACTTTGGTGTCAGCGCCTAACCCTCCACTGCCAATGAAACGTCGTGAGCTGCCATCACAAGCCTGGATTGACGTTGCAATTGACTTTCTAGGTCCGCTACCGAGTGGGCATTATTTATTTGTAATAGTTGATTACTTCAGTAGATACAAAGAGATTAAGGCTATGAAAACAATAACATCTGCTGAAACTATCAAAATATTAAAAGAGATTTTTTCTAGATTAGGAACACCATCAAGTATAACCGCTGACAACGGGAAACAATTTGTCAGCGCAGATTTTAGGTCATTTTGTCTCGAACTTGGTATAAATATACATTTTACAACTCCCTACTCCCCTCAACAAAACGGAGAAGTTGAGCGGCAGAACAGGGACATTTTAAAACGCCTTCGCATAAGCCAAAGTCAAAAGTCAAATTGGCAAGAAGACTTATTATTGTATTTATCCATGTATAATAGTACCCCCCACTCGACCACTGGCAAAACTCCGGCAGAACTATTTTTCGGTAGACAGTTTAGAGACAAAATACCATCTCTTATAAATATAGAAAATCCTTTTACATCAGAAGTAAAGGATAAAGACAAAATAATGAAAGAAAAGGGAAAGGGATATGAGGATAGGAAAAGGAAAGCAGAGGATATGGAAATAGGTATTGGTGAAAAGGTGTATATAAAAAATATGACTAGGGAAAACAAACTTGTAACAAACTTTGACCCAACGCCTCATACTGTCATAAATAGTAAGGGGCCAGAATATAACATAAGGAATGATAATACTGGGCAGGAGTTAAAAAGAAACATCATCCATCTTAAAAGAGTAGAAGGCCAGTGGGAAGTATGTTCAGAAAATAAAACCAATTTAGTTGTTAGTGATCAAAACGGGGATAGCGACTGAATTCAAAATAACGATGTAATTAAATTAATAACTACATACATAATTATTTACAGGAGGCGTTAAACATAAACCAAGTACCAAACCGGATATGATAAACCGTTTCGTTCACTTTATTAATGTATCTGAATAATCATTTTGATTTTGTTATTCTGATTAATTATCATGTTGTCAAAGAAAAACTGATTACTGTAACTATTAAGTATTAGATATAATTCCTATATAATGATTATTATGCCATAGTTTAGTGTTGATTATAATTTTGTTTTAAATCCTAGGTTTCTGCTTAAATAGAGAATTGTGATTTGGAAAAAAGGGAAAGGTGTGACGTATTAGATAAATAAAGAATATAGTCGCGAACGCCGGACGCACGGGGTGGGGGCGACACTTGCTAGCTGTCAGCCGTGCCGTGCGGACGTGCGATCACGACCATTAAACTACTGAGTGTTGTTATTAATTTAAACCACCCTAACACTTACCCTAGTGACGGAGGACGTCACACCGACGCCGATGTGAACTCCTCCTGCCGTTAATTTGGAACCCGATGGTTGCGCGTTCCGAGGGCCGTGAAAACACATAACCTCGGATTTGTGCAGCGCTACCTCGAGTCCCAACTCCTGGATCCTACCAACGACTATCGCAACCCCGCGTGTTGCTAGAGCGACCGCCGCTCGGTGTGACTCTCCCTGCGCTAGAACCAGCATGTCGTCTGCGTAGCAAATCCCGTCAGGGAAGTCGCCGCGCAGCACGTAGTCGTACCCGATGATCCACAAGGTGGCCCTAGTACTGACACCTGCGGAACACCGCACGACACTGCCACGACACACTTGCCCTGGGACACCGCATTCCCCATCACGAGGGCTCGCACGCGCATGGTGGCGTCCAACGTGGAGCGCATCCTGCGAAAGCTGAACTATGCGTCCGATAGGTCCGGCCCAACCCGTGTTAGGCGCGCGACGAGGCGGCTTGCAATTACTTTTTCAAAGAGCTTGCCCACCTCGTTGAGCAGCACAATGGGCCGGTACGCGGACGGAGAGTCCGCAGGGCGCCCTGGCTTCGCGATGAGGACCAGTTTCCCCGTCTTCCAGCGAAGTGGGAACTGGCCCCTCTCCAGGCATGATCATAATTCACATAACATGTAATCATAAGGCTGATTTTAATTAATAAAAGATTAATAAGAGTAAATTAAGAAAAATACTGTTGTTTATTACTATTATTTTGAATAAAACTAACGTTGGATATCATGTCATAGTTTTATTAGGAAATCAAATTCAAAGTCCGTATCATATACTTGTTTTAATAATATTTACGACAATAAGACGATGTTAAAGTATTATCAGCATCACTTTCTTTTTGAAAACTCGTAGAATAAAATGATAAGTGAAGAGTGCAATAACTGATTCTGGTCACGCTTTACGAAGAATATATAGACGACATAATACAACTTAGATTATGATTGATTTTGACTAAATTATTATTTTCTAAATAATATCTATATTTTGATACTTAGGCGTATTTCACTAAAACATTTAGAACAAACGAAAAATAACCTTTTTTAAAAGCATACAGTCATCTGTCAACGTTCAGTATTTAAAGAGCAGTCGACGAAAACATGTTTTTTATTTTTCATGAAAAGTTACATTTTTGTAGTTATCATTTTTTTCTCCGGGGACGGCGATAGGTAGGTACTTTGTTTAAGAAACAAATATATCAATAAATAAACATAGTAAAGATACATAATATCAATAGCACACATTCGCTACATTATATGTGACTGGCTGCTACCAGCGGCTTCACCCGGGAGATCGTAGACATTATCCTAAATATTCTAGGACATGGTCTAACTATGTACCAAGTTTCATCGAAATCCGTTCTGTAAATTTTGCGTGAAAGCATTCGCATATTTTTTGACATTCGCATTTCTTGCAAATGCGAATGTCAAAAAATATGCGAATATTCGCGAATGCGGATGCGAACATTCGTTACATCACTGATAGGTAAATATTGAGTATTATACATAACAATTACAAACAAAAAAAATAGTCTGCCTGTAGTTTGATTCTGTTAAAGTAAGTTTGTCCTAAGTGCGAGGAAAAATATATAATATACCTAATTGATTAAAAACAATCATTAACTAAGGTATTAATGGATCCGCCTATTTACCCGAATACAGTGAAGCCCAAGGGAGAGTTCTTGTTTTGATGTGTATGTATATTAATCTGTCCGATTATAATTTAGACGTCTTCAAGGCTAGAATAAATAGGCTCATGAGCATTAAAAAATCATTTGCATAAAAACGTGGCTGAGATCGACTATGACCGAAGTTAGATTAAATAGGCTTTGTATACTCTGTGTACATAGAAAGTTTGCTATTACTGTCGGCGATTAATTATTTTGCGGAGGCTGCTTTTCCACTCGCCTATCGTCAACATCGAGTATTTAAAAGTTTGTTACTTCATGTAACGCAATCCAACGCGGTGTTTGAAGAAAAGGCAACGCAAAAAAAGAGAACGCCTGAAAACTCTGTTAGCATTCGATAATTCCGTGATTTACACGAATATTTTACAAAATTTGTTCCAGGACAAATGTGTGAGTGTTTATTTTAAACGGATAAATGTTTTTGAAAAAAAATTGTCCTCATTTAGAATCTTGATAAAATTTGCAAGGCTTCTATTGTTATACTTTTTTTATTTTTGAGTAAATTATGAAGTGTAGTGTGTCATGCAAAATAGCAGATTTTCAGTGGTCTTTACTGGATTAGTTTTACACTAATTTATAAATTGATTTCAATAGAAGCCTATAGATCATATCCATAAGATACCGTGTTTCGAAGACATGTGACATTCACCAACCCGCACTGAGCCCGCGTGGTGGATTACGGCCCATTCCCTCTCCTAGAGAGGAGGCTTGAGTCTCAGCAGTGGGAATATTAAAAAACTGATAATGATGATGATGACTGTTTTTCCAAAATATCTAATAGAAAATGTCTAATAACGTCATAATCGCGTAAGAGCGGTTGTATGAAAAACAGTGAAAATATATGTCAAGTTGTATCCCCTCAAACCGTTTGGCTGAAGACCCTTGAAAGTTACTTTAAAAATAGCTGTTGTATAGTTAAAGAATTTAAAAAATTACCTATTTTAACCTCTTCTTCGCAAAGAGCAGGCTCGCTTCTGGATCGATTTGACCTTCGTGGACTTCGAAAAAGCCTTCGATACGTTGAAGTTGAGTTCCATCAGGGACCGACTACGTGAAATTGGGAGTCCCTGAGAAAATCACAAACCTAATTAGGGCAATTGACGGGAATTACTCTTGTAGAGTGATATACGACGGCCTCTTGTCGGAGGACTTACCGGTGGATGCAGGAGTACGACGTGGGTGCCTGCTCTCACCTCTCCTACATCATGGCATCATGAGCAATGTATTAAACAAGAAGCGCCGTGGCTTAGAGTGGGTACTATCCAACGTCTTGGAAGACCTGGACTACGCCAATGACCTATGTTTGCTGAGACACACACGCATCAACATGCAAGCCGTGCTGGACAACCTACGACGCTAGGCAAAAGAGATGGGACTAAAAGTCAACACCCGGAAGACCCAGGAGAAATTGAGATTCGGGGCGACAAGCTCTTTGCCGTTGCTCATCGGCACAGAGGCTGAGGAAAGGGTCCACAAATTTACTTTCCTCGGTAGTGTTGTGTCAGAGACTGGAGGGACCGAAGAGGACATCGCTTCGAGGACCGCCAAGACAAGAGCCATCTTCGCACAGCTCCGTCACGTGTGGCAATCTTGGAAACTGACTAGAAGAGTTAATAAACTCAAATTATTCCGGTCCGGTCAAACACCGTATTGCTGTATGGGTGTGAGACGTGGAAAGTTACAAAAGACATCTCACATCAACTCCAGGTCGTTATCAACCGCTATCTTCGCCGTATTCTCGGTATTTACAGACCCAAGAAAGTCTCCAATGTAGATCCGTGGGGACGCTGCGATGAAACCTCAATTGACCAACAGATCAAACTCCGCAAATAGGACTGGGTCGGGCACACGCTCCGTAAGGATCCTTAACATATACCAAGGCAAGCCCTAGGCTGGAATCTTCTTCGGAAAGTGAAAACGTGGTCGCCCTAAGCAGACCTGGCGACGAACGGTCATCGCAGAGGCGAAGAACATAGAGAAGACCAGGGGTCAACTCGCTTTCTCCGAAACTA
This sequence comes from Mythimna lalbum, assembly GCA_949319445.1. NCBI lineage: Eukaryota > Metazoa > Arthropoda > Insecta > Lepidoptera > Noctuidae > Mythimna > Mythimna lalbum. The sequence continues at coordinate 549,327 of OX439344.1, read as the reverse complement.
AACTTTCGTAATCGAACGATATTCATTTGACGTTAAAATTGCACACAATCCTCTGTCATAATTTTTTTTTTTTCGAAACATAACTAATTTGAGTAGGTTTAGAGATTCGGTACGTCAAACAATTTTCGTTCGTGTGAAATTTTGGGAACGAAAGGAACCGTGGTAGGCACGCGAAATTTCAATCAAAACTTAGTTTTTCGGAGAAAGCGAGTAGAACCTCTAGAACGAAATAAAATGCAAAGCTCAAGACCGAACGGGATGGCAGCGCACTGTGGTCACCTTCTGCCCCATCTAGGGGACATAGGAACTTAAGTCAAGTCTTATAAAAATATTTAGCTACTTCCCACGCCCATGTAGGCTCCTAATAAACTAGCGCGCCTCACCATCAACGATTGCATCACTACATACCACATCAGGTAGTATCGCAGTCAAGCTTTAGTAACAATTAAAAAAAAGTTTTTGTGAAAATGGCGTATTTTCTCGTTGGATGTATTTTTTTAACATTTTTTTGAGTTGACAAATAATCAAATAACTACTTTTTACTGGATAACACCCACTTATGACCCTTTAGGTGCCCTTTGCGTATAATGTAGCGTCTCTGAGGGACATGGTCTTGAAGTTGTAAAGTTAAAAAACCATCCTGGTTACGAAGAAACATGTTAGAACTGAATATAATTTTTTTTTTTGTTTTATTTCGGTGGCCAGGATTACTCGGGATACCTCCATCGTATACTTTAAAATAAATTGCGGCAACATAAATAAATGTTTTTAAACAAAGAGGTTTCCTCTGTCGGGAACAGCGCGCTTGGCGCTTGTGTCGGTCGGCGGGCGGGTGCGCGCGCCGCCGGGGCGGCTCCGAGCTCGCAGACAGCGTTATTGATTCCGCCGTCGCGGTCGATACGCCCGAACCAATTCGCCGCTCACCTCTTAGTTTACCTGCCCGTCTATGTGTTTATCACATTACGTTTTTGATGACTAGAATGAAACAAAATGACTAAGTATACCTATACTGTTAAACTTTTCACGTAGTCGTAAATGGTCCACTAGTATCTCAGGAACTAATAGTTCAAATTGAAATATATCTTGTAGTGTTGGATAGCTCATTTATCAAGGAAGGCTAAAATATTTTATTAGAAGGAGGCTTTTTTAAAACTTCTCAAAGCTAAAGCTAAAACTTTTGAAATGTCTAGAACATACAACACTGCTATTGGTTGCAAAAACATCCTCTCTTCTTCTTCGTACGATCATTATCATCTATTCGTTAGGAAATCGCAATTTTTAATGTATACAAAATACATGACAAAGGTGTGGTTTTAGTTAGTCTAAGTCTGACTCGCCCTCTCGTTCCACCTTAGACCGCCGACTACTATTCGAAAGGCATTCGGTTTTCGGGTTAGACAGAAACTATTTGAACGGGTTAGACAGATACAGCCATGTGGATGGATGGAGAGGGAGAGGGAGGCCAAAGAAAAGATGGATGGATTGTGTGAAAAGTGATATGAATGAAAAGGGAGTTAGTGATAGCGTGACGAGCGACAGGACAGAATAGAAGAAAAAAACGTGTTGCGCCGACCCCAAATAAAACGGGATAAGGGCAGGAAGATGATGATGAGACAGATACAGCCATGCGCATTATTTTGTGTCACTTTTCGATTCCCTCGAAAAGTGGGCTCCTCTTGTCCTTCTGCAAACATCGCTGACGCGCTGCAATAGCGAGGCAGACCCAACAGCAACCTGAAAGGATTGTTGTACTGAACCCGTAAGGCGCTGACGACCCGCTGCATATAGGTGACCTACCGGCAACAGGTGTTGTAGGATTGGCAATAGGCCTTAAACAACGTCTTTTTTATCTCCTTACTACACCTTGAAAACTTGACCTGCGGGTTAGCATGTTACACCGAACCGCCAGCCCCCTGCGTTCCCGTTCCACATCTAGATCATCAGCCAAGTCTTCATTCGCTACATGTCCAAGGTACACAAACTGGCTGACCCTGTTTAGCTTCACTCCGGCCAGTTTAACGGGCGGTATGCAAGAGGGCATCATGCGCCTCGGCCGAAACACCAGCAGTTCGCTATTCTTAACATTAAGTATATGTCAATCCGTGCGTTCTAGCATACTCCTCACAGATGCCCAGCAGTCTCCGTAGGGCGCTGATCGATGGGCCCAACAGTGCCATGTCGTCAGCGTAACTTATATTGTTCACACTCAGACCATCTATAGAACAGCCTAACATGGTGCTGTAGAGCTCCCGCACGAGGTCCCTTACATAAATGTTAAAGAGGGTAGGGGAGCTTCAGGCGTGGGCAACCCTGCCTCACACCACACCTCAACTGATAGGCACACCTGACCACCTTACACAATTAGTCTGATGGTGGTACCAATCTTCTATATACATTCAGTCAAAAAAGTATCGGGAATGGATGATTTGTTTATGGTTCCAAATTAAAATTTTTGTTTTTTTGTAGTTGTTAGATTAGCACAACTGTTTTCCATTTTGGCGCGGAGTTTGAGTTGCATCTGTTATTTATATTAAATACAGTGCTGGTTTTAGTAATATCATATATAGTGTGTATTGCGAATTTCATAATGGACAAAAATATCGAACAAAGAGTTTGTCTTAAATTTTGCATCGCCAATGGAATTTCGTGTTCGGAGTCACTGAAAATGTTACAGAAGGCTTACGGTGAATCGACTTTATCAAAAACTCGTGCTTATGAGTGGTTCAAAGCGTTCAAAAGCGATCGAGATGTGATGGAAGATTTGCCTCGCTCTGGTAGGCCGTCAACGTCTGCAACTTTTTTTTTTTTTTTTTTTTTTATCTGATATAAACTAGTACTTGACTGCAATCCCACCTGATGGTAAGCGGTGATGCAATCGTTGATGGTGAGGCGCACTAGTTTATTAAGAGCCTATTCACTCTAGCCTTGAAGACGCTCAGATTGTAATCGGACGGGAAGACCGCAGCAGGCAAATTGTTCCAGTCCTTCGATGTACGCGGTATAAAAGACGAAGCGAAACGCTTAGTCCGGACCGTGGAGGTTTCAACAACGTAAGGGTGGATACTCGCCGTACGTCGGTTTGTCCGGTGGTAGAAATGGGATGGCGGAATCAAGTCATGCAATTCCTGCGCGCACTCTCCAAAATGCAACCTGTAAAACACCGAAAGGCTGGCTACCCTACGCCTGTGCTCAAGGCTTTGAAGATTGGACTTAACCATATCTGGATCACCAATCAGTCTCTTCGCACGCCTTTCCACCGAGTCCAAAGCTGCCAGGTGGCACTTTGCAGCACCAGCCCATATGTGGCTGCAGTACTCCACACACGATCGGACCTGTGCTTTGTATAACATTAAAAGCTGTCCCGGTGTGAAGTACCGCCGGTTGACTGTTTTCTTTGACTATCGCGGTGTTGTGCACTCTGAATTCTTACCGGAAGGTCTAACGGTAAATAAAGAATATTATTTGAGCGTTATGCGGCGTTAAAGAGAGCAAATTCGACGAAAAAGGCCAGATTTGTGGAAAGAAAATTCTTGGATTTAGCACCACGACAATGCGCCTTCGCACAAGGCTATCATTGTGAACGAATTTTTGACCAAACACTCAACAAATACCATCCAGCAACCACCATATTCACCAGATATGGCTCCTGCTGACTTTTTTCTTTTTCCTAAACTCAAATTACCACTTCGTGGCACCCGTTTTCAATCGATAGAAGACATAAAGGAGAATTCGCGGCGAGAACTGAACTCAATTCAGGAAGCAGCGTTTAAAAAATGTTTTGATGAATGGATTATTCGTTGGCGCAAATGTATCGTTTCTAAAGGAGCATACTTTGAAGGTGATAAAATAAATTTGGATGAATAACAGACATTTTGTGTATTATTGATCTTTTCCCGGTACTTTCTTGACAGAGTAGTATATAAAAATGAAACCAGTTTTCCGTTGTCACGCTCACGACATAGCATGAAAACGGCTTGACCGATTTGGCTGATTTTTTTGTTGTTGTGATTGTTATTGTGAGGATAAGGTTCTTATGAAAAAAAAAAATTAGGGTAGAGTAGAGTAGGGTAAAGTAGGTTAGGGTAGAGTTGGGTATAGTAGGGTGGAGTAGGGAAGAGCGGGAGCGAAGCCGCGCGGGCAAAAGCTAGTACTTAAATATATTAGTAACACCCTCAGGCACCTTATTCTCCCTCAGTTTCTTCCACAGTCTGCCATAATTTACAAGGTCCAAAGCCTTTGCGAGGTCCAAAAAGGCAGCATATACTGGCGTCTTACGGTCAGTGTAGTATCTGAAGGTGTGCTTCAGAACTAATATGGCACTGTCAGTAGAGTAGAGAAACCCAAATTGGGAGTCTTCGAGTACCACAGACTGAGAAAGATAACCGTTGCACACCGTCAAGCACCTTGGCAGCTATAGTAGACAATGTAATAGGCCTGTAAATGTTCTTGTCACTGACATCCCCAGTCCTATTCTTTACAATCGGTACTACAACCGCCTTCATAATATCGTCAGGCAAATACGCATGACGTAAACAAAATGTATAAAGCATAGCCAACACTCTACAGAGCTGAGGACCTGCATGCTTCAGGTGCTCTACGCTGAGTCCGTCGTGTCCGGGAGACTTACCCTTACACATATTCTGCAAAACTCGCGATGCATCCTTACTCGCGAGGTATCCTAACGGGCTCGTCACGTGGGAAACCCGCAACCTGGGGCATTGCTTTCTGCACTAGTGCTCGTTGCTCTGTCTGGAAGTACTTCCTAAAAGTGTTGGCTATGTCCACCGCTTCTACATACACAGGCCAACGAAAAAAATATGTATTTGTAAAAACTTTTAAAACCACTTTATCTAAATCCTATGTATTTTAGGGTGCTGAAACCGTATTAGTTTTTTTTATCACCCACAGTTTTCACACAGTATAACATCAACTGTTATTTCAAAAATATGGAGAAATTGATGTATATAAATTAAAAATAAAGCTTTTTTTTTATTTACGTAAAATTTTTACTAAGAAATATATTAGATTATTGTAAGGCGAATATTAAGTGCTTATTTTGTTGTATAATTTCTCCCTTTTCTATGTAAAATTTCCTGTTTAACTTGTTTTCTGATGGAATGAATTTTGTTGTTCTCTGTGAAGAGACCACCAGTAATCGTTCATCATATTGCTATTCCACCGCCCTTGGTATCGTTTCTTCATCTCTTTTATCCATCCAGGCATAGGGACAGGCAGTCCCGGCCCATGTTATATAGGCCAATCAACTGAAGGAAATATACGTTTTTTTTTACAAAATCCTAATGTTTCTTTGATGTTTATTAATAAAGTGGTGATTTGGCACCACATAATATAATAAAAAAAGCGTTGGGGGAGTTTTTTATAACCACGATTCGCTATATTAGAGTATGAATAAAAAGCATCTAGTTTAAAAAGTCTAATGCAAGGGTATAACAACCTAAAGAAAACAAACAGCATTTTATCAAAACTACTCACCAAATAACATAAAATGTTATTTGGTGAGTAGTTTTTTAAGGCCGACCTTATATCATTAAAATATATTGCAAAATTAATGAATTTAAATGATTAAAAATAGATGAAAATTCATTTTATTTATTGAAATGTATAAAATCAGTGGGTGATACAACGTTTTCATTATTTTTTTCGGAATCAGCACATCAACCTACATTTACTACAGTTTTTTCATCGTTGGCTTGTGTAATTAATGTTGGCACTCGTTGAGTAAGCGGAATGGGAGACTTAGGAATACATGTAAGTGAGTGAATATGCAGTATCTATAAGTCATTTTGTGTTGCAAAATCAAGAGCGCACACGTTGAACAAAATCTTGCTTGGATGCGTTCCGTTTCACGATTAACCTGTGTCCTTCAGTTGCCTCGTTGCGCATCGAGGAGGACTACAAGTTCTGCTTACTTCACTGCTTCGTAGAAGGAGGACCGCCTGCTATTCCTCCTCGCTCCGGATAGAACTGAAACAGGGCCCGGCGCGAAAGGTCGTTGCCACAAATTACCTCCACAAGGACACAGCGGTGCTTTGCCCAAGCGGGGCTTACCTCTGTGCTCCACCGTGTCCTCCGGGTGGTCCATACAATAGTGATATTCGGGCGTTACTTCCGTCTGAATCCGATGCAGGAACCTCCTGAATATGCCATGTCCGGTTAGGACCATGCAGGTCCAGGGGGCCAATTCTCGATATTCGCCATTTATCTCGAGTTCGAGATTGCAAGTCTATCTCTATGTCTATCAAAAATATCTCTATCTCTACCAAACAATGTCGAATTGAGCAGAATTCCGTATTCTCAGTCAAAATAGAAATAAATTTCACGAAAATGTCGAGTCGAGTGAAGATAATGTTACCATTAGGAAGAACCATAGACTAAGTTCGTGTAATCGGACGTTCCGTTTTATGTAGTTATGAATGAATGAATGATTTGGTTTTAAAACGCTGACTAGATCTAATTCTTTATGTATAAAACGGAACGTTTCGTGCAAAAATAATTAGTTTGACAGTTGATTGTCAGAATTCGCGGTTCAAAACTTTTGATTTTGTGACCTGTGCTGTTTATTGTTGTGCGTTTTATACCATAAGAATAAGTACTGTGTTTTATACTTTAAAAAACATGGAGGGGAAAAATACTTGACTTCTGTTTCGCTCAAGTCGTAAACATCGACGGCGTGATAAGTGGACTGTTGTCGCCGTGTATGTGCCAGTTGCTCACTACTAACAACAACACCGAGATAAATAAGTTAATAAACTCGTCTATTTTTTTGTGGTTTCGAGTCCAATCGTGGATACACAAATAATTACAAGTCCGTTATTGTACGCGAAGGTCGGTTGTTCCAAGAAAATACACGATCCACAAATCACAAAGCAAATCGAAATTCCAATATGAGGACCCAAGCCGTATTTTAAAACAAAGAAAACACAGTGTAACGCACTAAAAATCTAACAAAACTCAACGAATTCACAAAGAAATGACATATTCTACAATCGACATGACATCTCTACTGCTCAGAAGCACTCGACATGAACTCTAACGTTATCCTTCGACAAATGTCGAATTCGACATCCCCAGAATAGCGACTTTTAAAATTTGTCGAAAAAACTACGTCATTAGAAATTTTTGTCGAGTTCGACACCATCTCTAAAATCGAGAATCGGCCCCCAGGTAACATGAGAAAGTCAAATGTGGAGTAAAATGTTTTTAAACTAACTTGGGTATCGTGTACCATTGTCTGCATCCTACTCGCCTCATTCCTCACCTTTAACCCTTCAGATACCGTCAATTAGAGACACAATAGTAAGACAATAGATGCGCGGCCACCGGGTGTCGCTTGGGGATTCATGAATTAAAATAATATTTTAAAAGTTTAGCCTGCGTAAACAAATCCGCAGGCAATAGCTAGTTATTTATAGTAATGGTTTTCAACCTGTTTTTATTTGACGTATAAAGTACAGTCTTTATACGTTTGAGCGAGATGACGATAGAAAAAGTAGGTGTAATCGGAAAGTGCCAACTCGGGCGGACTCGCGAGTTGACGAACAAGCCCAAATGTGCACGGGCTTTTCATCCGCCTCGACGATTCCGCTGCGTGCTGTCGCACTTCCGTTCTTTCGCGCTCCAGTAAACGACGGTTCTAAGTAACAGAAAATGATAGAAGCATAGAAAAGTGCAATTCGGTGCGGCCAGATGTAGCTTTCTCTACCCTTAGGGTTGAGACGGTTACAGGGTAGGCTGCGTGCGCATGATCAGTTAGGACAGTCGTGTAGGGTATGTAGAAAAAACTAGTTTTACAGAACACAAGTTTTAATGGGAAATCTAGAGTCCTAGCTTCGCGTCACACGTTGTGCTCGGCCGTATCGATAAAATTGGTAAGCATAGTTTTTACTTATATAAGTTACTAGCTGACCCGGCAAACGTTGTTTTGCGTTATAAATTTTTATTTTGCTATAAAAAAAATAGGGGTTGGTGATAAAAAAGTAAAAATTTAGGGCTGTATGTATTTCTTAACCCTTCAGATACCGTTAATTAGAGACACAATAGTAAGACAATAGATGCGCGGCCACCGGTGGTCGCTTGGGGATTCATGAATTAATGCCACATTATAAAAAAATAAAAACACAAAATATCGTCCAAAAATAAAAAAAATAAGGATGAACAACCCTTACTTTGGGGTATGATAAATAGATAGTAGCCGATTCTCAGACCTACTGAATAAGCATATAAAATTTGGTAAAAATCGGTAAAGCCATTTCGGAGGAGTACGGTAACTAACATTGTGACATGGAAATTTTATATATTAGATTACAATCCGTTACATATAGAAAGAAAGAAAGAAAAATGTTTATTTGTTCCTCACACATACATTTAAATTTAAAAACAGTAGAATTAAGATAAACGTACATAAAAAAAATACCATAGAATTTTGTATGAAAAAAAAAAAAGATTACACCTTACCGTTTTCTTTTTATTATTCGGCGTAAGTTAGTCAGTATCACACTGTCTGTATACCAACAGTGTTATCTTGTGCGTGGCTGACACTGCCATGGCCATCGAAAAATTTGTCCATTACCAGTCGGTCGCATTTGTGTCGGTCACTGAATCCAAAGTTATAAGGATAGTTCAAAAGTTAAAGGTGTGACTGTGACTAAATAATGACTATATTTGAATATTACACTCGTTTATAAAAACTCATGTATTTTTTTAATTGTAACAAAAAGTATGGAAAGACAGAAAGAAAAATTTTTATTTACGCAAAATTATGGCTGTACTAGGTACAATCTGGGAGGTCAGCTACCAAGGGAGCGAAAGGTGTAGCGCAGGCGCGTGCTCGATGACATGGATGCAGCGCATATCACTTTTTATTTTCCTTAACTGTCCATTATGTTATTAATTAAAAGAGTAACCGTTAGTTTGTTTCCGGTTCTTCTCCATAGAAAACGACCAATTTGGAACCGTGCACTAGCTTCTGACATTTTATAAGTGCCCATGTAGGCTTATGTGAAATAAAAACTTTTGATTTTGAATGTTTTCTATAGTAGGTAGTGGATCGTTTTTTAATTATTACAATTGTTGTTGACAGGGCCGTGCAGGAGCAAATAGCCAAGTTGATCGACACGCTGGGCCAGGAGTCGGCGACGTCGCAGGGGCTCAGCAAGGTGATAACCTCGGCCGAGAAGCTGCGCGCCAACCCCACGCACACCATCTATCTCTTGAAGAGTCACCGCGGAAACCAGTCAGTACCTGTCTTCATTGTATTAACTATCGTTGTCCTAAGCGTTATTAAATTTTAATAACGCTTCAAATAGCTTTATAATTTAACTATTTGAATTGCCTTGCTCAAAACGGTAACTATTTTTGCATTGCGGAATTAAGTATTATCTACCTCGTAGTATCGAATAATATTCTAGTTTGAATCTCTTGCGAAAACACGTTTTTTTTTAAACCACGGTTTATCTTAACTGTGCGACGCGACGGTAGTAAGGGGGCGCCTTCAAATTAGCCGCCAAGTGTCGCGCGCTGGCGGGCGTGGGTGCGGTGCCACCGCGCGCTGCCTACTGTTCCTCGAAGCACACTAACTTGGAACTGCTCGCAAAGAATTCATCGAAACGCACTTTTCAGGTCACTAAAGAAATTAATTTAAAATATACTTTTATACTTTGAAACCTTGGTGCGCTCCGAGGAATACCCTTCATTAAATTGGATCTGTTAGTAAAACAAAATAACACTAACCGTGTCTAATCTTACAATTTTGCTATTACTTACAGTAGGTATCGTGACAGTCTAAAGTCTGCATTAAGCTGAAATTAAAAACTCGACTGTGTAAAAGTCTGTGTCGCTACACTTGTATGGATTAGAAGTTTTGACAGCATGACTGTGCGAGACTTTTACATTAACCATATATTCAACCATGAAAATAGTGCCTCCTGAGCGATCCCGGCCTGCCTTTTAAATAATTCAGCGCACACATCCATATCGTCAGTTCTACCACGCCTGTACCGCATCAGCGATTGCAACGCCTTACGTGCAATCTTGAATTTGAAATAAAAACCTTGCGAATTTTCATTATCAGATGCTTTTCCCCCTTCATAAATGTTTGTACCCCTAAATGTAAACCGGTCAAGTTGTGCTTCAAGCGACAAAAGCTCTTGCTCTTATTATTTTTCTTCATGTACTATTAAATTGTTGTTGTTAATGTGTTGCGAATTCTATTAAACTCACAGGTCCGGCGATCACAGGACATATTGACACGAAACTGTTGTTTGGTTTTTTTTTTGTCGAAATCCATTCCAATGTCTTCTCAATTGCTTTAATGACGGCTTTCTTAAAGTAATGACTCTAATTGTATTTTGGTCCGGATAGTCCGAAGCGCGGCGCGGCGTGCGCCTGCGGCAGTCGCGCGCTCGAGCGGCGCGGTGCAGCGGCGGCGTGGCTCGGCACCACACTGACGTGCTAGCACTGTCAGGCATCGTTCTTACCAAACGTATTGTCCGTCGCCGACTATGAATATGCCCACTTTCAGCCCCAGTGTGAACGTGGACTCAGTCTGCAGTATGCGTTACTTGTCTGAACAAAAGAGTAGGCTTGCTACGCCTAGTATAATAATTCGGCCACCGAGAGTCAGCGACAACGCATGAATGCACTACGTCCTTTCCTTATAGTAAATCCGTTCAGATTAGAGATGTGCCGTTGCCGGCAATCTGTGAATATTGCCACCAATATTCATACATCGGGCAATATTCCCGGCAATATTCTCACCGATATTCCCACTTCACGGCAATATTGCCGGCAACGGCACATCTCTAGTTCAGATTCAATATTTAACTCAAAAACGTAAAAAACCGGTTACTGCGTTTTAGTGCCTGCACGGCAGTATTGTGCTAGGTTCCATCATCATCATCATCATATCAGCCGAAAGACGTCCAATGCTGGACATAGCCTCCCCCAAGCGTCGCCACAACGACCGGTCCTCTGCGTCTTCCGGTATGTGGCTGCCACTCCAGAACCTTTCGTCCCCATCGTTCATCTGTTCAGCATGCAATGTGCAATGTGCCCTGCCCATTGCCACTTAAGTTTGGTGATTCTCGGAGCTATGTCGGTTACTTTGGTTCTCCTGCGGATATCTTCTAGTGATGTAACGAATATCGCATTCGCGAATATTCGCATATTTTTTGACATTCACATTCGCAAAAAAACATGCGAATATTTGGCGAATGTTTTTGACAAACAAAAAGGTATTAATGCATTGATTGAATGTATATACAGTATATTTAGTATAATGACAATACAACTGATATGATTTTATAATTTTAAATTAAATTAATATTTTTCTATCACACATCGTGTATTTCACATTTTCATGTTTCAAATTGAAATTTGCAGTCATAGTCATGTTTTATATCAGTTTCGCTACCAATTGGCCGACCGTTACTTTGCAAATGAACTCGGAATCCACACGACGAAAAAATTAAAAAGACTGCTCTACTTTGCCTACCTTCCAAAATTAAAAATAAACGACTTTATAGACCGCTTCAATATGAGTATCAATACGCTACGGAACCAAATCTGTTAATTTGAAAATACATTTTAATTGCAATATTCGTGCCTATGCAAAGTAAAGGAAATACCATTAACTTTGCCTGGCCATTTCGAAGGTAATTACTTAGAAATTATGAAGTAACACCTGTAATCGACAGTTTCAATAGGAGTATAAGTTTCTGATTTGCATTTTTTTCTTTACAAGTCACAAACGAATTTTTTCTATTTAAGGGGCCGGTCTTCCACTCGCTTATCGTCAACATCGAGCATGGTTTAAAAGCTTGTTGCGTCATCTAACGCAATCCAACGCGATGTTTGACGAAAAGGCAAAACAAAAAAAGAAAGATAACGCCTGAAAACTCCGCCAGTACTCGTATTCGGTAATTTCGAGATTTACTCGAATATTTTACAAAACTTGTTCCAGGAAATAGCTGGTTTTTTTAAACCCTTGAAAGTTTTTGAAAAAGTTGTCGTCATTTAGAATCTTAATAAAATTTGCAAGGTTTCCATAGTTTTACTTTTTTGACTTTTTTAAGTTTTAGGTAAATTATGAAGTGTCAAAGTTCATACAAAATAGGAGATTTTCTTTACTAGATTAGTTTTACACGAATTTAGAAATTGATTTCAATAGAAGCCTAGATAATATCCACATAATACCACGATTCTAAAATATCTAATGAAAATGTGTAATATCGTCATAATCGGTTATGAGCTGTTGTATGAAAAACAGTGAAAATGTGTGTCGAGTTGCATCCCCTTAAGTTACAAAAATAAGTAATAATAAAGATACGGCCGTTTATGTCACAAAAAAACGTATGTTTATTTATTTATTTATTTATTATTTTATTTATTTATTTATTTATGTACACACAAACACTTAAAAAAGAAAAGAACAAATAAGAATAGTAGAGTACAAAGGATCTGCTTATCTCTAAAGAGATTTCTTCCAGCAGACCTGTGACAGGACAGTTGGATAAGAAACGTAGACACAGTGTGTATAAACTAAAAAAATAAATAAACAAAATAAGTAATGAAATAGACTATGTTTTGATACTCTCAAAGATCGAAATTCATAGGGTGCTTCCCGTTGACCCAGAATCCTAAAATTTGGCATAAAGCAAGGTCTTATAGCACAGGTATAGAAATAAATCTGAAAACAGTAAATTTGTTGTTACCTACGTCACAAAAAAAAAATGTAATTCGGAAAAATCTTCGAAACACCATTCGAGAATTGTCGTTTGCGGAACCCTCAGTGCGCGAATCCAACTCGCACTTGCCCAGTTTTTTTAACATAACACGGAAAGATAACGATGCTTCAAATGTAAGCATCGTCATTATTTCCGCGATTAAAAGTAACCTTAAATATTGTAGTTCCATGACACATGATACACGCGATGCTAGTTGTTACAACCGACAGACTACCGAGCCGACACGACGCGGACGCCAGCCAGCGCTGCGTAGGCACCGCACCTACACGCCTCACTCTATATGGCGGCGTCACTTACTGCGCGGCGACACGACCATGCGCGACGCGCCGACTCAACCTAAATTATATCTACCATTATTAAGACAAAGAAAACATTACTTAACGTTACATTGTACGCGGCCTTAAAAACAGGAGATCGCGTGACGACTAAGCGCGAAAGATTTAAAACGAGCAAAGCCAAAGCAGTCAGAGGAGGCGAATCTGCGAAAGCCAGCCTTGAATATCGACTCACGCGGTTTGGTCGTGAATTACTGTAACAAGCATCGCGTCACTAACAAACACAACGGCTGTCCATTCCAAGGCGTCGATTTAATTTCACTCGTGCGTAAAATTATAGAAAAAAGTGCACAAAGATAACTTGTATAGAACTTTATTTATTTATCTATACTGTTGCCCATCATGGATATTTAAAAAAAATATTTTGACACATTCGTCTCTTAAGGAAAAAAGGTGGGATATCATCCAACGTGCTTCCGCGCACCGGGAGGATGGAGCAAGAGGGTCAAACTTAAAACCCATCTGTGTTCCTTCATAAGCCCTTTCACTGATTGTTTATAATATTTAGTCCTTTTATGGTACACAGGCGCGGGGGCCCGTGCCGTCTAGTGTTACAGGCAGGGTCGCCATGCAAGGTCGGGTGTTTAGGAGGCAAATGAAACAATTGACGTTCAGGAATACACTGACTATATTGGAATAATGATACCTTATTATATACCTTACAACTACTACATCACAGCGTCCACGGTAACTGTTGGCACATTCCCGCAGCAAACCTATTGTGCTCTAATGTTAAGTTTCAATTATAGCTTAACTGTTAAGACTTAGAATGTGTAAACAACAGATTTCTATTTGATTATGTATGATAGAAGCAGGTCTGTAGTGACTACTGGAACATAGCTGGCGAGCATTCCGTTCCGCACGGCTGGGCAGCGAGCCACTGTGAGCGGCGGTAGCGGAGACCAGTGTTGCCAAACCTGAGAAAAACTAACCACTTTAGTAGGCTGACAATAACAATTGACACTTAATTAAGTTTCCACCTAATTATGTATTTGCTATAGACTGCTATATCTAAAGGAACACTTGCCAAAGAGCCATTTGTAATTTAAGTAGTTACTTATTCTTGTCTATCTTGTCCCGACCTTTCGGAATGGAGCCTCCGTGACATCTCTGCTATGTGGCTCGCTGGTGTCTCGCGGGATAGTTCCTGGCACTAATTGACATGATCAATCGCGATGCTTTTCATTTTAGCAATTCAACAATTGTAATTACGTGTTTTACGTTTTCGATTTTTCAATTTTTTTTCGAACAGTTACATTTTTTGTTAGTTTAAACTAGATGAAGCCGGTGTCTCCTATCTTAGTCAGCTACTCGTAGGAAACACCGGCTTCATCAGCACCGCCCTGAGAAGAAACAGAAACAAACTCAGGAGATGCAGTGACGAGGGGCAATGAAGCCAATAATTAAAAATGAGTGCTCCTCCGCAAAATAGTGTAAAATAGTCTATATATTACACTATTTAGACTATTACACTACTTACCACCACCACGCCGCGCCGCCCACACGGTGGCCGCCTCCACGAACACTATCCGCGGACGATAATGCCTCGTTTACATTATGCTCTCAGTACAGCGGGGCAAATCATATTAATAGTCTGTCTAATGAAAGCGCTTATTTGGGCGCCAAAATCACGTCTAAGTCTATGATTGCAATTGTCAGTTTTTTGAAACAGATATTTTTTTATCAACAATAATTGCTTTATGATAAAGCAGTATAAAGTTATGTGCGAAATCTGCTACACACTATCATCAGTGAGTTTAAACAAAAACAAGAAGAAAAAGAAGTTGCTTTCAAAGAAAAACAACAATATTTATATACGATCTTGGATTTTTAAGTTAGTGTGACATTATAATCTTGATCATTGTTAACTGACCACTAGATATTTTTACGGTATGAATGATGATACTTCTTCTTATGTTTATAGATAATCTTAAAAATATGCAAGGACACAACGGAAAAGTTTTGATAAATATGGAGAAAAAATCTTTAAACTAAATTCTGAAATCTTCACTGATGTCCTGAAGAGTGCTACAATACGTTTATGAGCAGTCGAGATGTGATGAAAGATTTGCCTCCGTCTGGTAGGCCATCAAAGTTTTCATCTGTAGCGTAAAAATGAAGAAAATAGTAATTAAAATCCTCGTTCAAGTTTGAGAGAGACAGCTGCTGAACTTTCCGTGTCTCACGAGAGTCGATCAGTATCATTTGAAACATTCACTTGAGTATAAAACATGTTCCCACTTGACTAATCCCAAAAGATTTATTTATTTATTTATTAGGATCGTCAACATTACATGCACTGGGAATTTACAAGATCATTATATTTTATATTCAAGTGCTGCAACACTTATAGACAATCACTACATTAATAATATAGAACTTTTAAAACACATAAACACATAAAATCAGTATTTAATTTACAATTGTATAATAGGAGATTAATAAATTAATAATTAAGATTCAAATTATGTCAGCAATAATAATAACACAAAAACACAGAACAAGTAATAAAAATGGGAATTGAAAATTACATTAAAGAAATACATTTAAATGTCGAATTGAATTAAATAATTGAGCCATCGAATAATAGAATTAAATTAGATTATATTAAATTGTTGCAGTTGGGTTTTCGGTGGTAATTTTAGATTGCGTGAACCGATTTTAGCCTGGTTTAAGAGTCGCGCTGACCGCACGCTGACAGACGACATCTATGAACTTTTAGGAAGCATTCAGTCATGACGAATCTTGATGTGGACATAAGTCGAGTAATCGACGAAGTACGCCTAAGAAAGCAATAACTCGTCGAAAGTTCTAGTCGACATTCGAAAATAATATTAAAGAATTTTTTACACCACCTGCTCGATAATGTCGTTTTATACAGCAAAGAGCATGATCATTTGTTCTGTGTCTGGGTGTAATTTATGTATAATATGTATGTATTTAGAAATATATAAGTATGTTTATCAGTTGTCTAGTACTCATAACACAAGCTCTGCTTAGCTTGGGGCTAGACGGCGTTGTGTGATAGTTGTGGAATATTATATTATTATTATTACTGTACGTCATACAAACCTCACTTAAAAGGGTCATTTTCCACTCGCCTATCGTAAACATCGAAAATGGTTTAAAAGCTTGTTACTTAATCTAACGCGATGTTTGACGAAAAGGCAACGCAAAAAAGAGAGAGAACGCCTGAAAACTCTGTTAGTATTCGGTAATTCCGAGATTTACTCGAATATTTCACAAAACTTGCTCCAGGAAATAGCTGTTTTTTTTAAAACCATTTAAAGTTTTTGAACAAAAGTTGTCAAAAATTAAAATTCAAAAAATTTGCAAGGCTTCTATAGTTTTAATTTTTTTACTTTTTTAATTTTTAAGCATATTATGAAGTGTCAAAGTTCATACAAAATAGGAGGTTTTCAGAGGTTTTTACTGGATTAGTTTTACACAAATTTAGAAATTGATTTCTATAGAAACCTAGATAATATCCACAAGATACTGTGTTTCCAAAATATCTAATGGAAAATGTGTAATAACGTCATAATCAGTTATGAGCGGTTGTATGAAAAATAGTGAAAATGTGTATCGTGATGCACCACCTTAAACCAAGTCATTCTATCCCTAGGGAGATAATGCGGTATGGCCTAACCCTAGGGAATAATGAGATTTGAATTTGGAACATCAAAAATCATCAACATTGGGAATTAAAATGTACGTACATCGAATAAGTTGACTCGAAATTCTAACCGGCCACTCTTACACAAAAAATAAGAATAAAACGTGCTAACTAACTTACGGGAGCGTTAAATTTAATTCATAGAATCTTTGAGTAGTGAATTTTGCTTGTTTGATGAACTTGTATAATAATATAATACTTATACGAGTATTTCACTAATATATGATATGGTCGATCAAATTTTCAAAATTCAAATTCATTTATTCACATTTAAATAGAGTAATTACATTTGGTGCTTTTTAATGTTACATTTTTCAATCTTATATTCTATTTAGCCTGCGTATGGCATGTGAAGTCTTTTTTTTATACAAAGAAATACATATTTAATAACAATAAATTATTCAATTTTAATATCTCTGAAAATTGGCATGCCCAATGTTAATTATATAATAACTGGTTAAATACAGTCCGATTCAATCCAATTAAATACAGTATATATATTTTAATATATATTTATTAGTACTTATATATTTTAGTAATAAATTTCTTTTAATTACCTGTCTTTGTCTTGGGCGGATTGAATTCCTCACTTCACTCAGGTTTCTCTATTAACTTCCTGTCAATGCTCGGGAGATAATTATATAAATCCCTCACTAACGTTCGGGATTAAAATCAGCAACCTTCGTTTCATTCGAAATTCAACATGCCGCCCGCGACTTAAGAAGTGTCTTATCTTCTTTGACTAGGGGATAAAGTAGTGACTTTATCCCCGCTGACAAGCTACGCGCTGAGCTGTCAGCGCCGATGGTCAGCGTGACTCTAAAACCAGTCTTAATCAATATATTATGATACGTGCAGGACAATAAAATATGTAAACTGCGTTAAAAAATGCTTGCATATACGGTTAAATTACAAAGTTAGTTAATTTTCCTAGAAAGTCTTTCTAAAATTCTTTTGAGTTTTTTTCAAAAGTTAGAGCCCCCTCTAACTCTTGAGCCATAAGTTACACGCGTGCGGTCTTTTAATTCATGAATCCCCAAGCGACCACCGGTGGCCGCGCATCTATTGTCTTACTATTGTGTCTCTAATTGACGGTATCTGAAGGGTTAAGTGTGTAATGGTTAAATAATTAAGTATTACAGAACACCCGCCGTTTTGATGTCAATATGGCGGATATACCTTAATTTTGAAATTATTTAATTCCGAAGGAACTACAGACCTTTTAGAGCTAAGTACCGAATAATACATTTTAGGTACATTTTAACCGTAAGTACTATAATTTATTCCGCTTCACCCCAACTGGAGGTTGCCTGGACATTCGTACGCTCTACCATAGCCTCTCTTTCGGATCAGATTAGCTCCTTACTAGCCCGAGCACTTGGCTCGTATCTCTTTGCAACTATTCTATCATCTGCATACCCATAGATACTGCGTTTTGTTTATAATTGACACATGAAGCAAAATTAACTAATTAAATTCTTAATTAAACCACACACAATGGATCTTCGTCTAATTTTGGTCTGAAATCGTTCAGTGGTTTAGCACATATTTCCTCGTCAAAATCGAATTCCACATCGACGGCTCATTCTTCATCAGGTAAATGCGTGTTTTGGTAGGAGTTTCCAATTATGTGTATATACCATATTTTGTCGGCCTTTTCCGTTGTGAATATATTTTATTATCGATATACTACACAAATACAGCAAGTAATTTTTATCACCTGACAATTTTTTTTTTGAAAATTAGGTTACATTCAAAGATTCCATTTTTGCAATAAAAAAGGTAGGTAAAATAAATAAAAAATTATAGACTTTCCGTAATTTCAAATTTGCGTGGTAACCTAGCAAACGTAGGTATTGAGCGAGCGAGCGAGGTGGTGTAAAAAGAGATAGCTAGACAGCACACAGCGCGCGCCACCCGCGCGCTTGAATCTGATTCGTTCTTTAGTTTACGATACGCCATCTCATGCGCGTATTTCCGTGATCTCCCGTGCCCCGCTCTGCGCTCGCGCTTCTCGCGACCGCGGCGGCCGCCGGCCGGTATCGATACCATGTACTCAAATCACAAGTATTGTGAAATGACGCGTAATTAAGTTCATGGAGGTCCTGTTCCTTTACCACTGCGGTCACCCGAACACATGACCTTCGACCTTGTGATGACTTTTATCTTTGGGGGCAAAATGAAACGACTCATGTGGCAGAGACTTAAACTATCGTGGACTTAAGATATAAGATAAGATGGGTAGGTAGGTGTACCTAAAAACAAGTAAGATTAATTCATGAATCCCCAAGCGACCACCGGTGGCCGCGCATCTATTGTCTTACTATTGTGTCTCTAATTGACGGTATCTGAAGGGTTAACCTAGCGTTACTAAAACTGATTGACATACTGTGCTAATAGGTTTGTGATTCGAATTACTTCCCCATCCAGATTGGATGTAAAAATTCCGATCTGGATACGCCGATAAGATAATTAGGGAAAATATTAAACCGGTTTCGGACACGGTTACAGATATGAAATTATTTCGGATTATCCGTAAGTTTCGGACAGTTTTGGTTACAGACATTAGAATATTAAAGTTTTAAAAGTAAAATACAAATAGCGAGATTTGACTTTTATTTATATTATCATTAACCGACTTCCAAAAAAAAGGAAGAGGTTTTTATTTATTTTTTTACGTTTGGCAATTTTATTTCCATGAGGAATTAAGGGAACTTCTCAAATATCAATATCAAATGTCAACCAAATAAATACTTTGGTATTTTCATCGAGCACTTACAGTCAAAAAGTGACATTAGATAAAGTGGAATTGGTGAAGAAGACCAGAAATAGCCAACGGAACTTCATACTCCAACATATATCACAATGAACATAGTTAAGCGACTATGACAATACAAATAAATGTTATTGATATCATCGAAGTGATCTGGTGATGATGATGGAGCCGGAAGATAGGCACCAGAAACCCCTATTTAATCAATTTATCCTAGCCGTGTTGGGGCTTATTAGAATTGTCATGAAATGCACTTTGGCTATAAGGTACTATCGAACTGATCTAATGATGATGGAGCCGGAAGATAGGCACTGGAACTCTGTAATTAATTAATGTATCCTAGCCGTGTCTAGGCTTATTAGAATTATCATGAGATGCACTTGGATATTAGGTATTATCGAACTGATCTGATGATGGAGCCGGAAAGTGGACACAGGTTTACAAAAAAAAAAACCGATTTCACTAAAAAAAAAACACTAAAACAATTAAAATAACTTTAATTTTGGAACTAGGTGTTAAACAAGAAACAAACAAGTAGGTTTTTGTTAGATAGTTGTTTTTTTTATTTTGGTTATCCGATAGTTTCTGTTACGATTACGGAGGTCCATAACATCCGGGTTGTGCGACAAGTATAAGTTGTCTAATTAGTGTTATGTGTGTGATTCACCTCACGTGCGAAGGCTGCGTTTGGCTCGTCGCGGCCGCATGCGACCCTCGGCTCCTGGGCTGGCAAACAACAAGTTTTATTTCGTCAAGTAACTTCCCTATGAGTGCCTTGCGTTAACTTATCGCAGTCGACTCATTAGCGCTTAGCAAATGTGTTTCACTATTAGTCATATTCAAATTACGCTGCAGTCTGCTTGAACTCCGAGGATGGACATGGGCTACTTTTTAATCGTCTTCAACTTCGCGTCTGCAATAACGTAACATTCACGCGGACGAAGCCGCTAGCAGAAGCTAGTATGTATTATATATTCTAGAATTGAATTTGAATTCTTTAAACTTACGAAATATTACATTTGCTTCTTTTAATATTTTCGAATAAATATCAGTGAATATTTTATTTCTTAGCTTACCTCTAGCGAGTTACTAGCAGTTGGCTGGTATTCTACTAAGCTACGTGCTATGCTATGTAGCTTTAATACCCAAATATATAATTATGGGCCACAAACATATTCCAGTATAACCTGGATATCTTCTACAAACTTTTACCTTTTAACTTTTGAGCTTTGCTTTCTTTTACACTCGCGTTTTGATCCTCCATTCAGGTCCCGGCGCCTAAACAAACTGTTAGACCTTTGTAGATGATCTGTGTTTGAATGCACTGGCCCTTACACTTTGTATACTGACGCCATCGCCATCCGAAATAAAGCAGTGCCAATGGGAGTATGACACCAATGGCTCCCAGTAACACGTACTGACACTCGCATGACCTCGATTGCTCCAGTGAGGACTCCCTCACTCCTCCGCTAGCAGTTTGCGCTATAATTACTTACTCTTCATTTTATTGTTGTTTGCCTATTTTGTCACTGACAAAATTTTCGACACTAGTAAGATGCGCTTTGTGTTTCGGATTCTACTGTATTTGATTAAATTCATTAATTAGAATTCATTAAACCCCAAGCGAACGCCGGCGTTCGCGCACCAATTGTCTTTCTATTATGTCTCTAATTATCATGATTGAAGAGTATAAGTTTGATATTATTATTTTGATGTATTAATTTGATTAATGTTTCATTTTGATTATTTTTATTTGACTTACATATTTTATTTTATTTTATTTTGGTGTATTATTAGATTATATTTTAATGTGTCTTTTTAAATTTAATTTTGATATTTTATTTGATTTTGACAGTGGTCGTATATCGGCTGAAATGATGATGATTTGATTTTAATGTATTTTTTGATTATTTTAATTTTATTTAATTATTTATGATTTACCTATTTTGCTGTGTCCTTACAGGAGTTCAAAAATGTACCTTAGCATTAAGCCTATTGTAACATCCTTAATTACTTTATGGTATGCAAATAAACGAGTTCATAGTCACATTCGAAGTCACAAATCCACCACTGTTTATTACGTCTTTATTTAGCGGTCGGTATGCGTGAAAGCGAAACGCATTTATAAACATTTCAGACTTATAATAACCTCTTAAAGTCTCGATTCATTAATGTGCTTCGCCCAGTGCAACGATCTATCCAACCATAGTCCCAAGAAACATTTTGCGTTGTCTACCACATCCAACATCAATTGTTTGAAAAAGTGTGTTGATTGACCCAACACTGCCTGCTGGGTATGAAGCAAAGGGCATTGCATGAAAGTGTCCCCACCCACCAACAGACTTGAGACAGGTGTTATTCGAAGCGCCTAGTTAAATAGAGTATTTTTTATTATGGCGACACATCTCTATAGTATGGGGTTTAGGTTTTATAAAACATTATATTTTGACCTAACCTAACCGAACCCTAGTGTTTTGGACCTTAAATATACTCATTATATAGTACAGTCATATATTTTTGAAAGCGGCTTTGCGAGCTCTATACGATTCTGCAAAAATATTTGACAAAAAAGCATTGCGTAAAACTGTCCCCAAAATTGACAGCTGTTTCAAATATGTCGGTGAGTACCAACAGATTTGAAACTAGTGTCATTCGAAGCGTCTAGTAAAATAGAGTATTTTTTATTACAGTGACATATCTCTAAAGTATGGGGTTTAGGTTTTATGAACCATTTTTATTTTAACCTAACCTAACCTATAGCCTAACCTAACCTAACCTGATATAACCGAAGTAGTGCGCATAACAGACATAGAATACATGTCAGTTTGTTGATTCTTACCCACAAAAGACAAAACAGCTGATTTAGTTATTAAATGTATGGGGTTTTTAATAAAAAAAAAAAACTTCTAAAGACATTTACAATTTGATCAAGCATTAATGAGCAGATGCATTAAAATCAATGTGTTATAGTAACCCTATGTACCACACGATGGATATATGCAGACAAATTAAGTTAGGTCAAGTTAGGTTAGGTTAGGTTAAAATAAAAAATGTTTTTAAAATATATTTTTGCAGAATCGTATAGAGCACGCAGAGCCGCATTCAAAAATATATAACAGTACTGTATAATGAGTATAATTAAGGTCCAAAACACTTGAGTAAGGTTAGGTTAGGTCCAAATATAATGTTTTATAAAACCTAAACCCCATGCTTTAGAGAAGTGTCACTTAATAAAAAATACTCTATTTAACTAGATGCTTCAAATGTCACCTGTCTCATGTCTGTTGGAGGGTGGGGACGGTGCCCATACAAAATCCGGCATCCTCTGTTCCGAATTCGACTAATGTGGTCAAACCGAAACTTAAGCATCACCTTCTTGCGAACTTGACAGCCCTGTTGAAGACTCTTCTTCTGACTCAAGTCATTTACATCGCTCATTCGAGCGTCGACCGGTGCCTGGCATGACTCGTGTGTAAGTGCGTTAGCAACTTAGCACGATTACACTCGGCGCCAAGGCCAGCCTTGCCAGACATTGTCACATTTGAGAATGGAATGTAATATTCTAATCCTTGCCGTAACACATATTGGCGTTCGCGCACGAGGAAATATCAGCTGAAGCAAAGCAAGTAGACTGCCAAGTAATTGCAAATATATATATTGTATTATTGATTGTGTGTATTTGTGTTTCTTTAAAACAATAAACGGAAACAGGTCTACATGTCGAATACCTATGTTTTATAACCCAGGAGCAGATGAACAGTTGTGTCGGCGAAACGCTTGCCGGTGAAAAGTTCTGTCGGAGAAAAAATGAAAAGTGAATCGTTCTGTCGGCGAATCGTTCGTCATTGAAAAGTTCTGTCGGAGAAAAAATTAAAAGTGAATCGTTCTGTCGGCGAATCGTTCGTCATTGAAAAGTTCTGTCGGAGAAAAAATGAAAAGTGAATCGTTCTGTCGGGGAACCGATCAACGGCGAAACGAATGTCGGAGAAATGTTTCAGAATCTTGGAATCGTCATTTCGACCCAACTCCACTTAATTGACTACGCTAAATATTGGAAAACGGCTATGCCGCTTTGCGGTTTGTTTTTCCCAAGGGTGGTAACAAACCATCGGTCGAAACCTATCACTGTAGTCTGGCCAATGAAAGATGACAGTGAATTATTTATTGAAGTACATGTTTTTTAAAACATAGTCAAAAATGTGTCGTTGACTTTTCTTCAATCTTGTGTTTACATAGAGTCAGGGTGAATAGTTACAAAGTTTTTTGATTCGGCCTCCTTTTTGTTGTGTCATCTTTCGATGGCCAAACTCTAGTACTAAGGAATACGCCTTTGTTTCCTCCTTTAAAAACGAAGACGGTGACCTACACACTCAATACGCCTAAATACGCCTAGTGCGCCTCACCATCATCGATTGCATCACTGCTTACCATCAGATCGCAGTCAAGT
Source organism: Mythimna lalbum (assembly GCA_949319445.1). NCBI lineage: Eukaryota > Metazoa > Arthropoda > Insecta > Lepidoptera > Noctuidae > Mythimna > Mythimna lalbum. The sequence goes on along the minus strand of OX439344.1, from coordinate 525,332 downwards.
ACTAGTTTATATCAGACAAAAAAATGAGCCCCCCAAAGACTCTAACACCAAGTAACGTAGCAACAAGGGGAGCAACATATCGAATGCTGCAGTTTTTGAGGAGTGGAGAGGTTTACAATACAGGAAGTCCGGTTTGCCTTTCGTTGGGTTTTCTACGATTATAATAAATAACCTTTCATAGTTTAAGCGTCGATAAGATAAGCGCTTTAATTTATTGATAGTTTGGTATCTCTGATGATTCTAATACCTATGGGTGAATGGAAGGCGTGAAACTTTTGGACAATACTACATACACAAACAGCATTGCATTGTTTGTTTTATCGCATGCAGCGATGCAGGCTCCGGCGATTTCTATGCTGTGATCCAAGTAAGCTTGCATTGCGCTTTGCGATCATGTTCTCTGGCTACAACGATTTATTTTTCGAATGCAAAAATTAAGCCTTAAGCGAATTCAAAGCATATTATGCGCAATAAGGTGTGGTGTTGCGCTTGTGCCTAATGTGAGTTAGATCCATGTGGTCTCACGTGAGTTTGTGCTCTTGCAGTGGTAAGGGCGAGATCATCGGGCTGCTGAAGGTGGGCCGCAAGCATCTTTTCCTGTTCGACGCAAAAGAAGTGGTACATGAGGTGGAGCCGCTATGTGTTTTGGATTTTTATATCGTGCGCGACCACCAGCGCATGGGCTACGGACGTATGCTCTTCGACTTCATGCTACATGTGAGTTACTTTATCCTAAAACATCTTGTCGATAGTTATTATGAAGCTTTATTCCTTATCGAGCTCCTCCACAAACAGTTCTTCTAGACTCTACAAAATTGATACAATGGTCTCTGAGAACTTCAAAGACATTGTATGTTTTGATTGGGTCCGAGAGCTGAACAAAGGCATTCCCTTTCTTTTTTTCTAAATCTTATTGCCATGTTCGAAACCTGGGCACGTCTGCCACACACACACGATCAGACCTTACGATCATTGTTACCATCATTAAGAACCTTTCCTTATCCTTGCTACTTAGTACTTTGAAGTAAATTGTGATGAAAAGTTTGTTAAATAGAAAGCTGTACTTCATGTGATACTCGTGCTTGTGCAGGAATTAGAGGTGAAAGCGAGCCAGTTGGCCATAGACGGACCCTCTGACAAGATGGAGAACTTCCTCGCCAGGAACTTCGGGATCGAGAAGCTGATGCGCCAGAACAATAACTTCGCCATAGCAGCCGATTTCTTCAATAGGTCCGACGAGGAGATCAGGTCAGCATCGCTGGATTATTCAATTTATTTATTTAACGAGGTCCACAATTAATAATAAAATGAATGCAAGTATCGTAGTTACAATAGTCAGTGGCGGTAGGTGACGAGTAACTGATTGTGTCTCTGCTCCGCGACAGATGCTGGAGACGCACGAGAAACATATTAAGTTAATAAGCGTAGAGCACAGGTCAGTGCAAGCATCCTCTTACACCTGTTGATACTCAGTGATCAGCTCGCATGTAGTCGCCATTCCGATTTGAGCACAAACCTAACGTGTTCCAGATCCAATTTTATTTGAAATGTGGCCAATTCGTGATAGTTGTCAAGAGTTCCCATTACATTAACTTTACGTTCCTAAGAGATTGAATACGAACGAAATCTCATCGAATCGCGAATCTCATTATTACTGCAGAAAATTATTAACATTGACAACAGTTTTGGTAAAGGCACATTTTTGTCAAGTACTATTAATTTGCTACTTTTTTAATGGGATAGGTAACGAGTGATGTAACGATTCGCAACTGACAATATTCGCACACTTTTTGACATTCGTATTCGCAAGAAACATGTTTTTGACAAACAAAAAGGAAATAAAAATAATATATTGATTGAATGGACCACTTTGTGGAGACTCTTGCCCAACGGTCAGAGTGCACGCGGCTGATGTGACCTGCCCAATCCCATTTTAGTCTGGCAGCCTTTTTTCCTACTAAAATCCCCGTCTTTTTTATGATGAACTAAGTTACGTTAGTTCATCATAAAAATAAATAATACTAGACGAAAACAAAAATAAATAGTATAAGACGAAAACAATAAAATAAAACAGACTAAAATGTTTAATAAATTAAAATCTTAACTGTCAATAATGTTTTTATTATTTAGCTGACATGAAATGTCAAACGTGAATAAGATTTTGCGCCTAGGTCCTTTATTTGAAAGTCAACATTCGCATTCGCCAATGGGGAAGATTTTTGCCATTTTTTCCCGCTAGGTGTCGCTATACTTATGATCCATTAGGCTTTAAATTATTGCAGCATTATTTATAACTTTTTGGCATTCTATTAAATATAAATAATTAAAATGACGAACTGTGCAGTGCCAGAATGCAAAGAAAATAGTAATTATTTATTCCCAAAAGATAAAAATAGGAAAAGATTGTGGGCTAAAGCAATAAAACGACCAGAATTGGTAAAATCCCAATCTACATATTTACGATTATATATATTATGTGGGCATCATTTTACAGAAAATTATTTTAAAACTGTGAAATCTTCTACAGGGGAATGGGTATATTCTTATATTTGGTCGTTCAAATCTTTCTCAATGTCCTATGTTACATGATTGTTTATATTGCAGGTTTCAATTTAGTGCATATGAAAAATGATCATAGAAAGACACAAAAAGTTTATTAAATGAGCTAATACACTCACTCTCCAAAATATTCTTGTATTTGATGTTTATTAAATGGGGTATTGCTGTTTATATCTTTATAATAATCGTCTTTAGATATGACCATAACTTCGGTTTGTACTGGTTCTGGGGGACATAATTTATCGGTGAAATTAAAATTTCTATCATACGCTTCTAACCTACAAAAACAGAAGATAGCTTAGATTTTGATTTACACAAACAATAATAAACAAGATAAAAGTTCATAGGGTCAAGAGTTTATTGTTAATCAGTAAAAACATTCACCAAGAAAATGTAAAATACTGAAGTACTTTTTTTCTTTTATTTACTAACTTCTCTACAAGGTCTGCCTTTCTTCCACTACAGGTCGCACCCCTCTTCTTTAATTCCTCTTAGAGCTGATTTAATTTCCAGGTAAAATACATCGTCAATACAAAAATATTTCATACAATTTCATAAGAACCGCTCCGAACCACAGAATGTAAATAGATCATACGCGTGGCGCCCTCTGAACAAAAAATCTTCCCCATTTGAATATTCGTATTCGCCAATTTGAATATTCGTATTCGCGAATGTGAGAAATGTAATATTCGTTACATCACTAATCCGTATTTTGCCATTCCTGAAAAAGTAGATTTACATACGAGAACTGGCCACCGGTACATTTATAAAGTAGCCAAATACTCATTTATACGTAGTCAACCGAAAGCTCGAGTAGCGTAGGAGTCATGGAGTCGACGTAGCGCGAGCAGTTCGCCTGCAGCAGGCCTAGCCAAGCTACGACCGTTTCTCTCTACAGACAGTAACTCTTCCGATTCCTTTGTTCTGACTACGTGACTTAACGTTGAAATGAAGTCATTCCCATACATGAAAAGTTTTCTACCAGCGTTAACGATTGTACATTATCAACTTGGCCAAGCCCTCTGTGAGGCTGCAGTAGCATGTGTCATCTTGTGCATAGGAACTTTGTCTGCATGTAGTGTGTTATTCAGCAGCCACTGGTAGCTGGCGTCGCCGCCAGTTCCCGCGGCGCGCTGGCGGTGTACTAACGTGTGTTTTGATAGCAGCAACTGCGGTGGCGACGCCTCTGTGGCGCCCGCCGCCGCCGTCGGCCGCTTCGCCGCGCCTAAACCTACTTCCGCCATCGCCAACGTGAGTATACCAACGCGGCCACAGGCCGACACACACATTACCATATCAGCCCTTGTCTCACAGCTTGTAGGTCCCCGACAGCTGTTTACTTATAAACGGCTGGAGCCATTGATTAGTCATTGTAGAAGTAAATAACTGTTGAGACGTCGCGTCGCCACGTTTTGAGAAACCCCGACATCTGTTTTATGATTTTCTAAGAAAATTCACGGGTAATATGCGACTTGCAAACCAGCCTGGTGGGGCGCAGTAAACATTCTCCCAGACTGGCCTCGAGCTCGCCGCTCGGCCGGGCTCCGACGCTGACGCGCGCACGTTTCAGGTGCTGCGCTGGCAATGAGGCCTGGCGGCGCATGCGATGTGTGACTATGTGAGTCCCGCCGCACTTATGTAACGGAATTTTAGTAGATTGTATTGAACAAATAAAACATAGCTCGCTACATACACACATATACTCGTGTAGAACTGTCCGTCGACATTTATTAACAAACATTTTAACAAATGCCCGAGCTTTTTATTTACGACGAACGTCAGACTACTGAATATTGACACACGAGTGAATTGATTACACGAGTGAATGTTCGTCACATTTATTAACACTTCCTCATTTGTACTTATGGCGGCTAAGTTAGTGCTCTCCTAGCGCCCGTCGATGTGTTATGTCACAAGCTGCAGTCCTCGCGGCTGTGCGCTCCACGTACATTACATATAACAAAACAAATAAGTATTTCGTAAATATCTAACTACTAGTTGTGTATCAGATATTTGATTGTTTTTTTTTATTTAGATACCTTAAAACCTAGAAAGAAACAGAGTATCATTGAGTGCGGTCGAGTTGTCAGTAGGAGTCGACAACTGTGTGTTGGCGTCGCTGGCTGTGTCTGACGGGCGCGTTATGTTGCAGGTGATCCACGGTGCAGGCCACGACGACGCCACGCGCCGGTAAGCGACCCCTCCCCTCTCCCCCCCCCCCCCCCAGCCGACTAGATACTTGTAGCAGCGGCTCTGCCCACAACCGCTGCGGGACGGCCAGCGCCTGAACGCTGCACTTGAGAGCCGCAGGTGTAAGGGCCCTTGCGAGACACGCTTGCTCACCCGTCGCCCATGATACAAGTATCGAGTCTGCCGTGCCTCTTACGTTATACTCGTAGTATGCTCTGGTCAAGTAAGCAACCCCAGCAAAGGTAAATCGAATTAGGTCCTGTCATCAAGGAACGCAATTAGTTAATACAAATTGCTCGCATGAATGTGTTAACGCCGCGTTCGTTAGACGTTAACTTTTATTTTACAACAAAAATTATGATATACATTAATAATGCACAAAAAACGTTGATACACGTTATACTTGTCCGATGAGTAGCCCGAGTCACGTCATCAAATCCGTAACGATATCGTAGCGACTTAGTCGTTTTTGTCATTTTCGTATTCACATCCATCAATCGAGTATGAACGACATCGATTTTGAAATCGTTCGATCCAAGAGTCGTTGAAGCGTATTCAGCTATGTGAATCGTCATTAAATCGTTGGCTTCAGGTATTCTCATAGATAAACGTTTGATCGGATCGGATGCCAACGACTAATATTGCAGTTCAAATCACAGAGTACCTAGGTACTTTGTAACTTGGTAGTACTCTGTGGTATCTGGCAACAAGTCGATGATAGATCGTTTAGTTTCGATCCAGTTCAATTGTCGTTCTATCCAATTCCGATTAAAGAACACGTGAATACCGATTTTGGATAGGACTTCGATCGAGCGAATATAAAACTTCAACGATATTTGGCTTGTTTGATTTTACGTGAATCGGGCTACAGTCCGTGTTTGTCGTGCGATATTATTATACAGGCTTTCATTTCGTACCTACTTTCCGTGTAGGGAATGAATGTCCAAGTGTCGAGCGTCCACCGGCCTCCTGGCCACGGGGAACCAATGCTTCAAACTCGGTACGGACTCTGAATCGTTCGTTGCGTGCACGCTATCAACTAGCAGTATATCCCGATTTGCCTTTGATCGGGTTTTTACGGTAATTTTATATTTATGGTCTGTTGTAGAGCTTTTATTTATTTGCACCAAGAGCCGTGTCGAGGTCGGTCAAGGGTACTTACCTAAGTGCGGTTGACCGTACCAAACACGTTCTTTAGTTCTGTTCATTTGCATGAATAAGTTTTTTTTTGTTTATTTTGGGTTTACGTTGCTTGCAGCTACGCGCGCTCGCGTCGTGCGATGAACTCGCACTGACGGCGCCTGCGACCGCTATACTAGGCCACTCGCACGTGTCGCACGCGTCGCCCGCGCGCCGCCGGCTCCGACACGCCACACACACGCACCACACACACACACGTGCCACTCGCACTACTACACGCGTCACACGAGCGGGGAGACACGTGTGCTCTCACTAGTGGTGCCGCGTGGCGCCGCCTGGACGGTTCCACGTCCGAGCGTTTGACATCACATGACAACTATCAAACGATATGTTGTTGTTTTTTTAATTCGTATTCAGTTGTCTACAGTACTAGACATTCTTTTGGCTTAAACATAATTATTGAAAAGGTTTTTTTTTTTAATGTTATTGATAGGATTGTGTTTAATCAATATTTCTATTTGACTTTAGCATCCTTGAACCATTTCCAATCCTACCTGGGATTAAAATAAATTAGAGTAGCTATCGTGTCCTGGTACAGCAACCACACGGAACACAGATCATGTGAGTATGACTCACGACGAAAAGAAATATTTTATTTGTTGATAAATGTATAAATTATATTTTATTTATTTAATATAAAACGTTAAGAAATATATATTATATTAGAAGCTATAATCTAATATAATATAGGTTTATCTAATTAGGTATGTACTTAGTTAAAAATCTAAATTTTATTTAAATGATCTCTATCACTGTTTTATTTTCTTTGGAAGTAAATGATTACGATGAACAATAAAGTAAGGTAATAAAGTCGAAGCTAAAGGAAATCGGGCCTCCCGCGACCTGTGTCTACTAGCGCTATGTTGTAAACACTCGTCTCAAATGGTTTTATTGTTTAACATTTAGTTTTGAGGTATTTTTGTGAATATGCGAAACATGCGCGCGCACGCCGCGCGGCTCACTAGTCGCGCACGTAGCGGCCGCGCCACTACGCGCTAGTCGACCTGCTCGACGCTGCACGGCCGCGGCCCGCCGCCGCCGGCGGGCGCCGGGCGCCGGGCGGCACTCGCCACCGCACTGGCACGGCACACCACTCGCACACAGAACACCTGACAGAACACACAGCTCTCAAGGCGCTCCCGACATAAACAAAACTATGAAGCTGCCGCTAGCGCGGGCTCTGCAGCGCCGTCTGCGCGCCGCTCTACATTACTGCAGGATGCCAACACATAAACTGACTTTTAAGTAAAATAGCACTGTGATAATATTTTCTTTTGTTGTAGCATTCTTTTTTATATTTTATTTATTATGAATGTTTGTGATTAGTGAAATGTATAGCAGTAGCCGCCGTTAGCGTCCGCACGAGGACCGCGGGTGCACAGCAGCGCTCGCCTCGCTCTGCTGTGTTCAAAGTTCGCAATAAATTCATACAAATAACAATGTGGTTTACGTGAAGGGATCTCCCGCTCCCCGGGCGGCAAGCAAGGACTGCTTCGCCAACAATGTCACCGTCTACAAAAGCCTTCTTGGAGTTGTCGCTCGCGATGCAAGCCCGAGTCAAACTAAAAGCATTTATGTACACTTTTGGTTTGTCTACGTAGGTCATAAACAATTTTGTTTGTTGATGAAACTATTTGCCGTATCTTTGGAGAATGACGTGCAACAAACTGCACAGACACGCCTTTAAATCAATAAATCTTTACAAAATTATGGTAACATAATGTAGAAATTTTCGTAATAAAAATACAATTCAAAGAAAAAATATTTCAAATGAAGGCAGTTGAGTCCCAGGTGACGGCACTCGTGCACTATCACTATTCAATTCAACAATTTTGAAGGAAACCGACTGAATGAACACATGCCACCATTTGAGTGAACTTCCACGGGGTCCACAGCCAGCGCGTGACCATTGCTAAACACGATCCACATCATCTTTCTATATTTGTAAGTATATCGTAGGCTCCTCGCACACACTTCGGATCTTGTCCACGCGCACCCTTTCGCACGACACGACGGATTTTTGATGCGAAATATGTACTGGCGCGCCATGGCAATAAAACCGTGACAGCAAGTGGCGTGGAGCGCCGTCCACGCCACCGCTTGCGGCTTCCTCTTAAAAGGCAGGCCCCTTCATGATTGTACCTACAGGTCTGCCCATTTTTATTTCTTAAATGACTTGCCTTACCTCATAGGCTTAAACGTCAAGCAGCCAGTTACTAATGATATAAATATCGCCCTTTCAAAAATAGTAGGTAGGTACACGGGTTTAATATTATCTAATAACCTGCTCTTAATGAAAAAAAAAACAAAGTTTGTTAAGTTTACGATGCCTCATGTTAGGCAAGTGGAAATTAGTGCGCTAATAATAGGTAGATAAATTAGTGCGCTAATAATAGGTAGATAAATTAGTGCGCTAATAATAGGTAGATAAATTAGTGCGCTAATAATAGGTAGATAAATTAGTGCGCTAATAATAGGTAGATAAATTAGTGCGCTAATAATAGGTAGATAAATTAGTGCGCTAATAATAGGTAGATAAAGAACAGGGTAGTTGCCAGGCTCAATATAACAACATTTTATTTAGTCCTTATTGTAGATTATAATAAAATATTGAACACGTAATTTTCTTTTTTCGATTAAACAAAAAATAACAAAGATATAGCCCATCAAAGTTACGTGTGACGTCACCCTGTGCGAAAAAATGCAGCATGGCGTGACGGTACACGTAACTTTAATGAGCTATATTAAAAAAACAAAAACAAAAAAAAAATATAGGTTGCCGCCTTTTTTTAAACCGACTTCGAAAAGGAAGAGGTTCTATGTTCGGCTGAATGTATGTTTTTTTTTGTGTGTATGTATGTTTACCGATATTTCGGTCAATTGTGGACCGATTTTGACATATTTTTTTTTTGATTGAAAGGTTATGCTTCCAAGTTGGTCCCATAGAAATATTGTTATGATCTGATCATGAACTTCGAAGATATGGAACAGAACTCCTCATAGAATCATACCAGAATTATCGTAACAAGTAAAATTGCTTTGTTTATACGTGTAGTCGATGACTGACTGAAAGAAAAGAGGGAGGCGATGTATCGAACTGATGTAATATAACCGTATTTCGGATTATTAGAATCGTTATGAGATGCACTCTGGCTGTAAGGTAATTTATGTTTAGCTGAAGGGTAGGTACTTTTTAGTGGTGCTACCATAACTAAAAAGTGAAAAATAAAAAACTTTTTACAAAAAAAAATTAAACCGACTTCAAAAAGTACAAAATAATTTTAATTTTGGAAGTCGGTATTAAATAACGAAGAGACAAAATTAGGTATCTATTATAGAAATCCCGACTTCCGAAATTAAAATTATTTTGGACTTTTTGAAGTCGGTTTAATTTTTTTTTGTAAAAAGTTTTTTTGGTGCAAAGAGTAGGGTGGCCTCGTTTAAAGAGGTGAGTTAATGACCATAATTTACCCTCATCTGTTTTTTAATCGAATTACATATCTAATGTTAATCCTAATTCAACCGCATACAACCGTATTGCCTTACCAAGGCAACCATGGTACGAATCCATGGTTGCCTAGATTTATGATGTAAAATTTTCTGCACTAGGTCTGGTAGGTATTAAAAACATATTCCCCATCATATATGCCAGATAAAGTATTTTGATACGTCGCAAATAGCAAATATCGTTAAAAAGTTAAGCAAAAGCTAAATCACATGCCGATCAATATTACACAATAAAAATTATAAAAAAATATTTGATCAACTTTCCTGACTTATTTAATTCATGAATTCAATAGAAAATTACCCCACGTCCGACAAGCTGAGAAAAATATCTCAAAAAATTGATAAATAAGTATGAGTATTAATAAATTGCATACCTCCGATTGTCATCCTTACTGGCTATCTATTAAATAAAAATATTATTTCAGGCACAGTACTTATCTTAAAAATATTTTACTTTCAATCATGAAATACCTACTACTCTAATGATCATAAAAATGTGGAATAAAGATGACATAAAGATTAAACAAATGAACATCTGTGACATTCTAAATTCATTTGCTTTATTGTTACAATGAAGGTGTAAAGAAAAAAATAAAATAAATTAAACTTATTTATTCCTGTTCTACATAATATTATCTTTGACACAGTAAAATAATCACACGTAATAAACACAGTACCGAAGAGTGCTAACGCAAGCGCAGGACTGCGAGCGGAGCGATTTAGGAGCACGCGCGCAGGTACACCACTTTTGTTCTCATGTGAGTGAGCGAAACAGCAATAGTAACCTCGGTTTTTAACTACCCGAGTGACGCCGGGATATTTTTAAGAGTAGCTCTCCATGTGTAATACCCGAAATTATTTTACAAAAAAATAGATCATAATAATATAGTCAGTAAGGAGTTACTTTAAAAAATAATACTTTTTAAATATGTTAATACTAGCTTTTGCCCGCGCGGCTTCGCTCCCGCTCTTCCCTACTCCACCCTACTATACCCAACTCTACCCTACTCTATCCTACTCTACCCTACTCTACCTTACCCTACTCTACCCTAATCTACCCTACTCTACTCTACCCTACACTACCCTAATTATTTTTTTTTCCATAAGAACCTTATCCTCACAATAACAATCACAACAAAAAAAAAATCAGTCAAATCGGTCAAGCCGTTTTCATGCCATGTCGTGACAACGGAAAACGGGTTTCATTTTTATATATATAGAAGATTATTAACCTAGTATAATATCTATTATCAAAATGAGCTATTACAGTGTATTGCTTTTTAATCCCATTATAAAACTAAAATCAAAAGTTAGTATATTACATATTATAATATTATACTGCCCCTGAATTAATATATAAAGCAATTTTTTTATGTGCTAGCCAGTAAGGATGATCACCGGAAGTATATCATTTTTTTATACTAATTTTTAGCGATTTTTTGAGATACTTATCTTTGCAGTCGGAAGTGGGGCATGTTTGCTATTTCTTCTTTACGACTTTTACAAGACCTTTTATTTTGTTTTAATGGAAAATTGCCCTGTTATAAGCCATATATTTAACTTTTTCACACATAATAAGTTCTTGTTTGTTTTATATTCAATAGAAAAAAAAACGCCAGAAAATATTTTTTTACATTTGTTGCGTGGCGCTGGAGGACACATCGGGTATTATATAAATGGGCGTCGAAAAGGTTAAAAAGGCTTATGTTTAACTTAACATAGGTATAGGTAACACAAAAATAGTAAATGATCAAAATTAAACTCGCATTTTAATTTCAAATTATAACTAAAGTTTTTACATCTCGCTATCCTATTTAAGCAAAATGACTCCAAATAAATAATTATCAACCCAAAAGTAGTAAATGATCAGCAAAATTAAAACAGCATTTTAATTAATGTAAAATTATAACCGGGTTTAAAATTTAAACGGGTTTGACGCATTTGGTGCACATCTCAACTTGTATACCATGCTCAAATGGGTGAACTTCGCAACTGGTGCATTTCTCAATTGGTGCTCTTCGCAAAAGGAGCACTTTTTAAGATGAGTGGCGATTTGGAAAAATTTTCTAAAAATGAAAAAATCTTAAAACCCTGGGCAAAAAATAATATTTTGCCAAAACATAGTAAATAACCTTTTTGTCTCCAAATTAATTAATCACTACAAAAAAAAAGTTCTTGAGCTTTTCGTTTATTCAACCAAATGCTATGCCTAAAATAAAAACCAAAACTCTTACAATTTCAATAATTATTTTTTAAATTATTTAAACAATCATAAAAAAGTTAGTCCTCATAAAACTAAGTAATAATAAACAATTTAAATATTGCGTTGCGGTGGGAGAGGATTGCAAGCCGGATACATAACTTAATATGGCCTCATAATAACTTGGTAATAAGCCTACATTTTATGGCAATCACAGCGGTTTATTTAGGCAGAGATAGCGCATTAATTTTCTCGCTAAGATTTGATGATCATTTTGGTGTTCGAATACAATTTGAAGTTCAGTCGTGACTAGCTGGTACTATAGTAATTTTAGACATAATTTTCTGGTGTCAAGCATCTATTTTTGGTAAAAGAACTAAGGGTATCGAAGCATTTTATGGTGATCATTATATTTAATCCCTTTTAAAAATTCAATAAAACGATTTTTTTTTTCATGAAATTAACTGAAACATTCGAAAGAATCCTGGTTATTTTTTCATGAAAAAAAAGCGAGTTTTTAACGCTAAGTAGAACTAAACCCGTTAAATAGATCAATATCAGTTTATCACACATTTAAAAAAATCCTCATACAGTAGTTTATTATATACAAAATATAATATATCCCTAGCTCGGTCAAATCAAGATGTTTAAAACCAATTAAACCAATCTGTTTTATTGGTTTTTAACCAGCCTTACATCTATAGTTTGCATGGAACTATTCTCCAGGACGTCATTGGAATAGAGCTTTTTGTGGAGAGGGGCAAAGGAGCTTTTGCCTAGCAAAACTTGAAACATCGATTCATCGGAGAAGCGTGTCGGAAAAATTATATTACGTAATCAAATAATGACAGTAGTCTATTAACAATGTACTGTAGGTACTCTTTAACCCTTCAGATACCGTCAATTAGAGACACAATAGTAAGACAATAGATGCGCGGCCACCGGGTGTCGCTTGGGGATTCATGAATTAAAGTAATATTTTTACCCTGCTCCAGTCTGCAAGTCATATTTTGGTGTTGTTTGGCCCAGTGCAATCGTCTCTTCTTCATGACCTCGGTGAGGCGTGTTTTTTTGGTAGGCCGACTACCTATAAACTCCTGTTTTGCCAATCATAGATGAAATGTCCTACCGAAAACTTCTACGCTCTCGTCGTTTGTAATCGTAGTAAGGTGGGCAACATTATTTTTACGAGATAGGTACACTTAATTTTGAGTAGAATACGGAATGTCGACGCACAAAATATCGATAAATGCTAATACGATGCTACAAAATTGCGATGCACGTTACGGCGAAAGACCGTCTCTGCGAAGGCACTACACTTCGATGTGTCCGTATCGACCGCACGACCATGACGATAAACAAATAAAAATACTACGCCAAGATTATGTAAAAATTTGTAAAAGTAGATTCCCAAAACCATAAATTTGTCAAAGTTATGGTTAAGAAGTTATAAGGGTTTGAATGTGGCCGCGCCATTGAAACGCGGAAAGCCGCTCGGCCACGGAAAAAGCATCGCAAAGGTCTGAAATTTTTTGTAAAAGGCTCAGCTTCTGAAATATAAACGTAGGATTTTTTTGTTGTATTTTTAAAAGTTTTGACAAATTTCAATCTTTATTTTACAAAAAATTTCAGACCTCTGCGATGCTTTTTCAGCGAGATATCAACGATAATAAATTTGTCAGCGTTTTGATGGCGCGGCCATGGTGTTTTTGCTTCATAGTTTCTAAAATATAAACCTAGGATTTTTTTTCTATATTTTTAAAATTTTTTTTTACAAATTCAATCTGTTATTTACCTAAGTTTCAGGTCTCTGCTACGCTTAGCTTTAAAGATCTCCGTGGCTGCGCGGTTCTCCGCGTTTCACATTCAAACCCTTATAACTTCTTAACCATAATTTTGACAAAGGAGGGTGCAAATCCTGGTCCCACCTTCCAATAGCTATGTGTGTTACATCGTTGGATAGATATTTTTGAGCTGAATAAAAGTTACTATGGCACCAAGTTCCAAATCTTTGTCCGTTCAGAGTTATTCTTTAATAAACATGGTAATTTTATCAGTAGCCAAGTATTGCTATTTGTACGTAATAATTGCATTTGTGCTTTATACACGTAGTGTAGACGGTAACTAGCAAAGAAATGCACTTTTGGACTGGCCGTAGTTTTGAGCAATTCCAAGAGATGTTGGAACAAACTCCATCATTGAGCCAGAGATGTAAAAATCCTAGAACCGCTTTAGGTATCTTTCTAACAAAGCTGCGAACCGGTGACCCAAATGAGAGGCTCGCGACAGTATATTATTATTTTTTTATTAAAAAAAAAAACAATATAAAAAAATATTCAATATGTCAAGACAAAACTTGGCGATTAATAGCCATAGTTCGTAAGTGTCTCACCAATGAGTATTTGGAGGTATGCGGTGTGTACAGAGTGTAAAGTCCTGCAAACCTCCATTGAAAAGGGAGGATCCTCCGGCTAAAGAATAAAGAATAACTCTGAACGGACTAAGATTTAGAACTTGGCGCCAAAGTAACTTTTAATCAGCTTAAAAATACCTATCCAACGATGTAACACACATAGCTATTGGAAGGTGGGACCAGATTTCATAGAAACTCTGGCATCATCCTTTATGGTTTTGGGAATCTACTTTTACAAATTTTTACATAATCTTGGCGTAGTATTTTTATTTGTTTATCGTCATGGCCGCGCGGTCGAAACGGACACGACTTGGATGCACGTTACCGCGAAAAAATTTCACTGCGATATTACTTCGTTGCAGTAATTTGACTGCACAAAGGTAACATAATCATTAGTCATTATAATTGATGACTTGTATGAAAGACTGGATGAAATATTAACTGTCCCTTAATTATAAGTAGAATTTAAATTTTTAATTAAAAAGTTAAAATAATTTAAAAAGACGGCCCTATAGAGTTTTATAATTTTATTAATTAAGGGCCGATTTTTCAACCCTCAAATAAACAATCAGATAGCCTTTATTCGATAGATAGCAAGATTTTGAGTTTTTCAACAGTCAGATGGTAGTAAACTGTCGAATAAAGTCCCTAACGGACGAATATACTTACCTGTTACTTTAAGGGCCAGTCAGGGTTTTATCTCTGTTATGTGTGACGTTTTAGGTTATGTTTGACAGTTATATTCACTTTGTGCGTTTTATGTAAGTTAGTACGTACTGTAATTTACTCTAGTTAATACGAGATTGAAAAACTGAAAATGTTAATTCGCCTGATAAACAGTCAAATAACTTTAGTGGCTAGATAGCTATTCGACGATTTATCTGAGGATTGAAAAATCGGCCCTAAGATTGTTTAAATAATTATAAATTAAAATTATTTTGTTGGGGTGACAACTTTTTAAGCTATTGCATAGCTTCTATCGCCTGCATTGAGCGTGGAAACCGAATCCAGAAATTCCGTAACGAAAAAACCTAACACTCCCTACTAAATGGTTGTCATGGCAACTTGTCAACTTCAATCACAATTTAATTGCATAAGTTGATAAAAAAAAAATGCTATGCAACAGCTTTACCGCGGCAGTCTCCGAGTACCACACGTCTTTTTTAAATTAAAAACATATAAGTGAGAATTTGATCCAATAATATTTGTTATAAGAAAAAAATACCTTAGGAATAACAGCGTGCTTCTTTTTTATAACTTAACTATGCAAGGCCATCTAAATACGTTAAAATATCCATGCCATCTTTTTTGTAAGATGGTTTTGTAGTTTGATTCGTCTGTATTAATTTGTTTTATGTGCAATAAATAAAATCTATCTTACATCAGTCTATATCATAAATCTGTAGGTATTACATTCAATATTAGTAAAATGTAATAACCATTATGGAATACAGATTATTTTATTCAGTGTGCGTTTTGGTTTATATATTATTGCGCCCATTCAAAACAGATTTTTGTTCTGATAAGTGATAATATAATAAATAAATAAAATAAATGTAGATAGCTAATATGACAAGTTTAACGAAAGACGAGCAGGGATGTCGAAGTTACTTACAAGTTTCTCAGTAACGATGTTTCGCAATAGATTACCGAAGCCAGTGCTCCGTAGTTTATCGCTGTAACGTGCATCGAAGTTTAGTATCACAGTGAAAATCTTTCGCGGTAACGTGCATCGAAGTGTAGTGCCTTCGCAGAGACGGTCTTTCGCCGTAACGTGCATCGCAATTTTGTAGCATCGTATTAGCATTTACCGATAATAAATTGGCCAGCGATTGTATATGTGAGAACAATATAAAAAGCCATGCACGTGCACGCGTCCGGAGCCAAGAAACAAATTTCAAAGAACAATAACTTGCAGTTGAGGGCGCACCAGTCCTAACTGACGACATCCGCTCTCACGAACATGGCCTAGCGCAAGCGGCGCCAGCAAGACGTTTGAGTGTGCCTCGCATGAGTCATGACACTCCTAACCGCCACTTCAAATTAGAATTCTAAAGTACTCACGGCTTATAATCACTTCCCTATTACTCTCTAGTCACACTAACTCTATAGTCTACTTGTCGTCAACATCTGCTACCAGATTGCCTCTCATTGATGGTACTCCCGTAGACTTCTATTCTTCGAATTCTTCTCGGTTTTAGGTATCGGCAGAAGATCCTCTTTGGTTTTAGGTTAATTTTAAAGGTAAGTTTACTTCAGAAGAATTTTTCCACAATAGGAATTCCTCCCGAAGGTAGTTCTACTCAGAGGCTAATTTTGGCACATTAAGTACTTCAACACCGAATGAAGAGTAATGAAGAAGGAATCTTTTTTCTCTTGGTAGGTACTATAAAGAGAAAAAAGATCCTTCGGATGTAACTAGTTAGTTGTGAAATATACGCCGCAGTTCGCCGTCGTCCGCCGCCGCGCCCCCCGCCGCCGCTGACACTAGCGCATCCGCTGCGGCGGACGCCGCACCCGAGGCCAGCGCCACTGCTGGCCGCGTGTACCATGGTTTTACGCCAATGGAGCTTTGGACAACCGACGACGAAGGCACCGAGCCGGAGATGGACGACGACGCTTACGAGCGCTACGAGTTCGATGTGGACCAGCCGGCCTTCGAACGGCGCGACGACAGGCGCGCGCACGGCTCCAGCCCGCCGGAGCGGCCGGGCTCGCTGGGCGTGCAGCCCGCCGCCGCGCCGGCCGCCTCGCGCGCGCTCCCCGCCGCCGGCATGCCGTCCGCCGGCTCGTCGGCCGCAGCCACGCCGTCCGGGGGCGCAACTCGCCGAGACCCGCAACTTACCGAAAAGGGCTATTTTGATGTGAAGTATTTTCATAACCGTCTGTGGTAAACTGTTTTTACTTATAATATATTTTTTAAATTATAGAAAATTCTTGATGTGTATGCAACATCGCGGATAATTTAATTATCTGCACTTTTAGGTAATAACAAAGTAGGTAACGACTAGAAGAGCTAAGAATATTAGACACATTCAAATGGTAAATCTTACTTAATAGGTAGCGATGTTTTTAAATATCTCTGTGTTAGTTCAACGTTATAACTATCACTTATTCATGAATTTGATGTACTTATGACTCGTCTAGACGAGCTTTGCTCGACATAGGTAGCCTACCTATTAAGTAAATCAGTAAATGCATCTTAAACGATATTTGCTTGGGTGCGCGCGCCTTGCGTATTTTTAGGTTATAAAAGTTTGTAATACATAAAGTAAATAATAAACGATATTTAATCCTCTTCCGTTGTTTTACAAATTCCCACTGGTCGGAGCACACGAGCCGGCGTGGCGCCGCGCCGCCCGCCCGTGCTAGTGCGCCTCTCGACAGAGGCTTGCTAGGCGTCAGGGCCGCAGCCGGCACCGGAGTTAAGTCGTACTGTGCAGGTATTTCATAAGCCTGGTGTAATGAACACCAGACACACTCTAGCACGTGTATCATACGGGAACAGCATTTTACTGTCGTACACGCTGAGATTTAATCTTTAAACGTAGGTATGGCGGTACGACGATTAATTGTAATTTTATTAAAATAGTTAGCTACTTACATTGAATGATGTCAGTAAATTCGTACATTGACCAAGCAAGTAATGCCACTAGTTGTTCTGTCTAGCTCGAGTAGCCCCGCTGGATCGAAACACAATATGTCAATATTACTGACATCGTCCTTACCTGTTCCCCAGTATTTTAGGGAATTTTACTTATATACTTACAGATTCTTATAATATTTACCTATAATAATTCATGTAAACTTTAAGAGCTATGTTTAAAAATGTGGCATGATAACAATCGGGTAGGTGCCTCCGGACACAATAATGTCGGGTAGGTGCCTCCGGACACAATAATGACGGGTAGGTAACCCCGGACATAGTTTTAAGCTTTGATTAGGTATTTTTAAGTTTTGAACTATGTAATAATGTTTAAACAAACTGCATTTCTATTGTTATGCTGCTTATTTACTGAAATTAAGTTAAAATGTTGTTACTTTTATTGTAGAAAGACTTCAAATATGCTAGTTTTAGTGAATGAGGAAAGCGATGGTGAAAATAAAATGAAAGAAGCCGTTAAATAGTTCCAGTACCCTCTACTTGCTTTGCCAGGATGCGTCGCAACTCGATTGGGAACACCTTGCAATGGCAACATCTGTTGACGAGAAGCTGCATATTTTTAATCAGTCGGTCCTTGCACTCTATGATAGACACGCTCCTGTCAAGAGGGTGAAGCTTAAGCGTCCACCCGCCCCTTGGATGACGTCAGGAATTCGCATGGCGATGAGGCGCAGGGATCGCGCCTTTCGAAAATTTAAAAAGGATCGCAGTGTCGAAAATAGAGACCTTTTCAGGACTGCAAGGAATCGGTGTAATCAGATGATACGCAACGCTAAACGCCGCCATATTCTCGAAAATATATCTTCTTCTTCTCCTGCTGATATCTGGAAATTCCTCGGAACTCTCGGTATCGGCAGACCACGCCATGTGGATTTTCCTAAGACTATTGCACTGGATGATATCAACCGTCACTTCACTACCACCTGTCATTTGGATTCGCAAGTGCTGTCTCAGACGGTTGATTTCATTACTAGTCTACCAAGTCCTGTCATTG
This sequence comes from Mythimna lalbum, assembly GCA_949319445.1. NCBI lineage: Eukaryota > Metazoa > Arthropoda > Insecta > Lepidoptera > Noctuidae > Mythimna > Mythimna lalbum. The sequence goes on along the minus strand of OX439344.1, from coordinate 506,605 downwards.
AACCATTCCACTTTTCTCCGGCCACCTTGGACGAAATTAAAAAGATTATCCTATCTATAAAGTCCAAAGCGGTGGGGTATGACGACATTAGTCGTTATATGATTACCTTAATCCTTGAATTTCTTCTTCCTCCGATTACCCATATAATTAATTTTTCCCTTGATTCCGGACAATTCCCATCCCTGTGGCGTATGGCTTACGTGCGTCCACTTCCTAAAATCTCTAATCCCTCTCTGCCTAACCACTTTCGCCCAATTTCTATTCTTCCTTTCCTGTCCAAAGTACTTGAGGCCTGCGTCCATAAGCAGTTATCAGGGTTTGTTTACCGTAACAACCTTGTTAGCTCATTTCAATCTGGATTCAGGCCTGGTCACAGTACCTCCTCTGCTCTCCTTAAAGTGACTGGTGACATTAGAGCGGCTATGGAGGAAACCAAGGTGACCATTTTGGTTTTAATAGATTTCTCAAATGCCTTTAATGCTGTCAGTCACGATATTCTCCTTTCTATCCTTTCCCATCTTATGGTTTCGTCCGAGGTACTGGAATGGTTCTCTTCTTATCTTCGGGGACGTCAGCAGTCTGTTCGCGTTGACGAGAATTCGTCGAGTTGGCGTGATCTGGATTCTGGTGTTCCACAAGGCGGTATTCTTTCTCCCTTGCTATTCTCCATCTTCATAAATTTTATAACTCTCTGTCTTCGGTGTTCGTATCATCTTTACGCCGATGATCTACAATTATATGCGGCTGCGCGGGTAGAAGGTTTGTCAGACGCTATAGAGGATGTAAACCGAGATCTGGATGCTATCAAGGATTGGTCTGATAGATTTGGGGTGTCTGTAAACCCCTCAAAGTGTCAGGCCATTATTATTGGTAGCTCGCGCATGATGGGTAGAGTGGTGGTTAATTCTCTTCCTCCAATTGTTTTTAATGGTGCCATCATCCCCATCAGTCCTAGCGTAAAGGATCTCGGTTTGCATCTTGACTCGACGCTTGGTTGGCAAAGTCAAGTTTCTAGTGTCTGCCAAAGAGTCAACGGGACTTTGCGGTATCTGTATCGTCTGAGGAACTTTTTGCCTGCGAAGACAAAGACAATGCTTGTGCAGACTTTACTTTTCCCTATAATCGACTATGGTGACGTGTGCTACTTTGACCTGAACGCGGTGTTGCTTGACAAACTAGACAGGCTCCTCAACAACTGCATCCGGTTTATATTTAATCTTAGGAAATATGACCATATCTCGTCTCACAGAACTGAACTTAAATGGATGCCTATTCGTCAGAGAAGAAGTATGCGTGCACTGACTACACTTTTCACTCTGCTCAACTCTCCCACTCCTCCATCCTATCTCATAACTCAATTTCAATATCTCTGTTCTTCGCACGCAAGAAATCTGCGTTCCTCTAACAATCTCCTACTGCTCTGTCCTTCTCATACTTCTGATTTCGTTCATTCTTCCTTCTATATACAGTCCATCCTTCTGTGGAATGCGCTTCCTCTCGATATCAGGACCGCCGAAAGTCGGTATGCATTTAAGCGGAAGTTACGGAATCATTTTCTACACTAATAGCAGAATCGTTTCAAAACTTCTTTCCTCACTTTATATAAATATATATATGTAGTATATATATTATATTAAATATATATGTATGTGTATTTTAACTATATGTATTCTTTTTACTCTTGTTTCCTAAACAAAAGTCTCTTTTGTGCGCCTACCATATTATCTCTTCACCTCCCTGGGTTGACTGGTAGAGAATGCCTAAGGCATTAAGTCCGCCTTTGTACTTTTTGTTGCATGAAGATTAAATAAATAAATAAATAAATAAATAAATAAATACTAGGTATGCATTGCCTGCATCTGTACTGATGCTGCTAAACAGGGCCGTGGCCTTGGTCTGGACACTCGGGCCTCCGCGACGTCAGCGAGTTGGTGCCCACCATCGCTTGCTTCGCCTTGGCCATGACTACGTCGTAGTTTACGCCCTTCTTTTCCGCAGTTGGCTGTAGTTTGATCACTACAGCTGCGGAAGTCGGGGCGTGAAGTCTGGCTGCCATGGCCCACTTCTTGCGCTCCTGTCGCCGCTTGCGCTTCTTGGCCGCCCTAGCCGCCTTCCTTTTGGCGCCGACGACCGTCCATTCGGCGCCAGCCAAAGGATCTTCGGGCGGAGGAGGCGGCCGGCACTGCCCAGTCACCGCCACAGCGGGAGGCACCGTCGGTTTGGTGGCAGCCGCCACCCTGCTATTCGGGGGAGCGGTAGGCTTCCCCTGCTGCTACCGCTGCATGGCCGCCGGGACCGGCCTCGCAGCTTCCGACGTGGCAGCGGCATATGACGTCGCCCTCCCTGGCCGGAGGCCATGAGAGGGTGGCGCAAAACGATGCGCTCCAGGACGGAGAGCTGGCGCTGGATGTGCTCCTGGAACTGCTGCTGCTGCTCCCTGGAAGCAGCCAGCCCCTGCCCCAGCAAGGACAGAACCTCGCTTTCCGCCTGGGGCAAGGGCAGGGATCGGCTCTGCTCCTGCGTGCTCCGCCCTTTTGGCCTCTCTTCGGCACCAGCACCTTGGAGACCGACCATGGCCGCTTCGAGCCGACCAATTCTCCCTTTGAGGGTCCTTTTGAAGGGCTCATAGATGATGGGGAACGCTTCCTCAATTGAGGTGTTGGCCAGCTCGATGGAGCGCTTCTTGGCCACGCGCTCCCGCTTGTTGGCCACGCTCATTATGGCGGCAGCCACGACCGCCCAGAATTTCACCAACGCCGCCTCCATGCCTTCTGGCAATTGCATTATCAGGCTCCGGCTCTAAGGGGCTAGCCTGGCCACTGCTTGCCCCGGAATGGCGTTTGGCGATCTCGAGGGATTATCGGGTCGTACCCGAGGCGAACCTACTCTCCGAAATCGCTGTCCAGAAGGTGCCAACAGCTGTTGGTACCAGCGCTCCTGGACAGCGCACCCTCCGGGCGGTCTGACTAGACTCCGCCGTGTGTTCTTCTTTGTCTGATCTCGCTTGGGGCTTTCCGGCAAGAGTAGCTCTACCGGTATAACCCTCAAGGTCACTGAGGCACGCAAGCCCCACCACGACGACAACGTGGGAACACTGTTGGTGGGGTTATAACTAAGGCTTTCAGTCTCAATACATTTTCGAGTCCCGAGAAACCCGGGAAAAACGAGACTTTCGAGACGCGTTAAAAAAAAAATGTTTTTCTTCTGCCTTGGTGTTACAACACAACGCCCAAGGGCGGGAGATGTCGGTAAATGATTTTTCACCTAAAAAAAGACGTTAATCTTTTATTACTGTAATGTCATCTTGAGGTTTTTGGTAAACGTTATCCGTTTACCTCAATATAATATGCTAGGTTTTCTTTTGCAGTCAAACCTAGCTACAACCGAGGGGTATTTAAGTCAAGAGAGAATAGGTTATTTTTAGGCAAGCGTGCTTTATCGTCGACCACTACGACACTTACCATTTGGTGAGATAGTGGTCAAGCGCGAGATAAACTAAAGACGCGCCATTGTCCCGTGATGTTTTCGAGTACTTGCAAAGTGATCAGATTGCCATTCAATTAGTGATTTACTTAATTTTTCATTACTCGTACTCTGAAAGTAGGTCTGAAGTTGCCTGAGGAGCGGGCTGAAAAGTATCACACTTTTCATCCCTAGGGAGTTTTACTTTCACCTAACAGCTGTCAAATTATAAAAAAAAAAAAAACTAGGTCTATCTTCTTGTATTCGTAATGAAAAGCACAATGCTTACCTCGGGGTTAAATTTACTTATTTAGTCCCTTGAATTAGCGACCTCGCTACGCTCGGCCGCCAACTCCTTCTCGAGACGAAATAAGTAACTTTCACCCTTAGTGTAACAATGTATTTCATATGTATTATACTTTAATGATAATGTAATTTCGTTATTATTGAGGGTTTGAAAAGACCCAACTGACTGGCCTGTTGGTCTAGTGGTTAGTGACCCTGCCTGCTATGCCGGAGGTCGTGGATTCGATTCCCACTCAGGACAAATGTTTATGTGATGAGCGTGATCATTTGTTCTGTGTCTGGGTGTAATTTATCTATATGATGTATGTATTTAGAAATATATAAGTATGTTTATCAGTTGTCTAGTACCCATAACACAAGCTCTGCTTAGCTTGGGACCAGACGGCGTTGTGTGATAGTTGTGGAATATTATTATTATTTTAACTTCCTCTCAATAAAATAGAGTAGGATTGTGCAAAAATATAGCAGCTTATTTTCTTTGATACTTATAAAGATTTCCTGGAAATCTAATTTTTGAAAGTGTTGCATCAGACCAAGCAGTTTCTAGTTTAGTCATTTTTAAAAATCTCCGCTTATCAACACCCCTAGCGCCCCGTGTCGTAGACGAAACTGTTTAGTCTAAGACGTCGTCTCAAGTGTGCGCAGGCCTCGCTTATAGCTCTTCTATTGGGTTTTCGATAAAAAGTAGGTACCTAGGTACGTTCGAACTGTGAGAGGTGTAGTTATTTAGCGGCTATCTTAGTAAAGCTGCAGCTGTTACAATATGGGACCGTGGAACGTACACGATATGCGATAGGTCAGTACATTATGTGTTCAGTTTGGTCTGTTCGCTAATATTGTGTGCGTCGGTAGCGGGCAATTCGTCTTGTAAGTCTACTTGTGTCCAGCGGCCGCTCGCCTTGTCACCTACTCATTGTGTGTGTGGCGAGCTGATTTAGTGAAATAATCATTTGATTTATTCCGAGTTTCCGACTGAAAACGGATATATCCTTGAAGCCAACATAACAAGTGTTGCTTCTTCAAGAAAGCATAATTGGCCTATTCATGTGAAGATACCTAATCATCCAAAATAGTTCCACTGTCACTAGAGCACTTTTAATAAATAAAAAAACTAAGTGCGTTGCGAGGTTCAGAAGAATGTTATTTCTTTTCGCAGGCAAACAGCGGTCGAGGTGGGTTCATCATTAATATCTTTTTAAGTACCTACCTACTAGTTTTTTTTAAGTTTGTGAGATTGACTAATTTATTTGTTAGGTAACTGTTGAAGGGCACGCCACAATTATGGCGGTAAGTTCCCTCTTTTAAGCGTGGCTGGAAAGACCTCACGATGTCCATACCTTCCGCATAACACAGGTCCTCACCGGACATGGCACGTTCGGGAGGTTCCTGCACCGGATTCAAGCGGAAGAGACGCCCGGGTGTCGCCACTGAGCGGAACGCCCGGAGGACACGGGGGAGCACACAGTTGAGATGTGCCCTGCTTGGGCGGAGCATCGCCGTGCCCTCGTGGGGGCGATCGGTGGCGGAGACCGAGGAGAAGTGGCAGGCGGGCGCCTCCTGCGAAGCAGTAATGCTAGCAAAGGAGGAGGCCGACCGCATCAGGCAACGGCGCTCTCACCGCCGCCGCCGGGATTCCGATCCCGATTTCCCGGCCACCGTAGACGCGGGCTTGCGGATGGCGTGCCATGGGTAGCTCGCTGTCCGACCGTCCGGTAACTGTCCGGACCAAGTCCAAGACGTCGACGGCGCGCACTGTTCCCGCGTGCCTCTAGGAGTTGTCAGCAACAGCAGGGGCCCGGCTGGGTCAAAGCCTACTGGGGCCAGGGTTATCTGAAAAGAAGCTCAAGTCCCGGTATGAAGGCTAGAAGGAACGGGGTGGGTTTTTAGTTAGTGAAAGTCTGATACTATCTCCCGCTTCACCCAAGAGCGAGGATGATATTTGCCCACCATAAAAAAGGTATCCATTGAACTGTTACCGAGTCTTACTAAGTAGACATACCTAACGTAATTCAATATTACAAATATTTAATTTTTTAACCATCTACGTCAAATTTATCCGACAAACGCTCTCGCGTTTATTCTGCCAGGGTCGCACATCCACGAACTAATAAGTAGATACTCCATCTCGTTGGCTCTTCTTAGCCCCAGCAGCAAACACACGACCCCAGCGGAGAGGACACGAGAACACTTGTCAAAACAATTGCTCAACTGTTTTGACTGCAAGCGGTTCAGGCCCACGCGCCCGAACAGTGACTTTCTGAAGCCTACTCCTCCCTAACAGCCAAGAACCCGAGTCTAACACGATCCAATGACATTTTGTTAAAAGTTCGTAATCTGCTAAATCATAATGATCGGTCAATGGTCTCGTAATAGAGTGGTGGTAGAATGACAATATCGAGCTTATTAAAACCAACAACTGTACAATAACGTTCTAATGGTAGGTAGATCAAAACAACTTACTGTAAAAAGTTTTGCATATTACCGCATACGCAGATATTAATTTGATATTATGTAGGTACGAGATTACCATTTTAAGCCATTTCTTTCAATGAAGTGTCAGTGGTTGACTATTGGAAAGTCATAATAACTTCAACTCTTAATTAATGGCCTTTGTGGAAGAGACACCAAAGTCATAATGACACCATTATATAGTAGATTACCCAAAACTTGTCAAAATCACCGATTATGAAATCAATGAAAGACCATTCTGACACTATTGTAATAGCAGACTCGAGGCCCAGGCTAATAAAAAAAATAGGTTTGCAAAAAATATATCTTCATTAATTCATGAATCCCCAAGCGACACCCGGTGGCCGCGCATCTATTGTCTTACTATTGTGTCTCTAATTGACGGTATCTGAAGGGTTAAGTATAGATTCATAGGGACTGGCCTGCTGGTCTAGTGGTTAGTGGCCCTGACTGCTATGCCGGAGGTCGTGGGTTCGATTCCCACCCAGGAAAAATGTTTATGTGATGAGCACGATCATTTGTTCTGTGTCTGGGTGTAATTTATCTATATTATGTAGAAATATATAGATAAGTATGTTTATCAGTTGTCTAGTACCCATAACACGAGCTCTGCAGGGGCCTCCGCACACCTGAGACAGGACGTCTTAGACAGAACTGTCTGATATGAGTGGTGAAAACCGTTTCAAAATCGGTGCAGTACCGGTAGGTATTTTTTGAGTTTATCGCGAACAGACAAATAGACAGACGCGGCGGGGGACTTTGTTTTATAATATGTATTGATACAATATCGCACGCCATACAAATTCATCTTTTTTTTTTTGTCGACGGGGAAAATCATCTTTGACAAAACCCGCTCTTGGGTGGAGCGGGAGATAGTGTCAGACTCTTACTGACTAAAAACCCCGCGCCGTTCCTTCTAGCCTTCATACCGGGGCACGAGCTCCCTTTCGGACAACCCTGTCCCCAGTAGGCTTCGACCCAGCTGGGCCCCTCCTGCTTGAGGCGCGCGGGAACAGTGCGCGCCGTCGACGTCTTGGACTCTGTCCATTAGCGGACGATCGGACACGAGCCCGCGTCTACAGTGGCCGGAAATCGGGATCGGAATCCCGGCGACGGCGGTGAGGGCGCCGTTGCCTGATGCGGTCGGCCTCCTCCTGTGCAAGCATTACTGCTTCGCAGAAGAAGGCGACCGCCTGCCATTCCTCCTTGCTCCGGACCATGGCCTCGACCAGGGCCTGGCGCGAGAGGTCTCCGCCGCCGATCGCCCCCATGAGGGCACGGCGATGCTCCGCCCAGGCAGGGCACACCTCGACGGTGTGCTCCACCGTGTCCTCCGGGCGTTGCGCACAGTGGCGACACCCGGGCGTCTCTTCCGCTTGAATCCGATGCAGGAACCTCCCGAACTTGCCGTGTCCGGTGAGGACCTGCGTCATGCTGAAGGTAAGGACGCCGTGAGGTCTTTCCAGCCACGCCTCAAAGAGGGGACTTACCGATATTGTATGGTATAGGTAAGTACCTACACCCTGATATTGATGTCATTAGTGCAGTTTCGACGTTCCTGCAGTTTGAGAGCGGCGCATAAATCTAATTAAAGTGAATTTGGAACTTAAATAATAATTTAGTTGTCTAAGTCATGTAAGTCGGTAAATGTTGTTATTTGATTTGTTACTAAATATTAGCAGCGCAGTCCTGACCATCATTCACTAAGGAAAGCTGTTCTTCAGAATGATGATTACAATAAATGGATTCATGATTTTACACAATTTTGAATTCACTAATTTATTAAAGTAGCAGAACGTGGTGTTTTAAATTTACACTAACGAGGACTATTGGCAAAATTTTGAAATAGAGTGTTATTGTAATGAAGTATTGTAGGCAAAAACTATGTCACTTGAACTCCAACATTAAAATCCATATGGATAACATGTCATTACAGTATGTTGAACAAAACGCGTAAGTGTCACGAAATTCATGGCGCTTAAAATCTTTTGATCGCGAAAAATGTATCCTCTAAAGCTATTTACGCGCTGTAATGTGTAATAGTTTTGTTAGATGACATAATTCCAATTTAGCGCTGCAGGGATTTTTGTTTTAACTTTTCAGTATTTTGACAAATAGTTTCCATGAACGTGCTTGTCTATCGCTAGAATATAAGTCGATTATGATACCTACACGACTCCATGACGCTAAATCTTCAATGACATTGGTTGTTAGCTTCTCAGTTGTGTGTCGTGTCTATTCATGTTGACTATGAAACATCGACATCGTTCTCTCAAAAAACTAAAAAAAATATCTATATAGGTACGTACTCTCATAAAGGCGCGCAAGGAACAACACGCAGTCTAAACCTTGCCACCAGCAGGCCCCTCCTTATGGTGTTCGAAGAATCGAAAATCGTTCAGCGCCCTTTGACGCCCGGTTGCTCATCTAATGCGGGTGGAGTGAAACTTCGTTCTTGATTTTGACCATGGATTGAACCAAGGTTGGAAGCGAGAAATCACTTACGCTAAGTGCTGCAATTACGGCTCAGCGTTGCTGCACCCGCGCTCTGCAACTACAATTGCAGCTTAGCGCTGTGCACCTACAATTACGGCTCAGCGCTGTGCACCTAAAATTACGTCTCAGCGCTGTGCACCTACAATTACGGCTCGGCGCTGTGCACCCGCGCTGTGCACCTACAATTACGACTCGGCGCTCTGCGCCTACAATTACGGCTCAGCGCTGTGTACCCGCGCTGTGCACCCGCGCTGTGCACCTACAATTACGGCTCAGCGCTGTGCACCCGCGCTGTACACCTACTGGTAATTAAATCCACTCAATGTGGTGTATTTATTCTTGCTTACTTGCATCCGTAGTTCTCAAGCTTTTATTATTTGGCCGACGAAGTCTTCATGAATAAAAAAAACATGGGTAAAAGAAAATCTAACATATTGCTTAAAATCTAATAGTTTAACATGCTCTTATTTTTTAGGTTCTATTGAGTCACGGGTAAGCAAAGTGCATTATGCTAAATGTCCGCGCTATGATAAACATAGCGCAGACATTTTTGTATAAGGTGGAGCGCTACTTTGAGATCTATCACATTCACAACCTTTAAATATTTTGCTTGGGCGGCTACTGCAAATCAACTTTTCGAATTTCAGGGGCAAAAAAAGGTGTTAGCTTAGGGTTTAATACATTATTTATTTTACAGTTCGCCAGCAATTGCTCCTGACCTGGTTACCGACGCGGCCCAGCCGGGCGCGGCCGCTGGAACTGATGAAGCCCAGTCCGAGGCCGGCGCCGGGGCTGAAGCCGGCGCCGGGTCTGAAGCCGGCGCCGGGTCTGAAGCCGGCGCCAGGTCTGACGCTGGCACCGGGGCTGACGCCGGGTCTGACGCCGGCGCCGGGGCTGACGCTGGCGCCGGGTCTGACGCAGAGTCCTTCGACAGACCTGGCAACAAGCCCCAGGTCGCCCCTGACGGTCGCGTTTATCATGGATTCACGCCCATGGAGCTGTGGAACAGCGACGACGAGGGCTCCGAGCCGGAGATAGACGACGACGAGTTCGAGCGCTACTCGTTCGATATGGACCAGCCGGCCGCTGAGCGGCGCGACGAGCGGCGCGCCCGCGGCCCCATGCGCTACAGCCCTGCGCCTCTAGGCGAGTAGGACGATACCGCGCAGGTCGTACAGAGCGCTCCGCCTACCGTATCCGACTCGGAGCACCTCTTCAAATCATTTTAGGTTAGGTACCTATTTATAAAATTTGTAATCCTTAAATAAAATTAAACGGTATTTAATCAAGGACTAATCCTTCTTTGTTTTATTGAATCTTTGGAGGTCAGCGGAACAGAGAGTAAAGTCCCGCAAACCTCCTTTGAAATGGGAGGATCCTCCGACTAGACAGGTGTTATGGTCTGGTGGGCTACTGCCCGATAGTCAATTACGGGCTGTCGTGTACATTCAAATTGCTTCTCGGTGAGTCTGAACTCTCTGTGGTGATGCCCTAGTGAGTCGAGATGATACCCCAGTGAGTCGGGGTGATGATGTCCCAGTGAGTCGCGATGATGCTGCAGGCTCTAGTGAGTAGGAGTGGTGCTGCTGGCTCCAGTGAGTCGGAGCGGTGCTGTGCGACCAGAAGTTTCGTAGCTCTAGATGTGGCCGAAGATGCGGTGCACTAAGCCAAGGTCGCTGATGAGGCTGAGGGTAATGACTAGGAATGACTAGATAGGCATGCTGGTGGTCTGGATACCCTTTATAGCCGTGGGTGCTGGCTGTATGGCTCGCTGATCGAAAGCTTGAGGAAGTGATCCGATGATGACGTCACGAAGTAGTGGTTGCACGAAGGCTGCGCTGACGTTCATTATCGAGGGTCACCAGTTTGGAGGTAGGCGGAACAGAGAGTAAAGTCGTTGAAAAGAGAGGATCCTCTGACCAGACGGGTGTAATGGTCTGGTGGGCAACTGCCCGATAGTATCTCTAAACGTTGTTTGATATACTTAGGTGGAGATTTACATTATATTTATTTACACTGTAGCACTTGGCTCCATAACACCCTCGCCTCGCCTATGACGCTCGGGTGAATGTCGCCTCGGTTGCAATGACAAACTTTCTCCTCTTGTATGATATTGTTAAACAATAGGTATATTTCATTACTTTACGTTTTAATTATCAGGTATATTTATAGTTAATTTCATCATCATCATCATCTTCCTGCCCTTGTCCCGTCTTATTTGGGGTCGGCGCAACACGTCTTTTTCTTCCATTCTGTCCTGTCACTCGTCATGCTATCACTAACTCCCTTTTCTTTCATATCAATTTATTGGTAATTAATGGTAATGTCTATTATATATCATTTAATTCATGAATCCCCAAGCGACCACCGGTGGCCGCGCATCTATTGTCTTACTATTGTGTCTCTAATTGACGGTATCTGAAGGGTTAATGGTAATTTTTTTAAAGGGGTAATCATCCAATGACTTTTCCCGCTCTGGGTGGAGCGAGAGGGCGAGTCAGACTTTTACTGACTAAAACTACACCGGTGTCCTGTCGCCCTTTGCGTACTAGAACTACGGGTTTCCTTTTCAGAATTTCCCCGCGGGCCTAGCTAGCTCCGGACCGGACCATAGCCTGCACCAGGGCCCGGCGGCGGCGCGTCGGCCTGCCCTCAACAAACCCAACCATATTAGGGGTCCACAATATGTGGTAGGGTCCATAAATTATTTGAGATGTTTAAGGGATCGGCAAATATTTCGGCATTTTTATTCTGATGGAAACAAAAAATATTATTCTATTTTGGTCCATTAAATCCTGATTGTACATGCTTAAGATTTAATCTTAAGCGTATATCGTAATACGATTAAGATCATTCACTAATTCGTTCGAAAGAAAATAATTTCATTCATACTTCGACGTTATACATTTACTGACTGTCAAACCACCATATTATATTTGTTTTATACCAATATATAGTCCGTCTACTGAAAGCGTGACCTGAGAAAAGGAGGTTAAAACCCAAGTTTGATTATTGAAACAGAAGGAGAAAAAAGTTTTGATACCTACTTAAGTATTTTTTTTATTTATGACGATTGTACAGTAAGATTAAAGAACTTAAATTCTAATCAAAAAAGTTTGTGTAGATTCATTTATTGGTAGATGTATGGTAAAGGTTAATAATACACTAAATGTTAGTTATTATTCCAAATTTATTTTATCTGTTCTCTCAAATGCCGTATATAATATTCTTTATTTACAATTTTGCTTTCCGGCAAGAATACCAAGTGCACAACACCGCGATAGTCAAATAAAATAGTCAACATGATTTCAACTTCAGCACGTCTCGCCAACACTAATAATAAAGATTGTTGGGTTGGAATCAATTCGTTTTAGCATGGAAAAAATTCAGATCTTTAAGGGATTAGTCAAGTGGGAACATGTTTTATACTCAAGTGAATGTTTCAAATAATACGGATCGACTCGTGCGACACGGAAAGTTCAGCAGCTATCTCTCTCAAACTTGAACGAGGATTTTAGTCACCATTTTCTTCATTTTTACAATACAGATGAAGACTTTGATGTCCTACCAGACCGAGGCAAATCTTTCATCACATCTCGACTGCTCATAAACGTATTGTAGCACTCTTCAGGACATAGTGAAGATATTTATTTTCAGAACTTAGTTTACTTATAGAATTTTTTCTCCATATTATTTTCTCCAAATTTTTTCCGTTGTGTCCTTGCATATTTTTAAGATTATCTATAAACATAAGAAGAAGTATTCATACCGTAAAAATATCTAGTGGTCGGTCAACAATGATCAAGATTATAATGTCACACTAACTTAAAAATCCAAGATCGTATATAAATATTGTTGTTTTTCTTAGAAAACAACTTCTTTCTCTTCTTGTTTTTGTTTAAACTCACTGATGATAGCGTGTAGCAGCTTTCGCACATAACTTTATATTGTTTTACCCATTATAAAGCAATTATTTTTGATAAAAAAATATCTGTTTCAAAAAATTTACAATTGCAATCATAGACTAGACGTAATTTTGACGGCAAAATAATGTTGCCACTTTAATTTTTTTAAACTCCAGGTTACGCTTTCATTAGACAGACTCTAGCTCAATTTAATCTGAATTTACGGTATAGTCACGGAGGTATAGTGTACAGTGCGTGAGAAGTTCCTTTGGCGTAATGTTGGCTCCCCTGCCTATCTACACAAAAAAGAAGGGAAAAAAAGAAAAAGTTGCCTACTCTACCAAAATTGTTCCCCGAAATTCGATTTTAACGGTAGTTGCAACACTTTTTGGAGAATTATGAGGGGAATGGGATTTTATTAAAAAAAATCAGGTCTAAAAAGAAGTCGTTAATAGAGCGGTACGATATTGTGGTGTAGCTTTTTTGGTATATGAAAGAATCGCAGGACAATCGGAATGGAGCCCAGCGTCCTAAACTTTATACAAAAATAGTTAAACAAAAACAAAAAAGGCAATTGTTAAAAGTTAACCCTTCAGATACCGTCAATTAGAGACACAATAGTAAGACAATAGATGCGCGGCCACCGGGTGTCGCTTGGGGATTCATGAATTAATCTCCCTAATATTAAGTAATTTAAGTGAAACGCACTGTACAGTGCAGGGGGTAAATGAAGACGTTCCTTTGGCGTAATGTTGGCTCCCCTGGCTGCTACACAAAAAAGAAGGGAAAAAGGAAAGAGTTGCCTACTCTACCAAAATTGTTCCCCGAAATGCGCAACGAAATCGATTTTAACGGTAGTTGCAGAACTTTTTGGAGAATTATGAGAGGAATGGGACTTTATTTAAAAAAGCAGGTCTAAAAGGACGTTGTTATAGAGAGATACGATATTGTGGCATGGCGTTTTCGGTATTTGAAAGAATTGCAAGACAATCGGAATGGAGCCCAGCGCCCTATACTTTATTCAAAAATAGTAAAAAGAAAAAAAAGCAATTGTTAAAAGTAACGAAATATAATTAAAATGAAAAACATGTCACAAAAAAAAAAAACGAAAAAAAGTAAAAATAATTATGTCATAAATAATAATCAGAAAAAAGTCAAAATGAACGATGGAAATAATAATAATTATTATTTTATCGCCAATTATAATTATAAAATATGGAAAAATGTCATTGAGCTATTGAGCTGGGAGTGGCTATGGACTCCAGGTAACGATTCGCAGTGTTCAGGAGTTTAATTTCAGCACTTGCGAAGATGTCCATAGTCGCGTCACACAATAAAGTGTTGTTGATGTGGGTAAGGGCTAGATACACGGGACTGGTTTTGCAGGTTATAGTACAGGCTTGTGGTATAAAAATAGAGGGCGATGACGTGGGCGTAGCGTATGCCTGATGGGAAGTGGAATGTTAAAGGAGATGTATTTAAGTAACGAAGAATTGAAGTGGGAACCCCAAATTAGGCGAATGAAATATTTAACCACATCAAGATTTCTTCTTACTTCCAAGCTTTGGTAACACACCATACCTAGCACGAATGGTGTCGGGTACATATATGGGTAGTAACCATATAATTTTAGGTAGAGGTACCGAACAAAAGACTTTTGAACTCTTTCAATGGCCAGTGTATAGCATTTTTCATGCTGGTTCCAAATTACACAATTGGTTTCAAGTAAGCTACGGATGTATGAGTTGTATAATATAGAGATAGCTTGTCGATTGTTGAAAATTTTTGCCTGGCGCAATACAAAACCCAAATTCTTACGGGATCTGTTACAGGTCTGTATGATGTGCTGGTTAATCCATTGTCGTCGTTCGCAATCCCGCGCCTGCCGTGGCCGAGTCGCGGCAGCTGGGGCACGAGGATGTCTGTTCCCTCAGGTCACGCGTGCGGCTGTCACCTAGTTACCTGCTGTTGTTAGAGATCTCGCCGGGATTCCGACCACCACGCCGCGACTCGTCGGGGCAGCGGAGTGTCGCCCCAGCGCGGCGTTGCGTTGCCAAGGCTAAGGCTTGCTTTACAATTTGCTTACATTTAATCAAACTGCCCAGCATTATAAGTCACAGTACATAGCATATCCGTCCATGTAAAGTATTGGCATTCTTCTACATCCAATTAGACTCCAATACTCAGTTGTCACAGAATGCTCAATAAGCAAGTGAGGTACATCGCGCTCGCGGTGGCCGACTAGAGTCGCGGAGTGGCCGCGCCGAGCAACCTTGCACGACAACGGCAACGGCACAGGAAAATCCTTGATGTGCTTTTATTGGGGCTGTTCCGACACAGTCTCTCTTCTTGTCTGTCCTTTATTAGGGATGGGTGGTTTAAATTATAAACTGTTTTCTTAAAGAAATCATTTTATTTCCATTACAATTGGACATCTGTTATGTATCTTTGGAATCTATTACTTATCATAAAAGGGAATTAAGTCGGCGACAAACCAGTGGAGTACATAATAATCTGCACAAGCTGATGAACAAGACACGAGCGGCCCGCGCGGGCGCGGAGCTGCGCGGCTGCCGGCTCTCTGGACGCACACGTCTCACAGCGGCGATCCAAGCTTGCTGTTTGCATGGCCCGATTACTCAATTCATAACTCCGAGTATTTGCCAAACTCTACTGTAGCCTATACTCAACTAAGAAATTGGGACCTAGTAAAGACTAAAGGATAAATTAATACATAATTAAAGATATTCCTATATTACCTAGTAGTATTTTACATAGTACCAAGTAAAAAAGTACGTAAGCAACTGTCGTAAAGTAAGTTGGTTAAATTGCAAGTTAATAGTCGGTGGACTATTTTTGGTTTCGGATATCGTATGTTACGTTACGGCAGTATCTACGAGCTATTTCCTGACTTATTCTGATTTTGATATTTCCACTTCCTTCTTAAATTCTTCAAAAGATTCAAATGCGCTATAATAATGGACATGATTCAAAAACTCTGCGCCCGCGAACCGTCGCGGCGCCGCACAGTGTTTCCGAGGGCGGACAAAAACGAAATTTTTAAAGTCGAAGGTAGATGAAAAACCATTACCATATTTAAAAATAGAATATGTATCCGATAAGAATCCTAAAAATTGAGAGTAATTTTCTAATAAAAATTCCGAGATATCACTTGCCAAAGTACGCTGTCGACAACTACGATTTCAAGCAGTGAAAACTCAGCGTAATTCAAACAAATACTGTTTTGATATTTATTGTTATTAGCATAATCAACATTATAGATTCTCAAGTTCAAGGTATTGACTTTTTGATGCAATATTGATTTACTTGAAATATAAACATAATATATGTATATTGACAGTTTGAATTAACGATTAAAAATACGACTAAAATAAAAATTCACAAGTCTATTAGTAAGTGTTTTCCGCAACTTTCCATAATAATATATTAACCCAAATAATCTTTGAACTTTATATTATCATATTGAAATAACAAATCTTGCTACTACTTGCTACTCCAGTTGTTATTATTAATTGTTTCTTGTAGGACGCACGATTGAATTTTCTCGTCGCGATCTTGCGGATTTGTTATTTCAAGATCCTGTCAAGAATTAGAGTCGAAATGGTTTAAATTTGCAAAAGGTAATAGTTTTGAAGACTAACTACCCTCCGAACAAGCAAAATGCAACTCGAAGTAAGGTGACAGGAATTTTTAATAAAATTAAAGTGAAATACTTCGATGCCGGTCGGAGGAAAGATTTATTTTATAAAAAACATTTTATTTGGCTTGACCAAAAGGAGACATTTGAGACCTATAGAGTACTTCCCGGACCAGGTCGTCCAACGTCTTCTTTTGACGTAGTTTGTGACAGATCTAAGCGACGAAAAGTCGCTCATTTAGGAGAAACTGCCAGCGGCAGTGAATTATCATTTGCTGCAGCTATGTGCTATCGTAAAGACGGGCAAAACGACAAAGCAAACTTCATTAGAAAAGTTTCTACCGCCTCACCTATCATACTTAAGTCATGCGCATCTTCCGTTGATAGTGACAATTATTGTTTATCACCTGGTGGTGGTGTTTTGTTAGATGCACTATTATCAGTTTATCAATATAAAGTTATAAGACAGGCTGATAAAAATAGATTTCCATCATATAAACAAGTTTTGGAAGCCACGAAATTATCTTTTCCCAGTAAATATGCAATTTCAGTGTCTGAAAAACACGTTCAGTTTACTTTGCAGAGTTTGCTAGACCACACTTGCACCTCGCACTTTCATGCAAGTGCTGTTGTCAGTACCTGATATTACTAGTTTAAAATTACACATTACGAGTAAATGGGGATTAATAATACATCTGGATTCACAGAGTAAAAACAAAGGTTTGAAAATATTTCAACAACAGATGGCAGTATGCTCGTAACTTGTATGGTTCCTATAAGATTAGTTGATAGCACTTCAACTCAAACTAATGTATATTTTGTTATGTGATATTTCTATCACATAAAACTTGATAGTTTAGAATCTAACACAATTTAATTTTTTTTAATCCAGTTCAAATCGAGCAAAGCCGCAGGACACAGCTAGTACATGGTAATTTATGGTTATTCTGTTAAATATTTTTTATTTCTATACAATACTGATGATAGGTAGTAAATTCACATCATAAATAATTTTGTCCGTGTCTTACTATGGCGCGGAAACACTGTGCGCCGCCGGCCGGCATCGATGGCTTGTACTCAAATCGCAAGTATTGTGAAATGACGCGTAGTGAAGTTCGTGGAGGTCTTGTTCCTTTGCCACTACGGTCGGAATCCTGATGTGACAGACAGAGTCTCAAACTACTTGAAACTTGAAACTTCGAATTGAATCAAAAGTGAAAAAGTAAAGTCATTAGTGGTCAATTAAATTAAAATCTAGCACAATGGTGGACGTTATTAAAAACGATTGACATGCCTACTTTTAAAGTTGTGCTTATAAGTTAGTGATTCGATTTACGTAAGTTGATTTTATGTAAATTGTTTTGACATTAGTCGATTCCTATTTCTTAGGTCATTATGGCGGGGTTCCCTACTTGTTTTCGAAAGTTGATGATTCGATTTTTATTATATCGAACACGGTGTGTCGATAATTCAGTTGTACGATGTTTTATTCCGTCGATGCGTTATTGGTGCGATGTAACGTTTGTACGAAAAATCCTACAACGATTGCTCATTTGTTCGGTAATTTATATTTATTCGAAAGTATGTAGGTTTGAAAAGCCTACTGTTGTCCGTGACATGACTATAATTTTGCATGCATATTATGCATGCAAAATTTCAGCTCAATCGGTAACCGGAAATTGTGTCAAATTTAATTTACAAGATTTGATGACAGACAAACATCGGGACAGGTGAAACTAAATAAAAGCTTGTAATAAAGCAACATATTCTAGCTCTTTTGTTATGCATCAGTGTGTGTCGTATTTTGTATTCCATATTTTTAACAAACTCTGTACTAGGTACTATATTTTCTTACAAAAAGCCTTATTCATGGTTTTTTTTTGGTGGGTAAAAATCATCCATCGCATCATGACATCCCCCGCCCTTTGGACTAAAAAACCCACCCCGTTCCTTCGTTGCCTTTCATCCTGGGTCAAGCCTTCTTTTCAGAAGCAGACTCTTGGCCCCAGTAGGCTTCGACTCCTAGGGTTGCAGACAAATTCTTGAGGCGCGCGGGAACAGTACGCGCCGTCGACGACTTGGGCTCGGTCCGGACGGTTACCGGACGGACAGCGAGATACCCATTGCTCGCCGTCCACAAGCTCGCGCCTACGGTGGCCGGAAATCGAGATCGGAATCCGTGTGTGGTGGCTGGGGCGTTGTCTCATGCGGTGGCGGCCGCCTACCACAGGCCCGGCGCGAGAGATCGCCGCCGCCATTCGCGCTCACAAGGACAGTGCGATGCTCTGCCCAAGCGGGCCGCACCTCTACACCTTTTACATGGTGAGGTTTAGTTATTATTTTTACCTAAGCTAGTGCTAAAAAACACTAGCTTAGGTAAAAATTAAAACTAAAATATTATTTTATGTTTTCAGTTTCCCGAAAAAATAATTTAAAAAGCAATGCGTTGATGCCACTGGAAGGTCACCAAACTGGTTGCCTACAAAAAAAGTTTTAACCAGAAATGATTCAACCCCAAAAAAAACCGCAGGCTTATTCAAAAAGCCTGCGTTCTTTCCTGACTAAACCTTATTTTTGTAGAAGTGAGTTCATTTTATTTTTTAATAACTGCAAGATCATGTAAGTAATAATTCATAATGTAAGTTATTAAACTTTTTTAGGATTTCATAGAACCAGGACACGCACGGGAATGAATCATTAGAGTTATTAGTTTTATGAAAACCATTTTAATTTAATTTGTTTTTGGGATACAAAAAAAAACACGCTGTTTTTAGCATTCTATACCTACCTATGTAACGAAGTCCGACCAACTGATGCACACACGTGTGCACACATCACTAAAGTGCAGTGTCCAAATAGTGCCTATTTAGATAAAGACAAAGCAGTAGGTTCTGAGCCAATGACCTAATCCATGTCATAGCAGAACTGCTGGCGACGTCGCTTCTGCCGACAAGTCTAATCATTATGTTTGTACCCATACATTCACTAACTTGACATTGTTTTTTCTAAAGATATTCAATACTCAATACTCAATACTCAATACTTTATTGCATTCCATATGTGTTTATGATGGTATAAAAAAAAAAGAATCAATATGGACCCTGTCGGGCACAGCAAAGCTAGGAGAGAGGACGAAGGCTAACTTGTCATCATTATTAAAATATATATATATGTATCCTGTAACTTAATTACCTATCTATTTAAATTAAATTGTGTATGAATGTTATTGTATTATTATGTCTCTGTATAAGTATTGGTATATTTTATTTATTTATTTTCGTCATTATTAATACATTTTATTATCATTGAAATTAATTTATGTATGTGTATTATTATAATTAACTAAATTATGCTAGGTATTTTTATTTATTTTTATCATCATCATTTTTAAATTATGTATTTATTTAAATTATTCTTATATATATGTTATTACTATGTTTGTGTTTCAGATTGGTAAATTATGTCAGATATTTTAGTTTATTATTGGTCATGTTTATTTTTAAATTGTCAGATATTTTATTTATATTTTGTCATTATTAAATTATGTCATTATTCAAATGAATTTATATATGTATTTTATTGATGTCATTGTATAAGTAAATTAAATGTCGACTATTTTTATTTATTTTTATCGTCATCATTTTTAAATTATGTATTTATTTAAATTATTCTTATATATATGTTATTACTATGTCTATGTATCATATTGGTAAATTATGTCAGATATTTTATTTACATTTTGTCATTATTTAATTATGTCACTATTCAAATTAATTTATGTATGTATGTATATTATTGATGTCTTTATATAAGTAAATTAAATGTCGGAGATTTTCATTTATTTTTATCGTAATCGTCATTTAATTATGTATTTATTTATATTAATTGTCTTTATATATTATTACTTTGTCTGGGAGTCACTATTGGTAAATTAGGTCAGATTTTTATTTATATTTTTTCATTATTATTTTTAAATTATGTCATTATTTATTTAAATTAATATTGTGTAAATATTTTATATATATATTTTACTTTGTCTGTGTTTACGCTTTTTTTTTTTTTTTTTTTTTTTTTTTTTGTTACTTTTATTGACATTATATTAAATTAAGTATATAATCTATTCTCAAATATTAACCCTGTGCCCGAAGGGACTCAAGTCCGTCGGCATCACGTTAAAGAGTCGCCCTGTAGCCTCTTCCAGTAAATCGATCGGAGACTGGCTCGGCGCCCCACGACACTAAGCATGCACTATTTGCTAAGTTAGTGTCCCCGCACACGGCCCACAAAAAAGGCCGCCTCAAAAAGAAGCTTGAAGCGGCTTTTTATTGTGACCTGTCCCCCTTAAGGCACTATTTGGACAGAGCCTCACAGGCAACATTTGCTATAGAGCAGAGCAGATTCTAAATATAAATTATCCTTTGAGGAAAACTTCTGCTAATCATTATTTAAACTAAGAGTCCATTTAAATATTAAGCAAGTAGAATTTAAGGAAATCGCTCACCAGCACCTTTCCGACGCAAGCATTCGTTTCTTTCTCAGTCAAGCGGAACTCCGGTTGTCTTACTTGCGTGAGAGCGAGTAAACAATTTGTTTTGGCAAATCCTTGAAAGTTTACAATACACAGTTATGTGAGAATGCGCCGCTCGAGCTGCGTCCAGAGTGCGGCGCGGGCCTCGTGTGATACAAAACTCTTAACGATACATCGAGTACTAAGATAGCTTGCGGGGTCGTTACAAGTACCTACTATAGAGGAGTTACGTACATTTATTATAATAATAAAGACTAGCATACACTTGCGAGCGCGGCGCGAGCGCGGCCGCCGGCACCGCGCTCGCGCCGCGTCCTAAACGTTCATGTTAATGTTTTCATTCCGATACAATTTTTACCGATTGTAATATTATATTCATTTTACTAAAATACCTTACGATTTCGATTAATACAAATAATATTAAAGAAAATATTGAGCATAATTATTATTACATTACTTATAAGCCGTATCACAGTACGCTAACTTAAAATAGTTTATGTTTGAGAACTTTACTTGTTCGCATTATAATGTAACAAAATAAAAATATATAGGATTCAATATGCGCAAGAACGGTATATCGAATATAGTGATGGCCGAGTCATGACGCACAACTAAGTATACATTAACGTTATAATATAGGCCCAATACAAACCAATAGTAGACAGTCTTCAACGACGAGGGCGCGCGCCCTCTCTCCCTCCAGCGACAAGCGTCGTCATTGGTCCGAGTCGAGCGAGTCCTAACGTGGATACTAACTACATATTTATAAGTATTAGTTAAATGCTAAACGAAGGAATACAAAGGTGAGTGCGTGGTTACATCTAGGTCGAGTGCCCTCGCGTACGTGAGGAATGTCGGCGGCGCGGCGCGTCGTGTCTTACTAACAACATTTTGGCACTGATCAATAAACACAATATAAACTAGCGGAGCTCAGAGGGCCTCCCGCACTAACATGATACTCAATACTTGCCGCGTGCCGTCTACTAACACACTACGAACAGAGAGTACTCCTCGTGCTCCACTCACAGTCCGTCGTACGATTCACTCGTCGTGCTCTTTGGTTTGTGGACGTCGCCAGCCGGCACAGCGAGTTCTCTTACTTACCAACTACTGTTGCTACGAAGTGCTACGTGTTCGTTTTGAGATCGGTTACGTTATACTGACAGAGATGGCCAGTCGCGCCGGCCGTGCGGGCGCGCGCTGCGCTCGCAACATCCGTGTGTCCAGTAGTCTCTTGCAGCCACTCCACGTTTATCTGGAAAGTTTCACGATTGTCTTACTCAAAACTATCAATACCAGTAGGTACTTACTTACTTAGCTTTGTTAGTGTTCCTTTAAGAATAGAGGTAGTGGGAATATAGGAAAAGTATAATTCTTATTTTTTAAATAGTTAATTCATAATAAGAAATAGGACTTGAAAGCAATTGGACTAGTACGCGCCTACCAGCAGATGAGCCATTTTGGCGCAGCATCTGGTCGATGGCTGTCGGTCACTACGAGAGTGACTCGGAAGGTGGAGCGCAAGCGAGCAATACACACCTAAATCATAGAACCCGACCAATCAATTATATAAAACGAAACTTTGCTGGTTTGCATTATCATGCTGTTTAATTAATTCAGTAAAAACTTTTCTGTTTGAAAAGAGGTAAACTAATTTACCTCTTTTCTAATATTATTTATTTTGGTAAGAGGATTTTTTCGAATCGATGACAAGGAAAATTTTATCTGACATTCGGCGACTAATTTTCTTAAAGAAAACAGTTTTGGAAGACGACTTTGAAGAAAATTTGCAGGATTATTATGTACTGACTGTGTGATTGCCAGCTAACCTGTGCATTGTTTTATTGATAAGCTCCGTATTAATATACGGATAGGATACTCCTCTATAAAGAACCGGTATGTATTTAAACATTTTAAATTATGTCTGCTTAGAAGGTTCTGTTTCGTGTATTATGGTGTAATTTTCTTTTTTTTCTCACCATAGATTCGCTCAGAATCGGTTCTGGGCATATTCTGGGAAATTATATAAATAGCAGTGGACTTGTCTCCAACAAAATTTAACAAATGCGTGCGCCAACTAGCGCATGGCAATCGATGAAGCGTTCTTTCTGACATCGCTATACTAGAGAATACCCTGGATGCGGACGTCGTGATAATCCTCCACCTGAAGTTATCCTGATAAATTCTTTTATAGCAATAGTGTAGTACTATTTGAGTAGTTTTTTTTACACTATTTTTTTATAATCACTGCTATTCGTATCGAAAGGTCGCGGAATGAACCGTTTCGTTGATATTTATATTTAAATACGGTCGTAATTAGATCGCACCTGGGGCCGAAATAGAGATTGCAATCCCTTCTCACCTATAGGCATTATTTCCAAAATTCTCAATTTTTATTATTCAAATCCATTTCGCAACTTTACTTAAACCCTTATTTTTTTATATATAAAGTCGTCGATTCCTTTTACTTTTATATTTTTTATATTTGTATTTTTTTTTTCAAAATGATAAATTAAACGTATTATATGTAGTGATTTTTTTTTAACGCTAGAGGTTACGCTAAGTGGCCACTTCATGCTGAATGTGAAATTCAAAAAATCATTTATAAGATCGATACAATGTGGCCGCTCTCAGTGCAATCTCTTCGATCTCACTCTAACACTTAACAAAAGAAAGAGATAAACACTAATGTGTTGTTGTCTTTTTCTGTCTCAAAGGCTTTTATGAGGATTTATCTTCATCTCTACTTTTCCTATAGAAACATCAAATTTTGAGCTTGAGTGGGTAAAATATGATACTGTGTGCAAATGAGCATTTTTATATTAAAATAGAGCTGGCTTTAGAAAAGGCATCAATTTTTAAGGCGTAATAGTATATTGTTACACTAGGGGTGAAAGTTACTTATTTCGTCCCGAGAAGGAGTTGGTGGCCGAGCGTAGCGAGGTCGCTAATTCGAGGGACTAAATAATAGTAGATTATGCACCGAGGGGCTAAAGTTGTGTCTTATGTCACGGGCGTCATATTGTAACTCGAGCGCAATGAAGGATTCGGGATTTAACTCACGAGCAAAGCGAGGGAGTTAATACAAGAATCCTGAATGCAGCGAGGGATTCAAGCTAGCCCACGGCAAAGACACCTTTTGCCCAGAGGAGGATACTCTACTTTTAACACCTACTGTGCGAAAATAATAGTCACATTATTGAACAGCGGGTCATAATGAAATCCAGTACAACATTATTGACCGGCTGTGCCCCCGGCCCATATATATAATATATTTCTATGCCCCGGCCACTAATGACTCACTTTAGGTTAAGGTTGCTTGACATATAATTTGACATTTTCGAGCAGGTGGTGTAAAAAATAGTTTTACGAGCTTCAAATTAGTTCAAATTAGCTTTGAGCGGTTATCGTGTTGTACGTGATTGTTTTTTTTTTTGTTTTCTGTCAGTTAACAGTTTATGAACTCGGAAACAATACTTGTAGTTGTGGTGTATGTTTGGAATCGATATTGGCCAGGTAGAGTTTGAGTTTTAGAGATAAATAATAGGTCTTTACACACATCTGGGGCATTTCACGCAAAGTGGACAGCGAAAAAAAAAATAAGGTTCTGAAATTCGTTCATATTTTACATTTTTGTATTTCTAAGGGATATGAACGTGTTCATATAATATTTTTTTATTTGAGGTTTAGTTGTTAAGATATGGGATTCTAAAGAATTGACCTAATTGACGGAAGCGTTTATTGGAAATTTTATTTTCACATTGAAGATAATTATTATGAAATAATATCTACGGCTGAATTAGCAGCAGCTTTCGACGTTAGCGTCAAAACAATATTGGTCCATTTGCGTCAAATTGGCAAGGTAAAAAAGCTTGACAAATGGGTGCCCCACGAACTCAATGATCGCCAGCGCGAAGTACGCGTCCAGACGTATTTATTTTTATATTAATATTATTATTTATATTATACTAGCTTTGCCCGCGCGGCTTCGCTCCCGCTCTACCCTACTATACCCAACTCTACCCTACTCTACCCTACTATACCCAACTCTACCCAACTCTACCCTACTCTACCCTACTCTACCCTACTCTACCCTATACCCTACTCTACCCTTCTCTACCCTACTACTCTACCCTACTACTCTACCGTACTCTACCCTACTCTACCCTACAGTACCCTAATTTTTTTTTCCATAAGAACCTTCTCCTCACAATAACAATCACAACAAAAAAAAAATCAGCCAAATCGGTCAAGCCGTTTTCATGCCAAGTCGTGACAACGGAAAACGGGGGTCATTTTTGTATATATAGATATTGTAGATGAGTAAAAAATTCGTTATTTAAAGTAATTTATTATTGTCTATCTATGGTCGCCATTTTAACCCTAGGATGGTAACATAATTTAAAAGAACACGCATAGTAACAGGGGTGCCACGTCACCCCATGATAAAAACATGAACAAAAAACTTTTATTTAGTGAAAAACTTTTTTTTAATTCTTAAAATAAACTTAGAGAATACTCTTCTTGCGATCAATAAGTAATTAAATGAAATTAGATTTTATAAAATTACGTTTTTGACAATTTAAACACAATAGAGACAAGTTTCCATACGCTGTTCAGGGCACGCGAGTCTTTTGCATTTTGAACATAAATCTTAATTATTTGTTATTTTTTGGAGAACACAATGCACATCAAGTTTGCTTTTACAGTTTGGCAGGGGATTCACTTGCTAGAACGTCTTCAGGGGTATTTAGAATGGCCCTTATATTTCTGAGATATTATCCTCATTTTCATTAACTATTTTCATTTAGTTTTCATTTTATCGATGATATGCTAAGAATTGCGGGAATCCGATAGATGCGAGGCGCACAAAACTGGACGTTGTGGTGAGACTAAGAGAGGTATATGTCCAACATTGGACGTCTTTCAGCAGAAGTTATATGATGATGATGATTTTTATTTTCAAAAGCCTCTAATGGCTTTTATTTCACTCTTATCATCCTCAGAAATATTATTTAAGTACTGCTCAAGCTTTTCACCATGACAAAACGGCATAAGAAATCGAAAATAACAAAAAATAAAAATATAATAATACGTAGGTATTAGTATACGCCACACCCCACATAATATATACATATGCAGAAGGAAAGTGACGTGTTGTAGCAGCCACCATAAAGAATATATAAGATGATAGAACGGAACAGCAAATGATTTTAATAAATCGACGCGTTGTTCGCATGGGGTGTTATTACCATTCTAAGGTTAAGATGCGTGACGCGATGGCGTGCATTAAAAAAAACACGATTTTAATTTTTTACTGTCATATTATAAAACAAGTTCTCAAGTATTAGTTTTATTGTTTGAAGTTCGTAAGTTAATTTTTGTTTACAAGTATTTTAAAAAACGTTGTGTGATACCTGTGAGTATCTAATGATGATAATCGTTCTCGACTTTTATAAAATCTTTGTTTTTGGCTCGAGTTTAAATACAGCTTTAGTGGTACTCATCTATATTACACAGTTTTATATTATTCTATATTTTACTGTTTTTTTTTTGTGTGTATAAAAAAATGTGCGGTGGTAGTGTATTACCTGTGCACTATGTCGGCGAGGTCTTTGAGTGCGCGTTCAACGCCGTCGGCGAGGTGGTGCGTGGGCGGCGCGGGCGAGGCGAGCGCGCGGGCCTCCGCCTCGAGGCGCGCGGCGGCGGCGCGCAGCGACACGCGCAGCGCCGCCGAGCAGCGGCGCGCATCCGCCGCCGCGCCGCACGCCGCGCCCAAGCGCGCCAGCCGCTCCGACGTCTGCAGCCGCCACAGCGACCCGCGCCCGCCGCTAGCTCCACAGCCGCGTCGCACCTGCGCGCATTCACCATACTCTCTCACTC
Source organism: Mythimna lalbum (assembly GCA_949319445.1). NCBI lineage: Eukaryota > Metazoa > Arthropoda > Insecta > Lepidoptera > Noctuidae > Mythimna > Mythimna lalbum. The sequence goes on along the minus strand of OX439344.1, from coordinate 479,898 downwards.
TATTCTCTATTACTACATTTTTTGAGTCCTACCAAAAAACCTGCAAATGCCAATCGAAAAGCATCCTTAAACTTCATTTGCGGAAGAAACGCCCGGCTGTCACCACTGTGCGGACCGCCCGGAGGACACGGTTGGAGCACACAGTTGAGTGCCCTGCTTGGGCGGAGCATCGCCGTGCCCTCGTGGGGGCGATCGGCTGCAGATCACTCGCGCCGGGCCTTGATCCGGAGCGAGGAGTGGCAGGCGGTCGCCTCCTTCTGCGAAACAGTGATGCTAGCAAAGGAGGAAGCCGACCGCATCAGGCAAAGGCCCTCGCCGCCAACGTTGGGATTCCGATCCCGATTTCCAGCCACCGTAGACGGGGGCTCGCGGACGGCGAGCCATGGGTAGCTCGCTGTCCGATCGTCCGGTAATGGACCAAGTCCACGACGTCGACGGCGCGCAGTATTCCCGCGCGCCTCAAGAAGTTGTCACCAGCAGGAGGGGCCCAGCTAGGTCGAAGGCTACTGGGGACAGGGTTGTCCGAAAAGGAGCTCATGCCCCAGTATGAAGGCTAGAAGGAACGGGATGGAGTGTTTAGTCAGTAAGAGTCTGACACTATCTCCCGCTCCGCCCAAGAGCGGGTTTTGTCATAAGATGATTTTCCCCATCGAGAAAAAAAAATCCTTGAACTTCAATTCAGTAACAACAAATATTAGCCATAAGATACACTTGTCTTTCCACAGCCTCAAATCCCTTTGAAGGTTTAAAACCTAAATATATTTAGCTCAAACTTTAATTCAGCCGATCATCAATTATACGGATGTCTGCTACCCGGATGCCACTGAAGAGCTATTAAATAAGCTTGAACGCTTGCAAAACCTATGCATTCATTTTGTTTTTGACTAAGAAAATACGACTGTCTCTCAATTCCGCAAGTTTTTCTATTGGCCCCCTATCCGTCTTCGTAGGAACACTCGGGTATTGTCTCTTGTTCAACATCCTTGTCAACCCTTCATACCCTGGCCACTTACGTGATCGTTTTTCGTTCAATCATCCTGCCGATGCCCCATGCAGATTCCATCCTATAACAGCCGTTTCTATTTCAACGTGCACTAGCTTCTGACGTTTTATAAGTGCCCATGTAGGCCTATGTGAAATAAAATATTTTGACTTTGACTTTGATTAACTCCTTCTCTTTTCATGTGGTACAACTGTGGAACTCAGTTCCAGCTAAGATCCGTGACCCTAAAAATATATCTGTTTTCTCCTCTCCTCTCTACCATCTCGTAAAGTTAAAAAAAATATTTTTATAATTTATGTGTTTAACTGTTATTGATACTATAAACTTCTTATAAAGTTAGACTTGCGGAAATGTTCGGAAGAGTTACCGTGGTCCTGGGACGCAAAGGGCAACTGAAAGAACGGTAGCTATTAGTCAGTAAAAGTCTGTCACTCCTATTCACTTTACCTAGAGCGGGAGGAGTCATTTGACCCACGTAAATGTTAAAAAAGTCATAAAGACGTTTTGATGTGTGACAATTTAAATTGTTGGTAATGTAAACAAGACGTAAAAGGAGAGCTAATAAAATAGTAGTACCTCATTGGTGCACCAGTCGAGCGTGGTGCGCAGCGCCGCCAGCAGGTCGGCGTCGTCGGCGTCGTCGGCGCCGGGCTGCAGCGGCGTGGCGTAGATGCCTTGCTTGCCGCCCGCTGGCTTGCCCTTGACAGCTGGCTTGCTGGGCACGGCGGGCTTGTCGTCGCGGCGGCGCGCGCGCGCCCCCTCGGGCGAGTCGTCGTCGGCACGCGCGCGCGCCGCCGGGCTGAGCCGCTCGTCCGACTCCTTGCTCTCCCACAGCTTCTTGAGGCTACTGATGCTGCCGGTGCTGCGGCGCTTGTCGTCGTCGTCGTCGTGCGCGCTGTCGGCGCGCCGCCGCTCGGGTGAGCGCGGCTCTTCGGGCGAGCGCTCCGTCTTCTTGCCGGTGCCGTTGGTGGCGGGCGCGCTGCTCTCCACTTTCCGCAGCCGAGACTTAAAGTCTATGATGGCGCGCCCGGCCTCCTCCGGGTCTTTGGGCGCAGTTAGTATCTTTTTATTTGTTTCAACTTTTTTAAGTTGCGATTTAAAATCGGTACTGTTTTTGAGCTCAACATTCTTTTGGTCGACGTTGTTGGCATAGGTGGTCTTGCGTAGACTGGCCTTGAGGTCGATGGGCGAGACGCTCTCCTTGGCGTCATCGGGTGCTCGCGTTGCTTCAGGCTTGCGGCGCAGCGCGTCCATGTTGAGGCTCTCGGACAGCTCGGAGACCAGCCGCGTGACGGGGTCGCCGAAAGCCGCGTGCACGTCCAGCGGCTCGTCAGGCGGCGGCGACTCTTTGAGGCGGTGCTTCTTCTTGTCGGCGCGCTCTTTGATCTCCGCCACTAACTTGAGCTCTAGCATTTCCTTCATGTTCTTCTTGGTGGGCTTATCGTCGTCGGGCGGCGGTGGCAGTTCAAGGCGTTCGGCGGTGTCGGCAGTGTCGGTGGCGGCATCGCGCGCACAGTCAGGCGGCGGCGGTGGGGGCTGCACGTCCTCGGGCGGCGGCGGCAGGTCGGGCGGCGGCGGCGGGAACTCCAGCTCAGCCAGACGCGGCCGCGGCTTGGCGGGGCTGTCGGCGAACGAGCGCAGTGGCGCGGCGCGCGCGGCGCGCGGGGAGGCGGGCGCCGGCGCGGTCACGCCGCCCGACGAGTTGGAGCGAATCATGTGCGGCATGGCGCGCGCCGTGCGCGGTGATAGCGAGCGCGCCTCGTCACGCGGCTCGCGCGCGCCGCTCACGGACTGGCGCATGGACTCGAGGTAGGCGCCAATGCGCGCGCCCTTGGGCAGCGTGCCGTAGCGGTTGATGGCGCGTTTCACGTTCTGCACCTCGAGCGCCGCCACCTGCACGGCGGGCGGGGGCGCGGCGCGCGCCTTTCCCTCGTGGTGGTGGTGGCGCCGCTTGCTGCGGTGGCGCGGCTCGCCGCCGGACTCGTCGGTGTCGGGCGTGCCCTCCGCCAGCGAGCCCTCGGAGGAGGCCTCGCGCCGCCCCCCGGCCCCACCCGCGCCTGCACACACACAAGGGTTAGCTCCTCCACTCATCGGCCGCTGTCTGCTCTATTGCTACCGTTTCACTTGGCGCAGCGTATTAGTGCTTCAACTGTATTTACGTTATTCGGCAAATACTTTTTTAAATATTTTATTTTTCCCTCAAATAATCAATTTGGAATTTTTTATTCTTAGTACCTAAGTGGTTTATATTACGTGTGCATGTTAGATTCACATCTAGTAGGTGGCAATCAGATATCTTATGTACTTAGTAATATATTTTTTAAGATGCGTGATTGTACATCAGTTTTGTTGATAAGGACACCAAGTACCGTCTACATAACTGGTTCGACGCCCAGAGAAACGGCCGCATGAGGTCAGACGACGGCTGTGTCTCACACACGACACATTCATAACCGCTTACCGTATGTAAACATACGAAACTTTCAAATGAGATGCCATAACAATCATATGTTTAAGATTTTTATTATGCCTAAAAAGAAACGGTGAAATAAAACACTACCAGAAACCAAGTATGGTATAGTAATATGTAAAACTAAATACCTACTTTAAAATGTAATAAAAAATTAACTAGTCTCCGAAGTATAAATTGTTCGCCTTCGTCGAGTAAACGGCGTGCGGCAGTCGAGACAGAGCGCAGCGCTGTGTTGCCGCCGGACGCTGACCGGTCAACTCATGGACTGTTCTCGGGGCTACTTGGACAATACATTATAGAGGGTATATATACCTATTGACGATGATGGCTTCAAGTTTCATAGCTGACTACCCCTAATTAGTGTACATACATGCTCACTACTTACGTACTTCGTGAGTGGTGTGTGGTGGTACGCGAGCGCGCTCTCGAGAGGACGCCAGCACCACGCTAGCGTGCACACAATGCTGCTAGTTTACGCTCTACGATACGCGAGCACCATTTAACGTTGTTATAACGTTTTTCCAGTGATTACTGACTTGCCAGTGGATTACTAGTGAATGTAATTAAATAATAAGTTTTTGATATTTATTTTAATCTTTCTGTGAGTTATGTATTTTTAAAGGAATCTGTGGTACTTGCAACGTACGACGCAAGCTCACTGGCCAGCTGCACGTCTCGTAGACTGTGCGGCGCGGTTAGATTGTTGAGCAGTGCAACTAACTTATAGGCAACAGGTGGTTATGGCTGTGACTTCGGCTCGATAGCTTGCCAAACTAACTCGTCGCATACTACACGACGCTCGGGCACTTGCTTGGCGACAGTGCAGTAACTCAACAACATTGTAGCGCAGTAAGCTCTTTGCGCAGAACCTCTACCCAAAGATTGGGCACAGTGGTAGGTCGTTGACAGGAAGAAGTTGCCGATGACACTGTACTCCACGAGCTAGACCACATTGCAGAGAGAAGCCGTGCCTACTGCAAGCAGTTGTACAGAGATTCCCATTCAACACCCGAAGCCGTCCCGGACTGGGAGAACCTACAACTGGAACCCACAATTCTACGTTCCGAAATATCTGATGCTCTGCAGCACCTCAAAAAGAAGAAGGCGCCAGGAAGCGACCAAATAACAGCTGAGGTGCTTATGGGTATGGTTGACTTGGGTGTAGAGACACTCCACAAGGTTTGCTCACACATCTGGGGCATTTCACGCAAAGTGGACAGCGAAAAAAAAAATAAGGTTCTGAAATTCGTTCATATTTTACATTTTTGTATTTCTAAGGGATATGAACGTGTTCATATAATATTTTTTTATTTGAGGTTTAGTTGTTAAGATATGGGATTCTAAAGAAATGACCTAATTGACGGAAGCGTTTATTGGAAATTTTATTTTCACATTGAAGATAATTATTATGAAATATTAGGTCTTTACCCATGAAATTGCCGTTCTGCAGTACTGGCCATTTCAAATCAAAATAATTTTTGTTTGGCTAAGAATTCTAATTGCAAATTAATTTTATTTTAAAACATGGATTTTTTTATCCAAAAGTAGTCATTTGTGATTAGTGTTACATTTTCATCGCATTTCAATCTTTTTCGTCATCTTGGATACGTTAAAAAATCGAGTAATTATGGAATATGAGTACCGTCGTGGCAGCAACGCGGCACAAGCGGCACGCAACATCAACGACGTTTACGGAGCTAACAATACAAACCAACGCACCACCTGTTATTGGTTTGCTCGCTTCCGTTCTGGAAATTTCGACCTGAAAAATGAACCTCGCGGTCGTCCGAAGACTTTGATCGACAATGACGAATTAAAGGCGATTGTGGAAGCTGATGACACACAATCTACGGCTGAATTAGCAGCAGCTTTCGACGTTAGCGTCAAAACAATATTGGTCCATTTGCATCAAATTGGCAAGGTAAAAAAGCTTGAAAAATGGGTGCCCCACGAACTCAATGATCGCCAGCGCGAAGTACGCGTCGAGACGTGCCTTGCACTGCTCAAAAGAAATTTGGAACCGCATTGTTACCTGCGATGAAAAATGGATTCTGTTTGATAACCGCAAGCGCTCAGCAAGTTGGTTGGATCCTGGTTCAGAACCTAAACAATGCCCTAAACGAAAACTTACCCCTAGAAAAGTGATGGTCACTGTTTGGTGGTCTAGCGTCGGTGTGATCCATCACAGCTTCTTACCAAACGGGGTGAGCATTACTGCAGATGTGTACTGTTAAGAACTGAACACAATGATGGAGAAGCTGGCACATCTCCAACCAGCATTGGTCAATCGCTCGTCTCCGCTGCTCCTGCACGACAACGCGCGACCTCATACAGCAGACGGTCTCCAAGTTGCAAGAACTGGGGTTGGAAGCTCTCCGTCATCCGCCCTGCTCACCAGACCTTGCGCCTACAGACTACTACTTTTTCCAGAATTTGGATAACTTCTTGGCGGGAAAAAATTCAATACCCGAAAGGCAGTACAAAATGCCTTTGAAGAATTTGTTGCCTCCCGTCCAGTTGATTTATTTAAGAAGGGCATCAATAAACTGTCACTGCGTTGGGAAAGATGCATTGATGGCATGGGTAATTACTTCGATTAATACAAATAAAAAATACATGAAAAAAATTCGTTTAAATTTTTTCATACAAAACGGCAATTTCATAGGTAATAGTTAATATATATTTTTTATAGGAAATTAACCGTTCTTTTTGATTTTTTGATCAGATTCCAAATTTGATATTTTGTTTCATTTTTAAACCGAAAGTAAGCACTTCAAAACAGTTTTTGAACAACTTCGACCACTTTAATTTTAATTTTTTAACGGCAAAATAAAGCTTCACATTTATAAAATTTACCATAAAAATTGCAGAATGGGATCTAAATTACTTTAAGAAATACATCAATTAGAGTACGTACATGTCGCTCTGAGCGACATACCAGCCACTTCTTAAAGCCTATCGGTAATTCGAAAACACATTAAAACGTTTAGAAAACGTTGGTTATTATAGTCCCGTACCCAAAGGGTAAAACAGGGCCCTATTACTAAGACTCCGCTGGCCGTCTTTTTGTATGTCTGTATGTACGTCTGTCACCAGGCTGTATCTCATGAACCGTGATAGCCAAACAGTTGAACTTATTTTATATTGTGGGTGAGGGTCCTTCTCCACTGGCTTATCGTACACATCGAAAATGGTTTAAAAGCTTGTTACTTCATTTAATGCAATCCAACGCGATGTTTGAGGAAAAGGCAACGCAAAAAAAGAGAGATAACGCCTGGAAACTCTGTTAGTATTCGGTAATTCCGAGATTTACTCGAAAATTTCACAAAACTTGCTCCAGGAAATAGCTGGTTTTTTTTAACCCATCAAAGTTTTTGAAAAAAGTTGTCGTCATTTAGAATCTTAATTAAATTTGCAGGGCTTCTATAGTTTAAATTGTTTTGACTTTTTTAATTTTTAGGCAAATTATGAAGTGTCAAAGTTCATACAACAAAATAGGACATTTTCAGAGGTTTTTACTGGATTAGTTTTACACAAATTTAGAAATTGGTTTCTTTGGAAACCTAGATAATATCCACAAGATACTGTGTTTCCAAAATATCTAATGAAAAGTGTGTAATAACGTCATAATCAGTTATGAGCGGTTGTATGAAAATCAGTGAAAATTTGAGTCGTGATGCACCACCTTAAGACTAGGTTGTTAGATGGAGCTAAGGCTGCTGAGAGGCTACAGTCAACCCCTTTGCTATACGTTTAGGTAGCTGAATGTACAACTCACAACCTTGTGTGTAATGTGCTGCGTTTTTAAATCGAAAAATCGATCTTAAATTCGTAGTAAGTTTGTTTAGGTCTTTATAATTTTAAAAATAAATAAGTAAATAACGAAGAGACAAGATTAGGTATCTATTATAGAAACACCGACTTCCGAAATTAAAGTTATTTTGTACTTTATGAAGTCGGTTTAATTTTTTTTGTAAAAAGTTTTTTTTGTAGACAATTTTACGATCTACAAACTTTGTTTGAACCATTTTTCGGTAGCTCTCATTGATTCAGAGATATACGCAAAAAACGCAAATTTGTGACCTTTGACCTCGAATAAAAAACAACGCTCAAGCGGTATCGATGGGGACTTTTGACATGTCATTTAAAAAACATAGCTTTATAAAAATATGATATTTACTTACTCACGCGGCTATGTCTTTTGCTATCAAAGTCTAAAATATACCAATAATAGGCTATTACAGTAATACAAAAATATTTAAAACTGTAATCGATTAATAAATACAAAGAAGTGAAATCGAAATCTCGTAAGAATCGGATATTATAGTAATCGATTTCTTTGACCCCATCCCTTTTTTCAATCTGTCAGAAGTGTCCAGCGGTATTCCTTAGTTTTGACGTGCTTTAGTCTATCCTCTATAATATAAAAATGAATCGCAATATGTGTCGGTAAGCGCATAACTCAACAACGCCTGGACCGATTTCGCTAATTCTTTTTTGTTGTCATTGTTATTGTGAGGAAAAGTAAAATAAATAAAATAAATAAATAAAAGGTTCTTATGGAAAAAAAATAACATTAGGGTAAACTAGGATAAAGTAGAGTAGTGTAGAGTAGGGTAAAGTACGGTAGAGTTGGGTATAGTAGGGAAGAGCGGGAGCGAGGCCGGGCGGGCAAAAGCTAGTAATATTATAAATGCGAAATATGTCTGTCTGTTACATTTCACGAGTTAACATTTGCACGAATTTAGATAAAACTTGGCATATGGGTAGACTATAGTTTGGAAGAAGATATAGGAACTAGACTTTTTATCCTGACAGTACCTACGTTTTCTTGGGGGAATATACAACAATCATGCGAGCGAAACTGCTGATAAGAGTTAGTACATTATAAAATGTCATTTTTATAGTAAGGCATTGAATTCCATTTTTCAACGTATTTGCATAGTCGTCTTTGCAATAACTGCACCACCGTTAATAAAAACTTAGTAAACTGAAACCTGAAGTTGTAAAGTCGCCGTCAAACGGAGCACGTCGTGTTAGGACGTGACGGCGACAGTCGGCACGAGGGCTGTTGCGAGGGCGGCTACACATGTCATATTATATGCGTACTTGGCTCACTTGAACACTAGGACATTGTTTTATTAAAGTTGAGTGCGTTACCATTTGCGGCGCCACTCGACTCGACGACGGCTCTAAGCTACATCGTAGAGTAAGTAATCGAGTCTCGAGATGCGCCAAGTTTGGTGAGAACATCACTATCATGCATAAATAAAGTAGGAAGTAAGCAGAGAGTAGGGTCTTGACTGTCGTCCGGAGAGAGCGGCGAACAGTGTCCACTGATGGTGTTCCGTTCGAGCGGAGACGGCAGAGGCGCGAGCGCAGCAGCGCGGGCGACGCGCGCTCGCGCCTCTGCCAGCGCCTAGTTACAAGCGGATAATAATATTTTATATACAGGTACACATTCACATTATTATGTTAATCTATTATAGTAATTCAGGAGTTTAACGAAACAACAAGTACATAGGAAAGTATGGTGGATACACTGCCAATTTGAAACGCATCGTATACTTACAACGGGTGAGAACCTATCGCTATACACCTGAGCGAGCGGACAACAAACAGAAAACGCTAGTTTAAAGTGATGCATATAATTACATATAATAATATAGCAGTAAGTAGTGGGTGTGTGTGGGGCGAGTGTGGGGCGTGTGCCAACTGACCGTTGAGCGGCTGCAGCGCGTCGTCGGCGTGCTCGTCGGCCGCGTACTGCGACTCGCGGAACGAGCTGCACGACGACAGCAGGCTGGAACAACACACAAGCGAACTCATTCCTTTTTCAATATCTGTTCGAACCAGTTTCTCTATCAACTAACTTACAAAGTTTCTCGCACTCGAATATTTCACAAAACCAGTTCGTGTTTACGTCTTCTTTTTTTAACTTTTAAGTAAAAGGTTTTGGAAAAAAAATGTCATTCGGATTCTCGATTGAATTTGCAAGGTTTCTAAGCTAAATATTTCAATTAGGATAAGGAGTAAACCCGGTTGCACTATCAATTCTCTTCTCCTTCGTACTCCCCGCCACACTTCCAGTCGCGATGATGGCTTCTTTACAGTAACTGCAGAGCGTCTCCGGAACTCTCTTCCACATTCCCTTCGCGACACCCTTTCTCTGGATGTCTTTAAGAGGAAAATTAAAAAGCACTTCCTTTCTAAATTGACATAATATTAGTATATATATATATATATAAATACATATATACATACATAAAGATATAATATTATATATATTATATCTTTATGTATGTATATATATATATATATATGTATTTTAGACGTATTTATGTAGGTTTATGTTGTACAGTGGATCCTACCCTCGAATGTGATCTCTCTCTGTCACTCAAAGGTTTGCTGGGAGAAAACTCATTGTTGAGTTAAGCTCGCCTTTGTACATGAACTATCTAAATATGAATGTATTACGGTTAAGTTGATGTGTGTACAATAAAGAATAAAGATAGTTACTGTTTTCGTCCTGAGAAAATATTCCTGGATAATTTGCAAATTTTACGTCGACGCAACGGCCACTGAGAAAAGTTAGTTCAAAAATAATCCTAGAATACGTGGGACACTCAGAAAGTTTTGAGTTTTGAATTGGTTGTTTGTGTGGTGTGTGTGGTACCCACTGTATAATTTTCTCACACACAGCACAAGAACACAGTTTTTATTGAAGGCGCAAAAGCTAGGGACAAGCGAGTAATATAGCAACGAGTTTACCGTAATACGGGATCGAGGAAGTCCTTAGAATTATAGTGACCACTTAGCGCGGGTAGATTGTTTACAATTGTTAATTGGCGCGAGCGCACGTAGATCTCGCGGGCAGCGTAGATCGTGACTGGTGAGAAACGAAATGTAACTTTTACGCTTCTACAGCGCATTGTCGAAGTCGCCGGCGCGTCATCGACAATGCGCTTGTCCAATGCGTCCCAGGCTGGGACGCATTGGTAACGCATATCACGCGGGTGAAGCCGCTGGGACTCCCAGCGGCTTCACCCGCGTGATAGCAGGAATGTATCCCAAGGGAACATACTACCGGGATAAAAAGTATCCTAAGTATGTCCAATTCCAGGACATGGTCCATCCGTGTACCAAGTTTCATCATAATCGGTTTTGCCATTTAGGGTTTTTTTTTTGTCGACGGGTAAAATCATCTTTGACGAAACCCGCTCTTGGGTGGAGCGGGAGACAGTGTCAGACTCTTAATAATAATAATAAGCCTTTTTATTTCTCGCTTTTACAAAGTTTTTTGTTTTAAGCTATGTAATAAATTAAGAAAACAAATATAAATGTAAGTATGATATTTAACATAGTTTAATATATTTTAATTCAAAAAGTTATTGTGAGTGGGTTTTGTCCGCAAGAACCCCTGATTGGGTAAAGGCCTCCTCCAAAGATGTCCATGCATCTCTATCTTGGACCAAGTCTCTCCAGTTTGGACCAGCTGTCTTTCTGAGGTCATCTTCCCATCTGGTTAGTGGTCTTCCTCGACTTCTTTTCCTCGTTGGGCTGCTCCACGAAGTTACTTTCGCAGTCCATCTTTGGTCTGTGCATCTTGCGACATGACCAGCCCAATTCTGGGCACGCCACGATTATGGCGGTAAGTCCCCTCTTTGAGGCGTGGCTGGAAAGACCTCATGGCGTCCTTACCTTCCGCATGACGCAGGTCCTCACCGGACATAGCAAGTTCGGGAGGTTCCTGCATCGGATTCAAGCGGAAGAGACGCCCGGGTGTCGCCACTGTGCGCAACGCCCGGAGGACACGGTGGAGCACACCGTCGAGGTGTGCCCTGCCTGGGCGGAGCATCGCCGTGCCCTCGTGGGGGCGATCGGCGGCGGAGACCTCTCGCGCCGGGCCCTGGTCGAGGCCATGGTCCGGAGTGAGGAGGAATGGCAGGCGGTCACCTCCTTCTGCGAAGCAGTAATGCTTGCAAAGGAGGAGGCCGACCACATCAGGCAACGGCGCCCTCGCCGCCGTCGCCGGGATTCCGATCCCGATTTCCGGCCACCGTAGACGCGGGCTCGCGGACGGCGAGCCATGGGTAGCTCGCTGTCCGATCGTCCGGTAATGGACCGAGTCCAAGACGTCGACGGCGCGCACTGTTCCCGCGCGCCTCAAGGAGTTGTCAGCAGCAGGAGGGGCCCAGCTGGATCGATGCCTACTGGGGACAGGGTTGTCCGAAAGGGAGCTCGTGCCCCGGTATGAAGGCTAGAAGGAACGGCGCGGGGTTTTTAGTCAGTAAGAGTATGACACTGTCTCCCGCTCCACCCAAGAGCGGGTTTCGTCAAAGATGATTTTCCCCGGCGACAAAAAAAAAAAATAACCAGCCCAATTCGGATTCAGATCGCTTTGGTGGCTTTTCTTATCTTTTTATGTCTCACTTTGTCTATCCTCCTTATGTTAAGCATGCTCCTCTTTGGCCCCCTTTGACAGGTCCTAATTTTATTTATGGCTTTAGAAGAAAACTTCCTCGTCTGACATCCGTACGTTAGGCATGGTAAGAGACTCGAGTTCATGACTTTTGTATTGATGTCTGTTGACATCTTACTCTTAAAAATTTCTTTTTGACTCCAATATTTATTCCATGTTGATTTTACTCTTCTTTCAATTCCTAGTATGTCGTTGTTTTTGTCAAAACTTAACATTTTACCCAAATATATATAATTTTCAACATGTTCTAAAGGTTCTCCATTGATTATTATGGGTTTTTTCCAGCTTGTGTTGGTCATTATCTTGGTTTTAGTTAGGTTCATCTCAAGACCCACCTTGACACTGGCATGGTGCAGAGACTCAATCATGCGTTGCATCTGGCCGGCCGACTCTGATAGAAGTAATAGGTCGTCTGCAAATCTAAGATGGCTTAGATACTCACCTCTTATATAGATACCTAGTTTGCACTAGTCCAACTTGCCAATGATGTTTTCCAGGATTGAGATGAAGAGTATTGGGGAGAGGGGGTCACCCTGTCTCACTCCCCTTTTTATGGGAAAACAGGGACTGATGGACTCTAGTTTGATCCTTCCTTTAGTATTATTGTATATACTCTGGATAGCTTTGATGTATACCTCTTTCAACTCCTTGCTCTGCCAAGCTTTCCCATATGCTGTTGTGTGAAACGGAGTCAAAAGCTTTTTGATAGTCAATAAAGCTTATATATAGAGTCCTCTGTTGTTCTTTATACTTTTCTATGATTAACTCCATTGTGTGGATGTGGTCAGTTGTTGAAAATCCTTTCCTGAAGCCCGCTTGTTCTACAGGTTGCTTTATTTCTAGTGTTGTGCTTATTCTTTTGTTAATAATTGTTGAGAACAGTTTGTAGAGACTGGGTAGCAAGCCTCTCGGCTCGCTGGGCAGAGTCTGTGGCCGTTAGCCCCCTGCCCTTCCCGCAGGCTCGGCCTACACCGCGGCTGCTGGTGGGGATTTTACTCCTTCCCTCTGAGCAGGACGACCCTTCCTCCTTACGGTCCTGAGCGGAGCGCTTTTGGGAAAAACTCGAGTTTCTCCCCCAAATGCCCGCTGCCTCCTCGGTCTCTGAGCCCTCCGAGCTCCTTCCGGATGCCGCGTCGGACTCCGACCGCGCATTACTCTGCGTTGGTTTAAAAAAAAAAAATTAAGTTCCATATTGTTCCCACGAGTAAAAACTTCGGGTACTTGCTCAAAGAAGTGGTCCGCACTAGAGACTAATTTAGCTAACCATTAGTCAAGCTACCAACCTCCCTCACGGTGCGCTGCCGCTTGGAGGTTTGGGGTAATTTTTTATAGAGGTTATCTTCCTCGCGGCCCGGGCGGTTAAACCAAGGCCCTCGTCCCCCATCAAAAGTCAGAAACATGACCTTGGACAATCTTTGGGGCTACGAGACTAACGGTGGCAGAAGGAGGAACACGTCTTCCTCCTGCCTACCCGGTGGCAGTGTGAGTGCACACCGAGCCCGCTCTTACTTCGCCACTGAGCCCTCTGCTATAGCAGAGGGACACGCGTTGAAGCGTTCCGTCAGACAGAACATTCGCAGACGGCCATCGAGGCCCCTTAGGTAGGAGTACCCAAGGGGGTCATTGGCCGCCTCCCAGGGTGCACCGTCCCGCAGACTGGCCTTCCCTCAGGACGTGTCCGCAAGGGAACTACAGCCCGCGGGCACTCGTGGAGGTTTTCTGCCGCGGCACCCCTGCCATTTAGGGTGGAAGACGTAACAAACAAACAAACATACAAACTCACTTTCGCTTTTATAATATTAGTAAGGATTGAAATATATAAATATATATGAATGACTGTGCCTTTCAGTTGTCAGGGCGTCTACCTTCTTCGTCAGTTCCATGATAAGGCTCATCATGTCCTTCGGCGAGTCTGTCCGTGACGTCGATGCTGCTACGACTTGAGGCCCTTCGGCCACTTTGAAAACCAGATGTTGGAAACCAGTTTCGAAAACCGAAATATAATTCTTTATTGGAAACGGGGTTTCCATTAAAGAAAAATATTTCTGTTATCGAAACTGGTTTCCAACATAGAGGGTTGGATCTTCTTTCAAAACTCTTGGAAATATAGCTATTATTAAAACATTACAGTAAAATATAGTATATAGGTAGTTGTTTAAAATACATGATGTGTACAGTTGCAAAATATATAACTGAAATTTAATTCAAATCTTTATTATTAAAATAATATCATAAACTTAAAAAATCTACCTAATGAAAAAATACAGATTTTTGCATTGATTTTTACAAGAATATTGCTAGTTTTACTTAATTTTGTTATAATTTTCGTATAATCGAATGTACTATAATCCTAAATCAATTCATTATTTAAATATTTAGTTTGAGAAGTGATTCCTTTCTTAAAACCTTATTAATTTTTAGAAAACCGAAATATAATTCTTTATTGGAAACGGGGCTTCCATTAAAGAAAAATATTTCTGTTTTCGAAACTGGTTTCCAAAGTGGCCGAAGGGACTTGAGGAGTCCCTGGAGTGCTGTCGTGCACTCTGTGGGCGAGGTCTGCGAGCTCTGTGAGGGACAAGCTCATCAGCGAGGCCATGATACTCTGCAGGTTAGTGGGCAAGCGGCTGGTCCATATAGTACGCAAGAAATCGTCCGGTATCGTGGGTCCCCCCAAATTTTGCAGATGTCTTAAAAACTGCGATGGTTTCCTGTCTCCAAGTTCTTCCGACTGGAGGAGCTGCTTCGCTTTTTTCTCCTCGGAGACCGACAGGCGCTTGATAAGCTCGGTCTTCAGCTTCTCATATTTGTCTGTTGCGGGTGTCAAAGTAATAATGTCTTCGACTTCCTCCGAGTGTTGTCGGTCGAGTTGTGCCAGGACGTAATAAAATTTTGTGGAATCGTCCGTTATCCTGGCCAGTTAGAATTGGCCTTCCACCTGGCAGAACCATATGTTCGGCTTTTCTGGCCAAAAGGGAGCTAGGCTGAATAGTTCCAGCGCTGGGATTTTGCCGTATCACTACCGTCACTGCTCATCTTGGCTTTCTTCTGCGTTCAGACGGGGTCACCCATTTGGAGGTCAGCGGAACAGAAAGTAAAGTCACCTCCTTTGAAAAGGGAGGATCCTCCGACCAGACAGGTGTTATAGTCTGGTGAGCTACTGCCCGATGGTTGATGTCGGGCTGTCGTATTTGTTCTAAACGCGCGGAGAACTTTGATTGCGCGATGCAGGATTTCGTATTTTCTTCGTAGTTCTTATGTGGCGTCATAGATGTCGCTACAGCTGTAAACATGAGGGGGGGCAGAACAAATGATTGAAGGAACAAAATATAGGACTCCCTAGTGTCTAGGACTGATCACCCTGGGATCGTGGAAGTTCTTAAGAAGCAAGGAAATGACATTAAAATATGTTTAAATGAATGAGAGAAGATATTACGTAACACTAATTGTACAAGAATATTTTCAAAGTCGCGTAATTTAATGTATATGAATCTTTGTCGGTATCATCGCGAGACGAGTTGTCGAAAGACATAGTCACTTTTTGTATTGAAAATGGCATAAAAGAATGGCAAAATATTTGAACGAAAATAGAAGTTCCATATGTGGAGATTTTAAAATGTGTGTAGTGAAGGATTTACGGGGAGTGGAAGGAAAAGATGAAAAGACGATTACTAGCTCTGTCAAGAAAGTACCGGGAAAAGATCAATAATACACAAAATGTCTGTTATTCATCCAAATTTATTTTATCACCTTCAAAGTATGCTCCTTTAGAAACGATACACTTGCGCAAACGAATAATCCATTCATCAAAACATTTTTTAAACGCTGCTTCCTGAATTGAGTTCAGTTCTCGCCGCGAATTCTCCTTTATGTCTTCTATCGATTGAAAACGGGTGCCACGAAGTGGTAATTTGAGTTTAGGAAAAAGAAAAAAGTCAGCAGGAGCCATATCTGGTGAATATGGTGGTTGCTGGATGGTATTTGTTGAGTGTTTGGTAAAAAATTCGTTCACAATGATAGCCTTGTGCGAAGGCGCATTGTCGTGGTGCAAAATCCAAGAATTTTCTTTCCACAAATCTGGCCTTTTTCGTCGAATTTGCTCTCTTAAACGCCGCATAACGCTCAAATAATATTCTTTATTTACCGTTAGACCTTCCGGTAAGAATTCAGAGTGCACAACACCGCGATAGTCAAAGAAAACAGTCAACATGACTTTGACTTTTGATCGACTTTGGCGTGGTTTTTTCGGTTTCGGATCAGTTGGAAGGCGCCACTCCGAAGCTTGTTGACTAGTTTGCATGTCAAACTCGTAAACCCACGTCTCGTCACCAGTAACAATGCGTTTCATGAATGTTGGGTTCGAACTGACTCGTTCTAGCATGTCCTCAGCGACTTTCATGCGATTGAGTTTTTGGAGAAAATTTAGATCTTTTGGGACTAGCCGAGCAGCAACATGTCATACCCAAATGATTAGTTAAAATGGTACGGATCGACTCGTGAGATACAGAAAGTTCGGCGGCTATCTCTCTCAGAGTTGAATGGGGATTTTCAGTCACTATTTCCTTCACTTTTGCGATGTTAACTTCAGTTGCAGACGTTGACGGCCTACCAGAGCGAGGCAAATCTTCCATCACATCTCGACCGCTTTTGAACGCTTTGAACCACTCATAAGCACGAGTTTTTGATAAAGTCGATTCACCGTAAGCCTTCTGTAACATTTTCAGTGACTCCGAACACGAAATTCCATTGGCGATGCAAAATTTAAGACAAACTCTTTGTTCGATATTTTTGTCCATTATGAAATTCGCAATACACACTATATATAATATTACTAAAACCAGCACTGTATTTAATATAAATAACAGATGCAATTCAAACTCCGCGCCAAAATGGAAAACAGTTGTGCCAATCTAACAACTACAAAAAAACAAAATTTGAATTTGGAACCATAAACAAATCATCCATTCCCGATACTTTTTTGACTGAATGTATCTTGTTTAGGGCACTATATTCAAAGGGTCTAGACTGAAACTGCACCCTATTGTTATGACTCCGCTGTCCGTCTGTCTTTCAACAGGTTATATCTCGTAAACCGTTTTAGCTAGACAGTTGAATATATCACAGATGCTGTATTTCTGTTGCCGCTATAAAGTAGAATAAAACAAATATTTAAGTGGTGCTCCCATACCACAAACGTGTTTTATTGCCCTTTTTACTAAGGACGGTGCGGTGCGTACCTGGTGCGCTTGGGCGGTGTGGGTGCCTGCTTGCCGCGCCGGTTCGTGGGGCGGCGCATCTGCACGGCGCGCGCGTCGCCCGCGCCTGCGCCACTGCCACCCGCTTTCTTCAGCGACATCTGCGGGGTGCCGGCCGGGCACGCGCCGCCCTCCTGCAGCTGCTTTTCCACCTCTGCACAGCACACGGTCAGTGGATCAGTAGAGGTGACGGGTGTGGCGGAGCAGTGCGTCCGGCGGGTCGGTACATAGTCCTCACCCTCGGTGATGGAGTTGTCCTGGAACATGTGCTCGAGCGCGTGGTGGATGTCGCGGAAGGTGGGCCGCTCGGCCGCGTTCCACTGCCAACAGCCGCGCATGAGCTCGTACACGGCGGCCGGGCAGCCTGGCGGGCACTCCATGCGATACCCCTGCAACACAGCCGGTCACGACACTCATTCCGACAATAGCCTCACTCAAACCGTGTGCATGACGTTATTCTTTTATAAAGAGCTACAGATTCATTACTGTTCTTAAAAAATAATATAAATAACAAAGATACACTATTACACAATAGGAGACACATGTATATTCAAAATAGAGCCATTGTATTCAGTGAGTAAGTTCCTACTGAGAATAAAATAAATAAATAATAATAATAAATCTTTATTTCCATGTTTACAATTGTACATAATAGATAGTATTCATACATGATTTGCAATACATACATGTAGAAAATTGTAAAATTAACACACAGTTATTACCTCTGACACCCAAGCTAAGATTAAACTTGTATTATGGGTGACAGGGCTCTCTAAGTTGACAAATATAATACAACAGAGTTCGGAGTTCCAACGTAATGTTTCTTTTAAAGATATTGAAAGTTAAACCTACAAAGGTAAAAAAAAAAAGATTTAGTTATAAAAATTGGAGTAAACTGAACTGTAAAATTAATAATCATTTATAAAGATAAAAATTTGTGTATAGTGTTGATGTTTTGTTTAGAAATGTGTGTAGGTGTGTGTGTCTGCTTTTGGGCTTGTGGGACGGGGGAAAGTTAAGGAAAGGGGAGGGTATTAATTTACGTGTTGATAATAATTCTTTCGACTTCATCATAACTAAGAGTGATAATCCAATTAATGATTTGAGATTTGCAGTTAAATTTATTTAGTTTGTAAATGTTACAATGACTGTTGACATAGTTATAAATACGACTACCAAGAATGCTTACATACCACATCAATATAAAGGAAAGTTTATTAGTAAACAATATCACAACTATTTACTGACACGTTATACCGATGCAAAATAATATCGCGTTTAAACACCGTACGTTCACATGTAGAACAAGTTACTGTAAAAGTCCGATTTATGGTACGGTCAAAGATTTGCCAGATATATCTAAAATTTCCGAATATATCCTCTTCACACACCTTGTGTTTTACGCGCGGCTCAAAGCGATGTCAACAAAACTGAAGGTGCCCAGTAGGGCCGAAGACTGCTAGGGTTGTGGGAATATTCAAGGAGTTTACTGTGACTCTAGGACGCAAAGAGCAACTGAAGTATACATGTGGGTTTTAAGTCAGTAAAAGTCTGACATTCCCTCTAGATCCACTGCAGAGTGAGGGACAAAAGCATTGATATACTTTTAACAATGTTAAAGTCAGTATCAGCGTTCGATACAATAATCACGATCGAGGACGTGTTGCTGCTCGAGCCGCACAATCACGGAGCGCCTGGTGCGGCGCCGCATCAGTACTTCGTCTGGCCTGTTGGTCTTAACCACTTGTGGTTAGTGGCCCTGACTGCTATGTCGGAGGTCGTGGGTTCGATTTACACTCAGGACAAATGTTTATGTGATGAGCATGATCATTTGTTCTCTGTCTGGGTGTAATTTATCTATAATATGCATAGACAACTGATAAACTTCTTCTTCTTACCCTTATCCCATTTTACTTGGGGTCGGCATAACACGCTATTTCTTCCATTCTGTCCTGTCACCCGTCAAACTAACACCCTTTTCTTTCATATCACTCCACACACAATCCATCCATCTTTTCTTCGGCCGTCCTATCCCTCTCCATCCATCTACATGTATACTCAGAACTCTTTTAGTAATACGCGCTTCATTCCTCCTCTTCACATGGCCATACCAAGACAACCTTTCAACTTTTCAATCACTGGCGCCACTTTCAAACTTCCTTTCTCACTTTATTCATTCTCGTCACACCATACATCCATCTCAACATTCTCATCTCCGCTACTACTACTATCTTTTTTCATCCTTCTTTTTCACAGCCCAACATTCTGATCCATACAGTATGACAGGTCTTATGACGGAATTGTAAATTTTACCCATTAACTTGAGGGGCACGCGTGAGTCACAAGTTGTTCCCGTGACCTGTCACCATTTCATCCATCTTGCGTTGATCCGACGTGTTAAGTCGCGGTCTACCTCACCATCCCCTTGGACGAGCGCCCCGAGGTACCGAAAGTCGGAACAGATTGGTATGAGCGTTCCGGCGAGAGCTAAAAGCACAGGATTGCAGAGACCGCCTAAATCGCGGAACAATAACTCCGTTTTGGTTCTACTCAATTTCAGGCCAACACTCTCTAGTCTGTGCCAAAACATCTACAATCTGTTTTAGACCTCTAGGCCACACTCTGCAACAATCACAAAGTCGTCGGCAAACAGTATACACCAGGGAGCCTCCTTCTGAATGTCTGACGTCAGAGCGTCTATTATCATCAGCAAGAGGTAAGGGAGAGGGAGCCGATCCGCCGACAGCCACATTGAAGTTACCAGCGGTGCCCACTGTAGACTGGACTTGGGTACTACATCGATTGTACATTGCTCGGATCAACTGCACATACCTCCAGGCACACCTTTCTCCTTAAGGGCCCAACACAGAACCTCGCGAGGTACCCGATCGTATAGATTTCGAGGTCAACGAATACCATGTGCAAGTTTTTATGCGCACCTCTGTATTTGTCGAAAAGCTGGCGCAAAGCGAACATGGCATCCGCTGTACCCCGACCTGGCATAAAACCAAATTGGTTCTGAAATTTCAGTCTCTTCTCTCAACCGCCTCTCAATAACTTTCTCCCAGGCTTTCATAGTATGTAACATTAGCTTTATTCCTCTATAACTGTTGCACTCAAGCACATTACCTTTGTTTTTATAGATGGGCACCAGAGAACTATTGCACCAACCATCAGGTATGGCTTCTTCCTGCAACAACTTATTGAAGAATAAAGCTAACCACATCCATCCATCCACTCGCAATAACTTCCACCCTTCAACGGAAATTCCATTTGGACCAATGGCTTTACCATTTTTCATTCCATTTACTGCTATTCTGACTTCATCCATACTAACTATTCTCAGTAACCCTACATTCACTGGCTTACTCTAACCTAGCAACATGTTTGGAATTAATAGACAACTGATAAATATTGTTATACAACGTTGTTTTGTTACACGTTGTATATTTCTAAATACATTTTTTAAATATATAAGTAAGTATCACTTGTCTAAAACTCATAACACAAGCTCTGCTTAGCTTAGGACTAGACGGCGTTGTATGATACGAGGGCTGCACTAAAAGTATCGGGAATGGAATATTTCCACTGTTCCTGTCATATCAAAATCTTTTTAATTGAAAACTCCTTGGTTTTAAAAATCGAATACCATTTATTTATTTAAAAAAAGATTCTTGGTCTTGTCAAACTTGTTTAGTCGTTGAGAAAATGGAATTGATTCGAGAAAATTCAAGAGCGATGATTTATTAGGTATGACTTTCTAAGTGGTTTAACAAAAAAACAGTGTGTTGACCGGATGATTTCTGCATTTGGAGATGAAGCCCCATCCAAAACCACAATTTACTGAATTTGCTGAATTTCAACGTGGACGTGTCAAGCTCAGTGATGATCCCCATCAAGGTCGTCCAAAAACTGCAGTCACCTAAAAAAGACTTTGATGTTGTGCGTAAGGTGATTGAGGATGATCGACATGTGACATACCGCGAAATTCAGGCAACTTTAGACATTGGCATGAGTCAAATATAAATAATCTTGCAGGAACAAGTAGGTGTAAAAAAGTTGTTTTCCCGATGAAAGAAAGAAAGAAAGGATTCCACGCAGGATCCTCAAATGCTGTATACGATGTTGTATCAGGTGACGAATCCTGGATACACGCGTACGAACCCGAAACAAAAAACCAGTCACGAGTTTGGATGTTCGAAAATGAGTTAAAGCCAACAAAAATTGTTCGTTCACGGAGTGTTGCATAAAAAATGGTGGCCACGTTTGTCTCCAAAACCGGCCACGTTGCAACTATTCCTCTTGAAACCAAAGAACGGTTAATGCAGAATGGTATGCTAGCATTTGTTTGCCACAGTTCGTTTCTGAACTCCGTAAAGAGAACTGCAACCGCCGCATCATCCTCCATCACAACAATGCGAGTTCTCACACCGCGCACAGAACAAAAGAGTTTTTAGAGCAAGAAAACATAGAATTATTAGACCAAGCGCCGTACAGCCCCGACCTAAGCCCTAATGATTTCTATACTTTCCCTAAAATAAAGAATAAATTACGTGGTCAGAGATTTTCATCATCTGAAGAAGCTGTGGACGCCTACAAAACGACCATTTTGGAGACCCCAACTTCCGAATGTAATGGTTGCTTCAATGATTGGTTCCTTCGTATGGAAAAATGTGTCAAATTTCGCGGAGAATACTTCGAAAAGCAATAAATACATTTTTAAATAGTAATGTTGTGTCACTTCAAATAAAACGGGATAAGGGCAGGAAGATGATGATGATGAATGTTGTGTCACTTCCTTGATTCCTGAAGTGTTCAGTGCCGCTCTCGTAGTTGTAGAATATTATTATATTCTGACAGCAAATCGGGTGCTTACTGCTTTTTGTGGTAATTACTAATTGATAGAGCAAATACATTCTCGTAGGAATCTGCCTCCTTATAAACCGATACTTTAAAAATTATTCTATTTCGTGCCGCCAACTCTTTCAGAGCATTATACAATGTTCATTACTATGACAAAATAGGAAATTCGAATAAACACCGCGGCTTTGAGCTGTGTGGCAAGCATGTTCACAACCGTCGATGGAATCCCAAAAAGTTTTAAACGAGTACGTGGTACAAGTGTGATCTGTGCGCGACAGTTTATGTCCGTTTACAATCTCTCGGCACTACATGACACGGAGATGTCATGAGAGTGATGTGTGAGAGTAGATAAGGAACACTTTGTCCGGATAATAATTTGCAAAAATTGACGCGTGGAAAATTAAGAAATAGGAAATTATCACCGACCGACATCGACGCGGACAGATTACAAGTTATTTTGATGCGTAGCTTTTTATCTTAACGGCCGGTTTTTGTCGATCCATGGTTTCACTATTGATGCTCATTTCCACGTTAATCAACACATAACTGCCAGCCGATAGCATATACTAACTGTGGCAGGTTTAGCCGTCGGCTCGATCGTGGACCACCGTCTACTCACCGCTGTGACCGGCGACATTGTTCAGCCACTATACACTATTGATGGAAATTTGACTATAACAGCAGCGAGTGCGGGGGAGCGCGTGCCGGGGCGGGGCGGCGCGGGGCGGGGCGGGGCGGACACGCGCGCGCATTACTGAGGCATGCGTGTACTCATATAAACAATAGGCTTACAAGTAAACGTAAACAAATACATCTCGCTGTTGTCATCGCGTACATATACAGCGGGATGTAATATTCAATTCATATTTTATGGGAAGAGGGCATTTATTGCTCACACTAGAAAGTGTACTTAAAAACAGCCCGGCATAGCGTAGCGCTAATATTGGCATCCGTCTCTACAATTATATATGCAGTTTACACAAAGTTTCACATTGTGGTCGCGTTGTTTAGTAAACAGGGCTCAGGAAGCTGCCAGCGTGCCGCTTAACTATAACCTTCGTTTTAGTGGTTTCAAAAATCAACCAGGCCACAGCGGCGGCAGCACCCTGTGCGCGCGCCGTCACCGCCGCGCCGCCTATAAACGCAGAGCGCGCCACTTCCTCGGCACAGTCGCAGCTGCTCGCTACACACAACATGACCATCGCACTCAAGAATACCATCATTTATTTCCTCCTTTTCTCCGTCGCCGTACTCGGTAAGATACCTTGTTTTATAATATGATTATTTTATTGTCTAAATGTGTAATTTGAATGAGAACAATATTTAAATCTCGCTCAGGACAAACAAAAACGGCGAGGAAATTGTTGATGAAATTATTAAGTGTCTACTTACATATTATGTACTTACTTGTATGAGTTACCATGATATATACCAACGAAATGATTGACTTTGTTTTATCTAATCAAGATTATGGCCAGTTTATGGATTGCAAAAAATCGTCATAATTGGAAACTGAATTGACTAGATTTTTTACGATAGTAAAAATCATGGCTAATTTTTTCACTTTTTTGGCTACATGAACTATTAGGTACTTAAACTAAACTCTTAATGTTGCCACTAATATAAATCTTGATCAAGTAACATAATATGCTTTGTTTTATGTATTGACAATAAATACGTCGGAAATAAATTTTCGCATTAAGTAGATAATAAAAATAACTGTGCTGTAAGTGGTTAAAATGACACAATATATGATGTTGTCACAATAATAAATATCGAAATCATATCACTAGAAAAAGCATGGCATTAGACATTTCAACAGCCATCCAGCCTAAAGACATAGAGAAAAAGAAAACATAATATTTGACATGACATCTTGTTGTTCGTTCAAAAATGCGTTTTTAAAATTCACAAGGAGGTACCTCCTTATGAATATTAGCAGTAGGTATTATTGATATAATATACGTAATCTAACCAACTTTGACCTGGAATACATATAAGGATTCTATTAATAGTAACGTCTAAGACAAAATTGTTTAGAAATTTAATCTGTATACTTTTGTATATTTTTCATCACAAGACGCTAAAAAAATATGTCAGCCAAATTTTGTTCGGGATTTCGCCATGATCCTTTAAATATTTTAATTTTAAATCAATTTCGGGATTAAGGCACTCCTTCAAACGAGAGATAGATCATGAACAATCGGCTTGGCAGTGTTTTGTTTCAGTAAAAGTAGCGGCAGCAACCGGTTGCACATTGCGTAGACTCAATGTCATTTATTTCTAGGCAAGCACAAAAAGATGAAGCCCAAGAAGTTCGTGTCGCCGACCACAAAGGGCATCCAATGCTATAACTGCCTCTCCTTCGACCACCCCGGCTGCTGGGATCCTGACCACCCCGACTACGCCAACATCACGGTGAGCGCCCAGCCCACCCTACTCCCCGGCCCACCCCGATCGCGCCCCACTGACCACCTCTCTCCGTGCAGGTCCCCAACATCGACTGCTACATCCCCGGAATGGCGTTCCTGTGCATTGTCATCACCTCCGAGTCCGCTAAGCTAGGTGAGTGTGTTGTGTTGTGGCTTGTGTCGCGCGCTGTACGTGTCTAATAGGCTTCCGTGTTGCAGTTGAGACGGGGCAGGAGATCGGGCCGGTGCGCGCGCGCACCTGCGTCCCCGCCAAGGACTTCTCCAAGAAGACGGTGTCGTACTCCATGTGCAGTAAGCTCAGCAAGGAGCTGTCGGCGTCCGAAATCTTCTCGCGCATCGCCGTGAGCCGGCCGCAGTGTACGCTCTGCAAGAAGCACCTGTGCACCGACGCCACGCACTGCTAGCGACCTACGGCTGCGGGCTCGCAAGGGTATGGGCCCGCGGGTTTGCTTGTTTCTGTTACAATGGGCGCGTGTTGCACAACATGTTTATAAGCTACGGAAGCAGTTTCCATTCTATGAAATGCAAAAACGTATAGTACTTAGTTGTTTTGAAACTAACACACTTTGTTAAACTAATAGAAGTTAGGGTTAGGTGTTTCGGGACGTCGTTTCGTTTGTTTTTTTTATATTTCAAATATTATTTTAATAAACTATTGAGATTACTGAATTGTTTCAATTATTTGTTTACGTTAAAAGAATGTGTAAGCTCTATTGACTAGTATAACAGTTGCGTTCGCGGCAACGTGTTTATGTCAATGCATAGTGTGTGTACCTTCTCAAGCATGTGGTAGACGTCAGCCAGGTCGACGCCAGGGTAGGGCGACATGCCGTAGGTGGCGATCTCCCACAGCAGGATGCCGAAGGCCCACACGTCGGACTTGGTGCTGAAGGTGTTGTAGGCCAGCCCCTCGGGCGCTGTCCACTTGATGGGGAACTTGGCGCCCGCGTGCGCCGTGTACGTGTCGTCGCGCATGAGCCGCGCCAGCCCGAAGTCCGCCACCTTCACCAGGTGGTTTTCGCCCACTAGGCAGTTGCGCGCCGCCAGGTCCCTGCAACCAGACAGTACATCTCAACACTCATCTGCTGCCCAGTAACCACTAACACTGGCAGCTCTAGCCGCAACTTGGTGTTTAATCGTACATAATGAACATTTGTTCATACAAAGCTCACAAGATTCAGCCTCATACAAATCTATACTTATAATAAATCTGTAGAGAGGTCAATTCTGTACATGAAATATATTTCCAAAATAACTATCAGGGGGTGATTAGTGATCGATACTGATGCTAAAAATGCAAACAGAAAAATTTTTGTCTGTCTGTCTGTCTTTCTGTCTGTCTGTCTGTCTGTCTGTCTGTCTGTATGTTCTTTATAGAAACAAAAACTACTTGCTGGATTTTAACGAAACTTGGTACAATCATTCTTCATACTCCTGGGCAGGTTATAGTATACTTTTCATCACGCTACGATCAATAGGAGCAGAGCAGTGAAGGGAAATGTTGGGAAAACGGGAGAAATTACTCCATTTTTTAAGCTTCCGTCGCGTTTGCAGCCTTAATGGTTAAAGCTACACAGAAAACATGTAAAACGGAAATGTTCTCCTCAAAATTATATAAAAAATGTCCCACGACAACATACGTCTATCTTTTATGGTTAACTCACAATATCACGTGTAACTCCCGATAGCTTAGCAGTTCTGAGCTTTCTGTTTATTTTTGTCTAATCTTACGTTTATAACACTGAATGTCGCTGGCATAAGCAACAGGATCCGCGTACGAAGTCGCTGGCAGAAGCTAGTAGTTAATAAACTATGAGGTTTATTAATCTGCACACGCGTAAGATAAGCTGCGCCCAGCACTAGTTCATTAACTTACTTCAAAAAGGAGGAGGTATTATTTCAAACTTTTATAATTTTTTCAAACTCTTTTTAAATATGTTACTCACTAAGTATACATTCTTTTCCAATAGCCATAATTTAAGATAGCTTGAGAATATATTAACTAGTAAGATTTTATGGTGTCAAATATGCCACCACTCATTGCATAAATATTTTTACTTGAGGGCAGTCCTAGGAATTATCGTTGTGTAAATATTGTTATTATCTGATGATTAACTTCGAAGATATGGAACGGAACTCCTCATAGGATCATAGCAGAACTGTCATAACAAGTGAATTTGCTTTGCTTTGTTTTTTTTTACATGTAGTTGATGACTGCCTAAAGGAGATACATTGAACTGATCTGATAATGAAACCGGTAGGTAGGCACTGGGACTCTGTAATAAATCATACATTGATTTATCTAGTCATGTTACGTTTTTTTATCTCATATAAACTAGTGCTTGACTGCGATCCTACCTGATGGTAAGCAGTGGTGCAACTGTTGATGGTGAGGCGCACTAGTTTATTACAATTATCATAAGATACTCTGGCTAGAAAGTGTTATGAAGCTGATCTGATGATGAAAAGTACGCATGGTAACTCCGTAATAGAACAATGTATCCTAGCTGTGGCTTGGTCGGTACTGCAGCCATATGTAATTTTAATAACTATACTCTATAAGTAGGTACTTACGATTTAAGTTTAGCTGAGGGGTAAAACTTAAAAATAAAAAAAAGACAACTGACTTCAATGTAAAAAACATTAAAATGGGCAAAGTAAGTTTTGTGCAAAAAATCTTTAGTCGATCGCTTTTTGTTTCCAGTTGAACAAGGATTTGTATTTTCTTTTTTTTGTTATAATTATGGTATGAGCGCTATCGCGTGCACAGCCAATTATTCCTGCCTTTGATACACAGCTGTAGTTGAACGAAGATAGCCGCTATACGCTGTCACAGGTTGGGTGTACCCGCTGACTAGCCAACAGGTATAATATAGTTATGGTACGGTGGCTAGACTACACACGCAGCTACTCTTGCTTGTCATAGCTAATTAAGATGCCGAACCATTCAAGCTGGTTATAACATAAATCAATAGTTTTTCACCATTTCATGTAATGCTAAAGTTACGTGCAAGTGTTGAAGTTTGTATCTCCAAACAAATGGTTTGCGCAGTCGATAAGAACACATAAACAGTGTAGTGGCGATTGCGCGTTAGTTATGTTTAGTGCAGCCGGCGGCGGGCTCGGCTTGCGCAACCGCCCAGCTCCCTGACCCCTCTCTGACACAGCCATGTTATACCACTGAGGCACACGCAACAGCCTTCTAACCGTCGTTTAACTACCACCAAATTATAGTATATTGTTACCGTAGGGGTCAAACTAACTTGTTTAGTCCCAAGAAATATAAAATAAGCGTAGCGAGGGCACCAGTAGTCCGAGGGATTAAATACTCAATACTTTATTACATTCCATATTGTGGACATAGATGGTATAAAATATTTGCCAAGATCAATATGGACCCTGTCGGGCACAGTAAAGTTAGGAGCGGACGAAGGCCAAATTACAATTGATGGAATTTATTAATAATGGCAGATCTGAGCATTTCTCAAATGTTTTGACCAAAGTTTTAAAATTTGTCTAAAATTAAAATCTGTACATTTAGTGCATATGACGTTAGCTAAAGCTAGCTAAACCTGTTCAGATTCCAAATTTCTGTTTGATTATTGTTTTATTTTGGTTTTTTATACAAAAAACCTGTAAAATGTTAGTTGTGGGCAAAATAAAAGTTCTTATTTTGTTACTTTGAAATGTGTGATAACCTTAAAAAAATACGCAAATTTTATTATAAATTTATGATTTAATGTATAGATCATAAACTAAAGCACATCTTCACAAAAGAAAAATTGTGAAACCAAAATAAAGTAAATGGTTTTTTTAGCAGTACTACTCGTTTTTGTTACCGTTGGAACACTTTTTAATGATAAAGTTTCGTTTTCCTATATAAAAAAGAAGGATGCTATAATTCCTATTTATTGAAAAAATATGTCTATCGTTAATTATTCAATAAAGTGCTTTTTGCGTTTAAATTTAAAGAAATAAAAAAGTTATAGAAGATAATTATCAGGATTATTTTGGGACAGTAACAAAACAAGAAGCGTTGGTAACAAATTTGGAAATGTAAGGCTTAGCACACACAGTTGACTCACTATCATAAAATGTAAACAAATGAAGTAAAAAATCAACACAAAACGAAAGATTTATTTTATACTTCTAAAGTAACAAAACGTTCATTTAAATTGAAGCACATAAGAACTTATAGATACATTCTAATTAATAACATACAGTCTAAATAATATTTTCTAAAATAACATTATTATAATAAATAATGTTCTACACGGATCAAAGTTCAAGAATTAAATATTACAAAACACACACTCATCCTCAGGGTAGTGGTCGTAAACACTGAAACTTTTGCATATCTAACACCAAAAGTAATTATTTTCTAGTAACAGTCTGATCTGCTCTCGATTCATCGTTACTACAAAATGAGGATCCAGATTTGGTTAAGTCCAACCTTCAAAGCCTTGAGCACAGGCGTAGGGTAGCCAGCCTTTCGGTGTTTTACAGGATGCTTTTTGGAGAGTGTGCGCAGGAATTGCATGACTTGATCCCGCCATCTCAATTCTACCATCGGACAACCCAACGTACAATGAGTATCCACCCATACGTTGTTGAAACCTCTACGGTCCGGACTAAGCGTTTCGCCTCGTCGTTTATACCGCGTACGTCTAAGGAATGGAACAATTTGCCTGCTGTGGTCTTCCCGTCCGATTATAATTTGGGTATCTTCAAGGCTAGAGTGAATAGGCTTTTAATAAACTAGTGCGCCTCACCATCAGAGATTGCATTACTGCTTACCATCAGGTGGGATCGCAGTCAAGCACTAGTTTATACGAATTAAAAAAAAAATGAGGAAGAACACTATGCAATATATTACTTGTTGCACTTCCACAACCAAATCATTTTTCTGACAATACGAAATGTGTGGACGACCAGGGCCAAGCAGTATTATATTTGATAGAATTAAAAAAGTCGATCTTGTTCAGAAACTTATCAATGTCAAAGTAAGTCACCATTTTTGAGACGACACGTTGTGGTTTTAAGCCTGTAAAATAAAAATAATAACTATAAGATCCGATAAAAACCGCTGCTTAGCTATAGGTGCAGCGTTTATCTGCGTCGGTCCATGATATCATGGCCCGACGCATGGACCGACGCGTGTATACACCTGGCTTTATAAAATCCTTTTTTGTTACCCCGCGTTCCGATTATACGTTACCACGCGAAAGTAACAAAAACAGTAACGAAATTATAGGTTTAAGATTTTCAAAAAAACAAATATTGGTTAAAACTAACAGTTGGAACAAGAATTTTACATCAAAGTGTAGTGTATAAAATAAACTATTAATTAATTTTAACAAAAATATTAAATACTTTAAAATTTACCTTGATATAGTGTAACAAAATCCAGAAAGAATTTGTCGCAGTAGGCAGAGTACAGTGCTGTCGCGGCTGTTGTTGACGCCGAAATGACATTACAATAAAATGGCCGAGTGCAATGTCGTCAGATAGAGTTGCCAAAGGTAAAAAAATAAATTATATGGTGGTTTAAGAAATTTTTCGATACTAAAGGGTATTGCATGAAAGTGTCCCCACCCATCAACAGACTTGAGACAGATGTCATTCGAAGCGTCTAGTTAAATAGAGTATTTTTTATTATGGCGACACATCTCTAAAGTATGGGGTTTAGGTTTTATAAAACATTATATTTTGACCTAACCTAACCTAACCCTAGTGTTTTGGATCTTAAATATACTCATTATATAGTACTGTCATATATTTTTGAAAGCGGCTTTGCGAGCTCTATACAATTCTGCAAAAATATTTGACAAAAAAGCATTGCGTCAAACTGTCCCTGTGTTCCCAAAATTGACAGCTGTTTCAAATATATCGGTGGGTACCAACAGATTTGAAACTAGTGTCATTCGAAGCGTCTAGTTAAATAGAGTATTTTTTATCGTGGCGACATATCTCTAAAGTATGGGGTTTAGGTTTTATAAACCATTTTTATTTTAACCTAACCTAACCTGATATAACCTAAGTAGTGCGCATAACAGACATGAAATACATGTCAGTTTGTTGATTCCTACCCACAACAGACAAAACAGCTGATTTAGTTATTAAATGTATGGGGTCTTTAATAAAAATAAAAAAAAAACTTCTAAAGACATTTACAATTTGATCAAGCATTAATTCATGAATCCCCAAGCGACCACCGGTGGCCGCGCATCTATTGTCTTACTATTGTGTCTCTAATTGACGGTATCTGAAGGGTTAATGTGCGGATGCATTAAAATAAAGTGTTACAGTAACCCTATGTACCACACGATGGATATATGCACACAAATTAGGTGAGGTCAAGTTAGGTTAGGTTAGGCTAGGTTAAGTTGCGCTCGGGTCTCCCTTCCCCCGATGGGCTCTCACTCGCCTGGACCGGGAGGCAGCCAGAGAGGCGGCCTTCCTCCAGGACTGGCTGTCGCCCCCTGTTGGGGCCCCGGACGTCGACGTTGACGTCGACGCCGCAGCGGTCCAGCTCAGGGTATCCCTGACCGAGGTGTGTAATGTAAGCATGCCTCGCTCCCGCCGTCCGCCTCCCCGTCGCGCCGTCTACTGGTGGACGGGGGAACTGGAGGGGCTCCGGGCCGCCTGTGTGGCGGCCAGGCGAGCCTACACGCGGAGCCGCCGACGCAGCGCCCGTAATCGTAATCGGGCAGACGAGGACCGCCTCTACGCCTCGTACCGAGAGGCGAAAGCGGCCCTCAAGGCGGCTATTGGCGCTGCCAAGGACTCGGCGAGGGCCGAGATGCTGGCAACCCTCGACAGGGATCCGTACGGGAAGCCATATAAGGCGGCGCGGAACAAACTGCGTCCCCAGGCTCCCCCGCTGACGGAGACCCTTGAGCCGGCACTGCTGGATGAAGTGGTCCGGTCCCTGTTCCCGCGCAGGACCGACTTCACCCCACCAACGATGGACCCTCCGCAAGGTGTGGCCTCACTGGAGGAAGTTGTCCCCCCAGTGACTGCGGAGGAGTTCCACGCGGGAGTTCTTAGCCTCCGCGCTAAGAAGACGGCCCCTGGACCGGACGGCGTCCCCGCCAGGGTGGTGGCCATAGCTGCCACTCAAATGGAGGATAGGTTTCGGGACCTTTTCAGCGCGTGCTTTGTTGCTGGAAGGTTCCCGAAGCCTTGGAAGGAGGGGCAGCTGTGCCTCCTCCGCAAAGAGGGACGCCCGGTAGATTCCCCCTCGGCTTACCGGCCCATCGTTCTTCTCGATGAGGTCGGCAAAATGTTCGAGGGGGTCATCGCCTGCCGGCTTAATAGCCACCTGCGGGGAGTGGGGCCGGACCTTTCGGACGTCCAGTTCGGTTTCCGACAGGGCCGGTCCACCATCGACGCGCTGACCCTACTCAAGGGCCAGGTGAAGGAGGCGACGGAGGCGGGGGACGGAGTGTTGGCGGTGTCATTCGACATAGCCAACGCCTTCAACTCCATCCCCCATTCGACTATATTGGAAGCACTCCGGTATCACGGAGTGCCTCAGTACTTGAGGAGCCTGCTGGCCGACTACTTGGAGGACAGGGAGGTTCTCCTTGTGGATAAAACGGGCAGCCTGAGGCGATACGGCGTAGAGTCCGGTGTTCCACAGGGGTCGGTGCTGGGGCCACCCCTGTGGAACATCGGGTTCAATTGGCTCCTGCGGGGGGCACTCCTCCCGGGCACGAGTGTCATCTGCTACGCGGATGACACTCTCCTCACTGCCCGGGGGAGGAACTTTAGGGAGGCTGCCTGTCTGGCATCGGCTGGCGGGTCCTTGGTCGCAGGTAGGATCCGCCTCCTGGGGTTGAAGGTGGCGCTGAACAAGACCGAGGCCGTTTTCTTCCACGGGCCTCGGCAGCGCTGCCCTCCTGATGCCCACATCGTCGTGGAGGGCATCAGAGTGGGGGTCCAGCCCCAGATGAAGTATCTGGGCTTGGTGCTGGATAGCAGGTGGCGCTTCGGCCCACATTTCAATGGGCTGTCGACGCGCCTGCTAAAGGCCGCCGACGCCCTCTCGTGGCTCCTCCCCAACCTGGGGGGGCCCAGTGCGACATGTCGGCGCTTATATGCCGGCATTCTGCGGAGCATGGCCCTATACGGGGCCCCCATCTGGGCGGATTCGCTCCACAGGAGGGAGAACGCAACTGCGCTCCGGAGGCCCCAAAGGGCCATTGCACAGCGGGTGGCGAGGGCCTACCGCTCGGTGGGCTTTTCTGCGGCGTGCGCTCTGGCGGGCACCCCTCCTTGGGAGCTCGAGGCATGGGTGCTCGCCAGAGTGTACGAGTGGACGGCGCGCCGAAAGGCGCTCGGAGAGCGCTCCGTCATGGAGGAGCGGGAGGCAGTACGGCGGGAGGCGAAGGACGCCATTGTCGTCCATTGGACGGACGACCTCGCTACCGCCACCTTTGGCCGTCGAACCCTGGACGCGCTCGGGCCAGTGCTGCAAGACTGGCTCGAGCGGTCACACGGTTTCCTCTCTTTTCGTCTGGTGCAGGTGCTGTCAGGGCACGGCTGCTTTGGCACGCACCTGTACAGGATCGGGAGGGAGGAAACCCCGGCGTGCCATGACTGCGGCGCGGCTGAGGACACAGCGCAGCACACCCTCGAGGTCTGCCCGGCCTGTGCTGAGCCGCGCCGCAGTCTGATTGCGGAGATCGGCCAGGACCTCTCGCTTCCCAGCGTAGTGCGTTCCATGCTGGGGAGTGAGGAGGCTTGGGCTGCGGTCGCCTCCTTCTGTGAGGACGTCATTTCACAGAAGGAGGCGGCGGAGCGCGAGCGCGAGGACGACCCTCTCGCTGTGCCGCTCCGAAGGCGAAGAAGAGGTCGGAGAAGACGCAATCTTCTCCCTCCTCATGGTGGTGATGGGCGGGCGGCAGGCGCGGGGGCACCTCCGCCCGCATTGCACTCCACGCCACCTCCGCCGGACATTCCCGACCCTCCCCCCATGGGGAGGACGTGAGGGGCCCGCCACAAAGGCGGGCGATCGTCGCCCGAGGGGGACTGGACGTCAAGGCTACGCCGATCTCCCGGTCCCCCTCCAATCAGACGATATGGGAATGCCGCTGGGTTGTTTTAGTGGGTATACCGGGCTAGCCCGGGAGTCCCATTCCCCCAAATGGGCGGGTATGCGTAATAACATTTTTTCCCAGCGAAAACAAAAAAAAAAAGGCTAGGTTAGGTTAGTTAAAATTAAAATTATTTTTAAAATATATTTTTGCAGAATCGTATAGAGCTCGCAAAGCCGCTTTCAAAAATATATGACAGTACTATATAATGAGTATATTTAAGGTCCAAAACACTAGGGTTAGGTTAGGTTAGGTCAAAATATAATGTTTTATAAAACCTAAACCCCATACTTTAGAGATGTGTCGCCTTAATAAAACATACTCTATTTAACTAGACGCTTCGAATGATACCTGTCTCATGTCTGTTGGAGGGTGGGGACGGTGCCCATACAAAATCTGGCATCCTCCTTTGGTAACAAAACTAAGAATTCCGTTTTGGAACTTCTTATAGGACAGAATTATTTTCCTAAAATTATTAAACTTATGACGTATTTTACTATAAACTCAATATAACATGGATTTTGAGACCATAAGCAATGTTTCGAGAATATAAAATACGTAGAGCTTCTTAGAATATAATGAAAAGAAATGAGTTCGAAATCACTGCAGTCGCAACGGGACAAACTATTATCCATACTACGTAAATTTCGGTATTATCAGTGGACGTTTTTTGGCTAAAATGGTGATTATAATAAGGCTAACTTTCTCCGTGCTAGGCTAACGCACAAGACCATTATGGCGACACTTGGGGGAAGCCTATGTCAAACAGTGGACCTCTTTTGGCTGAAATAATGATGATAATGAGACTAACTTTCCCCACGCTAGGTTAACGCACGAGATTATGGTGGCGACACTTGGGGGAGGCCTATGTCAAACATAGGACGTCTTTTGGTCGAAATGATGACGATAATGAGGCTAACTTTCCCCGCGCTAGGCAAACGCACGATACCATTGTGGCGACACTTGGGGGAAGCCTATGTCAAACAGTGGACGTCTTTTAGCTGAAATGATGATAATGAAGCTAACTTTCCCCGCACTAGGCTAACGCACGAGTCCATTCTGGCGACACTTGGGGGAGGCCTATGTCAAACAGTGGACGTCTTTTGGCTGAAATGATGATAACAAAGCTAACTTTCCCCGCACTAGGCTAACGCACAAGTCCATTCTGGCAACACTTGGGGGTGGCCTATGTCAAACAGTGGACGTCTTTTGGCTGAAATGATGATTTTAATGAGTCTAACTTCCCCGCGCTAGGCTAACGCATGGGACCATTGTGGCGACACTTGGGGGAGGCCTATGTCAAACAGTGGACGTCTTTTGGCTGAAATGATGATTTTAATGAGTCTAACTTCCCCGCGCTAGGCTAACGCATGGGACCATTGTGGCGACACTTGGGGGAGGCCTATGTCAAACAGTGGACGTCTTTTGGCTGAAATGATGATGTTAATGAGTCTAACTTCCCCGCGCTAGGCTAACGCATGGGACCATTGTGGCGACACTTGGGGGAGGCCTATGTCAAACAGTGGACGTCTTTTGGCTGAAATGATGATTTTAATGAGTCTAACTTCCCCGCGCTAGGCTAACGCATGGGACCATTGTGGCGACACTTGGGGGAGGCCTATGTCAAACAGCGGACGTCTTTTGGCTGAAATGATGATTTTAATGAGTCTAACTTCCCCGCGCTAGGCTAACGCATGGGACCATTGTGGCGACACTTGGGGGAGGCCTATGTCAAACAGTGGACGTCTTTTGGCTGAAATGATGATGATAATCAAGCTAACTTTCCGCGCACTAACTTTTTTTTTTAATTCTTATAAGATAGTGCATGACTGCGATCCCACCTGATGCAATCACTAATGGTGAGGTGAGGTGAAATAAACATAACTTTATTAAAATTTCTTGTTTGAATTAAAGTTATATTTATTTAAAAATCCATTTCATTTACCTATCTTAGTGTTTAGTACTTACTTTACAATAATCAAATTCCGAATTCATACCTTCATGCAGTACTACAACCCCGTCGAAACTTGTCTTATTTTAAACAATGTCATTCGTTGTATCAAGTCAGTCTTTTACCTACTGCAGAACGGCACGGCGGCAGTAATATAACGTGCGGCGCGGCGCACTCTACGCCGATCGCAATACACTTGTCGCGAGAGCTGGCAACGTCGCAGGTCATAGTTACTCTCACGAGAAATAATTCTGGTACCGAAATTATTTCGGTTGAATAAAGGTTAAATAAAGGTATAACGGTACCTAAAAAAAATAGCGGTATCGTTATTTTATACCGGTAGCGTAACCGCAAATCTTAGACGCAGGCTCGTGGAAGGCGAGCTATGGGTGGCTCGCTGTCCGATCGTCCGGTAACTGTCCGGACCGAGCCAGGGCGTCGACGGCGCGCACTGTTCCCGCGCGCCTCAAGGAGTTGTCAGCAACAGGAGGGGCCCATCTGGGTCGAAGCCTACCGGGGTCGAGGTTATCCGAAAGGAAACTAGAGCCCCGGTATGAAGGCTAGGAGGAACGGCGCGGGGTTTTTAGTCAGTAAGACTCTGACACTGTCTCCCGCTCCACCCAAGAGCGGGTTTCGTCAATGATGATTTTCCCCGTCGACAGAAAAAAAAAGGTCAGTGATGATCCCCATCAAGGTCGTCCAAAAACTGCAGTCACCTAAGAAAACTTTGATGCTGTGCGTAAGCTGATTGAGGATGATCGACATGTGACATACCGCGAAATTCAGGCAACTTTAGACATTGGCATGAGTCAAATATAAATAATTTTGCAGGAACAAGTAGGTGTAAAAAAGTTGTTTTCCCGATGAAAGAAAGAAAGAAAGGATTCCACGCAGGATCCTCAAATGCTGTATACGATGTTGTATCAGGTGACGAATCCTGGATACACGCGTACGAACCCGAAACAAAAAACCAGTCACGAGTTTGGATGTTCGAAAATGAGTTAAAGCCAACAAAAATTGTTCGTTCACGGAGTGTTGCATAAAAAATGGTGGCCACGTTTGTCTCCAAAACCGGCCACGTTGCAACTATTCCTCTTGAAACCAAAGAACGG
Organism: Mythimna lalbum; assembly: GCA_949319445.1. NCBI lineage: Eukaryota > Metazoa > Arthropoda > Insecta > Lepidoptera > Noctuidae > Mythimna > Mythimna lalbum. Next base: position 443,226 of record OX439344.1, on the reverse strand, counting down.
TTAATGCAGAATGGTATGCTAGCATTTGTTTGCCACAGTTCGTTTCTGAACTCCGTAAAGAGAACTGCAACCGCCGCATCATCCTCCATCACAACAATGCGAGTTCTCACACCGCGCACAGAACAAAAGAGTTTTTAGAGCAAGAAAACATAGAATTATTAGACCACGCGCCGTACAGCCCCGACCTAAGCCCTAATGATTTCTATACTTTCCCTAAAATAAAGAATAAATTACGTGGTCAGAGATTTTCATCATCTGAAGAAGCTGTGGACGCCTACAAAACGACCATTTTGGAGACCCCAACTTCCGAATGGAATGGTTGCTTCAATGATTGGTTCCTTCGTATGGAAAAGTGTCAAATTTCGAGGAGAATACTTCGAAAAGCAATAAATACATTTTTATATAGTAATGTTGTGTCACTTCCTTGATTCTCGAACTTTTCAGTTCCGCCCTCGTATACACAATAACTCATAAAAATTTCGTAAAACAAAAATTGGTGCAAAATTTTGAAAAAAAAAAGTGATTTGCGTTTTTGCGAACAACATTGGGCAGTTGTTTAAATTCAACATTAAAAGGTCAATTATCGTTATTAAGCTAGTACCAGGAGGTCTACTCGATTTCTCCGAAACGAAACTTTCGTAAACGAACGATATTCAAGCGAAGTTTCGTTAGTGAACCTACTCTATTTCATTTTCAGACACACACAAGAAGTTCGGATCCACAGACAATCTTCGTGACCGAATAGATTGAACTATATTGTTTGGGTCTTTTTATGTCATTTAAAATAAATTACGGTTTTAATACTAATTTTAAACCTTGCTTTATTTTAAAATTTAGCATTTATTAGGTTGTTTATTAAATATTTCTAGTAATATTTATAGATAAATTATAAATATGTCGTAAAAAAATAAATAATCGATAAAATACACCAAGACACTATAAAACACCCTTTTTACGGTCACTGTTAACCGAATCGGTACTAACATATGACAACTAAAAATACCAATATATTCACACGTAATGTGTCAATTTTTTTTTAAATATATTTTTAGATTTGATTAAATTTTTCTTGTAATAATTATACATAAAATATATAAGTAAAACTAAGAAAAAAAACGTTTTTATTATTAATGACGAGACGATATGATTTAAGACCTAAGCCTGCCCAAATAGTGCGTAGAAAAAACAATATGTACCTTGTCAACATTGTCTACTTCAGTGCTGCTAATTTAGTATTATTTTGGCCAAATTTAGCATTTTTTAAAGTAATTTGGCATGCATAAATTCAGTTTAAAAAACGGCATATTTTTTTTGCATTTTACTCGGATAGTTTGAAAATTATTTTGAAATGCAAAATAAAATCTTGATAAACGCGTTCTGAACGCGAACCTAGTAGTCAGGGGAATCCCGCTTGGATTGAACTACATGGTTTATTGCATCACTCGACATTGTCATCAAAGGTAATTTGGTTTTCTTTGATACTTATGTGGTTACGTTCGTTGAATAAGATTTATTAAATTCATAATGTCATTAACATTTAACCAATTTTATCGTGCAGAGTGGGAATTGATATCCGATTTGAAAGAGATGCTTCAGCCGGTCTGCCGCTCCACTCAGGCATCAAAGGAAGAGGATACAGACAGAGGCTAGAGGCTAATTAGTATTTTCCGGAAAGTTTTGGCTTATTTTTGACATTTTTTGAATGCAGATTTAGCAGAAAATGGAGTTTGCAGCACTGGTCAACTTAGAATTTTTAATTGAAATATTCAAAATATTTTTTATTTGGATATTACCTATTACTCAAGTTACCAAGTGCTTCTTTACATACATACTTTGTGATCGCGGTAGGTACGCATTCTGTAAGAAAGTTTCAAGTACAACTGTGGATGTCGCAGTCTCTTTAAGATACACTTTCGGCATCCACAAGTTTTGCCTCACTCTGGTAGGCCGTCAACGTCTGCAACTGAAGTTAACATCGCAAAAGTGAAGGAAATAGTGACTGAAAATCCCCATTCAACTCTCAGAGAGATAGCCGCCAAACTTTCTGTATCTCACGAGTCGATCCGTACCATTTTAACTAATCATTTGGGTATGACATGTTGCTGCTCGGCTAGTCCCAAAAGATCTGAATTTTCTCCAAAAACTCAATCGCATGAAAGTCGCTGAGGACATGCTAGAACGAGTCAGTTCGGACCCAACATTCATGAAACGCATTGTTACTGGTGACGAGACGTGGGTTTACGAGTTTGACATGCAAACTAGTCAACAAGCTTCGGAGTGGCGCCTTCCAACTGATCCGAAACCGAAAAAACCACGCCAAAGTCGATCAAAAGTCAAAGTCATGTTGACTGTTTTCTTTGACTACCGCGGTGTTGTGCACTCTGAATTCTTACCGGAAGGTCTAATGGTAAATAAAGAATATTATTTGAGCGTTATGCGGCGTTTAAGAGAGCAAATTCGACGAAAAAGGCCAGATTTGTGGAGAGAAAATTCTTGGATTTTGCACCACGACAATGCGCCTTCGCACAAGGCTATCATTGTGAACGAATTTTTGACCAAACACTCAACAAATACCATCCAGCAACCACCATATTCACCAGATATGGCTCCTGCTGACTTTTTTCTTTTTCCTAAACTCAAATTACCACTTCGTGGTACTCGTTTTCAATCGATAGAAGACATAAAGGAGAATTCGCGGCGAGAACTCAATTCAGGAAGCAGCGTTTAAAAAATGTTTTGATGAATGGATTATTCGTTGGCGCAAGTGTATCGTTTCTAAAGGAGCATACTTTGAAGGTGATAAAATAAATTTGGATGAATAACAGACATTTTGTGTATTATTGATCTTTTCCCGGTACTTTCTTGACAGAGTAGTACAACAACAAAGAAAATAAATAATAGTTTAAAAAACTAAAAAACACGCTTTTATTACGCACTAAAAATATAGAAAAAAAAGCGTGGGGGGCTCCATATATCAAGTTCTTAAGAAGCGCCCCACGTTTTTTACAAAAATAACATTGATGTTTGTTAATTCATTTTTAAATTAATATTATTGTGATAAAAACGTAGAGCGCTTTTCAAGAACTGATATATGGAGCCCCCTACGATTTTTTCGCAATAATACTATTTATTTTTTATTGATTTATTTCTAAATTAGAAATTATTTTCCACTTTTTAGTTTCTTTCATCGTTAAAGTGTGTTTTTAGGTTTTTTTTTTAACTATATTTTTAGTGCGTAATAAAAGCGTGTTTTTTAGTTTTTTTAACTATTATTTTTATTTTATACTTTTTAGTCTTCTTATTATTCAAACTTAATTTACTACTTACTAATTTAAAATATTGATAGGTATTTAAAGATATTTATTTTTAACAAACTTAACAAAATTCACAGTTTTACGCATCCAAATTTAATACGGCGTTAGCACGCATTCTTTCCATTTCCGCCAATGCGTCAGTGTTGCAAGGAGTTTTTCCCGTGAGCTTTGGACAGCCCTCGGCGCGTATCCTACCTTGGCTTAGGTGGGATCTCATAGACTCAAAGTCCAATCTTCGTATTCCTCTCGTCGAACCTTATTGATTGATACCCATGACATGATAATTTGGCAAGAAAATGTCATTTCGCATTATTTTCAGCAAACCCTTTCATTTAATACCCATACCATAGGGGTGCATTTCAAATAGCCTGTCCGCCATTTTAGACGGCTGCCATGTTGGATGTAGGTACGTGATAATTTTTTTCGTATCCCATTCAGCAAACCCTTTCATTTAATACCCATATCATGGTGGTGCATTTCAAATAGTTTGTCCCCCATGTTGGATTTAAGTCACGTGACTATTTTTTCATATTTCTGACAGAAACTCTTTCATTTGATACCCATATCATGGGGGTGCATTTCAAATAGCCTGTCCGCCATCTTGGACGTCCGCAATGTTGGATTTGAGTCACGTGACTATTTTCTTTTATTCCTGACAGCAAACCCTTTAATTTAATACCCATATCATAGGGGTGCATTTCAAATAGCGTGCCCGCCATTTCAGACGTCCGCCATGTTGGATTCAAGTCACGTGACTATGTTTTTTCGTATTCCTGACAGCAAACCCTTTCATTTGATACCCATATCATGGAAGTGCATTTCAAACAGCCAGTTCGCCATTTTGGGGAGGCCGCCATATTGGATTTGTAATGACGTTTCTTAGCCAGTCATGTATTGTCATCAGAACTCAGAGCGTGTGCAAAATTTCATACTGATCAAAGACCAGGAAGTGGGTCAAATTAAGATTCCAAGATTTTCTTACATAGTTACAAGTGAAGCTAATAAAAGCGTGTTAAAAAGATAATAATAATAACACATGTAGGTACTTAGACAAAAAAAAAGAAATACCAAAATAGACCCATAGTGCGGTGTGCATGTCGTGCTGCACCAATGGGAGTCCAGCTCAGCATGTGTCAGGCAAATATACCTGACGCTGATTTTCTGCTGGATTCTTGCGGTGACATTCGGACGCTCAGCTGGTTTTGAGAGATAAGTTTTTTAATTTTTTTTTTTCAATTATGATATACGAGTAGTAAATTTTGTAGGTGGTGGATATGTAGATAAATATATAAAGTTGTCAAAGTGAATAATATATATACGATGGACAATTACGAATGGTGTACGTTGATGTATAATAATATAATATGAACAAGAAAGGTGAGTCGTACACTGTACTTTTACTGAGTATTAAATCAGCAAGGGCAAGCTTCCAAACGGAATATGTAGGTACGTCCAGCAGACTGTCCCGGAACAAAGAACACGCAGGCCAGCTATATGAAGGACGTATTAGAAATAAACATACCACGTTCTTTCTGTGAGGTGATAAGAAATTGTCGTAACCTTACTCTGAAGGTGTTACGACATTTAACATTCCTTATCGGTGGAGGAACGTTATTCCAGCATTTGGAAGCTGCGTATCTGAAACTGCCCCTGAAGGCAGCTGTCTTGTGCGATAGAGTGGACAGTTGTTGCGAGCACTGTCTGCTGGTACATTGCCTTCGGCCAGCGATCCAGCTCAATTTATTATAGAGGTAAGTCGGCTGTTTGTACTTTATCACCCCAAACAGTAGGCAAGCCAAATGCAACTTACGACGCGACTTCATTCTGAGGATTGAGTGCTTATTTAAAAATGGCGTAACGTGAGCTCTTGCTGGGATGTTGAAACAAAATCGAGCACAGGCGTTTTGTACTCTGTGGATCAGCCGATCAATTCTTGCCAGTAGTCGAGGGCCGATAACGGTATCCGCATGGTTCAGATTCGAAAGCACAAGCGATTCAACAAGCTGGATTCGCAACTCTTCGGATAGATATGGCCTTACCCTATAAAGGACCTTTAACGGGTAGAAACACGTGCGTACTGCAGCTGCCACGTGTACTTCGTATCTCAACCCAGCGTCCATATTCAGACCCAAATTACGTGCCTCATTGACTCGACTGACCGACTCACCCAACAGGGTAACATTAAGTGTTTGAAGGCACTGCATTGATTTGACATTTGGTTCCAAAAAGCATGTATTTGGTTTTCGTAGGGTTCAATACCAAACCGTTGTTTTTAGCCAAACTTGCTATTCTGTCGAGATCATCGTTTAGATCCTTCAGTGCGCTGTCATAGTCACTCGGCTTAAAAGAGATATAAACTTGTACATCGTCAGCATAAATATGGTACCTACATCGCTTTAAAGAATTTAAGTCTTTTATTAAAATCTCTTTCAATAACAACAACCTAAGACATGAAAACACCAAAGTACTCCAATTCCTAGTGCTTTATGAGGAAAAGTCTTTGGAGACTTTTTGGAAGTAGTAAAAGCACTATTTCATGGTACAACTCAAATAATTGCCGATTGAGTCTCTCATTTCCCATAAACGTCAGGAATTAGTGTAATGTTGTGCTGCTTCAATTATAAGCATTCTTGAGGAGATTTTAACATCGATATATATATACTACGCACTAGATTACGCGTTCCGAGCATTCACTTCAGTCAACTCATTTGCAGTTGATCAACTACAAATTGATATTGAGAGCAGCGCTTAAAAATTTAATTCAAAGTAAATTTGGGACGTAAATAATAATTCGGTAGTCATGAAAGTAAAATAATTGATTATTCAAGCAATTTAATAGTTTCAAAGTCAAAAGGTAAAGCTTTTGGTTTTGTCAACGTGCGATTAAAATTGCAAGGCAATCTTCGGTCATAATTTTTTTTTTCCAAACACAACTAATTAGAGCAGGTTTAAAGATTCGATACCTCAAACCATTTCGTTCGTACGAAATTTTGGGAACAAAAGGAGTCGTGGTAGGAAACACGCAAAATTTCAATCGAAACTTTGTTACAATTGCTTTTATGGCGGTAAGGCCCCTCTTTGGGGCGTGGCTGGAAAGACTTCACGGCGTCCTTACCTTCCGCATGACGCAGGTCCTCACCGGACATGGCAAGTTCGGAAGGTTCCTGCATCGGAATCAAGCAAAAGAGACGCCCGGGTGTCGCCACTGTGCGCAACGCCCGGAGGACACGGTGGAGCACACCGTCGAGGTGTGCCCTGCCTGGGCGGAGCATCGCCGTGTCCTCGTGGGGGCGTGAGGCGGCCCTTCGAGGCGACTTCTCGCGCCGGGCCCTGGTCGAGGCCATGGTCCGAAGCGAGGAGGAGTGGCAGGTGGTCGCCTCCTTCTGCGAAGCAGTAATGCTTGCAAAGGAGGGGGTCGACCGCATCATCAACCGCAGGCAACGGCGCCCTCGCCGGGATTCCGATCCCGATTTCCGGCCACCGTAGACGCGGGCTTGCGGACGGCGAGCCATGGATAGCTCGCTGTCCAATCGTCCGGTAATGGACCGAGTCCAAGACGTCGACGGTGCGCATTGTTCCCGCGCGCCTCAAGGAGTTGTCAGCAGCAGGAGGGAGGGGCCCAGCTGGGTCGAAGCCTACTGGGGACAGGGTTGTCCGAAAGGGAGCTCGTGCCCCGGTATGAAGGCTAGAAGGAACGGCGCGGAGTTTTTAGTCAGTAAGAGTCTGACACTATCTCCCGCTCCACCCAAGAGCGGGTTTTGTCATAAGATGATTTTACCCGTCGACAAAAAAACCCCAGTTGCTTCAGAGCGTTGTAATTTGATGGTTCGTTTTAATGTAACGCACAACAGTTTGGCAGATAGGTAAGCGCCCGTAGGCAGGCCGCCCGCGCAGCCACCGCGCGTCTCTATCCAAGGGCGCGCGCGATTCTTGCGACAGAACGGCAACCATAGCGCGACCGTCGAGCGAAAAGAGAAGTACATACATGAAATTTTTTCGTACATTTCTATTTTGTGCCAATACTGGCATAATTACACGGACTGCACTATTAACGACATAATGATATCTGTCTAGTCCAGAATAGGCGCACAGCACGGGGTCGAGGGTGATGCTGGGTGTCGGGTGTACCTGTGTATAAAGGAGCGGCTCTCCAGGTAGCTCATGCCGGACGCGATCTGCGTGGCCATGTACATGAGCACGACGGCTCCGGGCACTGCGTCGCGCGAGCCGGCGCGCAGGTAATCTAACAGGTTGCCGCGCGACATGAACTCCGTGAGGATGTAGAAGGGCGGCTCGCGCGTGCACACGCCCAGCAGCTGCACCAGGTTGGGGTGCCGCATCTCCTTCATGATGGCCGCTTCCTCCAGGAAGTCCTTCAGCGCCATCGTATCGTCCTTCAGAGTCTTCACCGCCACCTATCAAAAACACAACAGTCCAGTCAACAGGACAGTATACTATGACATGGCACAGCGGGCGCTACAAGTCCCCCGTGACGTACTACTGTGACAAGAAGCGTCCCTTTTATCTTGAACTTCAGCCGTCGCCAACTGCTACAACTTTTTTATTTGAGATTTTTAATGAGGTAGCTAATATCTTCTCTTGTTGGTTTGCTAAATACACTTCTGGACACATCTATTGGCCCACCTTAGAGTTTAGGTTTCGATGGCCCCTACCGAAATATGATTGCTAGATTGAACAAAAACTGTTGATGCAGTTTTAACCCTGATACATTTTACCATCTTTTTCGATCGTATTGTTTTAAATTTGAATTCAGAATACCATACGACATGGAGCTACGCTTAACAAGTCGGATATGCACCTTGTTAAAGGCAATTGATTTTTGAATAAAAAACATGTTTTATCAAATAAAGGTTTAATTTAATAACGCGTGTTGCCTCCATGGGCATCTACCACAGCTCTCATACGATTAGGCATAGAGTTTATCAACCACTCTATGAAATTTTGAGGGATCATCTCTCATTCCTCTTCTATGGCAGTTTTCAACTCCTGCATCATCTGGGCAACTGGCTGACGAGCCCTAACACGTCTTTTTAGCTCATCCCACATGTGCTCAATGGGGTTCATGTCTGGGCTTCTGCTTCTGGCTGGCCAGTCCATAACCGTGATGTTCACATCCCGAAGATATTCCCTGACGATGCCGGCCGCATGGGCTCTTGCATTATCATGCATAAAAAGGAAATTTGGGCCCACATAGTCCGCGTATGGTATCACGTGAGGTTCTAAGCAGTCACGAATGTACCTTCCAGCATTTAATGTTGGCAGCCGTGGTCCTGTAACAACCTCAAGTTGAGTTTTGCCGCTCGCGGATATACCGCCCCAGACAGTCCATGAGCTACCGCCATAAGCAACCCTCTCTTCAAAGCAGCATTGTGCGAAACGCTCTCCCTTACGTCAGTAGACCTTCTTCCTTCCATCATTGCCATGTAACACAATTTTAGACTCATCAGAAAAGAGTACACGGCTCCAATCATGCTGTGTCCAATTTAAATGACTGCGTGCGAAATGAAGGCGCGCTGTTCGGTGGGCTCGCGTTAGTTTGGGCCCATTAGCTGGCTTGTGTGGTACCATATCGCGTTATTTTAACCTTCTCCGAACAGGTCGAGCGCTCACAGATACTCCGTGGAAGTCGCAAAGTTGGTTTTGTATCTCAATGGAGGTAAGGTGACGATTTCTCAAGCTGGTCGTCACGATGAATCGATCCTGCCTTTCAGTTGTGACCCGAGATCGTGGCCTTCCTTGGCGACGAACAAAGCCGCCAGTCTCTAGGTACCTCCGATAAACATTTCGGACCGCAGATCGACTTAAATTAAGTTGAGCACTCACGTTTCTTTGGCTGTGTCCGGCCTGAATAAGTGCCACAGCTTGGGCGGCGACTTCAGGTGAAGTATCCATAGATCATTGATAGAACCTCACCTTAATGTTAAGAATAAGTAATGTTTGTTGCAAAACCAAAGATATCAATCACTTTTTCAAGAATTAAATCCAAGTAAACCAATAAAACCAAGTTTTCTTAGTATTCGATTGTTTGATATCAACAAACAGGCTCCAAATTGTCTTTTGTTTCTTTAAATTCTGTGTTCGAAATTCAAAAAAAGACTATTGAATGAAATTGTGAATGTGCCAGGTTCAAAACTGCATAAAAACTTTTTGCTCGACCTAATATAAAATTTTAGCTAGGACCAAACGAAAATGAAAATACAAGGTGGGCCAATAGATGTGTCCAGAAGTGTATGTCACATTCCGTCTATCTGGCTCGCTCTTTATCTATGTTGCGGTCGGCTTCGAGTCGGAACGCAAGCAGCTAGCTTTCTATATTTGACATGGAGCGACTGCCTATACTTCCTCAAAGCCTACCAACAACACTGGTATCAGCTCGCGCTTGACCACTATCTCACCTCATTTACGAGTACTCAACGACCGTCAAAAATCTACAAATTACAGTCGGAGCCTAAAGTACTTGCTGATCACCCATCCACAGAGCGACTTCAGCAAGCAACGCTTCACCCTCTATCTACTCGTGCGACTGTTTTCAAGTAGCCATAATACTTTACTCCTCTTCCACTAAGAGCATAAATTTAGTAGTATAAAATTAGGGGTGCTCATAACAGAACTCTCTCGGGTAGAAATTCAGCTGCATATGTAGTAATTAATATTTCGCTTAAAGGTGTAGCAATGAAACCCGAAAAAAGTTAACGTAGTTTTCTTATACTTTAAGCGACAAAGAATCTAGGATTTATCTGTTATCTGCCCTTGCCTAACTCCGAAGGTAAAATTTGTAAGGGCAGTGGCCATTCTTTGAATTAACAGAAGTTTAATTTAAAAGTCATACCATTTGTTGTAACCGGAGTAACGCACACATTTAAACTGGAACATATGTATATACTGACCACTACCACCAACTAAAGAAGCACTATTCTTATTAAATAATTTCGTGCAATAAAAAACTTGGTTTGCATGTAGCGACATCTATGACGCCACATAAGAACTACGAAGAAAATACGAAATCCTGCATCGCGCAATCGAAGTTCTCCGCGCGATTTGAATATATACGACCACCCGAAATTATCTAACAGGCAGTCGGCAACCAGATCCAGACACCTGTCTGGTAGGATCCTCCCTTTTCAAAAGGAGGTGTGTGGGGCTTTACTCTCTGTTCCGCCTACCTCCAAATACTTTTAAGCTGTTTGAGCGTACGAAGGAAACTGATCTGGCGTCTAGTAATCAACGCAAGAGTGTGCGACACCCGAATGGCTATGTGAAGTGACGAAGCATATGTATATGCAATGCCTTCCAAAGCTATACAATAAATTACAAAATCAAATTGTATTAGCTGACAACGTAAATAGTTTTAAACGGCAGCTTTTTTTTAATTCTTAAATGACCATATGGCTTATTGCTCTATCGATGAGTATTTTAATGTCCAATTTTGATATGCTAACTTTGTATTTTTTTTAAATATTATTATTTGATAGACTCGCGTTTGACCACCATCTTATCTCATGGTAAGCGATGATGTGTACGACGATGGAGCATGCTTCCCTAGAAATAAAAGGTTGCTTTTAGACAATTTTGAGACTACTGTTTTCGGTGAAATTGTATTATTAATGTATATTTTACAGGTACCCTGTGTTCACCAAAGTAATAAATGAATTTGAATGTAACAGTCGCCAGCAAGATGTGGCGGGTGTGAGTAATGTACTGACGGTGATGTTGCCGCGTTTCCAGGCGGCCTCGTACACGTCGCCGTACTGGCCGCCACCCAGCTTGTGCTTCATGACGATGTCGGTGCGGTCGATCTCCCAGTGGTCGGGCGGCGCCAGCGGGAACACGGTCGGCTTGTTGCGCTTGGGCGCGGGGTACAGCAGCTGCGTGATGAGCCCGTCGCCCACCAGCGAGTGGTGGTGCACCAGCTCCGCCAGCGTGCCGAACTTGGACTCAGACGTCACGTACACCTGCAACACAGGCGCGGGTCAGTCACGGCAGTCGCACGTACGCGGCGGAAGCAGCACGCGGCTCTACCTTGCCGTCCGAGTCCTCGTTGATGCGGTAGTGGTAAACTCGGCCCTCGTAGCGCAGCGAGATGCTGCGTTGCCCTGGGCTGGACTCCGACTCGCGCACCTGCAACACGATACGTGCTTATTAACTGCATGCCGTACTCACTGCTCAAGTGAATGAGGCACTATGACTATTGCCGGCCACATAACACGACCATGTAGTGTACAACTACATGGTCGTGTTTTGTGACAGTCAATCAAAAATCGTCAAAACGTAGCACGCGACCTCGTGCCACTATTTAACACAACCCTATAAAAGCTGTTACAATTTGTTGCCGTCTGTCTTGACTATAAAATAATAACAGGAGCATGCCTTTTAAACGAAATGTTCTTCTATTAGAAGAAGTTATTGTTACGTACGTGGGTAATCAATTGCCGATTTACTAACAGAGAACTTTATTCTCCACAAACAATTACAAATTAGTCCAGTCAACAATAATCCAAATCACAATTTACACTAGAATTCCGTTACACTATCGCTTAAGTCGTTAGATAAAATCACTTCGCACACTTAGGTAGATTGCTCTTGTTCGCAGTCGAAATCAAAACTGACTCCGTTTCGGTCGGGGGCTTGTATTTATATGCGGAGCAAAAAAATTGATACCGACGTCTCAAGATCAATCCAGAACAATAGAGTCACGTCGCGGGGCCATAAATCATTTTTATTGCACAATATATCGCGAGTCACTTTTACGCGAATTACGCACGTACAGCATTACCTCTTCCCTGGTGTGCTCAATGTGCCGTCAAATTGTTTCTCATCATCATCATCATCATCATCATCATCATATCAGCCGAAAGACGACGGCTGGACAAAGGCCTCCCCCAAGTGTCACCACAACGACCGCTCCTGTGCGTCAGTTTCTCATGTCAAAGTCAAAAACGTTTATTTCAAATAGACCAATTACAGGCACTTTTGAATTGTCAAAATGTCGGTCAGTCAAACAAACAAGTGAAGCTAAATTGCACGTTCCAAAGAGTAGATCTCTATGGAGAAGAACGTGCAAGAAACTCCATGGACACTCTTTTAAATCATATGTGTTACATATAGTATTTGGTTACATATTTCTTGTTGCTTCTATTATGTGAGCACAATGTAGATAATAATAAAAAAATAAACGATAAAAACTAAATTAAACCACTGGCAGCTAAGAGATGACCAGTCTCATCTGACGGCACCCGTTCACGAGTATGACGCGTGCATCAGCCCCACTCAGCTCAACCATTTTGAAGGGAACGGAATGACCCTATAACACGCGCCCCAACAGCGAGATATTTGAGTCAGCATGACAAACTCTCAACTGCCATGCTCGCAATGTAAAATAAAAAATAAATAAAAAGTTGTAACCTAATAAAAATGCTCCATGGTACTTCACATACACAAATTTGAAAAAAAAGTGCTTCTACATTATACAATGCTATTATTTTTAAATACTAGCTTTTGCCTGCGCGGCTTCGCTCCCGCTCTTCCCTACTATACTCAACTCTACCCTACTCTACCCTACTCTACTCTACCCTACCCTACTCTACTCTACTCTACTCTACTCTACTCTACCCTACTCTACTCTACCCTACACTACCCTAATATTTTTTTCCATAAGAACCTTATCCTCACAATAACAATCACAACAAAAAAAAAATCAGCCAAATCGGTCAAGCCGTTTTCATGCCATGTCGTGACAACGGAAAACGGGGCTCATTTTTATAATATAGACTAGCTTTTGCCCGCGCGGCTTCGCTCCCGCTCTTCCCTATACTACTCTACCCTACCCTACTCTACTCTACTCTACTCTACCCTACCCTACCCTACCCTACTCTACCCTACCCTACCCTACTCTACCCTAATCTTCCTACTCTACCCTACTCTACCCTACACTACGCTAATTTTTTTTTTTTTCCATAAGAACCTTCTCCTCACAATAACAATCACAACAAAAAAAAAATCAGCCAAATCGGTCAAGCCGTTTTCATGCCAAGTCGTGACAACGGAAAACGGGGGACATTTTTATATATATAGATATAGAAGAAGAAGATATATATATATAGATAACATGTAAAGAATCCTAAGTCCTATTGAAATAAACCAATGAAATAAAAATAAAACACTGAAAACAACAATAAGAAAAGGGCAGCAGCATCTCTTCGAATATATATATATATATATAAAGACTAATTTGTAGCTACAAATGTATGTGGCTGTGGAGCAGGACCGGCATTTAGCCAAGCATTTTTATCAAGGAGATAAATCTTCCAATTTATAATATGCTTGTCTACATAGTGTGCGTTTAATGCATGTTTTAAATTTTGACTCGTTTAATTGGAGAATTTCTAGTGGAATTTTATTATAAAATTTTACATAGTAAAAGAGCTAGCTACTTTAGCTAACCTGAATCGAGGTTGATCTAACTTGTCCTTATTTCTAGTATTAAAATTGTGCGTATCACTTATTTTAGTAAAAAGCTGAATATTTTTCCGGACATACATTATATTTTCATAAATGTATTGACAAGGTACTGTCATGATGTTTATATCTTTAAATAATTCCCTAAGAGAATCGCGCCTGCGAAGATTGTATATGACTCTGATAGCTCTTTTCTGCAAAATAAAAATAGACTCTATGTCTGCAGCCCGTCCCCATAGCAAAATACCGTAAGACATGATACTATGAAAGTAACTAAAATAGACCAGCCTCGCGGTATGAACATCAGTAAATTGATGGATTTTTCTGACAGCATATGTTGCTGAACTAAGCCGTCCTGCCGGGATGTTAAATGAGGACCCCATTGTCTGTCATTGTCACAATCCAACCATCTTTTTTTTGGCCTTTCTCTCCCTCTCCACCAATCCACGTGTATGGATCCTTTAAATCCATAATATAGTAACAAGTAAAAATAATTAAATTTAAATGATATTATCTCCAAGCATTACTGTTTACTGTTAATAATTTAGTACTAAATGGAAAAAACTTTTAACAAAAAAAATTAAACCGACTTCAAAAAGTACAAAATAACTTTAATTTCGGAAGACGGTGTTTCTATAATAGATACCTAATCTTCAAAAACAAAGATAACTGTAAAATGTGCATAATAAGTACAAATAAAAGAAACAAAATCAGAAACATCGCAGAAAAAACCCAACACAAACATTCAGAAAACATATGCCATTATTTATTGCCGAACTGTAATACTGAGCAGTTAATGAGAACTTAGAAATAACTTTAATTTCGGAAGTCGGTGTTTCTATAATAGATACCTAATCTTGTCTCTTCGTTATTTAACACCGACTTCCGAAATTAAAGTTATTTTGTGCTTTTTGAAGTCGGTTTAATTTCTTTTTGTAAAAAGTTTTTTATTTTTCACTTTTTAGTTATGGTAGCACCACTAAAAAGTACCTACCCTTCAGCTTAACATAAATTACCTTATAGCCAGAGTGCATCTCATAACGATTCTTATAATCCCAAATACGGTAAATATTACATGAATTTACCCCCTCCCCTTTCCCCTCCCCCTTTTCTTTCAGTCAGTCATCGACTACACGTATAAACAAAGCAATTTTACTTGTTACGACAATTCTGCTATGATTCTATGAGGAGTTCTGTTCCATATCTTCGAAGTTCAGCTCGCAGATCATAACAATATTTCTATGAGACCAACTTGGAAGCATAACATATCGATCAAAAAAAAAAATTTTCAAAAATCGGTCCACAATTGACCGAAATATCGGTGAACATACATACAAAAAAAAAACATACATTCAGCCGAACATAGAACCTCCTCCTTTTCGAAGTCGGTTAAAAATAAACTAGCAGCTTTTACCATGCGCGATTTTTGCATTATTATGATAGGTGAGCAAGATTTCTATACAACGCAAGACTACTTCCAGTTAATACACAGTATAAGGACAACTCTACAAAAGATTAATAATACAAATATTATCATATGCGCTCCGACTTATAAATATAACTACTATAGAAACATGTACAACTGGAGAGTCGAAAATTTCGTAAACTTGTTTTATATTGACATAACGACACATGAGCATGCATACTTCCTGAACTCAAATAAAAATCTTGACTACAAAATGTTTAACAAACGTACAGGGTTATTGAATAACTTTGGCATGAATGCCATCTTCAAAGACATAGACGATTTTATTTATGGCATCCAAAAATACGACCTACAACCATTAACAAGTGACAACTTAAAAGAACAAATATCCTTCAACGGAAAAGACAAAAACCTGTTTTTTGTATGACAGTTATGTAAACATCTGCATCAAAATATTGCAGGATTACTAAATAAAGCGGACGCCCTTATTGTTTGTCTGCATGAACTATTGACAAAGAAAATTAACATCGACGTCATCCTCAACTATGAACTTGCCTCATGTTTTAGTAGAAGAGGCTGTAAAAGAGGCGGAACTTGCATTTTGGTAAAAAAATGCTACTACTGGAAGGAAATACCCGAAGTAAAATACATGGCAATAAGTAGTTCTTTTGAATGTTGTACTATCGAATTAACAACTAGCACCATTATAGTCTGCATTTATAGGGGTACCAACCTCAAGTAATTTAAATATATTTTTTGAACGCCTGGAAAAGTTACTACATTATATTACAAATAAATATAAAAGAAATATTATAATATGCGGTGACTTTCATATTGACATTTTAAAAAGTACCAACCTATCATTAGATTTGGAGTGTCGACTGTTGAACTATAATTTAAATTTAGCGATAAGACAACCGACTAGACTTAACAGTAACACTTGTATTGACAATTTTGCCCATAATCTAGGTAAAAAATGTGAACATGACGTAATAGATTTTGCTCTAGCAGATCACACTTGCCAAATACTTAAGTGTCCAAAAAAAGGACATTTCTGCTTAAACAGTGGTATTTTAAACGACGCGACTATAACATAAATAACATAAAAAAGTTCAAAGAATGCTTGCAGAATCTTTCTTTTGCGGAAATATATGAAACTGCAGACCCAATTGATGCCCACGATCTGTTCTTACTAGTTTACACGAAACTTTTTCTCTGTTTTATGAACTGTGTTTTCCATATAAGGTGATAACAATGAGATCACACAAGCGACCTCAGTGGTTGTCCCGCACCATTCAAAAATGTAGCAAAAAGAAAAGGGAACTTTTGTGGCGTTATTGCCTACAAGGAAAACAAACAGATAAAGTGGATTTTAAAAAGTATTCTACAATATACAAACTAATAACTAAACTAACTCAACGAGCCCAGAATATCTACAAAATCAAGTCGGCCACTAATAAATCAAAGGCTACTTGGGATATTATTAATCGCTCAAAATCAAATTTGCCTAAGCATGACATTTCGTGTATTAATAATAATAATAATAAATTTATTGCCCAAAGAAAATTAAAATACATAACATGTTACTTAACAGTTCGAGTTATTTTCTTTTTACACAATTTGTGAACAATGTCCCCTATGCTAGGAAAGTCCTGTGTTATAGGAGACATTCATTCGCCCATTATTACAAATTTACTAGAATTTAATAACCAAGCCACAAAAGATAAAAAGTTTACACATCCACATGACATAGCGAAAGCTTTTAATTATTTCTTTATTGAAAAGATCAAGCCAAATAGCAACAAAAGTAACAAAACATGATCCGAATTAAGAATAAGGATTTTATTATAGATGCTATGTCATTTTTTGAAATCCGAGTTCAAAAAATGACATAGCATCTATAATAAAATCCTTAAAAAATACTAGTAGTGTAGGTAACGATGGCTTGTCAACACTAGTGATTAAACAGGTAGCGAATAATATCAGTGGACATTTGAGCTACATTATCAATTTATGCAGAGTGGTACATATCCAAGTAAGCTTAAAACTGCTATTGTGAAACCTTTGTTTAAGAAAAATAATAGAGAAGATATGGAATCTTACAGACCCATTGTAATTATTCCAATACTTTCAAAAGTATTTGAGAAATACATATATTCACAAATATACCAATATTTAGAAAAACAAACTATTTTAACTCAAGACCAAAAAGGATTCAGAAAAAATAAAACCATTAATATGGCCGTGTACGATTTTATAAAAAAAGTCATCACAAATGTCTATAAAAGATTACCTGTATGTTCGATCTATTGTGATATGGCTCAGGCGTTTGACTATGTTGACCATGACATCCTACTTGACAAATTATTCGCTTACGGAATCAGAGGGAACGTCCTGCAGTTAATTGAATTATATTTAAAAAATAAGAAACAATACGTCGAAATACGCAAAGTAGATCATAGGACTAAACACGAACAAATATACAGATCAGATCATCGGACAATTGAGTATGGCGTACCACAGGGCAGCGTGCTGGGCTCGCTTTTGTTTATTATATACATACATAAACGACTTGCCAAAAGTAACTGAACACCATATGTCACTGTTTGCCGATTTGACAAATAGACGAAAGTGAAATCACTAAAACATTAAGTTCGATAATAAAATAGTTAGAAAATAATAATTTAAAAATAAATTTAGACAAGACCAAATTGATGCTATTTAGCCAACGCTTAAGTAATAAAATAAATATTTACTATAATAGCCATAGGATTAATCAAGAAAATATGACAAAATTTCTAGGTATTATAATTGACCATAGACTGGATGGGAAAGCCTATACAGAAGAAAATAATTAAAAGGATTAGTTCGTCTGCCTATGCCCTTTACAAACTTGCTCCTATTATAGGCGAGGCCACTCTTGTCACGGCCTATCATGGTATTGTGGCCTCATTACTACGATTTGGAGTCATATTTTGGGGTAACTCCACGAATAGAGAACTAGTGTTCAAGGCGCAGAAAAGATGCATCAGGTCAATGTTCGGTTTAAAGTGCATAGAAAGTTGCAAGCCTTACTTTACAAAATATAAAATACTGACTCTCTTCCATCGCTGTACATATACGAAATTGCTGTATTCGTTAAAACTAACCATATTCTTTTTCCGAAGCTATCTGACACTGTAACTAATACGCGCAGTCGACATGATCAAAATAGACTATGTGTTATGAAATGCAACACAGCACTGATGCGTAAAAGTATATTTTGTATGGCGCCAATAATATACAACCATTTACCAAGGCATATGAAGGAATTAAACATTAATAAATTTAAAAACCAGCTGAAAACTTTTTTGGTAGAAAAGGCATATTATAATATTTCTGAATATTTTACAGAGAAGATAACATGAATTATTGTACTTGGTTTTAATATTGTTAGATTTTTATTTTTGTTTTACTGACATATTAATTATATATTTTTTTACCATTTGACATCTTTAGTTATAAAGTGGCTACCTTGACATTTTAATTGTATAATTTCTAACTTGACATTTGGACATTTAAATCTTATTTTTAATTGTATTGTGACATTTTAGTTGTATAATTTCTATCTTGACATTTTAATCATTACATTTTATACCAGTTGACATTTTTAATTGTATTGTGGCTACTTTGACATTTTAATTGTATAATTTATATTTTGAAAATTTGACATTGTGATCAGTACATATTTTACTAGGTGACATATTTAAATGTTTACCTTGACATTTTTTACGGCATAGTTTTTATCTTGATATTATTATTTATATAGCTTCTATGTCGACATCTTTGTTTTAAAATATTATTGAAATTTAATTTATTTTAATTTAATTTGTTTGATTGAAAATTTATATAATTTAATTTATTGAGTTTGAGTCTTAAATATGTGACTTTTTGCACACCTGATTATGGTTAAATATGACGGACAATGTTTGAAACTACCAGCTAATTATTATTATTATTATATTATTATGATATAAAAGGAAGGAAGGAGAGTTAGTGATAGCATGACGAGTGACAGGATAGAATGGAAGAAAAAAACGTGTTGCGCCGACCCCAAATAACACAGGACAAGAGCAGGAAGATGAAGACTATATTATGGATTGACTGTACACTTGTTTAGCTTATGTATTTCTATACACAGTTCAGACAACCGCTGTCGTTCCAATAAACTGGTTTATCTATACACCCCTATTTTTTAATTAGTACACATAAAAATGAGGCTTAATCCGTACCTGTTACTGGTCATATTTGTGTAGTCAAAAGTTAAAAAAACGAAATTCCAAAATTGGCCACAAAATTTTTCATAATTGGTAAATTCGTAATTGGATCATTTATTCATAACAATGACTACTAGGAAATACTACGCGCAGTGATTGTCTATTGTTTTTCATTCATAATCAATAGCCTGTACAATATTTTCATAATTTGAGTGACATTTTAGGACATAAACAAATTCTAATAAGTTTAATGTTTATGAATATTATTCATTAAAACTTTACCTAAATAATAACGAGACCTATTCTAATAAGCCCTTTAAGTATTTGTACTAATTAAAAATTAGTGGTGTATATTAGGTCTTTACCTATGAAATTGCAGTTCTGCATTGGCCATTTTGCGTTGGCCATTTCAAATCAAAATAATTTTTGTTTGGCTAAGAATTCTAATTGCAAATTAATTTTATTTTAAAACATGGATTTTTTTCCAAAAGTAATCATTTGTTTATTGATTAGTGTTACATTTTCATCGCATTTCAATCTTTTTCGTCATCATGGATACGTTAAAAATTCGAGTAATTATGGAATATGAGTACCGTCGTGGCAGCAACGCGGCACAAGCGGCACGCAACATCAACGACGTTTACGGAGCTAACAATACAAACCAACGCACCACCTGTTATTGGTTTGCTCGCTTCCGTTCTGGAAATTTCGACCTGAAAAATGAACCTCGCGGTCGTCCGAAGACTTTGATCGACAATGACGAATTAAAGGCGATTGTGGAAGCTGATGATACACAATCTACGGCTGAATTAGCAGCAGCTTTCGACGTTAGCGTCAAAACAATATTGGTCCATTTGCATCAAATTGGCAAGGTAAAAAAGCTTGACAAATGGGTGCCCCAGGAACTCAATGATCGCCAGCGCGAAGTACGCGTCGAGACGTGCCTTGCACTGCTCAAAAGACACACAAATGAAGGAATTTTGAACCGCATTGTTACCTGCGATGAAAAATGGATTCTGTTTGATAACCGCAAGCGCTCAGCAAGTTGGTTGGATCCTGGTTCAGCACCTAAACAACGCCCTAAACGAAAACTTACCCCTAGAAAAGTGATGGTCACTGTTTGGTGGTCTAGCGCCGGTGTGATTCATCACAGCATTACTGCAGATGTGTACTGTGAAGAACTGAACACAATGATGGAGAAGCTGGCACATCTCCAACCAGCATTGGTCAATCGCTCGTCTCCGCTACTCCTGCACGACAACGCGCGACCTCATACTGCACAGCAGACGGTCTCCAAGTTGCAAGAACTGGGGTTGGAAGCTCTCCGTCATCCGCCCTACTCACCAGACTTTGCGCCTACAGACTACTACTTTTTCCAGAATTTGGATAACTTCTTGGCGGGACAAAAAATTCAACACCCGAGAGGCAGTACAAAGTGCCTTTGAAGAATTTGTTGCCTCCCGTCCAGCTGATTTCTTTAAGAAGGGCATCAATAAACTGCCACTGCGTTGGCAAAGATGCATTGATTGCATGGGTGATTACTTCGATTAATACAAATAAAAAATACATGAAAAAAATTCGTTTAAATTTTTTCATACAAAACGGCAATTTCATAGGTTCATGAATTGCTGTTCGTTAGTCCCGCTAAAACTCGAGAACAGCTGGTCCGATTTTAATAATTACTTTTTTCTTTTGTTCACCAACATACAGGGACGGTTTAAAAGCAGTGATAAAAGCTGTTAAGGCGTCAGTTCAAAGAAATCCCAAAAGTAAATAAACTGTTGGCCTTTCAGATGGGGTTAAGCAGAACCACGGTGAAAAGGGTGTTAAATGAAGACAGGGCGGCTTCGGGCATACCGAAGAAAAACAGGACAACGTTAGAACGCTCGGTTAATGGACCTGAGACTGAAGAGATGCCGCGCTTTGTTAAAGCGAAACACGGGAAAAAAATATCGGGAAATTATTTTTTCGGACGAAAAAATTTTTACCGTATAAGAGAGCTACAACAAATGATAAAGTGTACGTACACAGTAGGGGAGAAGCGAGCAACCGTATTCCGCGTGTCCAACAAAGTCATTGTCCATCCTCGCTCATGGTATGGTTGGGAGTTTTTTATTGGGGCTTAACTGAGGTACATTTTTGTGAGAAGGTGTAAAAACGAATGCAGTTGTGTATCAAAATACAGTCCTGACGAACCTTGTGGAACCTGTTTCTCATACCATTTTCAATAACAGGCACTGGGTATTCCAGCAAGATTCGGCGCCAGCTCATAGAGCGAAGAGCACACAAGACTGGCTGGCGGCGCGTGAAATCGACTTCATCCGGCACAAAGACTGGCCCTCCTCCAGCCTAGATTTGAGTCCGTTAGATTACAAGATATGGCAACACTTGGAGGGAAAGGTCTGCTCAAAGCCTCATCCTGATTTGGAGTCACTCTAGGCATCCTTGACTAAGGCAGCCGCCGATATTGACATGGACCTCGTTCGTGCTGCGATAGACAACTGGCCGCGTAGATTGAAGGCCTGTATTCAAAATCGCTGGGTCATTTTGAATAAACTTTATAATCATAAGAATCTATGTTTTGTTAAGTTCATTTTGGTATATAAATGGTTACATAATAAATAAACTTGTCTAAATTATTTCATATTAAACATGTGACAGAATTTAAGACCTGACTATGTAGTTACATGTTGTATAAAAGCATTAAGTATAAAAATCAAACGTGACAATAATCAAATCCACCGTAAATAGAAAGCTAAAATCATATACCTTCTCTTTGTTTTTGTCAGGGTCAGGTGGCTCGGTGAGCTTAGCCAGCATTTAAAGTGTTCACAGTAACAGTACTAGTACTAGAGTGAGAGAACAGTACTCGAGTACACAGTAATAGGCTAACTTATTGAATGCCACTATTGCCACCCTAAAATCGGATCATCGACAGAGAACCACGATTCTTTTTTTTTTTTTTGAATATCTTTAAACAGACGGAAATTCGGAAGAGAGGCTGCTTAAAACATTACTGCGGGCACGTCACAAAAGAAAATTATATTTATTTAAATTATTACAATACTAATGACCCTTGCGAGAGCCAGCTAGCGTTCGGATAGCACGCTTGTGCAGGAGCAAGTATCGAGGACTAACCAGAAAACTGCCGTTGATGCCGGAGGACAGCAGGTACTCGGCGGCGTTGCGCGAGATGGGCCCGTGGTACCACGAGTGCTTCTCCAGCGAGTTGACGGGCGTCACGTAGTTGCTGGGCACCCAGCCCACTCCGCCGCCCAGCGTATGCGCCTCGCACCACTCGCCGCTCTTGTTGTAGCTCTTGATGCGCACCTGCTCGCCTGCGACACACAACCACACAACTGCTCACGATACTACACATGGTCACGGGATGTAACTCTAACAACTTACTAACCAAAAGGAATTCGTACCTATCTAAATTCAGAGATCAGAAGGTTAGAAAGAGTAGTAGTCGTACCCCTTAATTAATGAAGGCCGTAGCGTATTTACTTCTGGGAATCTAAATTTGTACTAATCAATAAAAAAATAATATACCTAACCAAATGGAAATCTCCTTCTTTTTTTAAAGTAGGCTAGAAACAAAAAAAAAACCTTCAAAATGGCACGATCATGGCATTCCACTGATATAAAACATACGTGTTGTCAGCAAAATCAATACAGATTTTATTCGACTCCGTGGAATAATTCCTACAAATATAAAAAAAAAATACAACCAACTTCAATGTAAAAAAATCACTGAAAAATGCTAAATAACTTCGGAGTCGATGTTACTCAATACTTTATTACATTCCATATTGTGTACATACGAGGGGCGCCTGATAAGTTCGCGGCCTGAGCTAGTTAATTAATGAAATATACAGTTTTATATTTTTTATCTTTCAATGTAATCCCTTTCAAGTTATAAACAGTTTTCAAAACGTGAATATATAGCATCAAAAAAATATTCTTTACAAATCTCATAAAAATGGCTGTCTACAGCCGCCATCATCCCATTGTCGTCCGAAAATCATCGTCCCAGTAGCTCTTTAGTAGTCCTTTAAATTAGAAAAAAGGAATTGTCACTGGCAGCTAGACTGTAAGGTTAATTTCTATAAATCCCGTAGGTTTTAAGGCATCCCTCGCAACTCTTGCTATGTGAACGGGCGTGTTGTCTTGCAGAATAAGCACTCTGCGCGCCAACTTGCCACGTCTTTTCTGTACGACTGCCTCACGTGTCTGACTCAGTTACTTGGTGTAGTAAAAGCTATACATTATAGTCCTATTAGGCAAGTAATCAATGAATAAAATTCCCTCGCTGTCCCAGAATATGGTGGCCTTTTTTATGGTGGGGAAAATCATCCAATGACAACCGCTGCTCTTGGGCGAAGCGGGAGTTAGTGTCAGATTCTTACAGACTAAATACCCACGCCGTTCCTTCTAGCCTTCATACCGGGGCTTGAACTCACTTTTGGATAACCCTAACCCCAGTAGGCTTCGACCCGGCTGGGCCCCTTGTTGCTGACAACTCCTTGAGGCACGTCCGGACAGTTACCGGATGGTCGGAGAGTGAGGCTACCCAATGCTCGCCGTCCGCAAGCCCGCACCTACGGTGGCTAGAAATCGGGATCGGAATACAGGCGGCGCGGCGACTGGGGCGCTGTGAGCACCGCCGTAGCCTGATGCGGTCGGCCTCCTTTTTTGCTAGCATTGCTGCTTCGCAGAAAAGGCGACCGCTTGCCACTCCTCCTCGCTCCGGACCATGGCCTATACCAAGGCGCGGCACGACAGATCACCGCCGCCGATCGCCCTCACAAAGGCACGGCGATGCCCCAAGCGGGGCACACTTCCACTGTGTGCTCCACCGTGTCCTCCGGGCGTTCCGCACAGTGGAGACACCCGGGCGTCACTTCCGCATGAATCCGGAGGATTGTACCACACTATTCCGACAATCGAAATCCCGACGAACGCTATCCCGACAGATCACTATCCCGACCTGCAGTAGATCGACAGAACACTAAGTCGATGGAGTTTATCTCGACTGAACGCTATCCCGACAGTCATTTGGTCGACAAAACACTAGATCGACTAACTGTTGGCCGACTGAATGCCATCCTGACGTTCAGTAGCCCGACAGCAAACTATGCCGAAATGCTTTATCTCGACAAATATTCACAGATAAACAACGGGACGTCAAGACACAAAAGCAACAAGCGGAATAACCTAGAATTTAGAAAAATAAGGATGATAACGAGAGAATTCTACAACTAAAATGTGAATGAATGACAAAAATGTTCTTTTGCCCGCTCTGTTGGCTGGACCACTTGTTGTAAGAAATTATGATTTAAAGAATTAATTATGGTTTCAGGTGTAATCTCTACACACAATTAAACCTGTGATTTGTTTCATTAGAAGCTGTCCCGGTATGCAGTAACGTCAGATCTTTGCAAGAACGCCGAGATTCGAAGCTGCTATCCTAGCTTTGGACTCAATGAACTTTGGGTAGTTCAGGTTTAAAAAAATTTCAACTCCCAAAAATGATGGCGGTCGGTGTAAGTAGATACCAAGGCGCAATTTATGGGTGTAGGGAGATGCAAAAAGACCTGCTTTCTCTCTCGCTGTATAAACCAGTGTTCAATCAGGTTTGATCAACTCAGACAGTGTAGGCCGACAGACATTCGACCGATTGGCAAGGGCCTAGAATATTTTGTTACCGGGTAATGCTGCCAAAGCAAGCCTTCTTTAGTGCTTTTTTGTAGGACTTGACAGCATGGTTAAAGGCTCTCTTCTTTGAGTTCAGATCCGAAACTTAGCTCTTACGAGCGTCAACCCAACTGAGAAATTCAAATACTCATGCTCTTCAGCTGATCCAACTGGTAAAGATAGTAAAGCCAAATGCACGAAGCATGGAGCACAGGCGTATGGTAGCCAGCTTTTCGGTCTTTTATAGAATACATTTTGAAGAGTATGCGCCCGGGAATTAAATAATTAACTTGATAACGCCATCACTTTTCTACCATTGGATAACATGAGGCGAGTATCCACCCTTACATTGTTTAAGCTGCCTTCACTGCTAGAGTGAAAGGCTTTTAATAGACAAGTCTAGATTGAATAGGCTTTTAATAAACTAGTGCACCTCACAATTATCGATTGCATCAGTGCTTACCATCAGGTGGAATTGTAGTCAAGCATTAGTCCGCATCATTTAAAAAAGGACCAGTGTTCAATGTAGTGACATAAACACACACCGCATCTCTATAGCGATACATTTCACGCAAAACTAAAATACATAGAAATAGAAGTCCGTATATCGAACTCATTTAAATAACTTGTACACCTGAGAGAATAGTTTAACAGGTATTCTCATTACTTATCTGAAAAAATATTCATTATTTTCTAAATTCTTCTATTGATTAAACTTTATTTTTCTAAATTCTAGGTTATTCCGCTTGTTGCTGTTGTGTCTTGACGTCCCGTTGTTTATCTGTGAATATTTGTCGAGATAAAGCATTTCGGCATAGTGTGCTGTCGGGCTACTGAACGTCGGGATGGCATTCAGTCGGCCAACAGTTAGTCGATCTAGTGTTTTGTCGACCAAATGACTGTCGGGATAGCGTTCAGTCGAGATAAACTCCATCGACTTAGTGTTCTGTCGATCTACTGCAGGTCGGGATAATGATCTGTCGGGATAGCGTTCGTCGGGATTTCGTTTGTCGGAATAGTGTGGTACAATCAATCCGGAGCAGAAACCTCCCGAACTTGCCATTTCCGGTAAGAATCTGCATCATGCAGAAGGTGAGGACGCCTTGAAGTCTTTCCAGCCACGCCTCAAAGAGGGGACTTACTACCATAATTGTGGCGTGCTCAGCACTGGGTTGCGATGGTCGCTAATGACATTTCATCATGAGAAATTGAGCTTCGATGGCAAATTTTTTACTTTTAATATTTTCGAATTTCTTTCCCCCTTTTTATCTATTGCATCGACTCTCATTTGGACTCGGGATAGTACTGACAAATCCATGTTTCATCCACGGCATCCATTGCATTGTAAGCAATTATAATTTTTATCCAGATTAGGCTGACACCACTAAAAAATTTTCCCCATTTTTAACGTTTTCTTCGGTCAAGACCGCCTCAGGGCGACCCGGGCTTGGGTCGTCTTCACATGCCTCTCTGCCTTGTTGAAATAGCCCAGTCTATTTTTTTAAATAGTATATGAAGGTGCGAAATCCTGAAAAACTGATGACATCTCTTCGAACATTTTTTTGGGCGTATTTTATTTTTTAACAAGGACTTAATTCACAGCGCGAAGTTACAAATCGCAAGAATTTCGAGTTTCCGTTGACATGGTGTTGTTACTTGTTCCAAAAATAATCCTTACTAATATTATAAAAGCGAAAGTGAGTTTGTTTGTTTGACGTCTTCACGCCTAAATGGCGCTGGGAGCAGCTAGTTTGTTTATAAACTTAACAAGCTGCTCCCAGCGGTTTCACTCGCGTGATAGCAGAAGATTATCCCAAGGGAACATATTTCCGGGATAAAAAGTATTCTATGTCCTATTCCAGGACATGGTTTATCCGTGTACCAAGTTTCATCAAAATCGTTCTTGTCATTTAGGCATGAAGGCGTAACAAACAAACTCACTTTCGCTTTTATAATATTAGTAAGGATTATAAAAATACGTGCAATTTATAACAACAATGAGTCCCTCAATTGGTGGTATTAGTAAGTGAGACATTAAGTTATCCGTAAGTACCTTAGGCCGCGAACTTATCAGACGCACTGGTAGCAGGGACGTGCGAGCAATACACGCCAAAAAGACCGGCTTGACCTACCACTACCTCACACCTAAATCATAGAACACGACCAATCAATTAAATAAAAGATAGATCTAAAGTTTAAACCTCGCACGCCTACGCAGTTTACGCGTTGCCACTTTGTGTTGTCCGAAATTCACTCATTAATAAGATACGATACCTTAAGCGAGGTTGCCAATCTGACTAAAATCTCTCCGATCTCACTCTAACACTTAACAAAAGAAAGAGATGAACACTAATGTGTTGTTGTCTTTTTCTGCCTCAAAGGCTTATTATGAGACTTTATCTTCTGGGGGGGGCAGCTGGGTCGTAGCCTCTGGGGCCAGGGTTATCCGAAAGGAAATCGAGCCCCGGTATGAAAGCTAGAAGGAACAGGGTGGGTTTTTAGTCAGTAAGAGTCTGACACTATCTCCCGCTCCACCCAAGAGCGGGGGTTGTCATTGGATCATTTTTGCCCACCGAAAAAAAAAAGATTTATCTTCTATCTCTATTTTTACTATAAAAACATCAAATTTTGAGCTTATATGGGTAAACTATAATATTGTGTGCAAATGCTCATCAAACATTTTTGTATTAAAATAAAGCTTGGCTTTGGAAAAATAGGGCATCCATTTTTACGCATATTACGAGGCGCCCTCTATGACGCGTAACTGACTACGAACAAGAAATTAGTTCAAATTTTGCTTTGATCGTTTATCGTATTGCACAGTGCGTTTCGCTTAAGAAGTTCCTTTGGCGTAAGGTTGGCTCCCCTGTCTGTCTACACAAAAAGAAGGGAAAAAAGGAAAAAGTTGCCTACTCTACCAAAATTGTTCCCCGAAATGCGAAACGAAATCGATTTTAACGGTAGTTGCAACACTTTTTATAGAATTATGAGGGGAATGGGATTTTATTTTAAAAAAAGCAGGTCTAAAAGGAAGTCGCTAGTAGAGAGGTACGATACTGTGGCGTAGCGTTTTCGGTATTTGAAAAAATTGCAGGACAATCGGAATGGAGCCCAGCGTCCTAAACTTTATAAAAAAATAGTTTAAGAAAAAAAAACAAAAAAGGCAATTGTTATAAGTAACGAAGTATCTGTTAATCTCTCTAATATTAGGAAATTTAATTGCTAAAAATATTGCAGCACTGTTTTTCCGTATTGCCAACATTACGGCAAAGGAACCTCTTAAGTGAAACGCACAAAATTGTTTTGATCGTTTTTTTTTTCGTTTTCTGTCATTTAACATTTTATGAATTCGGAAACTAAATTGTGGTTGTGGTGTACTTATGTGTGGCCAGGTAGATTTGAGTTTTAGAGATAAATATAATCTTCTAACTTTACTAATTAGAATATTTCTCAGAAAAGTAAATGACATCATAATAGGCAGTTATTTTTTCTCAAACGATAACAATGCATGGAATACATCAGTTATGACTCAAATAAATTTGCTGGTGCCATGAAAATGCATCAGAATTCTCAATATCTGTTGAATGCTGTTATTTCATTCTGTAGTTTTAGTAAACCGCCAATAGAAACTAGGTTCTCTTTCTCGACAGTTAAGTGTTTGATATAAAGAAGCGAAACTTTGACTGTTTGAATTGTGAGTATTTGCTTATAATATTACAAATCGAAAACAATTTATTGACTAATTTCATTCATTAGTACGGATTACTATGTACAATCTGTTGTGCGCCATCTAGTGGATTATTCGGAAGTAGCCAACTAGAATGTTGTGAGCGAGCAAGAGTTGCCAAAAATATCAATAGATTCTTTAATCTTGCCAAAAATTTCAATAGGCTCTTTTAGAGTAAATATATATTGAAGTACCAATATATATTTACTTAATTTCTATCTTATTGTTAAAAAATGAAAATGAATTAATATCAGCATTACAGTAACAAATGTTGCACGAATTATCGTGCAAAATTTCTTACTGTAATGCTGATTTATTATTGATTTATTTATTTTTTGCACGTATCAACGTGACGGCAGATATTTAACAATATTTTGACGGAGTTTTTTTTTTCAATTCGGAATATTAGGTGTAGGTAGTAGTAGATGAGTCAAGATTCCTTGGCTTGCCCCTCTAAAGGCACCTGCCACGCCACTGACTGGTAGGTGGTATAAAATATTTTCAAAATCAATATGGACCCTGTGAGGCACAGCAAAGTTAGAAGAGAGGATGAAGGCTAAATTACAATTCATGGAATTTATTATTATTGGCAGATCTAATAGATGTAATTATGTATATGACTGGCAATTTTGTTTCTGTTTTTATAGTAGTTTTGTCTTTTCATTATTTAACACTAACTCCCGAAATTAAAGTTATTTTGCACTTTTCAGTATTATTTTTACACTGAAGTTGTATTTTTTTTGTAAAAAGTTTTTTTTACACTTTTTAATTATGGTACCACCACAAAAAGTACCCCATCAGCCAAACTTAAATGCCTTATAGCCCGAGTGCATCTCATAACAATTCTAATAATTTATTTTTTTATTTATAATAAGCATACCAACAGCACAATCACTTACAATACAAATAAAACTTACATCAAAAAATTACATTTCAGTTACCATGCAAATAACAGGTATGCATGGCATTTAACAAAATGAGAAATTAGAGACATAGAAAATTAAAAAAGATTGTCCAGTATAGCTAGATACAGAACACTACAAAGAAAAAAAAATACATAAAAACGTATACACACTTATACACTATATATAGGCGGCGTCTGTATGAAGCAAAACTCATCGAGAAGACATCGATAGGGTGATCCACTAAGTTGGACCTTTCATTATAAAGCCTTGCCATACGTGTAAAAGGACTATAAGAATCCCAAACAAGGTTAGATTACATAATTTATCGGGCTTCATCATTAGATCAGTTTGATATATCCCCTCCCCCTTTTCTATCAGTCACTTATTGACTACACGTATAAACAAAGCAACTTTACTTGTTACGATACTTCTGCTGTGACCCTATGATGAGTTCTGTTCCATATCTTCGAAGTTCATGATTAGATCATAACAATATTTCTATGGGAGAGAGTTTCTAACATGTTGTGGTCAAACGTAAGCCTATCCATAACTTACATAACTTACATAGGGATCTACGCTTTGAAACGTGCAATTTTGCTTCACTTTTTTTTTGTTGACTGACCGACATATTTACAATTCAAAAGTGCCTGTGATTGGTCTTTTTGAAATGAACGTTTCTGATTTCTGATGGGACCAAGTTGGAAGCATCACCTTTCAATCAAAAAAATAATTGTCAAAATCGGTCCACAATAGACTGAGACAAGTAAAAAAAAATACATGCAGCCAAACATAGAACCTCCTTTTTAGTAGGGAGGGACGGATGCTAAATTTGCAGGTACTAAAGCGCCATGGGGACCTATTGCATTGCCAAGATTAGGTTCTGAAACGAAAAAAAAGTCTATGACAAGTTTCCAAGAATTTTCAAAAATGTAAAAAAAATCGTAACCACGAAATACTTGGACGCAATTGTTTTTTTTTTTTAAGTGAATCCTATCAGGATTACGACAAATCTATAATCTGACGGTTTTCATGGGGTGACCATCGAAGTGTAAAATTTTCAACGTTCATCAAAATTATCTTAGCAAACTTAGTGGTAAAACAATTACTTGTTGCAACAAAATATGAACAGGAACCTTACAATCTAACTTTATGACTCGCCCATTTGCTTATGAAAGTTACCTTGTCTTAATCTGGCGCGCTCGAGTTTTGCCCAGTGGCGTGCCAGGTGCCTTTAGAGGGGGCAAGCCAAGGAATCTTAACTCATCTACCTACCCACACCACACCTAATATCCCGAAAAAATTGGCGGTATAATGCTGATTTTAATAGGTACATTTTTTTTACTGATAGATATTATTAAAATATATATTGGTTAAAATATATATTGGTACTTAAAAAAACGAAAAAGAGCCACCTATTGATATTGTTGGCAACTAGCTCATAACATTCTAGTTGACTTCAGAAAAATCCACTAGATGGCGCACAAAAGATTGTATTAATCCGTCCGTAGTATTTAATAAAATTTATCATTAAATAAAATTGTTTACGAATAATGTAATATTATTGGAAAATACTCACAATTTAAACAGCTAGCTTTTAGTTCTTCTTTATCACACACATAACTCTTAACTTTCGAAAAAGAGAATCAAGTTTCTATTTTCGGTTTACCAAAACAGAATAAATGAAATAGCATTCAACAGCTATTGAGAATTCTGATACATTTTCATGGCACCAGCGAAGTTATTTGAGTCATACCTGATGTATTCCAAGCATTGTTATCGTTTGA
Organism: Mythimna lalbum; assembly: GCA_949319445.1. NCBI lineage: Eukaryota > Metazoa > Arthropoda > Insecta > Lepidoptera > Noctuidae > Mythimna > Mythimna lalbum. Next base: position 411,641 of record OX439344.1, on the reverse strand, counting down.
GAAAAAATAACTGCCTATTATGTGATTTACTTTTCAGAGAAATATTCTAATTAGTAAAGTTACAAGATTATATTTATCTCTAAAACTCAAACTCTACCTAAACAATATCGATTCCGCACATAATACGCTACACACAACAAAGTTAAATGACAGAAAACAAAAAAATAACTATCAAAACAATTACGTGTTGTTAACCGATCACAGCAAATTTAAACTAATTTGTATTTTGTAGTTCGTAGTTCGTACTTTAAGCGTCATAGAGGGCGCCTCCATGCGTAAAAATGGAGGTCTCTCGTAATATTCATTCATAACTTTTCCAAAGCCCAGCTTTATTTTAATACAAAAATGTTCGATGAATCTCTCATATTTTACCCACACAGACACAAAATTTGATGTTTTTATAGCAAAAAGAGAGACAGAAAAGCAAGCCTCATATGAAGCATTTGTGGTAGAAAGAGACAGGAATATATTAGTCTTCATCTCTTTCTTTTGTTAAGTGTTAGAGTGAGATCGGAGAGATTGCGGTCAGATTGGCAACCTTGCTTATAGTATCGTATCTTATTAATGAATTTTTGAATTTCGCACTAAGTGGCAACTGAGCGTAACCGCGTAGGCGCGCGAAGTTTAAAGTTTAGATTTTTGTTTTATTTAATTGATTAGCCGTGATCTATGATTTAGGTGTGTGGTAGTGGTAGGCAAGCCGGGCTTTTTGGCTTGTATTGCTCGCACGTCCCTGGTTTTGCCGAGGATCAATTTTCTTTTATTAATCTGACGGGCTGCCATCAACGAACCCTACTATATTAAGGGTCCATATGTGGTAGAGGTACATTACAAGGTTTCTCCCCATATGATTTTGTGACGCGCTCGAGTATCCCGCAAAATCCCCATCTCGCCGCCCCTACTATTTTGAAGACGGTTAAAAATCATTACGTCACACCATTCAAAAAGTCAACGTGATGTTCTATTTTTATATCATTAAAACAGGACCCGAGTAAATCTGATGATTGAATGGAGTGAGTTAAATTCAAGCACACACAAGGTAGATGGTATTGCGAAGTCTTTTCTGGACTTGCGCGAGGACAAGGGTCAAGTGGTCACGCACCGCGCGTCGCCGAGTGCCCGCTAAATCCCATCAGGCGATGCGCCCTGCCACTCACCACAATAGACACCGACAGACCTAGTCGCGAGTTGCATTATGCACATATAATCATGTGTGACTAATTACGTTGCAAGTGTTATAAAAAAAAAAGGTGTTATTCCTGCTAAAAGATCAGGACTTAAATCACATATTTACACAAGTCTCTAAACGTGCCCAAGAATTTGCCGGCTGAGTCGTTACCTTTCTTGAGACTGAGCTGGTTCTCGCCGCCCGCCTGGAAGTCGTACAGCGCCACGAACAATTGTGGGTCGTCTTCGTCGTGGTGCGCCAGCAAGTTCTCCTTCGACGTCCATCTGGCGACACACGAGCTAAAAAATTGTATACGTTAAGCCAGAGGTTCTCAATCTGAACAGTGCGAAGCCTTGCTATCGCATCAAGGAAGAGCAGTGGTTGAACGATCTTGTAAAACGACCCTAAAACTACGATTCGATAAATTCTATCCGCCCTATTCCAAAACGCGATCTGAATGTCGTATAGTTCCGGGATTATTACAAGGTTTAAGACCAAAAAGTAGGTTTTGAATTTAGAATTTAGGTATAAAAAATGAATTTATCATTAGTATCTGATCAATCTATGGTAGTAAAGTTAGACCACCAAAACCCCTAGTTTAACTATGGTACCAACTTCGATACTAATATTATTAATTAAAGGTTAGCATTGATTTTGTGTTTATCGTTAAATTAATTACTAATAGTTTCGGCGGTCTAACTTTACTATCATAGAGAATTCAGAAACTAGTGATTTTATTTTTTAATAACTTTTTCTTTAGTCACGGTTATAAACCTAGTAATAATCCCGGAACTACACTAATTTAAATCGCGTTTTTGAAATAAGGCGGAATGTGTTTAACTTTGGAAACACCGGACCATAGCCTGTAATAGTACGATAGTTTTTATCCCGGGAATATTTTCCCCTGGGATGTTTTTTTACTATCACGCAAGCGAAGCTGCTGGCTGCATTTCAGCAATCTCTTGGTCAAGATTCTGGAAGAACAGATCTGATTACGAATAACTTTTCTAATCAGGTCTATATACACTCATGAATATAAACATATATCGTTTATTAGTGTCATATGCCGTCGCGCTGCTTTGTTGATCCATACAAAATAAAAACGCACGACCGCAGCGCGCCAGCCGCGGTGCAGCTCTGCGCACCAGTTCATCGGTCGACTAGTGTAATGATACGCGCTTAGTTTTTGTTCAAGTCATGTTTATATGAACGAAAATCCGGTTAAGAATTTATTGATGGGATTGATAGTCAATAGCGAATATATATTTTGTAGTTCTGAAATGTTGGTCCTAGCCTTTTACTTTATAAAATTCAGTTCGTTGACGTATACCAAATAACGGCAATATTTTCTTAGGTTTCTCATTTTTTCTTTTTCCAAAAGAAAAACAAAGAAGCCTAAGCCTAACCTAATCTTTTTTCGTTTTAATAGTTTCGTTTTAATCGAGAAACCAAATGTTCAACACTATGATGCTCGAACATACTCGTAGCGGTTCTAGAGTGGCGGCCGCGCTTCATAAGAACGTGCAAAATTGTTACCTATTTTGGTAGGGTTACAATAGGTGAAAACAAATTAATAAATAAAACATTTGTTGAATAGTTTTATTATTCAGTATGACAGAATATTTTAAAAATTACTTACTCTGATAATTTTGTTTTTATAATTTTCGTTTTTTAATCATTTATCTTTTAATGGTGAGGTAAATTTAAAAAAAATAATTTACTGAATTTAACATAAAGTTTTTACAAGTAATCTTTCAAATAATCTACTATTTCCTTGCCAACATTGGCAATATTAGTTTCAAGATCGAAATATTAGCGAAAATTGCTCGAGCCATTCAACAAAATGCGATAAAATAATTAGGAGGTATAATAAAAAACCCAGTTGTACAGTACAATAAAACACCATAATTAATAATAAAATACCACGTTTTTACATTAAAATATTTAAATTCGTAACTGGCAAAACAAACAACGTGTGTCGCATAGACCTTAAGGTGGTGCATCACGAATTCACGACTTACATTTTCACTGTTTTTCATACAACCGCTCATAACTGATTATGACGTTATTACACACTTTTCATTAGATATTTTGGAAACACAGTATCTTGTGGATATTGTCTAGGTTTCTAAAGAAACCAATTTCTAAATTTGTGTAAAACTAATCCAGTAAAAACCTCTGAAAATGTCATATTTTGTATGAACTTTGACACTTCATAGTTTGCCTAAAAATGAAAAAAGTCAAAAAAGTAATCCTCTAGAGACCTTGCAAATTTTATTAAGATTCTAAATGACAACTTTTTTCAAAAACTTTTAAGGTTTTAAAAAAGCAGCTCTTTCCTGGAGCAAGTTTTTGTGAAATTTTCGAGTAAATCTCGGAATTACCGAATACTTCCAGAGTTTCCAGCCGTTATCTCTCTTTTTTTGCGTTGCCTTTTCGTCAAACATCGCGTTGGATTGCATTAAATGAAGTAACAAGCTTTTAAACCATTTTCGATGTTTACGATAAGCAAGTGGAGAAGGACCCTCTTAAGATTGTCCACTGACTGTGCCTGCGTGAATATCCTGTCGCCGGGTGAGCAACAAGCGGCCAGTGGACACTCAGTCTGCGGGCATCAAAACTGCGATGGCCGAGCGATGGCGGCAGCGGGGCGACGCGAAACGGGCCGATCAGGAAGCGATATCTCGCGCGGGCACCAAACAAGTTGGCGGGCAGTCGCGCCCGAGCAGTGTTGTGAGAAACATGAGTTTATGTCGAAAATAATCATTGGAGCATAGTCTCTTTATGAGGGAATTATTATAATCTAGAGATGATGTTCATCATTGGGAGGATTTTCTACGCTGTATTCCTAAATTGGCATTTTATTCCTTCCCAACAATTCATTGCAACTTTTTGTTTTTATGGTGTATGTTTTACTGTCCCATAGAGCAGGTTTTGATAAAATACAATAAATAAATTCCTCATTATTACATATTTATCAATTTCCATTACTAAAATAATACAACACTGGGTACACAGTGTAGGTACATACGCGATAGAAAAACAAAAAAATTAAGTGTTGTATTTTATCTTGTAAAAATTACACGGATAGACGTTCTGATGCTATGGATGCCATCACATTTCATTTGTAAGTTATTTTATGCATGATTTATTAAAATACTTCTAGAACAATCTCTTAACGTCAGCATTTCCAAATATAATTCTACTCGACATTAGCTGGCGACACTTTGTGTCATGGGAACTAAATATATTTAGGTACGTAGAGCTCAGTATTAATATATTTTAATAATCATACGTACTGAAATTTGATCAACATTCATAATTTTGTAAACAGGTCGCCATCTATCGTCAAATCGCAAAAACTGCCCTGGTTGGTTTTTGGCTTCTAATTAATTTATTTTACCGAATGTCCCACGGCTGATGAACTTGTAAATATAATACTTATATTTCTCTAATATATGATTTGGTTGACCAAATTGTTTTTTAATTACTTCACATTTGGTGTAAAAAGTAGAGTATGCAACACGAGGATAAAGCTGTCTTTGTCTTGAGCGGCTTGAATTCCTCACTTCTCTCTGGTTTCTTTATAACCTCTCAATGCTCGGGAGTTAATTATATAAATCCCTCGCTAACTTTCGGTATTAATTCATGAATCCCCAAGCGACACCCGGTGGCCGCGCATCTATTGTCTTACTATTGTTACTAATTGACGGTATCTGAAGGGTTTAAATCAGCAACCTTCCTTTCGTTCGGAATTCAACATACCGCCCGCGACTTAAAGACACTGCTTTATCCCCTAGTCACATAATCTAATAAAATTGAATGGTTTCGGGACAAAAACCCGGCTTTACGACACGTGTTTTTTTTTAATAAAAAAAGACTAGCTTTATAATCAATCTTGATAATTCTTTCTATCAAAATAAGCCTTTAAAAAAGTAAAACCTAATAAAATTGAATTTAAAAAAAAAATTGCAATAAAAAGGTTTTTGATGAATTTCGAATGATCTTCATTCGTCATTTATCAAATAACTAGCTTTTGCCCGCGCGGCTTCGCTCCCGCTCTTCCCTACTCTACCCTACTCTACCGTATCCTATGTCCGTCACCTGGCTCTAAGCTACCTACCCACATTTCTGTACAGCCATTAAGTGTTGTAACAAACACGACTTACTTTTATATATATGTATAATAGAAGATAGTATCACTATTTCAATGAAAAAAATACGTAGCGGATGGTTTGCAAAATTAATTTAAAAAACAGATAACCCTGGTAATTCTGAGTGCGACCCTGTTACATCCTGCACTTAATGACATCTAGTGTGAGATAGTTACGTAACTACAAAATAAAATCAACAGAACGAGCAAGCAGTTTTGCTATTGACCGGCAGATGGCAAATAAAAAAAATGAGCGGAGCCGAACACCCCCTCACCCCGCAAAATGTCACGCTTTTTTTCTTAGGGTAATCTTATTACAACATCTCCTCTTTTATACTTACTCCGTGGTTTTACCCTGTATTAAACTCTGTATTCTTTAATTTTTTCGTAAAGTTTTTTTTAACTTAATATATAGCTGTAGTCGTTTTGGAGTAGTCATTATTTTTCGGCAGAGTTTCGCGCAGTCATAAAAAAAGTCTGATGACTTTAGTACCCGGGGTGGGTCAATAAGCCATAATATTATTTTATGTTGACGCAGTCTAGTTTGCGAATGAGACCGCTTGAACAGAAAGTGCGTAATGCAGTTCTTACTAGCAGCGACAGTGCCACGCACAGAACAGAAGAATGTAGATAGAAATCGCATAGCAATTCATTTGTATCGGGACTAGCGTACCCAAACTCACACAATGGACAGGTATATCATATTTCATAATAATCCTAGAAATCCCTAATGTGATTGATCAATTTAATATTAATTGAAAGAAGACAGTTTATCCATCGTTCCGTTTTAGAAAATAAACCATATGCTCGTGTACACAGAGTTGTTTGTCTTCTACCCTTTAACGTATTACCTCGCATAGAATAATTATAAGAACAATTTCCACTATTCTTCGCTAGATGTCTCTATAATGTAAGCAATTAATTTAGAGCTCTATTTACTTGTCATAAGATTAGTGTTTCCTAAATAAAGTCATTGCTAAACGTCATTTTTTAGAGATGTACCATTGGCGTTGCTTTATTTTATCGATATTGCATTTTAGTTTCAAATAAAATAAAGTCAACAACAGGAGTCGATAAATTACAAAACAAAATACCTTCGTATTTTTACCCGATTACGGCAAAACCAAAGGAGGGTTATGATTTAGAAAAGCTATGGGGGTAACTTTCATGGGAGCCACGGGTCCGGAACGTATGTGAGTATGTTCATCTGTTACCTCATAGCTCCTAGTCTACTGATTGGAACTTGACATATGAGGTTTCGTTAGAACCGTCCTAATTGTCCGCTGAACATAAGCTACGTGACGTGTCACAAGTAGAGATGGGCGGTGGTTAAAAACCCATCGGGTTTTTACCGGGTAAATACCCATCGGGTTTTTACCGGGTAAATACCCAATTTGGGTATAAACAGGGTTTTTACCCGGTAAATACCCAAAACCATGGGTGCAACCATGCAACCTTTAACACTTTTTGGGATGATTTATTGAATAAAATTTAGTTGAATTCTAGAGCGTTTACATGTTTTGAACACGTCCATGTTGTAAATTCGGCTCCTTTCGTATATTTTTACGTTTCAACGCCTGATTATTATTTTTGTTAAATGAAGTTTAACTGTAACTTTTGCTTAAATGTAAAATTTCAACTGATTTTCAAGTTTGTAACAATAAATAACTTGTACAATGTTTTTTTTTATTCTTTTTTTGTTTTTATTTTTTTATTTTATTTTAAGTGTTCCACATGTTATTTCTTATATCTGTATATCTGTGTATTTTGTATATCTGTGTAAGTATCCCAAATAAAATATAGACGTACAATATTAAAAAATTACGGACGTGCAATTTTTACATGATTTGTAGAGTAGAAAACTATTCTTTGCCGACACCATGTACATTTCATGCATAAAACATATTTGATGAACATTTTTTTATTGCTAAAAATGTATAAATAACAAAAAATGACCAAAAAGTAAATATCCACCATTTGCGTATTTACCCGGGTAAAAACCCTGAATTTGGGTATTTTGGGTATTTACCCGGTATTTACCGGGTAGAAACCCATCTCTAGTCACAAGACTCAATTTGGCGTCACCTAGTGAACAAAAAGTAATGTGTTAAAAATAAAAATGGAGATAAATACGGCATGTTTGATATTATTTGAAAGGGCTTCATTTGTACATTTCTAAAATATCATCAAAAGTCAATGTTGCGCCCTCTAGTGGACAAAAAGTTTTGTGTCAAAAAAAAATAAGAAATCAAAATTCGCCGTATTTGAAAGGGCTTTATAGTCTAAGCAGCTGTCTCACTGATTCACCAATTAACAGAAGTTTTATGTTAATTACATAGTTCCTAATTTGAAAATTTAGCTTTAACAATTAAATAGTATGGCAGCAAACTGATTTAACACCAAAAATTTTTAAATAAAAAAAGTAAAAAACTAAAACCCGACTAAGACAAAATAAAAACGACGCAAAATAAAAGCGATTTTTTTTATGTGTTTAGAAGCGCGAACTTAGACGGAGCAAACATAATAGGAAATCCCTAGTGGGCAAAACGCGAGGATTGCTTGATTGGACACCGCTCGCAACGCCAGCAAATGTTGCCAGGCTAATTTTTTAAAAACGAATGTGGTAGGTTAGTATTGCCAGATAATTGCTAGCTGGATTTTTGTTATTATTTATAGCTAAATGAGTAATTATATCTATATTTGCGTTTGCAGGCCTTCCAGCTAGGAGGCCTCTTTGACCGCGACGCCGTGGGTGGTGGCCCACATCGCCCACGCCTAACGCCGCTTCTGTTTTTATGGGTGTTTATCGGGTTTTTATCGAAACGTTTAAATCCGGTACTTTGCCCATCACTAGTTGTGTGTGCCGTGACGGTGACGCCAAATGTTGGCATATCAGGCATGCACATGCGGTGAAGTGGTACCTGTTCGCGGAGTCGAGCGGCTGTGGCGTGCCGGGGGCGGGCTCGCCGTCCGGCAGGTCGGGGATGTGCGGTAGCGGCCGGCTCTGCAGCAGCGCTTCTGCAAAAAACACGCAATTTATTACCAATCTGCACGCACTAAGCGCATAGCCCATAAGTGTTTTATTATTGTGATGTATCTAATTAGGTACTTTTGTATCGTGGATGCGTTCACTAACATATTAAATCATAAGTGCACAAAACACTCAGACCCGAAAAACTATCTGTAGACCATTTAAATATTTGTTCGGCACCCGAAATGCCGGGAGCCCTACAAGTATAAGTCGACTAGCACTTTGCCAGCGACTTCGTTCGCAAAGATAATTTCATAAAAAACTTTAACAACCCTTAAACCATATTTTAAATTTGAGTCCTTACATATGAAATTGGCGTTTCGTACGGGAGAAATATATAAAATCATTTTTTTTTTAATATACGGTTTTTTTTTGTCGACGGGGAAAATCATCTTTGACGAAACCCGCTCTTGGGTGGAGCGGGAGACAGTGTCAGACTCTTACTGACTAAAAACCCCGCGCCGTTCCTTCTAGCCTTCATACCGGGGCACGAGTTCCCTTTCGGACAACCCTGTCCCCAGTAGGCTTCGACCCAGCTGGGCCCCTCCTGCTGCTGACAACTCCTTGAGGCGCGCGGGAACAGTGCGCGCCGTCGACGTCTTGAACTCGGTCCATTACCGGACGATCGGACAGTGAGCTACCCATGGGTCGCCGTCCGCGAGCCAGCGTCTACGGGGGCCGGAAATCGGGATCGGAATCCCGGCGACGGCGGCGAGGGCGCCGTTGCCTGATGCGGTCGGCCTCCTCCTTTGCAAGCATTACTGCTTCGCAGAAGGAGGCGACCGCCTGCCATTCCTCCTCGCTCCGGACCATGGCCTCGACCAGGGCCCGGCGCGAGAGGTCTCCGCCGCAAATCGCCCCCACGAGGGCACGGCGATGCTCCGCCCAGGCAGGGCACACCTCGACGGTGTGCTCCACCGTGTCCGTCCGGTGAGGACCTGCGTCATGCGGAAAGTAAGGACGCCGTGAGGTCTTTCCAGCCACGCCTCAAAGAGGGGACGGCAAGCTTTTAATATACGGTTTATTTGTAAAACACTAACAACCTTTCAAGATTGTATTACTAAAATTGTATTAGTATAATTATTATGTTTTTTTTTTATCTTATTTATATTTCTTTATCTATAATATAAAAATGAATCGCAAAATGTTTTGGTAAGCGCATAACTCAACAACGCCTGGACCGATTTCGCTAATTCTTTTTTTGTTGTGATTGTTATATTGAGGAAAAGGTTTTATGAAAAAAAAAAATTATTAGGGTAGTGTAGGGTAGAGTTGGGTATAGTAGGGTGGAGTAGGGAAGAGCGGGAGCGAAGCCGCGCGAGCAAAAGCTAGTATATACATATAACTTACATTTTTAAATATTTCTTAAAAAAAAAAAAACATTTAAAAACTATAAGTACAAAATAGTAGCCCACCGGCATCGGGAACAGGCTCCAAACTACCGGTGGTCAGGGCTCCTGAGAGAGGAATCTCCTAACAATGCGCCCCGTGTCCAGGAGTACTGCTTTCTGAATCAGACCCTTGATCCAGCTGCCTAACGAGAGCCTCCTTAGATGTTGTTCGAGGCTCTTAGCTATTATGTCATTGGCCGTTACGACTATCGGCACAATGATGGCTATGTCCACTTCCCACATGTCGACAACTTCGCGAGCTAAGTCAAGATACTTGGTCTGCTTGTCTTTCTCAGCTTTCACGAGGTTCTCGTCATGAGGAACAGCTATATCAACAATCATTGTGCGACGCTCTAGTCGATCTATCACCACTATATCAGATTTATTGGCAACAATAGTCCTGTCAGTGATGATAGATCGATCCCAATATAACGTGATACTGCCATTGTCGAGAACTCGGTCGGCCACATACCTATAGTACGGTACTTCTGATTCCACAACATTGTATTTAAGAGCAAGTTGCTGGTGAATAGTCCTGGCGACGAGGTTGTGTCTATGCAAATAGTCTCCATTAGCCACACGAGAACACCCAGAAATGATTAAATCTAATGATGTGTCGGATTGATTCCCAGGGCCGGTGGCATGCCCGACAGATGTCAACCTTACCGTCCTTCACAATGTATTTCCGGTAGTTGTTCGTCATCATAACTTCGTCCAAAATTGCAAAGACAAAACCTTCGGTTTCCCCGAAGAGGTCACCGAAACGCAGCCAAGATACGGAAGCTAATAGGTCTACATCGGGCCCATGTAAGGCCCGGTAAAAGCGTCCGTGAAGCTCCTTGCTTTGCCATACTTCCTTGCGGTATCCAGTACTATAGGTTTGCGCCAGTTCTCGTTAGCCAAGGAGAGCGGGATGAGGCCCTTGTCCACCGCTACCACATCTCGGTGCATACCCACGTCGGCGGCTAGAAAATATTCCCTGAGACTGCATACCTCGCGGTTGTGCAGGGTCTTGGCATTTAAGAAGCCACGACCCCCACACTTCCTCGGGATATACAGTCTCAAGAAGCCACGACCCCCACACTTCCTCGGGATATACAGTCTATGATTTTTATTATTATGTTTTTTTTTTTATTTATTTTTTCTTATATTTTTGGTTATTTATAGGTTAACTTTGGTTTATGTTGAGGCCGATGTTAAAAACACAGATTATAGTAGTCAAAACAACCTAGTCAACTCTGTTGTCTATGGTTGTAAGGCGTAATATAGCTATGCCCGATACACACATGGCCTGACAGGGATGTCTTCCTCCATAGAAAAAAAACCCAGCTCCGACAGAAACGAGATGTACATATCTCTAATCTATATACTAAAAGAAAGTCGTGTTTGTTACAACACTTAGATACGGTAGAGTAGGGTAGAGTAGGGTAGAGTAGAGTAGAGTAGGGTAGAGTAGGGTAGAGTAAGGTAGAGTAGGGAAGAGCGGGAGCGAAGCCGCGCGGGCAAAAGCTAGTTATCAATAAGGATAAGTAATAATACAATAACCAGCTATTATCATGATCCTTACTTACAAACAAAAAAAAATTGCCAGTTTTGTTAATCAGGCATCGACTTTAAAAATCGCTTAATTACAATTCATTCTTATTTACTGAATTCAAAAAAGGAGGAGGTTCTCAATTCGGTTGTATTTTCTGTACTTGTTTTTTTTTTAAATATATTTTTTTATGTTGTTACCTCGGAACTCCGTCGTTTATAGACCGATTTGCAATTTTGTTTTTTCTCCTAAAATGATGTTTCCAGATTGGTCTTATTTTTTTAAAATCTAGATCTGATGATGGAATCCATGAGGAATCGAGAGAACTCCTCAAATATTATAGGCAACCATTTGGAGATTTTGGTATTTTCATTGAGAACTCAAGTATTTACTTGCTAATAAGTAACATTAGATGAAGTGGAATTGGTGAAGAAGACCAGGAATGGCCAACGGAATTTTACATTCACGTAGATATCACAATGGAAGTAGTTAAGCAACTATGACAATGAAAATAAATAAATAGTTCTAAATAATATTGTTAAAATCGTATCATCGAAGATATCTTTATGATGATGATGAAGCCAGAAGGTAGGCAGTGGAATTCCGTAATTAATCAATGTATCCTAGCCGTGATTGGGCTTATTAGAATTATCATGAGATGAACTTTAGCTATAAGAATAGAATAACTTGATTGTACACCAAACAGTACAGTATCGCATTGATCTAATGATGGAGCACGAAGGTACCTCATAATAATTATAACAATGTATCCTAGCAGTGTCTGGGTTCATTAGAATTCTCATGAGAAATAGGTACTTTGGCTATGGGTGTATCATAACCAAAAATATATTTAAAAAAAAAAACATTAAATATAAAACGATCTATTTCTATATAGGTTCTTATAATCTACTTCTGAAAATAAAGTTATTTTAAAAGTCTTAGTGTTTTTTTTTGTAGTAAAATAGCATGTTGTATGCGTTCTTGTGTAGAGATTCTCCTAAAATCAGTGTTTTATATTGTTTTGTTATTTTTTGTCTCATATTATTTGTTTTGTTTACTAACATTAACTCTTAAGTATTTTCGTGCTACTAAAAAAATATATGGAGAAATCTGAAATGACTTATTATTAATATAGTTTTTATTTCCTAAACTTAAATAGTGTGCTATTTAAATAGTAAGAAACCTATAGAGCCTATATAACTCTTAAAACCATTTCTAGCCAAAGTATCTACATCTCGTGATAATAGAAAAAAAAACATTTATCATTTATCAATTCTAATAAGTTCAAACATCGCCAGGATACATTTTTTTATAATAAAGTTCCAGTGCCTACCGACTTCCAGGTCATAATCAGATCAGCGCGATGTTACCTCATGGCTGAAGTGCAGCTAATGACAATTTTAATAAGTCCAAATATGGATAGGATACATTGGTTAACTACAGAGTTCCGGTGCCTCATCATCATAGATTCAGAACCATTTATTTATAGTATTTTCTAGTTGCTTAACTATCTTCATTATGATATCTACCTCCGTTGGCCATTCCCGGTCTACTTCATCAGTTTCACTTCATGAAATGATATTTTTTTACTGATTTACAGTCAGCTCAAGTTCTCGATAAAAATATCAAAATCACCATAATATAGTTGCCTATAATATTTGAGGAGTTCCCTCGTTTCCTCATGAATTCCACCATCAGAACTGGATTGAAATAATATAGGACAAATCTAGAAGCATATCATTTAGGAGAAAAAACAAATTGAAAATCGGTCTATAAACGACGGAGTTCCGAAGTAACAACATAAAAAAAAACAATTATTTATAAAAGAAAACAAATAAGTATAAAAATCAACTGAATTGAGAACCTCCTTTGTTTAAATAAGTTTAAAATAATGAATATTGAATTATAATTAAGTAGTTTTAAAGTCAACGTATGATTAATAAAACAGGCAATTGATTTTTTTGTTTGCAAGTAAGGATCACAATAATAGCTGGCTTTTGTTTTATTACTTACTATTATTGATCATTTGAGAGACATCTCGTTTCTGTCGGAGCTGGTTTTTTTTTGAGCATTCACTTTTGTTTTTATATTTTTGTAATGATTTGTGCGTCTATTAAGGTGGAATATACGTGTTTTCTTTCTTTCTTAAAACCATAAACACAAACTTTGATCTATAGCTTTTTATAAAACAATTATTTTACCAAAAACAAACCTTGCAAGATTTCGTTGTTCTCTAACACATTTCAACTCTGTATTTTTCTATACCTAACTAAGTATTTTACATACACATTAAATATTTTTAACCCCCGACAAAAAAAGGAGGGTGTTATAAGTTTGAGGTGTCTGTGTGTGTCTGTGACATCCTCGCGAAGAAGCGAATGGACCAATATATAGGATGCGGTATTTTTTATTCGAAAGCTAACGTTACCGAGATGGTTCTTGGTTATTTATGGAGATCTGGTCAGGTGTTCAAGGTCAGTAGCTCATCTGCTGGCTGTGGCAGGGTTCTGATGCGCTTAATGGGTGTATACTTTGCTAATACACTTATACATTATGTGAGCTAATGTTGGAAATACTCATACATACATGCCGAGGTCAGAGACATTTATTTATTTTATTTTATTTTATTTATTTTACTATTTTTGGAAAACTTACAGCTAGGATACAGATAGTTGGAAAATATTGAAAGAAGGCCAATTACAAGTTTTCACAGATAATTTTACACACAGATACAAGAGACAGTAGACAGACAAAAAGAAAAGAGTAAAAATACTCGGAGCCAGTACATAATTATAATTAAGTATAGTTTACACACACGACAGTTTCAGCGATCATTAAAGAATCTAGCATACATAATTTTTCTAAGTTTATTGGTGCTGGTGGAGAACAGGTCAAGATCATCAACACTTACACACATTGCGTTGTACGCTTTGCTAGCTCTTATCATGTAAGAGTTCTGCCTGTAAATACACCGCACTGAGGGAACATATAGAGGTCGATGATTCCTAAAAGTAAAAGATGGAACACGCAGCCCAATTTTGCCGATCAGTTCCGAGCAGTCGACTGAACCATTAGCAATATTAAACAAAAGTGTCATGTCAGCAATTTTTCTCCGCTCAATTAATGGTAGAATGTGAAACTTCCTGCAGCGACTATGATAGTTAGGCAGGTAAGTTTTTGATTTAAACTGAATGTACCTCAAGAATTTATTTTGGATACTTTCGATGCGATTGATGTAACAGTTGAAAATAGGGTTCCATACCGGTGAACAGTATTCGAGATGACTACGTACAAAAGCACAATAAAGAATTTTGAGTGTTTTAATGTTTTTAAAATCGGCTGATATCCTCAAAATGAAACCTAGTGCTTTAGAAGCTTTTTTAATCATATTATCAACGTGTGTGTCAAAGAGTAGTTTTGAATCAAAAGTGACGCCTAAGTCTCTGATTGTGTTAACTCTAGCTATTGAGGTGTTACTTAGTTTGTAATCGTAAAGAACAGGTACATAACCTTAGAATGCCTATTAATACCTATCCAGTTTCGGGTTAAGATTTCTCTTAAAAATAGTTCTGTCGTTTCTCATGACTATGAAAACCTGATGACGAAGACCTGATGATAGAACTGGGAAGTGGCTGATGGAACCCTGGAATGCCTTCTAGTAAACACATCAAGTTTGGGCTCATTAGATTCGTCTTAACTAAGTAGTTCTAAATATTTTTCATGATAACGAGAACCTGATGTTAGAAGTAGGAGGTGGCTGATGGAAACCTGGAATGCCTTCTAGTAAACACATCAAGTTTGGGTCCATTAGATTCGTCTTAACTAGTCCTAAATATTTTTCATGATGACGAGGACCTGATGCTAGAACTGGGAGGTGGCTAATGGAACCCTGGAATGCCTTCTAGTAAACACATCAAGTTTGGGCTCATTAGATTCTTCTTAACTAGTCCTAAATATTTTTCATGATGACGAGGACCTGATGCTAGAACTGGGAGGTGGCTAATGGAACCCTGGAATGCCTACTAGTAAACAAGTCAGGTTTGGGCGCATTAGACAGGTCTTAACCAGTTCTTTTACTTTTTATAGATTTTATGCGTTGGGGGTGTATTAAAATTGTTAATTTTGCTATTATTGTATGAAAATCTGATGAACTAAATTAAGATATATTTTTTTAATTCTTCAGATACCGTCAATTAGAAACACAATAGATGCGCGGCCACCGGTGGTCGCTTGGGGATTCATGAATTAAAGGATGGAACAAAAGTCGTTGTTTATGATGTTCTTAACTAGCGCACGAGTGTGATACGTGACTTAGAAAAGTGTAACACCGAATATCACGTCCCCGTAAGTTTACGAATACGAAACACTTAACAACGAATGCACGCTACCTCGAAAAACTTAACGCCGTAGCCATGCGAACTCGAATAACGAAATCTCTAATTCACCTATACGAAACACTTAACAAAGAATGCACGCTACCACTAAAAACTGAACACCGTAGCCATGTGATCTCGAATAACTAAACCTCTAAAAATCATCGTAAAAAGTCTTTATTCATATAACAATCAACCAAATCAAACATTAAAAAAAAAATGTCATATTATGTGTCAATCAATTATATTTTTCCTTAGAACCTACATGGAATACAATATTAGCTATATAACCAGTTCTTATAATACTTGTTATGGGAATTGCGGTCAGTGATGATGGCGCACTTACAATTTCTAATATCTAAAAAGAATAAAAGACTATTGCTACACGAAGGATATTTGTTTACTTTAGACAGACGTTTAAATACAAAATGTTATTGGCAGTGTGCCAAAAAGTGGGCATACTGTTGTGGATCGCGAATAATAACTCAGGTAAGAAGTTAAAATAAGTATTGTACATTCAAGTTTTTTTTTATCTAACCTATATTGTTCCACTGCTGGGCAAAGCCTCATAGTCTTCCACAGTTCCCTTTGTGGCGCCTTCTCTTGCCAATCTTCCGTAAAAGCCTGTACGTCGTCCCGCCAGCGTTTTCTAGGCCTCCCTCGGTGACGACGCCCATCTTCCGGCACCCACTGCGTGACGACTCTAGTCCATCTGTCCTAATGCATTCTACATACGTGACCCGCTCAATCCCACTTAAGCTCAGCAGACTTATAACCCACGTCGGTGATTCCTGTTTTGGAGCGTATTGTGGTGTTGTGTATTCGGTCGCTGAGTTTGATACCCAACACGCTACGCTCCATCACTCTTTGGCAAACCTTGAGTAAAAATACATTAAGTGTTTTGTAAAGGTAGTCCGGTTTTATAATTTTGTATTGTAATTGTATTAATATCAGTAATTAATTGCAGGAAAACAACAGCGGGGTTGAGGAAATAATAAAATACAATAATGAGCATTGTCACAGTCCTGAACCAGAAGTAATAGATGACTTAAAATTGAGAGCTGGATTGAAAAGACGAGCGAAGAATAGTATGGACGGACCGGCACAGGTAATACAGGCGGCGATTCAAGATATTCCTAGTGGAAGTGCCCCCTACTTACCTAGTATAAATGCGATGAGAATGGTGGTAAATAGAGCAAGAATGATTGGTGTTCCTACATCTCCAAAAAAGCTCCATAATCTAGTCATTCCAAATAAATACAGTAATTTTCTGCTGGCTCACTACAGTACTGAAGAAGATTGTATTTTATTGTTTGGTACGTCAGAAAATATAAGACTTCTCCAGCTGTCACCATTTTGGATCTTAGATGGTACATTTCGTACCTGTCCAACAGTTTTTTTATCAAATTTATACGGTGCACGGATTAATTGGATTGCACGATACCGTGCAAAAGGTGCAAGGATTGGTGTTTGGGCTCCTGTCCAACAAAAATAAGAGAATTTATTGTTTATTTTTTGAACTTCTCAAGTCGCGAGCATCTCAATTTGGAACCAATTTGCAACCTGACGTATTAATTACAGACTTCGAGAAGGCGTCAATAAATGCGGTGAAACAAGTGTTTCCTGAAACTAAACACAGGTGTTGTTATTTCCATCTGGCTCAAAATATTTGGAAGCATATCCAGTCTACTGGTCTCTCCAAACAATACTCAGAATCGACATCTTTCGCTCACAAAATGCGTCATTTGACCGCGTTATCCTTTTTAAAACCAGATGAGATACCTGAGGCTTTTGAAATACTAAAAGAAAAAGTATTACCCAAGGATGCAAGGAAAGTCATTGATTGGTTTTCCAAATACTACGTCAATGGTACTTATAAGAAAAGGACTACTCAAAACCTTGGATCATTAAAGACAAACTTGCACAAAGTGCCTCCACTGTTTCCGCCTGACATCTGGTCGGTGAATAGCTCGATAGGAACCACTGTTCCAATTACACAAAATGAGGTGGAATCATGGCACCACCGCTGGAACACCCTATTGGGCAGAAAGAAATGGAATTTATGTAAGACCATTGAAGAATTAAACAAGGAACAAAAACATACAGAATTAATAGTTGAAAAATTAAATTCGCAGTCTCAAGAAACCAAAAGATCAAAGAAAAAAGAAAATAGGGAAGAAAAAATAAAAAAACATTTGGACAAAAAGGAAACTATGGACTTAACCACATTTTTAGATGGTCTTGCATACTTGTGCTATTTTAAACGTTAACTGTTTTTTTTTTTTTTAGTTTTTTTTAAATGTTCAATTTGGTTGGTTATATTGTCATGGAAAAATATAATTATTTGGTTGATTGACACATAATATGACATTTCTTTTTAATGTTTGATTTGGTTGATTGTTATATGAATAAAGACTTTTTACGATGATTTTTAGAGGTTTAGTTATTCGAGATCACATGGCTACGGTGTTCAGTTTTTAGTGGTAGCGTGCATTCTTTGTTAAGTGTTTCGTATAGGTGAATTAGAGATTTCGTTATTCGAGTTCGCATGGCTACGGCGTTAAGTTTTTCGAGGTAGCGTGCATTCGTTGTTAAGTGTTTCGTATTCGTAAACTTACGGGGACGTGATATTCGGTGTTACACTTTTCTAAGTCACGTATCACACTCCTAGCGCACCTATAGAGGTTGCTAGTATTTTACAAATTACCCTATATATTACACCATCATCATTTCAGCCGAAAGACGTCTACTGTTTGGACAAAGGCCTGTTGTGTGTATATTGCACTATGTCTATGCACTTTTGCCATCTCATAGATAGTTGATTGATCCTTTACTAAAAAAACAATTGGGGCGACAATCAATAAACTCTTTGAAGGCGGTTTGGAGTGCCGCATCGGAGTTGAATTTTTTCCTTGTAAGAAGTTGTCCAAATTCCGGAAAAAAATGTAATCTGTTGGACACAGACATTCCAATTGTAGCTCATCTAACTTAGTGGTTGTTTGTTGTGTAGTGTGTGGTCTTGCGTTGTCGTGAAGCAGCAGAGGCCTAGAGCGATTGATCAATCTCAGTTGTTTGGCAGCCAGTTCTTCCTTCATGGTTTGCAGTTGCTGACAATAGGTATCTGCCGTAATCGTTTGGCTAAATTTAAGAAAGCTGTAGTGACCGACACCGGCGCTAGTCCACCAAACACTCACAAGTAACTTTTTCTGAGTATACAGGATTCAGCCATTGCGACGAGGAGCGCTTCCGATTAGCGCACAGTATCCACTTTTCATCACAAGTAACAATTCAATTTTAAATCCCGTCATTATTGTGTCGGTTGAGCAAAGTAACACAGCAGTCGACGCGTGTTTGCCAGTTCGATTCACCCAATTCATGAGGTACCCATCGTTCAAGTTTTTTTACTGTCCCGATTAGCTTCAAGTGGCTCAATACAGTTTTATCACTTACCCCGAAGCTTGCAGCTATCTCAGAAGTGCTTTGTGATGGATCCGCTTCCACAATTCTAAATTTTCTACTTTGGTCTCCGGCCGTCCACGGGATCGGTTCTGAAGGTCGAAATTTCCAGAAAGAAAACGTTGAAACCAAAAACGTACCGTGCTGTCTTTTGCGACACCAACGCCGTACACATCATTAATCCTTCGAGCTGTTTTTGCAACACTGGTGTCACGGTAGAACTCGTACTCGTAAATATACCGATGATTCATGTTTTCCATTGTGCGGTAATAGGCGAAACCAAAGAAAAAAATAATGAAAAAAAAAACAAATGAATGACTGTTTTCACAACTAAAATGTACCAGCTACATTAATTTATAAATTTGAATTTGGAATTCATAACCAAAGAGGAGTATTACAGATCAAAGTGGTCAGTACGACAAAACGCTAATTAAATAATTAGGACCTAATATTATAATCTACTAGCTTTTGCCCGCGCGACTTTGCTCCCGCTCTTCCCTACTCCACCCTACTCTACCCTACTCTACCTTACACTGCCCTACTCTACCCTACTCTACCCTACACTGCCCTACTCTACCCTACTCTACTCTACCCTACACTACCCTAATTTATTTTTCCATAAGAAACTTATCCTCACAATAACAATCATAACAAAAAAAAAACCAGCCAAATCGGTCAGGCCGTTTTCATGCTATGTCGTGAAAACGGGTTTCATTTTTATATATATAGAAGATAGAAGATAGACTAATTGTGTCAAGTTTTAAGCTTTAGTAGCTACAACTAGTCTATCAAATAAGTTTAAAAAAAAGAATTTTGTAAACTTTTTTCAATTTGAGTTACTATTTATGCTAAGTTTCAAACATATTGATCTAAGATACGTAGAAGAAATCTTTTCCCTCGTCTGTTATTTGATTATGATAAATATTATTTAGCATAAAATAATATTTAATAATGCGTTTATTAAGACATTGCGAATATAGGTTGCCTAGCTAAATCTGGCGCTAATGATGTTAAACAATAAAATGAGTGTCATTCTGAATTTCGACAGTTAATTATTTCGACACAGTCTCAATTTTGAAAATCAGTAGTTCGACTACTCATTGCTTCGACAAAACATATATTCGACTAGCATTAGTCCGACAGAACAAACTTCGACAACACACACCTTTGAAGAACACTACTTCGACAGATCCCTTCTTCGACATGCACTTGTTCGGCGGATCTCTATTACGACGGATCATACGTTCGACATAATACTACTCAGAAATGTGATGAAAATAATTGAATTCTGTTTTATGGCCTTAGGCCTTAGGTACATAATATAACAAAAAAAAAATTTAGTATATAAAAAAATATTATTTATTTTTTATCATTATTGATAGGCTCGCGTTTTTTTTCGTCATTTCACCTGATGGTAAACACTCTTGACATAAATACCCCCAAGTTGTAGCTATTTTTTATTATGTATTAAGTTTTTTTAATAATTTTATTTTTTTGCTTTTAATTATGTTGGTATGGTATTTATAATATATTATAATAAGTATATCTATATCTATATATATAAAAATCAATGCCACTTTTCGTTGTTATTTTATAACTCAAGAACGGGCTCACCTATCCAAACCAAATTTTTAGGCTTTGGTCGGACTATTTAGTAGATGGTTTATGTGAAGTTTGGTAGGGTAGAGTAGGGTAGAATAGGGTAGAGTAGGGTAGAGTAGGGTAGAGTAGGGTATAATAGGGTAGAGTAGGGTTGAGTAGGGTAGGGTAGGGTAGAGCAGGGTAGAGTAGGAAAGAGCGGGAGCGAAGCCGTGCGGGCAAAAGCTAGTTATTTATACTTTTGAATATTTAGAGAGAAAATAGGTTACTCGTAGTACCGTGCGTTTTTTTGTATGAAATGGTCAGAGCCTGCGTGAATTTACAGAACACACACACGCGCGTGAGTGTGTAAAAACACCGATGATGCAGATCTGCACTCCCGGAAGTACGCGCGTAGGTGCGTTTACACGCAACTTGCAGTGTGATGCGTGGCAGTGTGATAATCGTCTCAAAGGAAAGCCTTGTACAAAATTTCAGGTTTCTACTGTTATTCAGTGTTCCGGTTGTACGTTGACATTTCAGTCATTCAGTTTTTCCTTTTATATACCTACTCATGTATACTACATTATTTATAGTTTATACGAAATCTGAATATACCTACTTAGTTTGTTCAGTATCAGTAATTGAATGGATTCTAATAGATTTTACACCATGTTATATTTTATCCAAAAAAATATTTAAAAAGGTCACAAGTTGGAAACCACCGACACTAAGTAGGTACAACATAGGTCACGGAAGGTCATAGCAGGTACTAGGCGCTAGCAAATGCGTTTCATCGTCGACCGCATCGTCACTTTCCATCAGGTGAGATAGTGGTCAAGCGCAAACCTATCAACAATAATAAAAAAACAGCTGGGTGCAAGTGAAAAACCACCCCGCAGTCGCCTGGATAGCCCTGTGACTGGGTTCCCTATTTGACTGAAAATTGTTTTTTATTATATCGAACACGGTGTGTCGATAATTCAGTTGTATAAAGTTTTATTCCATCGATGCTTTATTGGTATGATGTAACGTTTGAGTGAAATATCCTGTTGCGAAAATCCCTACAGCGGTTGCTTCTTAATGCGACAGTATGTCGGTTCAAAAGCAAAACGCCTACTGTTCCGTGACAATTAATATTAATAACTTTATTAAGGTAATAAATTTCTTATATTAAAAAAAAACTTTTCTTACAAGAGTGCAAAGTAGTTGAAATAATGATTGGCATGTACCTCGAAAACTAGAAGTGATACCTTTTCATTTCAGTTATCACCTAAGCGGCTGCCAAAATCGTGATGCAGTGTGATTTTTGGCATTTTTTCACACTTGGCTTTAAGATTTCAAAGTAGGTAAACCACACAAGGAGACGGCGGCAACAACAGTCATGTGCGCCGTCTACGCCTTTTATGTTTTAAGTTATGCGACGCAGGTGTCAATGGCACAACGCGGCCACTCCGTTTAAAGAACAATAAATAGGAGTACCTACGGTTTTCGCCCCTGCTTTGTTACCGCTCATTGTCAATAATAGATATCTCAAATGCAAAATGAAAACATGTTCTTAATTATATATATATTTAGTCCGATCAATTTAGACATCCAAGCCATCCAATAATTCACACCCAGCTGAAAATTGGTAGTATTGTTCAGAACACCGTTATAAACGAAATCTAAAAGGTCCTCATCGATCCGACACCTGGCAAAAAAATATTCGGGGTCAAAGGTCACAAAAACTAGTTACTCGCGATTTTCAAAACGGCAAGTTTTATCATAAAATTTATATTAATAAACAAAAAAAAAATATTATTGAGAAAAAAGCGTAACACCCCACGCTCAAACATGGCACAAAGCGCCCCACGTGTTTTTTTTTTTAGTTTTTTCAACTATCTTTATTTTTCACTTTTTAGTGAATAGCCACCGAATTTGGAAAAAATATTAAGGGGATAAATAGTCAAAGTGATGTGTGCATTGTGTGTAAGTAAAAAAAAACGGATTATTGCATTGTCATTGGTCTTTGATGAGAGAGCAAAATTTTAAGAAAATCTGATCGCCCAAAGTTGGGCAAAGTCGAACTCGAAGACAGTGGTTACAAGCAAACATACAGGTGAAGCTATAAAAGCGAGTTAAAAAGATGATGGCCTCTTTCTTCGGAAGGACAGGTTTTTTTTTCTGTCGACGGGGAAAATCATCATTGACGAAACCCGCTCTTGGGTGGAGCGGGAGACAGTGTCAGACTCTTACTGACTAAAAACCCGGCGCCGTTCCTTCTAGCCTTCATACCGGGGCTCTAGTTTCCTTTCGGATAACCCCGACCCCGGTAGGCTTCGACCCAGATGGGCCCCTCCTGTTGCTGACAACTCCTTGAGGCGCGCGGGAACAGTTCGCGCCGTCGACGCCTTGGCTCGGTCCGGACAGTTACCGGACGATCGGACAGCGAGCTACCCATGGCTCGCCGTCCGCGAGCCCGCGTCTACGGTGGCCGGAAATCGGGATCGGAATCCCGGCGGCGGCGGCGGGGGCGCCGTTGCCTGATGCGGTCTGCCTCCTCCTTTGCTAGCATTACTGCTTCGCAGAAGGAGGCGACCGCCTGCCACTCCTCCTCGCTCCGGACCATGGCCTGAACCAAGGCCCGGCGCGAGAGGTCTCCGCCGCCGATCGCCCCCACGAGGGCACGGCGTTGCTCCGCCCAAGCAGGGCATACCTCAACTGTGTGCTCAACCGTGTCCTCCGGGCGTTCCGCACAGTGGCGGCACCCGGGCGTCTCTTCAGCTCGAATCCGATGCAGGAACCTCCCGAACTTGCCATGTCCGGTGAGGACCTGCGTCATGCGGAAGGTAAGGACGCCGTGAGGTCTTTCCAGCCACGCCTCAAAGAGGGGACTTACCGCCATAATTGTGGCGTGCCCACCGGAAGGACAGGTGCGACGATTGTTTTAGAAGATCAAAAGTCAGTGGTATACTAACAAATCTTTGCCACTTGTCTTGGAACAAGTTCGAGAGAAACGACATCATCGAAGTAGGATCCTCCATTACCTACCACGACAACACCTCGCACACCGCCGGGCGAACGATCGACTATTTGGCATCGTCAGACGTGGAATTGCTGCGACACACGCCATATAGCCCCGACCTCGCACCTTGCGATTTTTATTTATTCCCAAAAATAAAAGAAAAACTTCGAGGAAAACATTTTATGGACGCCAAGGAAGCAGTGGCTGCGTTCCAGAAGGCCATCGAAGAGACACCGAAGGACGAGTGGGCAAAGTGCTTTTCTAAGTGGTTTTATCGAATGCAGCAATGTATTTGATGTAAACTAAACTGTAGGATGGGGATGAATGGAAACTATTTTGAAAAGATATAATAAAAATAATAACTTGCTAGTTTGCTCAGCTTTTGATTTTCTAAGATCTATCAGTGTCACCCTCGTAAAGGACATTAATAAGAAATTAGTCCTCAAGGTCAAGATTTTTTTTTTATAAATATCATGCAGTTATTAATTTTGCAAATAGTTGCATAATATTAAATAATACATTTTGTGTAAAAGTTTTTGGGAATATTGTGATCGAAATGTCGCGTCAATGTCACACTAAATAAGTAGTTTTTTTTTTGTTTTTTTTTTTCTTATTTTCTTCTACATGTTATTATTATAAATTCAAAATTTTATTTTTTCTCTTTGTTTCTTTGTCTTTTTAACTATTTGTCTGCCTCAAACTATTTTTGTAACATTCCAGGGGCCATTCGGGGAAGTTCGTAAATATGATGACCCGTAGAGCTACAGTTCGTGACATGCATGAGAAACTGAGTGCAGCACTGAAGGAGCTGGAGGTTTCAAGAAACACTTGCAATTACCTGTTACGGGAAAGAGAGCAAAGCGAAGTGAAAGTTGGGAAGTTAATAGACAAAAAATAAAAAACACTCAACTCAAGAGACAACTTATAGAACTGCACACCCACCATGTGGATATACTTGAGCAGCATGACTATCTCCGTAACTATTGTTCGAATTTCAGGAATGCAGAGATACTCATGACCAGGCACTGAATCGTATATCAGGCCTTGAAGCGGAATTATGCAAGGCTCGCAACACAATTCCTGCTGTAGAAACTTTAAAAGCCAGCGAAAAGGTTACCAACACCAATAACCTCTTTGACAAGCTGGTGGGTAAAGTAGCTAGACTGGAGTGTGAGAAACCTACTGTTTTCACAGACTTAACCTGGGATGTTAACATAATTAAATGTCCAATTCTAAGTAGTCATAATAAAATAAAGAACTATATTAAACTTACCAAGAACATTAAAAAGTATAAGAAACTCTTAAAGACACAGAATGTTTATAAATGTAATATAAATCTTAGTAAGCAGCGTAATTACTTACATAAACAATTAAATGAATGTTATTATAATTTGGAAAAATGCAAAATCGTGTATGATCTTGATATGCAGAATCTTCATAGGGAATTATTGAGTAGGGAAAATACAATAAAAGAAAAGGAAATATTTTGTAAATATGAATCTTGCCAACAAATGTTGAGTAAGCGTATGCATGAGCAGACTAATGAATGAGCAGACTACAGTGGCACTTTTGATTGGAAAAAGTTTTAGTTTAACTAAACAGGACTTAATTAGTGGTATTGAAAATTAGAAAAATTAATGTTATGTGCATTGCCTTATTCCAACTTTTTAAATGATCATGATAATGATAAAAATTGCATCAAATTATTTTGGCTAAATCTATACTAATATTATAAAGAGGTAAAATTTGTAAGTTTGTATGTAGGGGGTAATCTCTGTAACTCATAATCCAATTCCAAAATTTTTTTAACTGGCAGAAAGCTACATTATTCCTGAGTGCTATAGGCTATAAATTGTTTCTATAGCATGTATATTAACCGAGCTATCACAACTTTTGTCTAGAAAGTCGGAAAAAAATACCTCATAAAACAGAATTATTTGCGTGCGCTGCTTAAACAGTTGCTTAAAATTAAAAACAATGTATGGCTACCTGGTTTAGTACGGGTTCCCTAGAACATTTTTTCCACTTGATTACTATCAAGCTAATTTTCCGTGAGTAGCTTAATTTTGATGAGACGCCCAACAATTTCCTATACAAAACTCTCGATTGTGGTAGCTAACAGAGATACCAAGGATACAATTTGTATGAGATGTTGACTCTAAAAAAAATATTACTAACAGGTTCTTTTTTTGTTAAATCTCAAGATAATTATCTAAATGATTCGAAAACGTATTTTTCCTACAAAGAAAATGGTTTGATAAAAGAGTCCCCCTCTTCCAACATGTATCGAAAACGAGGTCAAAAAAAAAAAATTACTAATAAGCTGATTTTTTTTTTTGTTACTTAGTTTATATTCATATAATTCAACAGTCATATTGTCCTACAAATTGCGCGGTACGTTATCCCAGTCCTACACTCAAAAGTTGTAGTACAGATCCTTGATATAAAAATAATTACTATCAAGCTGAAACTTCGTGAATAGCTTCGTTTCGATAAGACGCCCAACAATTTGCTATAATAAACTCTTGATTGTGGTAGGTAACAGAAGTACCAAGGATGGAATATGTCGATTTGATGATACAAAAAAAAATTATTACTATCAGGTTTTTTTTTTGTTAAATCTCAAGATAATTATCTAAATGATTCAAAAACGTATTTGTCCTACAGAGAAAATGGTTTGATAAATGAGTCCCCCTCTTCCAACATGTATCGAAAACGAGGTCAAAAAAAATTATTACTAACCAGCTGATTTTTTTTTTTGGTACTTAGTTTATATTCATATAATTCAACAGTCATATTGTCCTACAAATTGTGCGGTACGTTATCCCGGTCCTACGCTCAGAAGTTGTTAAAACCTCGAGACCATTTTTCTCATATTTCAAATATTACATAATAAGTTAGTGTGTTCTCTGCCCAAAGGAAACGATTTCCTACAAAAAAACAGGTATGTATCACTAGTCCGAAAAGAATTGCAATTTTTCCGTAAAAATTAGTCTATGTCCGTCTTCAGAGTCCCAACTATCTCTGTACCAAAATTCATCAATCGCCATTTAGGCGTAAAGACGTAACAAACAGACAAACTCACTTGCGCTTTTATAATATTAAATTAAGGATGGGCAACAACGGGTTCCTTTACATTAAGCGGCTTCTTTTCCATTCGCCTATCGTCAACATTAAGCATGGTTTAAAAAGCTTGTTACTTCATCTAACGTAATTATACGCTATGTTAGAAAACAAGGCAACGTGAAAAAAGAGAGATAACGCCAGAATACTCTGTAGCATTTGGTAATTCCGTGATTTACTTGAATTTTTTACAAAGTTGTTCCAAAATATACGAGTTTTTTTAAACCCTTATTAGTTTTTTAAATAAATTGTATCATTTAGAATCCTGATAAAATTTGCAAGGCTTCCATTGTTATAATTTTTTGACTTTTTCAATTTTTGAGTAAATTATGAAGTGTTAAAGTTAATGCAAAATAGCAGATATTCAGAGGTTTATACTGGATTAGTATTGCATTATTTTATGTTTTGATTTCTGTAGATGCTTAGATATCCACAAGATATGGTGTTTCAAAAATACGTAATGAAAATATAATTGCGGAACGGTTGTGTAAAAACAGTGAAAATATATGTCGAGTTTCATCCCCTTAAACTCGATTGTTTAATGTAAATGTTGTATGATTGATATTGTACTAGTTCTAAATTTGGAACAAATAACTGTTTTTTTTAAAACTTGAAGGGTTTTAATAACTACAACAAATATTAATGACTAAATTACTATTTATTTGAAGAAAGTATCTATAACGCCATAGAGCTGTCCCCTGTCAGTGTTAAATAACGAAGAGACAAAACTATTACAGAAACACCGACTTCCGAAAAGTTATTTTGTACTTTTCAGTGTATTCTTTTTTTGTAAAAAGTTTTATCTTTTACACTTCTTTTGTATACTAAAAAAATAAATTATTTAATTTAAAAAAAAAAACTTTTTCACTGCATCTTATGTTATAAATAGGAAAACGAAAAAATTAAAATTCTTGTCGAACTAGTGATACGAACCTGTTTTTTTGTAGGACATTGTTTCATTTGGGCAGAGAACACACTAACCTATTATGTAATATTGTTGTCCTACAGTTAGTAATAAGAAAAATGGTCTCGTGGTTTTAACAACTTCGGAGCGTAGGACTGGGATAACGTACCGCGCAAGTTGTAGGACAATATGACTGTTGAATTATATGAATATAAACTAAGTAACAAAAAAAAAATCAGCTTGTTAGTAATAATTTTTTTTGACCTCGTTTTCGATACATGTTGGAAGAGGGGGACTCTTTTATCAAACCATTTTCTTTGTAGAACAAATACGTTTTCGAATCATTTAGATAATTATCTTGAGATTTAACAAAAAAAGAACCTGTTAGTAATAATTTTTTTAGAGTCAACATCTCATACAAATTGTATCCTTGGTATCTCTGTTAGCTACCACAATCGAGAGTTTTGTATAGGAAATTGTTGGGCGTCTCATCAAAATTAAGCTACTCACGGAAAATTAGCTTGATAGTAATCAAGTGGAAAAAATGTTCTAGGGATCCCGTACTAGTTCGTCTTAATTATTTTTACAAAAAAGTCCGCGATACCATATCTCTATCTTTTATATTTTATCTTTTATTGAATTAAAAATATTTTTTTTCGGCATACTTACGTTTGGTTGATTATTTGAGCAACAAAATATTAATTCTTATGACAATAAATTATTTCAGTATCACAAGAACATCATACAGATAAGATTTGCCATTTACAGTATATCAATTGGTCATACAGTTTCGGAGATAATATAAAATTACTAAAACGCAAAATGCCCCTAGCATAACTTTCATTGTGCAGACGTTTTACCTATTTTGTGCGCGCCGTCAACGTCTTGGGCTCGGTCCATTACCAGACGATTGGACAGCGAGCTACCCATGGCTCGCCGTCCGCGAGCCCGCGTCTACGGTGGCCGGAAATCGGGATCGGAATCCCGGCGGCGGCGGCGGGGGCGCCATTGCCTGATGCGGTCTGCCTCCTCCTTTGCTAGCATTACTGCTTCGCAGAAGGAGGCGACCGCCTGCCATTCCTCCTCGCTAAGGACCATGGCCTCAACCAGAGCCCGGCGCGAGAGGTCTCCGCCGCCGATCGCCCCCACGAGGGCACGGCGATGCTCTGCCCAGGCAGGGCACACTTCGACTGTGTGCTTCACCGTGTCCTCCGGGCGTTCCGCACAGTGGCGACACCCGGGTGTCTCTTCCGCTTTAATTCGGTACAGGAACCTCCCGAACTTGCCATGTCCGGTGAGGACCTGTGTCATGCGGAAGGTAAGGACGCCGTGAGGCCTTTCCAGCCACGCGTCAAAGAGGGGACTTACCGCCATAATTGTGGCGTGCCCAACGTTTTACCTATTTGCCCATAGATGGCGTTCTGCAATTTCGTAATTTTTCTGAATCGCGGTGTTAAGACTTTCTGTCGATTGATGACCCTCTCGAATTATTATGCCCACGTTGTCGTTAGTTGGAGTTCTTCTGTCAGTTGCTTATTGGTTTCGGTTGTTTCGTTCGTATGTTTGTTGTTGTTGATAGATACCTCATAATCGAAAATATCGTGATTTCGTTGTACGTTTGTTTTGTATGTTCGTAGTTTCGTACTTCGTTCTATCGTTATAATGGATACGAGTTATTCGATATTACGATTGTTTTGTTTTGTAAAGGCGGACGGAGTCGCTCTCCCTTTGTTCATAATTGTTTTCAAGCTGTGCGTAGTTTGTTGAAAGCATGTCTAAAAAGAAATCTCAACTGTCCCGGCAGACATCACAGACAAGAGCCGCTCGAGTACGCCGTACGGAAGAATCTGCCCCTGAAAATGAGCAGCGCCTCTCGAGAAATAGAGAATATATTTCGCAAGCACGCGCTAGAGAATCTAGCTCCGAGCGCTCACAGCGCCTCGCTAGCCAAAATGTGAAGACGTCGCGGGCCCGTGCTCGAGAAACTAGCGCTGAACGTGCGCACCGTCTATCTGAGTTAAGGCAGCATGTCTCTGAGACAAGGGATAGGGAGACTAGCGCTGAGCGCTCGCAGCGGCTTGGTAGGCAAAATGTCATAACATCGCATGCCCGTGCTCGGGAATCTAGCGCTGAACGTGCGCAGCGTCTATCTCATTTAAGGCAGCATGTCTCTGAGACAAGGGATAGGGAGACTAGCGCTGAGCGCTCGCAGCAGCTTGGTAGGCAAAATGTCATAACATCGCAGGCCCGTGCTCGGGAATCTAGCGCTGAACGTGCGCAGCGTCTATCTCATTTAAGGCAGCATGTCTCTGAGACAAGGGATAGGGAGACTAGCGCTGAGCGCTGGCAGCGGCTTGGTAGGCAAAATGTCATAACAACGCATGCCCGTGCTTGGGAATCTAGCGTTGAACGTGCGCAGCGTCTATCTCATTTAAGGAAGCATGTCTCTGAAACAAGGGATAGGGAGACTAGCGCTGAGCGCTCGCAGCGGCTCGCTAGGCAAAATGCCATAACATCGCAGGCCCGTGCTCAGGAATCTAGCGCTGAACGTGCGCAGCGTCTAATCGAGTGTAATCTTATTTTAAAACAAGAAATTTTCCGCGGACGAAGTCGCGGGCAGAAGCTAGTGCCTAAATAATTTGATGCAATTTTTATCATGTGTTCATTGTGACCGTATATTGTATTCAGTAGAGCTTCCGAAAGAGTGGGTCTTAAAATGAACATGGATAAAACCAAAATCATGATTAACAACCATGTAGCGCCCACTCCTATCAAGATCGGAGACTCTACACTCGAAGTTGTGGAAGATTACGTCTACCTCGGACAGACAGTCCAGTTAGGTAGGTCGAATTTCGAGAAAGAGGTCAACCGTCGAATCCAGCTTGGCTGGGCAGCGTTCGGGAAGCTACGCGGTGTCTTCTCGTCCAACATACCACAGTGTCTCAAGACGAAAGTCTATGATCAGTGCGTGTTGCCAGTGATGACATATGGCTCCGAAACGTGGTCGCTCACAATGGGCCTCATCAGAAGGCTTAAAGTCACCCAAAGGGCAATGGAAAGGGCTATGCTCGGGGTTACCTTGTGTGATCGAATCAAAAATGAAGACATCCGCAGGAGAACTAAGGTTGCCGACATAGCGCAAAGAATTGCCAAACTTAAGTGGCAATGGGCAGGGCACATTGCTCGCAGAACAGATGGCCGTTAGGGCCGAAAAGTTCTGGAGTGGCGACCGCGTACCGGAAGACGCAACGTTGGAAGGTCTCCAACAAGGTGGTCTGATGACCTGGTAAAGGTTGCGGGAAGCCGATGGATGCGAGACGCGCAGGAACGTTCGTTGTGGCGACGCTTGGGGGAGGCCTATGTCCAGCAGTGGACGTGTATCGGCTGAAATGATGATGATGATTGTATTTTGACACTAACAATTTTGTTAGAGACTTTATTTTGATTCGAGATCATACTTCCCAAAAAATGTCCACGTTTGTTAGCTTATAATATACACAGTTATTGATAATTTAACTGAAATTAAGTAAGTGACAAATCAGTATTATCTAGTATACCTAATAATACTGATATATTATGCTCTTTAAGGATCGACAAAAGGGAAGCCAACAATAACATTTTATAAATCGCTTCTCTAGCAAAATTCTAGATGTGGAAATGTTAATAGAATATTACTAAGTTAAACTAAGAAGACATGAAAAATATAATAATAACACTTAAATTATTAAAACTATACAACGTGTAACATTAAATGCGCAAAACCTGAGACAACCTGAGACAATGATTTTGAATTCAATTGACCTAATTCTGTGAGAAAAAAACTCATAAAAAAAAAATTAAGGTTTTATGTGCAGTTTTAGTTTGTTTAAAATTCGTATCTGCATAGAAATAAGAACTTTTATCATCCCGCTTATGAGAAAATTTGATTGGACTACAAACTTTTGGGTTTGATTACCTATTCGGGCAGGTTTGCGCACGTGATGATGGCTTGACCTATTAATAAATAGAAAGGACAAAAATTTAAATGATTTTTTTTTTTGAAAATTGTAACCTATATTCAAAAGTGGTTTAATGGATTCTACTCGTTTTTCCGATCAAACTATTTTCAGGTTTTGCGCATTTAACGTTACACGTTGTATACATGTGACCGGAAATGTTTGAAACCTAGGAATTGTATACAATTACTAGGAAATGTACACAATTCCGAATCTGTGTAGGAAATGTGTTAAATAGTTTCATAATTATTTTTTAAACCACACATTTCCTAGGAATTGCATGCATTTCCTAGGAACTCTATACAATTCCTATGTGATAGAAGAAAATGTATAAAATTTTGATTATTTATCGGTCGGTAACTTGTTTAGTTTTTTTTTTATAGGTTCGCGCTTGATCGTCATCTCACCTGATGGAAAGCGACGATGCGGTCGACGATGGAACGCGCTTATCTAGAAGAAACCTATACACTCTCAACTTAAAGATTCCCGGGTTGTAGCTATCAGGAAACACAGACTCCGGCAAGGAATTCTACTCCTTAGCTGCACGCACGATGAATGTATTCCCAAAACGTTTTGTGCGTGTAGGTGGGAAGTTCACCATGTACCGGTAGCGCATAGCCGTACATCTGGTAGTCCGATGATGGAACGGACTAGGCAGAATTAGGTTATACAATTCCGACGCACATTCCCCGAAATGTAACCGGTAGAAAACCGACAGGCTTGCAAATCGGCGTCGATGCTCAAGACTAAAGCCTCGACTCAACGAGTGTATCATCGCCAATTATCCTTCGATGTATGGCCCAAGGTAAAGAAAAAGTTACAGATAAAGTTTAAATGGTATGAACATACCGATCAACGATGACTATTGATATACATTTCCTATCACGGTTTAGGAAATGTATAGATATCCTAAGAAAAGTGTTAATTAAAAAGTATTTCATACATATCCTATGGTTTTTAGGAATTGTACACATTTCCTAGGAATTTTATACAATGACGGATTTCATACATTTCCGTTAACATATATATATGTTACCGGAAATATGTGAAATCTAGGAATTGTATACAATTACTAGGAAATGTATACAATTCCGAGTGTATGTAGGAAATGTGTTAAATAGTTTCATAATTATTTTTAACCGACTTCGAAAAGGAGGAGGTTCTATGTTCGGCTGAATGTATGTTTATTTTTTTTTTGTATGTATGTTCACCGATATTTCGGTCAATTGTGGACCGATTTCGAAATTTATTTTTTTTTGATTGAAAGGTTATGCTTCCAAGTTGGTCCCATAGAAATATTGTTATGATCTGATCCTGAACTTCGAAGATATGAAACAGAACTCCTCATAGAATCATAGCAGAATTGTCGTAACAAGTAAAATTGCTTTGTTTATACGTGTAGTCGATGACTGACTCAAAGAAAAGGGGGAGGGGAAAGGGGGAGGGGGTAAATTCATGTAATATTTACCGTATTTGGGATTATAAGAATCGTTATGAGATGCACTCTGGCTATAAGGTAATTTATGTTTAGCTGAAGGGTAGGTACTTTTTAGTGGAGCTACCATAACTAAAAAGTGAAAAATAAAAAACTTTTTACAAAAAAATTTAAACCGACTTCAAAAAGCACAAAATAACTTTAATTTCGGAAGTCGATGTTAAATAACGAAGAGACAAGATTAGGTATCTATTATAGAAACACCAACTTCCGAAATTAAAGTTATTTTGTGCTTTTTAAAGTCGGTTTAAATTTTTTTTGTAAAAAGTTTTTTATTTAATCCATACATATCCTAGGAATTGTATACATTTCCTAGGAACTCTATACAATTCCTATTTGATAGAAGGAAATGTATTAAATTAAAAACTAAGTACCGAAGAATAAATAAAAACGATTAAGTGACAATCATAACTAGTATTTAATAAGAGGGAATATAATGGAATAGATCGATAAAGCTCGTCATCAGTCTTATCCAAGACTACACCTATAATATTCCGTGCATCACCACGTTCCCTATCAACCTCTGGTACAGAAACCCTCACCGATGTGCCAACAGATACTGGAGGAAAGTTCTTGTCACTCATTTTTATCATTTTTTGCTGCGCGTTGCACCCACGGAGTAAGTATAGAAGAGGAGATGTTGTAATAAAATTTCCCTGAGAAAAAAAGCGTGACATTTTGCGGGGTGAGGGGGTGTTAGACTCCGCCCATTTTTTTATTTGCCATCTGCCGGTCAATAGCAAAACTACTAGCTCGTTCTGTTAATTTTATTTTGTAGTTACGTAACTATCTCACACTAGATGTCATTAAGTGCAGGATGCAACAGGGTCGCACTCAGAATTACCAGGGATATCTGTTTTTGAAATTAATTGTGTAAGTGTAAACCATCCGATACGTATATTTTTCATTGAAATAGTTATACTATTATTTGATGAATGACGAATGAAGATCATTAAAAATTCATCAAAAACCTTTTATTGTAACATTTTTTTTTATTCTATTTTTATTAGGTTTTACTTTTTTTAAAGGCTTATTTTGATAGAAAGAATGATCAAGATTGATTAAAAAGCTAGTTTTAAAAAAAAAACACGTGTTTACGTCCGAAACCATTCAATAATAGTAAATTATGTGACTATACTAGACTATAAAGCAGTGTCTTAAAGTCGCGGGCGGCATGTTGAATTCCGAACGAAACGAAGGTTGCTGATTTTAATCCCGAACGTTAGTGAGGGATTTATATGATTAACTCCTGAGCATTGAGAGGGAGATTATAAAGAAACCAGAATGAAGTGAGGAATTCAAGCCACCCAAGACAAAGACAGCGTTATCCCCGTGTTGCATACTCTACTTTTTACACCAAATGTGAGGTAATTAAAAAACAATTTGGTCGACCAAATCATATATTAAAGAAATATAAGTATTATACTCGTATTTACTCTTGTAAATACGAGTATAGGATATGATCTTTCATATCGTGCCGTGGGACATTCGGTAAAATAATTGGCTTCTATACTACCCTGTATTTTTGCTATTTGACGATAGATGGCGACCTGTTTACAAAATTATATAAAAACTACAAAAATAATATTTTGCGATTAAAGGACCTTTAGGAATGAATGTTGATCAAATTTCAGTACGTATGATGATTAAAATATATTAATACTGAGCTCTACGTGCCTAAATATTTAGTTCCCATGACACAGTGTCGCCATCTAATGTCTAGTAGAATTATATTTGGAAATGCTGACGTTAAGAGATTGTTCTAGAAGTATTTTAATAAATTATGCCTAAAATAACTTACAAATGAAATGTGATGGCATCCATAGCATCAGAACGTCTATCCAAGTAGTTTTTACAAGATAAAATACAACACTTAATTTTTTTGTTTTTCTATCGCGAATATGATGCCAAATAAGTAGGTTTACGAAGTTGTGCACAGGACGAACACCAACAATACACTGATTTAAGCCACGCCCACCGGGTTGACGTCAGTACTCAGTTGAGAGTCACAGTGCACAGTTATTTAGGCCGCCTCCTCTTCTATACTTACTCCGTGGTTGCACCATGCAAGTAGGTATGAACATACCGATCGGCGATGACTACCTACTGATATTTACATTTCCTATCACGAGTTAGGAAATGTTTATAGGAGAATGACAAAAAAAGTATGGAGCTTGGTCCAAAAATCCACCACTAACGTGACCTACGTAATAAAATAGTCTACTAAATACTGAGTCATTATAACCCGACCGCAACCAAAAATATGCTGTCTGCAAAAAGTTATGGCTGATTGAAAAGTCATATTTTTATGGGAAAAACTGGCACCGACTGATGATAGGTTAATCGTAGATTAGGTTAGGTTTATTAATATAGATAGGTTATAGCTATATTTTTTAATTTTTAGTGCTGTTAGGGTTTTTTGAAGTCGGTTTTATTTTTTTGCAATACATTTTTTTATTTGTTAGTTTTTAGTGACATATTTTTTATTTTATAAAATATGGGTAGGCCTAATAAAGATGCTTCTCGTATGAGAAAACGGCGTCAAACTGAAACTGTAAATGAGAGAGGAAAACGCTTAAAAGAAGTTAGAGAAAGAAACGTTCCACCCATTTCAAATGCGAACCCTGGCCAGCGTGAAAACAGATTGTCAATCATGTCAATATGTTACGTAGGTTGAACAAGGAAAGTCAAGAAGGTTATAATCATCGTCTTAGTTTGAATCGTACTCGATTGGCCACTAAAACCTAAGAAGATTACTACCATCGTCTTTCTTTAATACACGCTCGACTAATGAAACTGAAGAGAAACGGTCAGAACGATTAAGTGGCCTACGTATTCGTTCTAGTCAGAGGCTGCTTAATAAACGTTGCTATGTACCAACAGTCGACGTCCTCCTTTTTTTTTTCGGTGGGAAAAATCATCCAATGACAACCTCCGCTCTTGAGTAGAGCGGGAGATAGTGTCAGACTCTTACTGACTAAAAATCCACCCCGTTCCTTCTAGCCTCTTCATACCGGGGCTTGAGTTTCCTTTCGGATAACCCTGGCCCCAGTAGGCTTCGACCCAGCCGGGCCCCTCCTGTTGCTGACAACTCCTTGAGGCGCGCGGGAACAGTGCGCGCCGTCGACGTCTTGGGCTCGGCCCGGACAGTTACCGGATGGTCGGACAGCGAGCTGCCCATGCCAGCCTGCGACATGCGGAAGGTAAGGACGCCGTTAGTTCTTTCCAGCCACGTCTCAAAGATGGCGTGCCCAGCACTGGGTTGCGATAGTCGCTGACGCCATTTCACCATGAGATCCCGCCTGAGCTCTGTCCGCCATGCCTTGACCTGTCGCGGCAGTGGACTTTCACCCTGGCGCGCGGCGTTGCATCTACGTGCATCTCGCCGATAAAAAAAGGTGTAATCCCCAACTTGCGCGGTGTTATCGATGAATCATCATTAGCGGCGCATAAAGAGTAGCTACTTGTGCATAATT
The DNA here is from genome assembly GCA_949319445.1 of Mythimna lalbum. Taxonomy (NCBI): domain Eukaryota; kingdom Metazoa; phylum Arthropoda; class Insecta; order Lepidoptera; family Noctuidae; genus Mythimna; species Mythimna lalbum. The sequence goes on along the minus strand of OX439344.1, from coordinate 374,957 downwards.
AAAATGGATTTAATTATGTAGTTAAGTAAAACAAAATTAAAATATTAATATTTTTTAAATAGTCGTAACTTTTTACTGACAGCTTATTTTTTTTTTGTGTCGTACTGAAAGTTACTCTCTATTTAGTGGACTATAAGTCAACATAGGTCTCGTTAGTGGTGGACATTTGGACCACTTTGGTCATTCTCTTTTCCTAGGAAAAGTATTAATTAAAAAATATTTCATACATATCCTATGGATTTTAGGAATTGTACACATTTCTTAGGAATTTTATACAATGACGGATTACATACATTTCCGTTAACATATACAGTGCGTTTCACTTAAGACGTTCCTTTGCCGTAATGTTGGTAATACGGAAAAACAGTGTTGCAATATTTTTAGTAATTAAATTATTAAATATTAGGGAGATTAACTTTTATTTCGTTACTTTTAACAATTGCGTTTGTTTTTTGTTTTTCTTTTTACTATTTTTGAATAAAGTATAGGGCGTTGGGCTCCATTCGATTGTTTTGCAATTCTTTCGAATACCGAAAACGCCATGCCACAATATCTTTCTATAACAACATCCTTTTAGACCTGCTTTTTTTAAATAAAGTCCCATTCCAGTCCCTCATAATTCTCCAAAAAGTGCTGCAACTACCGTTAAAATCGATTTCGTTTCGCATTTCGGGGAACAATTTTGGTAGAGTAGGCAACTCTTTCCTTTTTATGTAGACAGACAGGGGAGCCAACATTACGCCAAAGGAACGTCTTAAGAGGGTCCTTCTCCACTCGCTTATCGTAAACATCGAAAATGGTTTAAAAGCTTGTTACTTCATTTAATGCAATCCAACGCGATGTTTGACGAAGGCAACGCAAAAAAAGAGAGATAACGCCTGGAAACTCTGTTAGTATTCGGTAATTCCGAGATTTACTCGAAAATTTCACAAAACTTGCTCCAGGTAATAGCTGTATTTTTTTAAACCCTTAAAAGTTTTTGGAAAAAGTTATCATCATTTAGAATCTTAATAAAATTTGCAAGGTCTCTAGAGAACTACTTTTTTGACTTTTTAAATTTTTAGGCAAATTATGAAGTGACAAAGTTCATACAAAATAGGACATTTTCAGAGGTTTTTACTGGATTAGTTTTACACAAATTTCGAAATTGGTTTCTTTAGAAACCTAGATAATATCCACAAGATACTGTGTTTCCAAAACTATCTAATGAAAAGTGTGTAATAACGTCATAATGAGTTATGAGCGGTTGTATGAAAAACAGTGAAAATGTGAGTCGTGATGCACCACCTTAAGTGAAACGCACTGTACACACAATAACTCTTACCTAAGTTTCGGCCCTAAATTAATTTATTTCCTTTGTTCTTCTCACCTATGGAAGCACCCTCACCTTTTGGAAAAAATGGACCAAATTATCTGGCATGCCCTCACATTAATGTTAAAATGTGTGTGATCAAGCTTGGACTCAAGTTATTCTTCCCATCCGTATGGGAGGCCTCGGCGTCCGCAAAATTACCAGTATTAGTTTACAGTTTTATTCATATCTTCGGTCCACGGTACTGATAAATTAATCAGGAACATTCTAACTTCTACACTGATTCCTTTTGATGTGCCGTACTTCACCGAAGCTATGCCTGGAAACTCGCTTGCCCGAATACAAATCCGCCCGACAATCCCTCTTCCCAGAGGCGGTGGGATGAGTCGCTCTGCAAAGTAGTTCAGGAAAACCTAATCTTTACATCTACTACTACTGCAGAGCGTGCGCGTCTACTGGCTGTGGGAATGAATGGAATGTGGGAGTCAGGCCGCTGGCTTCACGCACTACCGTCGTCGAATATAGGCACCTTGTTCGACGATACAACTTTCCGCCTAGCTGTTTCCCTACGCCTAGGCGCTCCTTGCTTTCCTCTTCATCGCTGCCACCGTGGCGAAGTTGTCAACAGCCTCGGTCACCACGGCCTGTCATGCAGTCAAAGCGCGGGACGCATAGCGCAGCACGCGAATATTAATGACATCATCCGACGTGCCCTTGTCACCGTCGGCGTTCCGGCTGTTTTGAAGCCTCATGGCCTGCCACGCGAGGATGGTAAGAGACCAGACGGTATGTCTTTATTTCCATGGAAGATGACGCTTTTAGTGTGGGACCCTTGTTTTTACCCTTAAAAACGCACACCCATCCATTTCCCGACCTCAGATCGCCCGTAAATTATTTTCCCTTTCATTTTTGTTATATTCTTTTCCTTTTCCAATAGGTTTCATCCTACTATGATTTTATTTCACTTTTTACCATTTTCAACGGCTTCAGCACTGGTCTATTATTAAGGCGTGTCCAGTTAAAAAGGTTCAAAACAATAATAAATCAAAATTTAATTAATGGGCTGGAATTAGAAAAAGCAGAGATACTTTATATCAGCTATATGAGGACAATCGTTATCACGATTTCAATTTGCATAACCACGTTAGAATGTATTCAAAGATAATCAAAAGAGTTTGCGCCCAAGCTAAATCTAAGTCAATAAGTAAGATAATTAAAAATACTACTTAACAACAAAATAAAAGCTGTCTGGAAGGTGATAAACAAGGAAACTGGAAAAACAAACCAACGAGGTCGGAATGAATTGTCCCTAAAAATGTATAGATTGAGGTGGCTGAGACGTTAGAAAACTTCTTTACAAACTTCCCAATTCAAATTCAAATTCAAAATCATTTATTTCAAATAGACCAAATGTAGGCACTTTTGAATAGTCAAATGCCGGGTCAGTCTAAGAAAAGTGAAGCTAAATTGCACGTTCCAAAGCGTAGATCTCTATGGAGAAGAACGTGCAAGAAACTCCATGGACACTCTTTTAAATCATATTATGTGTTACATATAATGTTTGTTTACATTATTTCATGTTGCTAATAGTTACGAAGTCTCTCCCTTCTTTCTTTTTAGAAAATTTCACAAAGGATATACCAACCTTCAAAGGTTATAGCCGGATAAGTATGACGATCCGACCCCCAAATAGGAACCTATATCGAAACTTATGTTCTAATATCGCCTTGATGTACAAACACAATTTATGTACTTTTCGCGGCCAGCTTTCGCTTTGACCTTGAAATATGGGAAAAAATAATCGCACGCATGACTTTTATTCAAAGTCATATATCTCAAAAATTAATTACGCTAGAGAATTCAGACCAACGCGAGTTTTTACATTACATTGCAGAGTATATCATATATTTTTTTCAAATTTTTAGAGTATATTTATATATACAACGTGTAACAAAAAGGGTATATACATCAAAAAGCCCTGAAGTTTACTGGTGGTATAGAATCTCTACACAAAGTTTCAGCTCAAAATAAATTACTCAAAGAATTGATACCAAATTCTTGGTATCCTTGGTATCGTATGATTCTCGAATTCAAATCATAACAAACGTGTCACAACACTACGAGGGTCAATAACATTCCACGTCACTTGCTAATACTAATAAAGACTTCTTCTGTAAATCTGATCGCCTAGTACCTCTCTTCCTAATTCTACCTAATTTCGATACGCGCGGCGCGTGTGTGAATGAAACGCTGTTTGCCTAGTACCTACCTGCCTACTTAAAATTTTGCCTCAAAAAAGCAGAAGGTCACGCGAGGCAAAATATCTGCAGGTGTCAGTTCCTGGATGCGACGGAAGAGGTATGGGTGCTGACCTTCATTCTGCAATACTCGCCATACCTACTTGCATATGGTTAGAGGTATACAGCGCTAATGCAGCTCGCCGAGTGCGCTAGTACCTACGTGGGTTATTTTCAAAATGCTCGAGTACAGCCTCCTCAAATTCTGGATCGATAGTGTTTGGGCGACCCCCTAAACCAGAAGCGTGGAACCAGTTTGTTGCAGACGATGTACCTTTCAGTACCTATGTTACAAAGTACTCTGTGAATGTACCTACCTACTATTCGATGGAAGCCCGCCACCGAAGAAACTGTCGGCGCTCAGCTCCTTCTAGGTACCCGCGATAAATCGAGGACGATAAAGTTCGCGAGCAGCTCGCACATTACCGGCCGTCCTCTCTTCCGACACACAACATCATCTCATAATATTCACTATTACTTAACACCATCACCATAGAAATGCCATCACACACGATTATCACAACTGCAATAAAATAATGTTTAAAATCCAAATCACAAACACCGGAACGGATAATTATGCTATGCGACTGCATCGTACGATTATTGGTCATCCACTAATGCAAAATTATATTTATTTATTTACCTAAATTTGACTTTCGGCGCGTACAAAGACGCCGCCAGTACCGCCAAAGAGAGTAGCCGAACGGACGACGACAACATTGCCATCTCTCTCACATTAAACACGCAGGCGGCGCGTGCGACTGGGACAAAATTATTTTATCGTGTTCAATAACATTTGAGCTTCTCAAAGGAATTTTTTTAGGGATCTGTGATCCGTTTTTTTAAATTATCAATAACAATTCTCGTTTCTTATGGACTCCTAGTACTTTCGCATGTTTTTCATTTATTTTAAAATAATAAATTAAGACTAAACTGTGCTACTACTGGTAATGTTTTTGTAGAAAAGGCAAAAAGTTACGCAAAGACCTAATTGTGCGCAAACGTATAGTTTTTTTTAGAAATAAACGCGAAAGATTCACGCATTCACGCGGCGTCGTGGATGCGCACACTACATCTAAATAATTAATTTCTTGTTAACTAAGTACATATCCTATGTATAGCAACCGACATAAAAAGAATTAGGTACGTAAGAAAATTCATCTCGACCCTGCAAAAAGTGACAACTTATTGAAGTCCTCTAATTAAATTAAATTCAAGAACGGAACCCACTGGGAGTTTATTTGTACCAGGAGGCACATAAGTTGCTTAGAAATGATATTTGGGTTCATTTTAATAGATATGAAATCCTTTTTCGCAGCGTCTAACGCCGAGTACAACGTTCGTTTAGATTTTACGTAGGTACCTACTTCGTTTAAATTTTTCGTAAATTAAGTATTTGTTACTATCCTATCTACGTAAAACAATAAAAAAGTATGTAGATATTTCTTATTGTTTCACGTAAATACCAGATAGGTACCTAATTATTCCATATCCTTACGAATACCCTTATCTAATTAGTCTCCTCTAAAAGCGGCGTGAGTCGCACGAAAAATAATATGCGCTGCGCGCTAACGAACACGGCCCTACGCGGCGCGCAGGTTTTTCGATGGCCAACGCACGCACTCGCTCTAGTTTTTGGCTTGGTTTGTTGTACACAAACATAATCTTAGTCTTTGTAGGAAAAACTTATTTCTTCTTAAAACTATTTTTCTTAAAAAAAAATGTTAGAAAAAATAAACATGCGGAACCCTTTATCCACTGTTTGAAGAAATACCAGGAGTAAGAGGTTTGTTTTTAGTCATAAACAGTTCAATGACACCGATCAGCTGACTTTTTGCTAGTGATGTATTGGTTTCAGTTTGAAATGTTCGGTTTCTGGTATCATATGTATGGAATAAATCACAACTTCCTACCATGTAAACATAAGGTTAGAAAACCCTTTCCGTATCGTTTGTTATCTTATCAAGAGGCCGTGCACTTGGTATGTATACCCCCTTTTTGTTACACGTTGTATATCGAACTGAACTGGTGATAAAGCCGGAAGGTTAATTCATGTAATATAATCGTATTTGTGATTATTAGAATCGTTATGAGATGCACTCTGGCTATAAGGTAATTTATGTTTAGCTGAAGGGTAGGTACTTTTTAGTGGTGCTACCATAACTAAAAATAGAAAACATTTTACAAAAAAAAAAACGGATTTCAAAAAGTACTAAATAATTTTAATTCGGAAGTCGGTGTTAAATAACAAAGAGACAAAATTAGGTATCTAATATAGAAACACCGACTTCCGAAATTAAAATTATTTTGTACTTTTTGAAGTCGGTTTTTTTGTAAAAAGTTTTTTATTTTTTCTTTTTGAACAATTATTCCAACGCTTATGAAGTTGGTCCAACACTTCAAAAAAAATGAATAAAATGTAATGTAGGCCTTATAGAACAAGGGTATAGTAGAAGGCGCTAATCAAATTTTTTTTTTTTCAAACTGTTGCACCAACTTTTTTTTTTACCAAATTTTTATGAGTAATAGAGCACATAAAGGAGCATAACATATATTATTTTCGTGATGTAAGTCTCAGAGAACACGAAAAAAAAATTATGATTTACTTATTTTTTATATTTTTTTATATATATAAATATACTCTAAAAGTTAAAAAAAAAATATGATATACTCTGCAATGTAATCTAAAAACTCGCGCTGGTCTGAACTCTCCAGCGTAATTAATTTTTGAGATATATGACTGAATAAAAGTCATGCGTGCGATTATTTTTTCCCATATCCCAAGGTCAAAGCGAAAGCTGGGCGCGAAAAGTACATAAATTGTGTTTGTACATCAAGGCGATATTAGGACATAAGTTTCGATATAAGTTCCCATTTGGGGGCCGGATCGTCATACTTATCCGGCTATACCCTTTAAGCGTTTCTCTGTTAATACAATTAAAAATACATTCAAGTCTTGACATGAAAAATACTGAGGACTTATGGGGTATATCCGTTAAGGTTCTCGGAGATGTTAATGATACAATAATTGCTCCTGTCCTAAAAGGCATATTAATCAATGTTTAGAGAATGGTTCATTCCTTGATTTAATGAAGTCTGCTGGAAGAAATTTCATTTGAAATGAGCAGTACCTTTGTACTCTTTTATCTGTATTTGTCCAATTTAATTTTTTTAAGTGTTTGTGTGTGTACATAAATTTTACTATACCGGGTTTCTACCCGGTAAATACCGGATAAATACCCAAAATACCCAAATGCAGGGTTTTTACCCGGGTAAATACCCAAATGGTGGGTATTTACTTTTTGGTAATTTTTTGTTTTTTCTACATTTTTAGCAATAAATAAATGTTCATCAAATAAGTTTTATGCATGAAATGTACATGGTGTCGGTGAAGAATAGTTTTCTACTCTACCAATCATGTAAAAATTGCAGGTATTTTATTTTGGACACTTACACAGATATACTAAATTAACCCTTCAGATATCGTCAATTAGAGACACAATAGTAAGACAATAGATGCGCGGCCACCGGGTGTCGCTTGGGGATTCATGAATTAAGAAACAACCTGTAGAATACTTAAGATAAAATAAAAAAATAAAAATAAGAAAGAATAACAAAAACAAACATTGTATAAGTTATTTATTGTTACAAACTTGAAAATCAGTTGAAATTTTTCATTTATGCAAAAGTTACAGTTAAACTTCATTTAACAAAAATAATAATCAGGTGTTGAAACGTAAAAATATACGAAAGGAGCTGAATTTATAACATGGAGGTGTTCAAAACATGTAAACGATCTAAAATTCAACTAAACTTTACTTAATAAATCATCCCAAAAAGTGTTAAAGGTTTATACCCATGGTTTTCGGTATTTACCGGGTAAAAACCCTGTTTATACCCAAATTGGGTATTTACCTGGTAAATACCCGATGGGTTTTTACCCACCTTCCATCTCTAGTCGTGTGTGATAGTCCATTGAATTGTTTGGCGAGCGATATTGTATCTTAAGATAAAATATTATAGTATCTTAGCCGTGAGCCCCTTAGTGAACTCCACTGCGGGTGACGTAACCTACGACAAACTTATTTATTTCGGTTGGTACTGGTTTAGGGATCGAACCGCAAAATCTCGGGGCACGGCAGTGCTCCCGCCAAAGACGAGCCAAGCGAAGCGCAAGGGCACTACCTACCTTTTCTCGAAGTGTTTCGTCGTTTGATGTACCAGATAGTTCATATACTCAGGATATGATATATATTCAATAATTCAATAATAGATTTATTAAACATACAAAGTCTCAATTGAATAGCTCTAACACTTTAGATTTTATTGATATCTAAAATACACCGATTTCGTCACTGACACACTGATGATCTGATTGACTGATTGTGAGGATGCCAGCAATATTGATTGATCTCCTCTGTTTGCCTCTGCGTCGGTCGATTATTATTTGTTTCCTTTCTGATACAATGCGATTGCAATATTTTGTATATTACTTGACCCAAACCACCTTAAATTCGTTAATATTCTTGTTAACGTCTCATTTATTGACAGTTAAGGTATGATTCCGAACTCGGCAACAAGCAGCAGTGTTGTTGCCGAAGTGCTGCCACACATTGCCACACTGCCTACATTGCTGCCGCGACATTGCTGCCTAGCGCGGAATATAATCTCATATAAGCTTATAGAAATTGTATGGGGACCAGTAGTGTCGCGGCAGCACTGCTGCGGCAGCACTGTTGCGTGCAGCGTGGTTCGGAATCATACCTTTATAATTATTATTTTTAACCGACTTCGAAAATGAGGAGGTTCTATGTTCGGCTGAATGTACGTTTTTTTTTTATGTATGTTCACCGATTTTTCGGTCAATTGTGGACCGATTTCGAAAATTTTTTTTTTGATTGAAAGGTTATGCTTCCAAGTTGGTCCCATAGAAATATTGTTATGATCTGATCATGAACTTCGAAGATATGGAACAGAACTCCTCATAGAATCATAGCAGAATTGTCGTAACAAGCAAAATTGCTTTGTTTATACATGTGGTCGATGACTGACTGAAAGAAAAGGGGGGGGGAAGGGGGAGGGGGTAAATTCATGTAATATAATCGTATTTGGGATTATAAGAATCGTTATGAGATGCACTCTGGCTATAAGGTAGTTTATGTTTAGCTGAAGGGTAGGTACTTTTTAGTGGTGCTACCATAACTAAAAAGTGAAAAATAAAAAACTTTTTACAAAAAAAAATTAAACCGCCTTTTTAAAAGTACAAAACCCCACGAACTCAATGATCACCAGCGCGAAGTACGCGTCGAGATGTGCCTTGCACTGCTCAACAGACACACAAATGAAGGATTTTTTACCGCATTGTTACCTGCGATGAAAAATGGATTCTGTTTGATAACCGCAAGCGCTCAGCAAGTTGGTTGGATCCTGGTTCAGCACCTAAACGATGCCCTAAACGAAAACTTACGCCTAGAAAAGTGATGGTCACTGTTTGGTGGTCTAGCGCCAGTGCGATTCATCACAGCTTCTTACCAAACGGGGTGTGCATTACTGCAGATGTGTACTGTGAAGAACTGAACACAATGATGGAGAAGCTGGCACATCTCCAACCAGTATTGGTCAATCGCTCGTCTCCGCTGCTCCTACACGACAACGCGCGACCTCATACTGCACAGCAGACGGTCTCCAAGTTGCAAGAACTGGGGTTGGAAGCTCTCCGTCATCCGCCCTACTCACCAGACCTTGCGCCTACAGACTACTACTTTTTCCAGAATTTGGATAACTTCTTGGCGGGAAAAAATTCAATACCCGAGAGGCAGTACAAAATGCCTTTGAAGAATTTGTTGCCTCCCGTCTAGCTGATTTCTTCAGCTCTGATGAAGGGCATCAATAAACTGCCACTGCGTTGGCAAAGATGCATTGATTGCATGGGTGATTACTTCGATTAATACAAGTAAAAATTACATGAAAAAAAATCGTTTAAATTTTTTCATACAAAACGGTAATTTCATAGGTATATTATAAATATGTCGTAAAAATTTAATTTTCGATAAAATACACTGAGACACTTTAAAACACCCTTTTTTTATGGTCATTGTTAACCGACTTGTTTAAAGAGCTTTACTTCACGTCAATTATCAGTACTAACGTAAGACAAAGAGCAGTGGAGGCCGAGTGGTAATGGCCCCGACTTACGAGTTGTAGGTCGCAGGTTCGAACCCAGCCAGGCGCATTACTTTGTGTAATTTATTTCATCACCACTGCTCTCAAAACGGTGAAGAAAAACATCGTGAGGAAACCGGCATGTCCTAGAACCAAAAATTCGAAGACATGTGACATTCACCAACACGCACTGGGCCCGCGTGGTGGATTACGGCCCATTCCCTCTCCTAGAGAGGAGGCCTGAGTCCCAGCAGTGGGAACATTAAAAAAGGCTGATGATGATGATGATGATGATGAACGTAAGACAACTAAAAATACCAGTATATGACTAAAAATATCACACGTAATGTGTCAATTATAAAATGTCAACTTGAATTTGATTTTTAGTTTGGAAGTTTTAAAATACATTAAGTTGCAAGTGCTTTTTTTCATGACACATTTCGTAAGAAAGTTGCAAATATTAAAGTCTCAAAATCTCTTTGAATAATAACAACCTAAGACATGGAAAGACCACAGTAGCACTCCTCTTCCTAGCGTTTTACTGAGGAGAAGTCTATGGAGGCTTTTTGGAGGTAATAAAAACACTATTTCCTGGTACAACTCCTCAAATAATTGCCGATTGAGTCTCTCATTTCACACAAATTGTTCGTCAGGAATTTGCGCAATGTTGAGCTGAAAACACCAAAAGTAGTACTCCACTTCCTCGTGCTTTGCTGAGGAGAAGCCTATGGAGGCTTTTTGGAGGTAATAAAGGCACTATTTCTTGGCAAAACACTTCAAATAATTTTGTGATTTAGTCTCTCATTTCCCCTCAAACTGTAAGTCAGGATTTTGCGTGATGTTGAGCTGGTTGCGCAGGTGTTGGCGGGTCCTTTGTACGCTCTAAACATTCTTAACCTAGAGCTGCTTCAATTATAAGCATATTTGATGCCATTTTAAGCACTTTTCTTACAAAATCCACACAAACGAAAATCAAAAGGTAAAGCTTTTGGTTTCGTCAGCTTGACATTAAAATTGCACGACAATCGTCTGTCATAATTATATTTTTTTTCGAAACGTAACGAATTAGAGTACCTAGGTTTAGAGATTCCGTACGTCAAATAATTTTCGTTCGTACGAAATTTCGGGAACGAAAGGAACCGTGGTAAGAAACACGCGAAATTTCAATCGAAACTTCGTTTTTCGGAGAAAGCGAGTAGGTATTATATTAACATAGTAAATTATACTTTACTAGAATTTAATTGTTAAATATTGTTATCATTTTGATTGGTCTACAAAAAACCATAGCTTAAGAACTTCTACGCCTGTGATACAGGTTTATCCTAGTACAGGCACAGAATATAGTCATACCATTGTAATTATTCCTAAGATTTTATGTAACTACATAACTACAAATTTTAACTCTGAATAAATATATTATTATTCCATTTATTTATTTTATATACGTATCTGTTATATTTTTAATTATTTCTTAAAAAACACAGGGTCCAAGCTACCGGTGGTCAGGGCTCCTGAGAGAGGAATCTCCTAACAATGCGCCCCGTGTCCAGGAGTACTGCTTTCTGAATCAGACCCTTGATCCAGCTGCCTAACGAGAGCCTCCTTAGATGTTGTTCGAGGCTCTTAGCTATTATGTCATTGGCCGTTACGACTATCGGCACAATGATTGCTCTATCCACTTCCCACATGTCGACAACCTCGCGAGCTAAGTCTAGATACTTGGTCTGCTTTTCTTTCTCAACTTTCACGAGGTTCTCGTCATGAGGGACCGCTATATCAACAATCATTGTGCGACAATCTAGTCGATCTATCACCACTATATCAGATTTATTGGCAACAATAGTCCTGTCAGTGATGATAGATCGATCCCAATATAACGTGATACTGCCATTGTCGAGAACCTGGTCGGGCACATACCTATAGTACGGTACTTCTGATTCCACAAGATTGTATTTAAGAGCAAGTTGCTGGTGAATAATCCTGGCTACGAAGTTGTGTCTATGCAATTAGTAAGAAGCCACGACCCCCACACTTCCGCGGGATATACAGTCTCATCACCGATGACCGTGGGTGATGCATCCGATTTGCGGTAAGTAATATACGGACCCTCCTGTCCAGGGCATCGAGTTCCGCCTGAGTCCATTTGAGTATGCCGAAAGAGTACATCAATACTGGCATGACCCAACCGTTGAAAGCGCGCACCTTGTTTCCGCCTGATAAGAGACTATTCAGTACTTTATACAGGCGGCCAAAGAAGCGCTCCTTCAACGATTGTTTCACGCATAGATATAAGAAAGGAGGAGATATGTTAAGTAGTAAAAAAATTATCGGAACACAGTGTCTCCAGTTTTTCCTTCCACTACCGACACTACTACACGTAAATCAGAGCATACTACACAGTAAATATAAATCTTATTCCCCTAAAAACAGCGTGTATTTTCCTTGCGCCGTACAACTTACGCACACACAAACATCACACGACATCGATATACTGTGCAAAAACCCATTTATTTTACATTTACACTAGTGATTGACAAAATAGAAAAGTTATCGATTTTTCTTTTTGCTATTTTTGTGCCCCAAAAATTAATTAAATAAATATGAACACATCTAGAAAATTACAATGATGATGAGACGGTGATGTTGATGATGTGAGTAATGTTATTTATAGTAGAACAATAAAAATGGTTTTCATAAAACTAAAAACTCTAATTATTCATTCCCATTAGGCCATTGCGGCATTTTAGAACGACAATATCAAATACGAAAAATCGGACAAGTGTGTGCCCTGGTTCTATAAAATCCTAAAAAGTTTGATAACTTATATTATGAATTATTTAATGAATAAGCTGACAACTGAAGTTGTTAAAAATAAATTAACTCGCTTCTACAAAAAATAAGGTCTAGTCTTAATTTAGTTATGAATTTAGATTGCCTTTTATAGGCTGAATCATTTCTGGTCAAAAGTGAATTGAGCATATGAATTTTTGTAGGCAAAGCAGTAATGTTAGCAAAGGAGGAGGCCAACCGCATAAGACAATGGAGCTTACACCCCAGCCGCCGCCGGGATTCCGATCCCGATTTCCGGTCACCGTAGGCCAAGCTTGCGGACGGCGAGCAATGGGTATCTCACTGTCTGACCATCCGGTAACCATCCGGACCGACCACAAGTCTTCAACGGCGCGTACTGTTCCCGTGCGCCTCAAGGAGTTGTCAGCAACCGTAGCGGCCCAGCAGGGTCGAAGCCTACTAGGGCCAAGTGCGGTGGATGTCATTTGTATGATTTTTATCCACCGAAAAAAAAATGTAAAAGGCTTTTTGTAAGAAAAAACCATAGTATACAGTTTGTTAAAAATATGGAATACAAATTACGACACACTCATGCATAAAAAATACCAAATGCAAAAACAACAATATCTACAATATGTTGCCTTATTTTAAGCAAAAATCCTTAATATATTCTGAATCATGCCCATTATTATAGCGCATTCGAATCTTTTAAAGAATTTAAGAAGGAAGTGAAAATATCAAAATCAGGAAAAGTCAGGAAAAAAACTCGGAGATACTGCCGTAGCGTAACTAACGATATCCGAAACCATAAAATAGTAAAACTACTATTAACTTACAATTTATCTAACTTACTTTGCGACAGTTACTTACGTATTTTTCTACTACTCTCTAAACTCATCTAAAGTAATCACACCGTAATGATAAAGTATCGTTATGTTATTATTACATTGCTTGTCCAGTTACTGAGCGTTAAAATTAGGTATTTGTTAAAGAGCAATATATTTACTATAAGAGTTATACAGTCGCTTTGATATTTGAAAACAAAAATAACGTAGTAGCAACAATGGATATTATAAGATTTGTGGTTTTTACTGATTTTAAAGATAAATATAGCACTAAACTTTTATTTACATATGGTAAGAGATTCCGTGATGACCCAGGCTTGTCTTGCCACTTCAGTTCTTGCATGAAACCACTGAACAACACGGCATTTCAAAATGGTTTACGATCACGATCACTTTTAATGCAATTCGAGCAGACATGCACACGCCCCCTTGCCACTTCTCCTGTTATTTATATTTCTATGGTTTCACATCATCAGTATTGATGCCTAACGCTTCCGACATACCCAAATATTTGTAAGTTTCGGTTGAACTGAGGGATCTAAGGTGTATGGAATCCGAGAGTTGAATTCTCTCTCCACAATCTCACTTCGCTTGACATGCATGACTGCACATTTGTCCGCACCAAAGTCCTTCCTGATGGGCCTACTGAAGGCATCAGTTATCTTCAGTAAGCTCCACCAGTTGCAAGTTGTTGGGGGCAAAGAGTATTAAATATTATATTCATTATTATTCTGATAAAATGTATGAGTCATTAGTTTTGATCAATTGGCAAAACAAAAAAGTGCTGTCTTTTTATTGTGCTAACCTATGCCATCCTACTTGAGGGCAAATGCTTCCCTCCACTCATTTTATGTTTCACAGACCCTTGTGTCTGTCCGATGCTGACTTTGATACTTGCTAACCAATTAAGTGATGCATAAAACATTCGCATAGCAATTAAAACCATAAACAGACGATTATTTCTTTGCAATGTAACAATAATAAAACAATAGCGCACACATTATTGCAAATAATATGTTTATTTAAAATAAGTTCATATTTTGAAAACTTTTTCCACATAGTTGCACATTCCCAAATTTTTTTTGTTTAAGGTGGGTAAATCATCCAATGACATCCCCTGCTCTTGGGCGGAGCAGGAGATAGTGTCAGAATTTACTGACTCCACTCCTGTTCCTTCTTTGCCATTATTCCAGGGCCCTGGGGACCTCTTTCGCATCACCCATGGCACATTCCCAAACATGTGTTCACTGACAGAAACGAGACACCCAGGCACAGAACAACTATACAAATATTTGTTACATGTGGGAATCGAACCCACAGGACACAGCACAGCAGACAATCATGCCATTGTATAGGGATTTTGCTCCTGCACTGTAGCACATGATTTTGGTTTCAAGTTATTAGAATCATATCATTTACAATTCCCATTTCAAAAGTACTTTATAGACAATCGCTTTGATTTTTTTATGACTGCACATTGGTGTGAGATAGGTACATAGCAATAAAATAGGCTAATGTCATTGCTGTAGTACAATATCGAAATGAATGTGCGTGAATCAACTTGAATATATTCAAGAACAAACCTTTATTGATGTTGCTCAAAAACCACATTGAGTGTACTTGTGATCAAATTCATAAGATACTCTATATCAATGAAAATAGCCTACTACTGTCATGTACATGCATTGAAAAGTGAAGGTGAAGATCACCTTTCTTTATTCTTTAAGTTAGTTTAAAAATAAACCAACTAATTAAGTTATTATGCAAATAAATTAAATTTAATCCTATGGATATTAACTTTTGACTTATGAATGTTGTGGCCAGATCTTGAAATTGATCACTTCATGATATGACCAACTAAAACTGGTGATATGTCAAACCTCGTTTAGCCATAACATTGATTTAGGATTTCTATGATAGTAAAAAGTCTAAAGAAAGTAGGCTAAACGATCATTGAAATTAATCAAACTGTAATGTTTAAAACAGATTGTTTTAAATGTTAAAGTTTGATTAATTTTTGATAATCTATGAATTATATTCTAATAATTAAATTCATGATATGGCCAGTTTTACTTGGTCATATCATGAAGTGATCAATTTCTAAGATCTAGCCATGACATGGACATCATTCAATGTTTTAGACACTAAGCGGCTGTTAGCATGGTGCTGTCCTGTATGATATTTATGATGTCATACCTACATGCTTCTTCTATGTCTATATTCCATACACAAATTTTATCCTCTAATATAATTTGTGTATGTACCATAAAATTACCATAATTATTGTGTCTGTAAGTAAATCTAGTTTTAGGCACGATGTATTTACAAAATCTCACCCGAGGCGTATACTAAATAATAGATATTCAAAATTCGCAGCGGCGCACTATTTGGTGTTGTGAGTGCAGAAAGTCTAGGAAACACATTGCCCTTTAAATGTGTGCCCAAACTATGATCTGCTCATGGCAAAGTACCAAGCTCAGCATACACTGGGCTGTTGTAACTGTGCCAGATATCCCATATCTGTTTGTTGTGTTTCATCTTTTACAATTTAATTTATATTACCTCTTACAGTGATAAAACTCATACTGTTTTCTATCTCTAGACATTAAAATTATTTCAATTTCTATATAATGATGCTGCACAAATACTAACTTCAGCCAGTGGCATCAGATGCAAAGTCCAAGCCAGATAAAGGTACTCTATACTAAATATTATCAAAAGTCAGCATTAACCTTTCCAATACCGTAATTAAAGACATAATAGAAAGACAATGATAGAGTGAATGCCGGCGTTCCTTGGGGCTTAATGAATTAAACACCCAACACCATATAAGCAACAGACAGAGACAGGCCGACAGACGTTACTTTGACAGTTATAATATTAGTATGGATTAACCACTACTCATCATTCATTGATCCATTTGGTGTACCTACTTTTTTATTTATATAAATCTTAACAAAAGGCTATATTCAATTATTTTTAGGTTAAATATATTTGCTACCCAGGAAAGTGGGTACAGGTCTGACAGTTATACATAATATACCATTTTACTTCACTATACACATAACAAAGTCGTACAAAGGGAAACCAGCTTTGCCTATCTAACAGTCACGCCTTACTCACTGAACAAACACTACCGCAAGTGAACAGCGCGGCTGGGGTTGAACATGACAATTTTATTAAATTAAACAAAATACAAGCTAAAAAAGACAATGATGTTCATGATAAACTAATAACAAGTTAAATTACTTTTTACATTAGCTATACAAAACATATTGTTTTTCTTTAATTATATTTCAGGCTAGGCAAAGGTGTTGACACTATTGTGAATCAGAACAATACTGACCAAAGCCAGCAAGCCTCAAGTCTCACCTGATGGAAGGCGACAGCCTTGTGTTTACAAGGCTGTCGCCTTCCATCAGGTGAGACAGCGATCCAGCGTGAACATGTCAACAATAAAAACTTAAAAAAAACTGTTGTCTGCTTGTGATTACAGTGAAGACCCAACTGTGTACTAAGTGTTGGACTGGGGCAATGACTGTTTAGTTTAGGGATCTAAAATTGCCTGTGATGGTCAATGCTCTTTTATAAAATACCTAGTCATAAGGGATAATCAATATCATCATATCATCAGTCAAAGGATAAGATATGAAATATACCACAAGTGTTCATGAAATTCAATTTTTAAACTTATTCTGACTAATTACCAGTGCATTGTTTGTACTCATTACACCAGCATTCAATCTGTGCCAGCATACTGCTTCCAATCTGTGCCAGCATACTGCTTCCAATTCAAGCAAGGCTTTGTTGTCAACTAAACAACATTATGAACCTTTGTATAGCGGTGTTTCTGTGCATAGTATACTGCACCATTACCTACTGAACACTTAAGTAATTAAGTAAACTTAAGTGTTCACTAAGTTCTATGCATTTGAGTAATACTAAATGGATGAAAAGCAGGAAGTGATTGTTTCAGCTAATGATCTTCTTTGGCTGAACCAGTAAAGCAGGACTGAACAACTTACGAGTTACGAACATCTTAAGATATATTGAAGTAACTAAGAAAAAATCATCATTATGGCCGGAGTGGAGGAACTCACGTTCACGCTGACGGCACAGTCATTGGTGGAATGAGCGCACAGCTAAGGTGGCGGAACTACCGGAGGCGCACCCGCGTCTTAGTGACAGCGCCTGGCGCAGCGGCCAGAGGAAAATACGACAAGAGCACTCACCACTGTGTTCCGTGAATATGTTGGAGCCCAGCATGCGGGGGTCCTTCGGCACGCGCGGCTTGCTGCGCGCCGAGCGCATGGACGCGCCGCTGGCTGTGCCACGCTCCTTCGCTTGCTGCGCCCCCATGGTGGTGGCACGCTGGTGCCCGCCCTCCGGCGCTCTACTACTGAACGCACTAATTCAATAACACTACCGACGCAACGTACTCAACCTCCATACTTGTCGCCACTCCTCTGAGACCTCACAGCACTGTTGTCTTTTTGGTCTAATAAAAATATTCTAGTAATCTACTCCAAGGGCATTCTGTTTGATCTAACAGTATCTGAAACACTTAACCAGATTTAGCCACTCACGGAAAATAACACAAAACCACCGCCATTAAGTGTGTGACTGACATGTTTGTTTGACGTCGATTTTTTAGTTTTCCTATTCCGCCGACTAAGGCAGCACTGTTGCATATCAGCCTAGAGATGGGTTGTACTAGGTAAATTTGGGACAAGGTGCACCTATTCATAGTGTTTAAAAATACGTGATCCAGATACCTGTTCCACCTAGTCCACTTAGTATCAATTATTAGATACTTATCGAATGTAGTTATGGTACACGTACGTAGTCCTCTAATCCATACTATTACTCGACTCGACAATTCGACATGTATAATATTATAAGATCATCGATTTACCATTTTTTTGGTTTTAAGCAGATTTATAACGTGTTGAGGGAATGGGATGCAATAATTACGCGTTAGTGCTTTGAGGCTTATGAGCAGTTGGATTTCGCTATTCTTTATGATGCTAGGTACTGTCAAAGTGAGAATGGGTGCCGCCTAGTATCAAATTTACCTATTCTTTGGATCTGTTCTAGTAAATACGACCCACTTCTATATGAGCCACAGATAACACATTTATATCAGCCACAGATAACACATTTATATCAGCCACAGTTAACATAATACCAAAGAACTATAATGACTGTGTCCAAAGATTTTAAATATCCTACGGATAAACTAGATTGACTTCGAAGCAATATTACACACTCTAAAGTGTTCTATAATCTCATTGAAATAAGTTCATAGGTTTCATTGACAAGCAAAAGGGGAAAAATGTACTGAGCAAGAGAACGACAAAAATGCTAGGTGTTGGCTAGGTGTCCCTTTTTTTATCTTTATTTTAACTAGGGCAATGATATTTGTTTTTATTTGACTGGCCTGTTGGTCTAGTAATTATTGACCCTGACTGCTATGACTGAGGTCGTGGGTTCGATTCCCACCCAGGACAAATGTTTGTGTGATGAGCATAATCATTTGTTCTGTGTCTAGGTGTAATTTATCTATAATATGTATCCTGTATACTATATATATGTGGCGTAAATAATGGATAACCCTGAAACTGTTGATTGGCCAGATAATCATCTATCATTTACCCCACTTATATCACAATATGCCCATGGATGTCAAAATTATTGATATTTTAAATAAAAATCGTACTTTCTCATACAAATCAGCTGCCATTTCTTCAATTGGTGACTTTCTCTCGTTTTGTTTTTTTTTATGTTTTTGTAGTTTTTTATTACAATCAAAAATAACATGACAAAAAATATTTAATTCAAATTTTAACATTTCTTTTTAAGGAATTATAATTTTTGGGTCCCTGTATCGCAAAAAAAATGTACTAAACTGCAATGGCCCATTATTTAAAAAATATGCCTATTTAATGCAAATTCTAAAATGGTATTATTATAACCAACTAGCTTTTGCCCGCGCGGCTTCGCTCCCGCTCTTCCCTACTCCACCCTACTCTACCCTACTCTACCCTACTCTACCCTACTCTACCCTACTCTACCCTACTCTACCCTACTCTACCCTACTCTACCCTACTCTACCCTACTCTACCCTACTCTACCCTACACTACCCTAATTTTTTTTCCATAAAAACCTTATCCTCACAATAATAATCACAACAAAAAAAAAAATCAGCCAAATCGGTCAAGCCGTTTTCATGCTATGTCGTGACAACGGAAAACGGGTTTCATTTTTATATATATTTTCGGGTTTTTTTTATTAGTATATAGATGTCTTAATTAATAAAATACAAAGTTAATGCTGTTCGAATCTTAAAGGAAATTTTTTGAAAAAGTCATAGAACGGGATGGTACAGCGGGATGTACAGTCTCATCACCGAAGATCGTGGGTGATGCATCCGATTTGCGGTCAGCAATGTACGGATCTGCCTATCCAGAGCGTCTTACTCAGTCTGAGTCCATTTGAGTATGCCGAAAGAGTACATTAAAACCGGCATGACTCAATCGTTGAAGGCGCGCCTTATTGCCGTCTGACAGAAGGCTGTTTAATACCTTTTTCAGGCAGAAAAAAAGCGCTCCTTCAACGATTGCTTCATATCAGTAATTATTATTTACTGACATATTAGTACGGGTTCCCTAGTACATTTTTTCCACATGATTACTATGAAGCTAATTTTTCTTGAGTAGCTTCATTTTGATGAGACGCCCAACAATTTCCTATCTTACTCCAAAAAAGCTCTCGATTGTGGTAGCTAACAGAGATACCAAGGATACAATGTGTGTGAGATGATGACTGTAAAACATTTTCTACTAACAGGTTTTTTTTTTGTTAAATCTCAAGATAATTATCTAAATGATTCGAAAACGTATTTGTCCTACAAAAGATATGGTTTGATAAAAGAGTCCCCCACTTCCAACATGTATCGAAAACGAGGTCAAAAAAAGTTATTACTAACCAGCTGATTTTTTTTTTTGTTACTTAGTTTATATTCATATTATTCAACAGTCATATTGTCCTACAAATTGCGCGGTACGTTATCCCAGTCCTACGCTCAAAAATTGTAGTACAGATCCTTGATGTAAAAATAATTACTACCAAGCTGAAACTTCGTGAATAGCTTCGTTTCGATGAGAATTCTTCATCTGTTCTGCATTTAATATTCATGTTCTCTAGAGGTTTGTGGTCTGAGTAAATAGTGATTTTTTTTCCAATTAGCCAGTGTTGCCAATATTTAACTGCTTCTTTCATAGCAAAACATTCCAAATATATAGCCTTTTTTCGTTTTTGAGTTTCATTTAGCTTTTTTGAAAAATATGCCACCGGTTTGTCTTTACCGTCTAGTTGTGTTTGTTTTAATATTGCCCCGATACCTTCTAAAGATGCATCTGTAAAGATTTTTATTGGTAAGTCTTTGTCGAATATTTCCAACACGGGTTGGGAACATAAATATTTTTTTATTTGATTAAATGATTCTTCACACTTCTCTGACCATACAAACTTTTCATTTTTTCTTAATAAATTATGTAATGGGTCTAAAATAATTGCGCTTCTTGGTATGTATTCATGGTAAAAGTTGATTTTTCCCTAAAATTGTCTACTGTTTTTTTGTGTCTTAGGAGTCGGAAAATATCTTATCGAGATCAAATTGTCTTTAAGTGTTCTTACTGAATTGTTCTGAATTACATGGCCGAGGTACTTTACTGAGTCTGAAGCAAAGGTACATTTTTGAAGCTTCAATCTAAAGCCTTCTTGTATTATTGCCTCTAATACATTTCTTATGTGTCTTATATGTTCTTCAAAGGTGGTCGAGTATATCAAAATATCATCAATATAGTTAAAGGAGTATCCTGTGAGCTTGTGCTTTCTTAGAATATTGCTCAAAATTCTCTGGAAAATTGCTGGTGATGTTTTCAAGCCAAAAGGAAGGCAGGTCCACTGGTAATGGCCATCTTGTGTGACGAATCCTGTTTTATTTCTATCTTCCACCCGTAAGGGTATTGCCCAAAATGCTGAGTTTATATCCAATGTAGTAAAATACTTACAGTTTCTAGTTTTGATAATCAAATCATCTATTAATGGGAAAGGTTGAGCTTGTGGAACAACAATTTTGTTTAGTTCCCTGAAATCTACACATAAGCGGGACTTTTTATTTTCACCTTTTTTAAATGCCAATGTCACTGGAGCAGCGAAAGGACTGTAGGATTCTTCTATTAAATTATTCTTTAGTAGCTTGGATATTTGCTCTTCAATTTCTAATTTATCCTCTATTGTACATCTGTATGGTCTTTTACTACAGTATCTATTTACTTGTAAATCTATGTGGGCTTCATAATCTCTAACTGATCCTATATCATACTTGTCTTTAGCAAAAATTGTTTTATATTGCTTTATAATTTTCTCTATCTAATTTTTTTTTTATTATCTAAATGGTCTGTGATACTTACAAATTCTTCTGTTTCTATGTGTTCATTAAAATTTATTGCAAATGTTTTTTTATTCTTTTCTTCATATCTGTTATCTTTAGACATTTCATCTATTTTATTTGTTGTTTTCTTTTGTTCTATCTGCAAGTCCTCATTTTGGGTTAGTTTGAATTTCTTTATCATATCTAATCCGATTATAAAATCTTCGAAATCTTCATTATCCACTATATATACTTCTATCTCTGCTTCTAAATCGAATATTTTTATTTTTTTTGTAATACAGCCATCTGTTTTTTTCACACCATTAACCGTTTTCATATATGCTATATTCACATTGTCCTTTTTTTCTTTCACTTTAATCAGCTTTGAATTTATTAAAGAAATCTGTAAACCTGAATCATAAATGCCGCTCACTTCTAGTTTATCTATACTTATAATAAATCTGTAGAGAGGTCAATTCTGTACATGAAATATATTTCCAAAATAACTATCAGTGGGTGATTAGTGATCGATACTGATGCCAAAAATGCAAACAGTAAAATTTTTGTCTGTCTGTCTGTCTGTCTGTCTGTCTGTCTGTCTGTCTGTCTGTATGTTCTTTATAGAAACAAAAGCTACTCGATGGATTTTAACGAAACTTGGTACAATCATTCTTCATACTCCTGGGCAGGTTGTAGTATACTTTTCATCACGCTACGATCAATAGGAGCAGAGCAGTGAAGGGAAATGTTGGAGAAACGGGAGAAATGACTCCATTTTATAAGCTTCCGTCGCGTTTGCAGCCTTAATGGTTAAAGCTACACAGAAATCATGTATAACGGAAATGTTTTCCTTAAAATTATATAAAA
The DNA here is from genome assembly GCA_949319445.1 of Mythimna lalbum. Taxonomy (NCBI): domain Eukaryota; kingdom Metazoa; phylum Arthropoda; class Insecta; order Lepidoptera; family Noctuidae; genus Mythimna; species Mythimna lalbum. The sequence goes on along the minus strand of OX439344.1, from coordinate 352,246 downwards.
AATATCCCACAACAGCATATGTCTATCTTTTATGGTTGACTCACAATAATACGTGTATACCCGATAGCTTAGCAGTTCGGAGCTTTCTGTTTATTTTTGTCTACTCTTAAGTTTATAACACTCTCACTCATCCCTAATTTAAAAAAGTTAACATTATCATCTATTCATTTTAAATAGGTAAGTACCTAGGTATCAAATAGGTTATTTCATTCTATTAGACGTAGTTTAGGTACCTACTTATAATAAATCTGTAGAAGTAAAAATTCTGTACATTGAAAATATAAAAAAAATAAACGGCAGAGGGTGTTACTAGACCGACACTGAAACCAAAAATGTGATTAAAAATTTTTTTGTCTGTCTGTCTGTTTGTTCAAGCAACACACAAAACCTATTGGTCCGATTACGATGAAACTTGATATAATTATTTTTTAATATCCTGGGCACCACACTGGGTACTTTTTATCCCGGAAAAGTATATACAATAAAAACAAACTTAATTTTGCGGTTCGATCCCTAGACCCGATTACTGTACCAACCGCAAATAATAAGTTGGTCGTAGGTTACGTCACCCGATGTGGAGTTCACTAAGGGGCGCTGCACTTGGCTAAGATACTATAATATTTGGGTAAATAATATGTAGTTTCCGTTTTCTAAACGTTTCGTAAATGGCGTTGGCGTCAAGTTAGATTACGCTATGGGAACACTTTTTGGGAATAAAGAAAGGAGCGCGTTTTCCTATAACCTATTTATTAATTACATTGAACACGGAGACTTTGGCACTATGTCTAAGGTGTGTGCACACCGTCACACGCGTAAGTGGAAGGGAGAGATCTGAAACGTCTCGAATCGTCTCGCGCATCACGTTGTTTTCCAGTCCCCGGGCTTTTAGCATTCGACATCAGACGTTTCAGATCTTTGATTTTGACGACCCCGTTGTCGCTGGTATAAGCAACAGGATCCGCGTAAGAAGTCGCTGGCAGAAGCTAGTTTTCTAATAAGAGCTTGATTTTGATTAATGGTGTACTTACTCGTTTTTTTTTCTCAGTATTTATATCTACTTCAATAATGGAGTTGTTGTTTACATTTCTGGGTTTAAAAACCTTTTCAGATTCATTCTTATTTTTCTTGAACCAGCATGACTCCTCCGGATGATATCGAATTCCTTTTTCCAAAGATTCACAAGTCTTACATGGCTTCTTCTCATTATATTTATTTTTATTAAGGGATGTACCACTCTTTATTGTGGTTGAGTTTTTCTTGTACATCATACCTTCATATTTTCTTATCTCATTGAACAAATCAGTAGTATCATTGAGTTCATCCCTGTTTAACTTATTTAAGATAAAACCTGGTAAACCCGTTGCAATAAGATCTATCATTGTTTTGGAGCCTATCGATTTGTTTATATCTAGTATAAGCCTCTCTTTTTTTATAGCATAATCAATTAGTAGTCCTTCTTTATACCTGAATGCTAGAGCATATGTAACTATGTCCCATCCTCTGTTTTTAAAAGTTTCTAGAAATTTGTGTTTCCATTCTTTCCATTCAGCCTTTATTGTAAGTTTTATGGCCGAGCTATACCAATCCAAACAAGATTTTTCTAAAAATAACCTCAATATATCTATTTTCGTTTCATCTTTTGATATATTAAAGCGCTCACACTCTTTTTCAAAATTCTCAATCCACTGCATTGCGTTAGGGTTCTTACTTGTGAATTTTTCAATAATAAATTTCTCTAAAATATGTTTTAGGTTATGTTGTTTTTCTTTCTTTGTAGTTGTTTCTATTATTTTTTCTAAGATATTTTGCAAATTGTCGTTTTTGTCTATTGGTTGTTTTGTGTTCATTTCTTCTAAATATTGATCTAAAAATTGCATATTACCTTCCTCATCTATATATGTTTTCTTAAGATCTTCATCCATTTTTATCCATATTTTTCTGCATTGATGCTTTTTCTTTATGCTATTTTTTATTTTTGAGAAACTGTTCATTTTGACAATATATGTATGATGAATCACTGGCTTCTGTTCATCAGGTAAAATATAACATTTTCCTTCCTCTGTAGTTATTGAGGTTATGGCCAATATATTAGATTTGCCATCATTTGAGGTTATCATCTTGAACTCAAATTGTAACCGGTCCATCTTTTTCTAGTTGACGAAAATGTCGTTTTATAAGATATGTTATTGAGGATTTTCCAAATAAACCACAAATTGTTTCTCTGAAAATCAAAGTTTTGTTTATTTAAAACGTCCTTACTATATTACAACGTTTAACTATGACCATTACACCTATAACTTACCTGAAAATCAAAGAAACGACATTTAAAGTTTACTAGTATCGCCTCCTCAATTATATCCCTTTATTTTATCTGTTTACAATAGAATTTTTAACAATAAAATATGCAAAATAATCTAAACATCATCTGCCATTCAATCACACGTCACCCCGTTCCACAGAACATAAATTCCATTGACAACTTCAACGCGCGAAGCGCGGCAAATTTGAATTAATGAAATGTCATTTCATTACATATATATATATATATATATATCTGTGTATCTATTATAATATATTTTATTATGTTATAATTGGTTTGTCACACCTATGACAGCCCCATTTCTTGTCCAGGCAATTACTGTCCATTCCAGGTTGCCTGGAAGAGATCGCGGAATGCGATAAGGCCGCCCATTGTATGTATGTGTTTTACTTTTAAGTTTTCTTTTGTATGTGTAACGGTGTACAATAAAGTATATAATAAATAAATAAATTTGTGGATGTATGCGCGACTGCGTAAGTATTCCTGTACGTGTAGTAGTGTCGTCATTCCGATTGGCATCAATGTATTTGACAGTTGCTGTCCTTTGTCAGCAGGTTAGAAAATTATCCCAAGGGAACTTAGTCCCAACATAAAAAGTATTCCATGTGTTAATCTAGGACATGGTCTACCCGTGTACCAAGTTTCATCGAAATCCCTTCGGTAGTTTTTTCGTGAAAGAGTAACAAACATCCATACATCCATCCATACATACAAACTTTCGCATTTATAATATTTAAGTAGGATTAGTAGGATAGTAGGATTATTTATTTATAATTTATTATTTATTCATCATCATCAGCCTTTTAATGTTCCCACTGCTGGGACTCAGGCCTCCTTTCTAGGAGAGGGAATGGGCCATAATCCACCACGCAGGCCCAGTGTGGGTTAGTGAATGTCACATGTCGTCGAATATTATATTATTTATTGTTTATTATTCATTATTCATTATTCATTATTCATTATTCATTATTCATTATTCATTATTCATTATTCATTATTCATTATTCATTATTCATTAGTCATTATTCATTATTCATTATTCATTATTCATTATTCATTATTCATTATTCATTATTCATTATTCATTATTCATTATTCATTATTCATTATTCATTATTCATTATTCATTATTCATTATTCATTATTCATTATTCATTATTCATTACTCATTATTCATTACCCATTATTCATTATTCATTATTCATTATTCATTATTCATTATTCATTATTCATTATTCATTATTCATTATTCATTATTCATTATTCATTATTCATTATTCATTATTCATTATTCATTATTCATTATTCATTATTCATTATTCATTATTCATTATTTATTATTATTTATTAATAAACATAGCTCTTTCGTGCCAACATCATTTCGACTTATGTTTGTGAGCTTCGTTAATGGCATAATATAACTGTTGGTGAGCGTGTGGACTGTATAATTGACTATGAAATGAAAATATCGATGGTGGTTAAAATAACATTTAATTATGCAAACTAAATGATAAATGATAAATGATCTTTATTTTGTAAATAGGTTTTAAAAAAACACTTTTACACGTCAATTTTGTTTTCAGTCAGTTTTAACGAGATGAGGCCGGTGTTTCCTAGCTGACTACCCTGAGAAGAAACACCGAAACAAACTCAGGGGTCAAAGTCTCTTTTAAAGTCCATACAGTTAACATGTACTGGTCAAATCATATGAGAACCATGCAGACCAGTGTCTCAGATGGCCTTTTGAGGAAAGAACCACACAGATTTGAGTGGACCTGTCCAGTCAGTGCAAGCATTTGTCAGTATTCGTGTAGCTCAAACTTAGGACTACCAAGGAGCTCAACGACTTGACGAACAATACCAAAGATAGGACATTTGGGTAGGCCGCGTCAAATACTCAAAACTGCCAGACATCATATAAAAATACAGAAAAGAAAAAAGTAATCCACAGTTCCCACATTCACAATAATAAAATACTAGTATTTACAAAATGTAACACTCGACATATATAAAATAAAATAAAAAATATTATTATCAATATTTATCAAATCATTAAAATATTATCAAATTAAAATAAAATAAAGAACCTTCTAAGTTCTAAGTCTAATTGTAAAATAAAGTTTTAAACAAGAATCATCAAATGTCAAAATGTAAATAAAAATAATCATTATAATATATATAGTAGTAATCAGAAAATACTTATATAACAACTAATATAGACAGTACTGGAGCAGATCAATCCCAAGCTGTTTTGTCTTCAAGATACTCTTTTACAGTATAAAAAGCCTTCTGACAAAGTTTCCGCTTTACAAATGATTTAAACTTATTCAGGCTAAGTTCTTGAATGTGACTGGGAAGTTTATTATAAAAGTGTATACATTGGCATCTAAATGAGCCTCCTATTTTTTTGAGCCTGGTTGCAGGAACTACAAATTTGTGTTTGTTCCTAGTATTTACACTATGGATATCACTATATTTTTTAAACATGTTTTTGTTTTTATGAACATACAAAATATTGTCATAGATATACTGAGAAGATACAGTCAAAATATTAATATTTTTAAATTTATCTCTGAGCGAGTATCTGGGACTCAGTTTATAAATTGCACGAATAGCCCTTTTCTGCAAAACAAAAATTGACTGGATATCGGCGGCATTTCCCCACAATAAAATGCCGTATGACATAACACTATGAAAATAGCTGAAATAAACTAAACGGGCTGTTTCTAAGTCAGTTAAATTTCGAATTTTTCTAACAGCATATGCTGCAGAGCTAAGTTTTTTAGATAATTTATCAATATGTGGGCCCCACTGAAGCTTAGAATCTAGAGTTATGCCCAAAAACACTGTAGTGTCTTCAGGTCTAAAGTATTACGTACAATTTTAGCAACACAAAAACGAACACAAAACAAAAGACAATCAAACTGTCATTGTAAAAAAAGAAGTATAAAAACAAACCATAGTATAAAAATGAAAAGAGGTTTAATACCAATTTCCAGCCAGTCGCCAATATTCCGGGCCCCTAGTGGAACACTAAACCCTAGTGGCAACTGGCTGGGGTTCGGCTACCAGTAGTAGGAGCTTGCGGACTGGTCGACGCAAGATGCCTCCTTTAGTGGCTACGTCTGCGACGCGTACCAGCCCGTCAGGACCCCTATACGTTTTGACGATCCTGCCAAGAAGCCAAAGGCCCCTTGGCAACGAGTTATCCGCGATCAGGACTACGTCACCTTTGCTAATATTAATATCACTCCTTTTTCGTCCACGTGAAATTAACGTTGGCAGGTACTCTCTGAGCCACCTCTTCCAAAAATGAAGCCTGAGAGCGTGCCTCCAATCACATTTGCGTAGCAGGTCTCGGTCTGAGAGCTTGACTGGCCATGGAGCCACCGATGCAGAGCCGAGGATAAAATGAAAAGGTGTTAGAGCTTCTGGTGCGTCTGGTGAGTTTGTAATATATGTGAGTAGTCTTGAATTTATTATTGACTCCGCCTCGATTAACAATGTGTTAAAGACTTCTTCGCGTGGAGCTCTGTCTTTTAACGCAGCACGAAGAGCTGTCTTAACAGATCGAACCATACGTTCCCACGCGCCTCCCATAAACGGAGAGGCAGGCGGTATGAACCGCCATGATATTTTACGGTTGGTCGCGAAATTTTCCACTTCTTCATTGAAAAGCGATGCAAGCTCCCGATTGGCGCCGATGAAGTTGGTCCCATTATCAGAAAATATCGTCGATGGAGTTCCTCGCCGAGCTATCAAGCGTCTAAGGCTCATGATCGCTGCATCTGACGACAGTGATGCAGCTATCTCCAGGTGTATGGCCCTTGTGACTAGGCAGGTGTATAAAGCCACGTACCTTTTTTCTCGTCGCCGACCCACTGCCACTTCAACGGGACCGAAGTAATCTAGGCCTACATGAGTAAAAGGTCGCTTGTGATGGTCGAGGCGTTCTAGAGGTAAATCTCCTGTGGTTGGTGTCAACAGGCGGCCCTTCTGCCTTCTGCAAGGTAAACATTGCTTGACAACGCTCCGAATGGTTGCTCGTGCTCGTAACATCCAAAATTGTTGCCGCGTTTCATTTAACAGTGTCTCGTGATTACCATGGCCAAGTTCGTAGTGTTTGTGCAGAATAATAAGATGCACAATTCGATGACGGCCATCTAAAATAATTGGTGACTATAACTCTCTCTCACCTCTGGTACGGATCCTATACGCGAGTCTACTCTTATTAAACCGTCCTCGTCAAGAATCGGGGAAAGTGCGGCTATTCTGCTACTTTTAGGTACTGGTTGCGAAGCTCTCAGCATCTTTAATTCTTCTGTATAGCTATCCATCTGAATTTTTTGAAATAGCATCTTCTCTGCACAAAAAATGTCATCGGTGGAAAGTTGCGAAGGGGACGCAGTATCATTAGCAAACCTGGCTAGCAAACGCGGTGAACGAAATTTAGATAGAAATATTTTACTGGCCTGAACAACACGAGCAGTTGCCCTTAACAATCGTAGCCAACTGCTAAAACGATATGCATCTGGTACCGGTAAAGGAGTTTCGGTTAGAAGCCTCACAAACTCTGGTTTTAACTCAGAAACTTGTGAATCTTCGTAGAAAGTACAGTCTGGTTCGCGTGGCCACTTTGTAGAATCGTTGAGCAAGAACAAAGGCCCCGTGAACCATCTATGTGATGAAGTGAGAATTATATCTTTTGGTTTTGTAGCGTCGTCAGCGATATTAAATTTGCTAGGAAGCCATCTCCAATTTGATGGATTTGTGGCTTCCAAAATTTCGCCTAATCTGTGAGCAACGAACGCTTTGAACCTACGCGCATCGTTTCGGATCCATTTTAGAACTGTCGTGGAATCAGTCCAGTAACATATGGCCGAAGGTTGTGACCGGTGCGCACTCAAAATACTTTTTGCAAAGCGCGTCGCGATAAGGGCAGCTTGTAATTCGAGACGCGGAATGGAGAGCGGCTTCAAGGGGGCAACTCGTGCTTTGCTGCCAATTAAAGCGAGGCGGACTGAGCCATCAGTGAACGTGTAGCGCCAATACGCAACGCAAGCATAGGCTTGTTCTCCCCCATCAGCTATGACATGAAGTTGGGTGTCGCACAAGTCTGGTCTGCCCACGTACCACCGCGGTATACGTAGACTGGCTGCAGATGCGAGTTGTTCAAACCAGGACTTACATTCGGGCTTGTACTTTGCGGGAATTGGTGAATCCCAGTCCGTACCCTCCCTCCAAAGCTTTTGGATCAAAATCCTGCCATGAATGATTACTGGCATGAGCAAGCCTAAGGGGTCGTAAATACTCATTACGCTAAAGAGTAAACTCCGTTTAGTCAGTTGCGGCTGTGCGCCCGGAAATTTATGGCCTGTTCGAAAACCTAAGGTGTCATTAAAAGGATTCCACTTTATACCTAATGTGCCTACGTCATGATCAGGAGGTAAGTCAATATCGGATCCTGACTTGCTATGGAGCTCTTTGGGTACCTGTGCAAGTGCTTTGGGTACATTTGATACCCAGGAACGCATTTCGAAACCACCCGACTTGTGGACTGTGACTATTTCGGAAGCCAAACGACTGGCATTGTCAAGGTTAAACTCACTTCCGATATAGTCGTCCATATAATGGTCGTGAATAATCGCGTGAGTGGCTGCGGGATACTTATGCTCAAAGTCTTTGGCGTTCTTATTTTTAATAAATACGGCTACAAAAGGGCTAGAGACCGCACCAAAAATTAAAGATGTCATCCTGTACTCTTTTACGGTATCTTTAGAATTGCCGTTGCGCCATAAAAACCTAAGTGCATCACGATCACCTTCTTTTATTTTTATTTGAGGGAACATTTTCCTAATGTCAGCATTAAAAGCAATAGGCCCCTCTCTAAAACGAAATAAAATATCCAGTAAGGATTGCAATAAATCAGGGCCCTGCAGCAGCATATTGTTTAAACTGACACCTCTAGTAGTAGCTGCTGCATCATGCACTACCCTCAACGAGCGTTTCTGCGGATGGAATACATCAAAATGTGGCAAGTACCACCGTACAAAATCGCCAGTTGAGGATTTTACATAGTTATCGTGATATGATGATAATTCACATTCTTCAGCGTATCCTTTTTGAATAATACCGTCTATAAAACCTGTATATGCTAACGCAAATGTTTCATCTTTAGCCATTTGCTTTTCGAGAGACTTAAGGCGAGATAAAGCTTGCAGGTAACTGTTAGGCACGTTATATGTCGCTTCTATTTTCCAAGGCAAGCCTACTTCGAAGCGCCCAGAACTTAATCTCCGAGCTGATGATTCTACTAAACTTATTGCTCGTGCGTCATCACTGTTTTGTCTGGTCACATGCTTTTGAATACCTAAAGAATCTATTTCATATTGTTTTTTTATCAGCGCTTCAAGAGAATTTTCGGTTTGTAATGCATGTTCGGCATAAGTATGAATAAAGTCTATAGGCCTAGAAACTGTGGAAACGGCACCGTGTAGAACCCAGCCTAAGAGTGTTCTTGAAGCGACAGGTTCGTTTTTCTTAACTACGCGCATCTCACGACTCAAAGATAAATACCAACCTGCGGCTCCAATGAGCACGGTCGGCACGGCGTTTTGGTATGTCAGCATATGAGACAGGTCTAATAAATGGTTGTATTTCGAAATTTCGTCTATATCTACAGTTTGAGGACTAAGGCAAAGAGGGGTGATGCTGCGTGCACCTTGGATTAAATGATGTTCAGGTAAGTCGCGCCCCAGTATGTGAAAGTTTACGTAGCATACCTCAGTATCCAGGAACATACCACCTACGCCTGTGACAGTGAGTTGTTGTCGGCCGGTGATCTCTGCCCCGATACGTGCAGCTATGTCGCCGTCAATAAGTGTGGCGGTACTGCCCTCATCAAGAAGTGCGATAGTGTCGAAGGAACCACGCGGTCCCTCTAAGATGACTGGTAGGATCTTGAGTCGTGCTCGGACGCCCGTTGCAGGTATACCGCATGTATTAGTCACAACGTCGCCAGTTTGATGAGAATCAACAGCATGATGAGGCTCAACGATATTATGTATTGTTTCCTGCGATGAATTGGGAATATTAGTGGAGGTTTTATTTTTGTCGTTTTGCATTGGCGTATAACCATGTAGAAGGGCGTGATGACGCCTGGTACAGTTATTTACACCGCAACGCTTTGCTCGGCAATCGTTCCATTTATGCGGGTTAGATTTCAGGCATAACAAGTTTTGGTTTCCCGAACCCAACGCCATCTGTTTTCAACAGTTAGACATGAAAATGCTTTACAAATTTTTACTGTGTGTGTACCTTGTTTACAATACGTACACTCAGTGGTTTTATCCTTGGAATCAGTGGCGTGGACATTTAAAGAATTCGGGGTCTTACTACTTGAAGAGCCTAAAACCTTACTATATGATGAACTTGGTGACACGTCAACCAAATAGTTGTAATTAAGTTGTCGCTCCGCTTCAATGACCAAAAACCTAGAAAGTAGCTCTAGTTTAGTAACTGTGGGCTCGAAAGGTTTGTGTGTGGCAGCATAGTCAGTAAAGCGACCTCTGGTGTGCTCGCTAAGCTTTAAAAGCACCGTGCGAAGCAAGCGAAGCAGTTCGATTGAGGACAGATACTCTTAAGACACTTTATAGTAGCAACACAGTTTCTTAGCTTGTTAGCCAAAGTGTTTAAATGTTCTGGGCTACTTATCTTTAAACTCCGAAGGCCGCCAATCTCTTGGGCGACCAACAGCTCTGGCCGCGCGTAGTTTTGCTCTAAAGTAGACATCACCTCCTCAGGTTCCTGTGCTTCCCACAAAACAGATGAAATAGGTATCTGGGCGGCACCGCGGACACTGGAGATAAGGCGGGCTAAATTCTCTGCGGGCGAAAAAAAGGTTTTAGTTCGCTCGTAAGAACATTTAAATGATAGCCATTCATTAATGTTGCCTGAAAAAGGAACCAGCTGAAGCCCTTTCTGACGGTCGGGCAGTGAGGAAATGGCCTTCGCTAGTTGTAAAATAGTGTTAGGCTGAACATCAGCTGGCGTTGAAGTCGGAACATTCACATTCGGTGCGTGAACATTGTATGTCGGTGCCTGTGGGCGTGGGTCAAGTTGAGGGTTAGGTACGTTTTGATTTCCCACCCATGTTTTGACACGTTCTTTATGAGAACTGCGAGAAGAGATATTACCCGACTTCTCCAAACGTCCCTCCAGAGAGGCAAGTTTCGCACGCAACTCTAACTCGTCAGCTTCTTGTTGTTGAAGCGCAAGTTCACGCTCTCGTTCGCGCTCTCACTGTTCACGTTCACGCTCGCGCTCTACCAACACACGTTCACGCTCTACGCGCCGTCGCTGAAGTTCGGCCTCCATGGCCAGTTTTTGTGCGAGTACAGAAGAAGTGCGCGAGTGCGTAGTACTATGCCTAGACTGACCTATGTTGAGCGGCTTGGTTTCGACACCGGAGCTCGTAGGGAGTACCCTTGTTTCTTGCTGATAAGCAACGGTTCTGGTACTTCTCTCAGGTTGCGAGTCCTCAGTCACGGTGGCCGCTCGATTTGTGCCGCTCCCACCCGGTGTTGGCTGATCACAGTCGCGCAGAGAGATCGGAGTACTTTCTTCGCGCCTGGTTTCAGCGGGATCTTGTGCCGTAGGGTTCACAACTGACCTAGTTTGACTACGTGTAACCACCATCGTAAAGATTGTATGCAAAGAGATATATTTAATGTGTTTGAATGTATGCTAGATGGAATAGGGATGGTACAATTTAGGCGATGAATGGACCAAAAATGTTGGTGAGCGTGTGGACTGTATAATTGACTATGAAATGAAAATATCGATGGTGGTTAAAATAACATTTAATTATGCAAACTAAAGCATTACGTACAATTTTAGCAACACAAAAACGAACACAAAACAAAAGACAATCAAACTGTCATTGTAAAAAAAGAAGTATAAAAACAAACCATAGTATAAAAATTAAAAGAGGTTTAATACCAATTTCCAGCCAGTCACCAATAATAACGAATTTCCAAATCTTACGAATGGAAACTTAGCGCAACATTATCATCTTTGAAATGCATTCATAGCTAGTTCTAATTATGTTTCATTTTCTTATTTCAGAAGTCACAATTTCATCAAAATTCTCAACATTTGGCTCTTATTAAATGTTTTTTTTCACAATAACTAAGCATCGTAGTTACATCATAATTAGATTATTTTGATGATAAAACTACAATAAAGCAAATAATAAAAAAGTTAAAATCCAAATCACCATAATTTATCAAAAATATTGATTTTAAAAGATGTCCAAAAAATTTGTATAAATTATTAGTATTTGTACACATTTTTTGGACATCTGAACACGGAGACATTGGCACCATATCTGAGGTGTGTGCACACTGTCACGCGCGTAAGTGGAAGGGAGAGATCTGGAACGTCTCGAATCGTCTCGCGCATCACATTGTTTTCCAGTCCCCGGGCTCTTAGAATTCGACATCAGCCGTTTTAGATCTTCGGTTTTGACGACCCCGTTGTCGCTGGCAGAAGCAACAGAACTCGCTTACGAAGTCGCGGGTAGAAGCTAGTAACAAATTAAAAGTCAAACTAAATAAATTCCAATTAAATACATCATCCAAAGACATTAAACATAATAGGGTCGATTCAAAAGTAATGATAACCGGATATTTGGAGAGCATATAAAAATATGAAAAATTTATTTTTTGGTTCCTCATATATCAACTAGTTTAGCATAAAAAAAAATCATACCGATAGGCCATAATCACCAGGAGGTACATTCATTTGAATAAGATCAGTCGGAGAGTAAACGTCGAAATGGAGCAAAACGAAATCAGAACTGTCATCAAGTACCTCTGTTTGAAAAAATTTTTTACCAAAGACATACACAGCGACCTAGTGGAAACATTGGGGGACTTTACTCCCCCATATTCTACAGTAGCGCGCTGGACAAAAGAGTTCAAGCTGGGTAGAACATCCACAGAAGATGAATACCGCGAGGGACGCCCATCCACGTCCCTCACTGCAGAAAACGTTAAAAAAGTCGAAGATGTCATATTGGCATGTGCCAATATGACATCTTCGACTTTTTCGAAGAGTTACCATAAGGCATGTAGCTGAGGTCACAGGGATCTCATATGATAGTGTTCATAGAATCATTGCGAACGAACTGCATATGAAAAAGGTCTCTGCGCGTTGGGTATCGAGAATGCTACCCGACGAACAAAAGAAAACACGAGTCGAAATTTCGAGAGCGAATCTCAAAAAGTTCCAGACGGATCAGAAAAGTTTTTTGTCTCGTTTCGTGGCCATGGATGAGACCTGGATCCACCATTTTGATCTGGAAACCAAACAGCAGTCCATGACTTGGAAACGAGCCTCTTACCCGACGCCGAAGAAATTCAAGGTGTCAAGTTTGGCAGGATAGGTTAGGGCGGCCGTTTTTTGGGTCGCTGAAGGAATTATTATGGTGGAATACTTGGAAAAAAGGAGCCACTATTACGGGCTGTTAATACGCAGACCAAATAAGAAGATTGCGGGAAACCATCAAAGAAAAAAGACGAGGCAAACTTCGAGCTGGATTGTTGTTTCACCAAGACAACGCAACGGCTACAAAGCCACCGTAGCGATGGTTGCCATTCAAGAAACGGGATTCGAATTGCTGGAACACCCACCCTATTCGCTAGACCTGGCTCCTAGTGACTTTTACCTCTTTTCTCAGCTCAAGGAACACCTCCGAGGCCAACGATTTGACAACGATAGCGAGGTGATGAATGCTGTAGAGGCGTTTTTGCAATGTCAAGACAAAGATTTTTTTTAAGAGGGAATTATGGGTTTAGAAAAAAGATGGATAAATGTATTGACTTCCTAGAAGACTATGTAGAGAAACATATATTTTTTTAAAGTTAATATATCCTTATTTCATATTGATTATGATTACTTTTGGATCTCCCCTGGTATGATATCATCCTACTAATATTATAAATGGTATAAATGCGAAAGTTTGTATGTATGGATGTAAGGATGTTTGTTACTCTTTCACGCAAAATTATATTATATTATATTATATTATATTATATTATGTTATATTATATTATATTATATTATATTATATTATATTATATTATATTATATTATATTATATTATATTATATTATATTATATTATATTATATTATATTATATTATATTATATTATATTATATTATATTATATTATATTATATTATATTATATTATATTATATTATATTATATTATATTATATTATATTATATTGTAGAATGAGTGTGTAAATGATTAAAAAGGAAGATAGTGTGAAGAGATGAGTGAAACAAGAAGTACACAAGAAGAAGAAGAAAGTTTATTTGACACACACTTCTTTGAAACGCATTCCCATTTTTCTATACCGAGAAAGCGAGGGTCTCTAACTCGAAGAAGTGTAGTTTTTGTTCATCCGGATTGGTTTGGCTGCTATAATAAGCTATAGCTTTGAACGCCCCAGATCTGTCCTGTAATATTAAAATGCCGGCTACCCCGTATTTGCTAGCGTCAGTGAGACTCGTTGCCTCTATAGCTGATTGGTACTTCATCTATAGTCAATAGTCCACTAAAATCCAATTTTTGAACGTTTAGACTTACGGTTAAAGTATGACTAGATTATTATTATAACTAGATGGTTATCACCGATATTCTGTGCGCTGAGTGCGAGTTGTTTTAACGCCAACGTGATCGAAACGCTTGTCGCATTTGGCTTTCTTTTCATTGATAAAGAACTTGGAGCGACCCAATCAGAGCTCCGAACGTCACAAACGTGTCGACTGCGTCAACGCAAATAAACTCACACTAGGCACTCTGAACAAGAATCCTACCCGCGCCGTATAAATTGATTGATACTCGCCGGGCAACAAGTAATGTTCATAACCTTCAATATTGCGCACAGTTCCATTCACGTAAATTTTTCCCGAGAAAGAATTACACGAACTAATTGGGATCGCCTTTAATTGCCGCGCCTTATGCACACCTCCTTTGTACATAAAAGTGGAGAAATTAAAACGGACTGTTCACTAACCCGCTGGAAAACGACATTAGATTCTGACTTTACTATTTTTTGACCGAGGGTCTTTCGGTGATAGTGTGGCCTACTAGTACCTATAGGGGAGTTTATTAAATAATCATCTACTACCAATATCTCTACGTGATTTTCTACTACACCGTGTACTTCCATCGTGACGTTAACCTTACTAAGGGGTTTATATGGCACGTCACCTATTCCTCTTAATAGCGACACTTCTCCTGCCTTCCAGTCTAGTCCTAACCGCTGAGCTTCACTGAGACGGACCAAAGAACCCTCGCTTCCCAAATCTACGAGACATTATCAAAACAACCCATTTATTTTAATAGGCATTCTATATTTGGCACTTGAATCGCCTGTGATTTCTACTTTCAATATTGCTTTCGGTTTATCGTTGGTACTTTGCTTTGTCCCAGGGCACTCAGTGCCTTTATGTCCTAATAAATTACATTTAGAGCATTGAATCCTCGGTTTTGGACAACGAAAGAATGGGTGACCGGGTTCTTTACAATTATAGCAAACCATACTAGATCCGGTTGACGTCCGGGAGCCATGTTCTACTTTGTTACTGGTAGATATATTATTTTGTGCTTGCCTATCTCTATCTTTAATCTTCTGCTGCTCGTTTGTGGACCTATCCCCTACTTTTATTGTCTTTAAAAAATTAAGAAGAATTTCCGGTTCCGTAAATTCAGCCCCTTGTGCTCCCAACCTAACACCACGATCCTCTATACCTGCTATGATACAATCAATTGCCCGTTTTCCTGATATTTCGCAACGATTTAGATGATTCATTTTGTTATCCTACTAATATTATAAATGCGAAAGTTTGTATGTATGGATGGATGTATGGATGGATGTATGGATGGATGTATGGATGGATGTATGGATGGATGTATGGATGGATGTATGGATGGATGTATGGATGGATGTATGGATGGATGTATGGATGGATGTATGGATGGATGTATGGATGGATGTATGGATGGATGTATGGATGGATGTATGGATGGATGTATGGATGGTTTTTGAAGATTGGTTTTCTGCATGCTGGATCGCTGGGTACGGGTCATGATGACCTGATTAGCCTACTGGGCAGGCACTGTTTTGATGTTTTCGCCGTTAAAGAGACGTGGTTACAGCCAGGACAAGGAGGACGCGCACCCGTGGTGCCGGGCTATCGACTGCGGCACACTCCGCGGCCGGCAGACGTTTGCCTCGGTAAAAGTGGGGGAACTGGCTTTTATCTCCGGCGCTCCGCGCTCTCAAATGCGCACGTTAAGTCCTAACGTGCGCATTTGTTCTGCCGCGGTTGATCCTAGGTTCGAATCAGTTGAGCAGATGTGGCTAACGCTCACAATTAACGGGAAGAAAATTGCTATCGGTACCGCGTACCGTCCACCTTGGCTTGATCTTGTACTTTTCCTGGATGCCATAACAGATTACCTATGCTCATTAGGACATTGTGACAATTATATATTACTCGGAGATTTTAATGTTAATTTGCTGGACACAAGCGGAATAAAGACAAGAAAGATTAACGAGTTTTTGCATAGCCTCAGCCTTACTCAACTGGTGTCAACTCCAACACACTTCACAGCTACCAGTGAAACCCTCATCGACTTACTGTGCACCGATCTGGTAGCAAGATATACGTCAGTTGAACCTTTTGGTTCAATCAATGGCCATTCTGTCATAGTTGGGGAATTTAATGTGAAACGGGATAAGTTTAAACCATACGTCGCTAAATTTAGGCCACTTAAAAACATCTGTTTAGACCATTTTAACGCGGACTTACAGCTTCTCGGTCTTGAAAACATTTTAAAGTTTGAAAATGTCAATGACATGGTAAGTTATTTTAATCATGTCATTACTTCTTTATTTGATATTCATGCACCAGTGAAGACTAGCACAATAAAAGAAAAATCGTATCCCTGGATTACTGACACGATTAAGCTAATGATGCGTTTACGGGATGACGCACTTACTAGTTACCGGAAAACTAAACTGATTTCTAAGGGCAAATACTACAAAGAATTAAAAACTTTAGTGGTAAAATCTCTATACTACTCTGTCAAGAAAGTACCGGGAAAAGATCAATAAATAATACACAAAATGTCTGTTATTCATCCAAATTTATTTTATTACCTTCAAAGTATGCTCCTTTAGAAACGATACACTTGCGCCAACGAATAATCCATTCATCAAAACATTTTTTAAACGCTGCTTCCTGAATTGAGTTCAGTTCTCGCCGCGAATTCTCCTTTATGTCTTCTTAAACTCAAATTACCACTTCGTGGCACCCGTTTTCAATCGATAAACGGGTGCCACGAAGTGGTAATTTGAGTTTAGGAAAAAGAAAAAAGTCAGCAGGAGCCATATCTGGTGAATATGGTGGTTGCTGGATGGTATTTGTTGAGTGTTTGGTCAAAAATTCGTTCACAATGATAGCCTTGTGCGAAGGCGCATTGTCGTGGTGCAAAATCCAAGAATTTTCTTTCCACAAATCTGGCTCTTTTTCGTCGAATTTGCTCTCTTAAACGCCGCATAACGCTCAAATAATATTCTTTATTTACCGTTAGACCTTCCGGTAAGAATTCAGAGTGCACAACACCGCGATAGTCAAAGAAAACAGTCAACATGACTTTGACTTTGATCGACTTTGGCATGGTTTTTTCGGTTTCGGATCAGTTGGAAGGACCCACGTCTCGTCACCAGTAACAATGCGTTTCATGAATGTTGGGTCCGAACTGACTCGTTCTAGCATGTCCTCAGCGACTTTCATGCGATTGAGTTTTTGGAGAAAATTCAGATCTTTTGGGACTAGCCGAGCAGCAACATGTTTCATACCCAAATGATTAGTTAAAATGGTACGGATCGACTCGTGAGATACAGAAAGTTCGGCGGCTATCTCTCTCAGAGTTGAATGGGGATTTTCAGTCACTATTTCCTTCACTTTTGCGATGTTAACTTCAGTTGCAGACGTTGACGGCCTACCAGAGCGAGGCAAATCTTCCATCATATCTCGACCGCTTTTGAACGCTTTGAACCACTCATAAGTACGAGTTTTTGATAAAGTCGATTCACCGTAAGCCTTCTGTAACATTTTCAGTGACTCCGAACACGAAATTCCATTGGTTCCCGATACTTTTTTGACTGAATGTATATTTTTTGTTTAAATTCTTCATTTTGTTATTGCCGTTTCTGTCATGCGATTTGCTTTTATGTTCACTTGCCTTATGGACCTGGCCTACCTGCAGCAGGTACTTGCACACTCACTGGGTTTCAATGTTACATTATTTTGGTTTCACTGACAACTACATAGTCAAATAACGTAATATTTTTTGTTTTTTTTTCTCTAATACCCGTAGTTTACTTCTTTATATATATATTTGACTGAATACAACTTGACTGTTGCGCTCAGCTACCCAAGGCACACTTATTTATTACGTAATACGAATTACGCTAAATTGAATCGCTTGGGACCGGTTTTTTTTTTTGTTATCAGTAATGACTATGCGATTGAATTTGCGTACGTTTTGATGATGACTGTTTCATATATATATATATATATATATATGTTTATTATTTATCATTTACTACACACTCATTTATACCTACATGTAATAATATACATATATTTATTTACCTCACACCAAACAACTGATTAACATTCGTAGACTCATAGCAAGGTTCAGTTGAAACACTTGAAGTCGGACCTATTTGGCGCAGCCGTGAGACATACAATGTAGATGTATTCTAGGTTTAAGTTTGTATACCATATTTATAGTGTTATCTCATTGTGTGTACCTGTGTGCCAAATAAACGTGTTTTCTTTCTTTCTTTATGGATGGATGTATGGATGGATGTATGGATGGATGTATGGATGGATGTATGGATGGATGTATAGATGGATGTATGGATGGATGTATGGATGTTTGTTACTCTTTCACGCAAAAACTACTGAACGGATCTCGATGAAACTTGGTACACGAGTAGACCATATCCCAGAATAACACATAGGATACTTTTATCCTGGTATTATGTTCCGTTGGGATAATTTTCTGTCACGGAGGAGAAATGAAAGCGACTATTTAATATTTTGTTTGACGGTGCAGCTTCAAAGAGGTTTTTATAGCTGGACTGGCCGTCGATAACTTTTGTTTTTAATTTAATTTTTGGTGACTGTCATTGTGACACACATATTTTCTCATATCTTAATTATAATGTAAATACATATTTCTCATTTTACTTGCAGTTTCCTTTATATCATATTATATCTCGTCTTAAAGTCTGTTACTGAAATCTATACATATAATAAAATCGTAGGAAAGTCAAAACCGTATATTCAAATATACACGCCAGACAACTCTCTTGGCATTTTTCAGGCT
This sequence comes from Mythimna lalbum, assembly GCA_949319445.1. Lineage (NCBI taxonomy): Eukaryota > Metazoa > Arthropoda > Insecta > Lepidoptera > Noctuidae > Mythimna > Mythimna lalbum. Next base: position 333,444 of record OX439344.1, on the reverse strand, counting down.
CTGTGAAGTCGACCAGTTTGCGAGATCCCTTACCTATGACGAGGTGCCTTCATATTACACGTACGACAAGCCAAACAAAGAATGTATTTAACCGACGTCGACGAGGAGATGTTGTGGAAGGTTTTCCGGGAATTTTCAAGGACACCGCATTGGGTAGGGTTTATACCGTGCATCCGAATAATGGCGAATGCTATTTTCTGCGGTTGTTACTTCAAACTGTCCGAGGCCCAACGTCTTTCGCCTTTCTGAGGACGTTTGATGGCGTGGAGTATCCCACTTACAGCGTAGCCTGCGCAGCACGTCACCTTCTCGACGGTGACCAAAATTGGGCTGACACCCTCACGGAGGCAAGCGTTAGTGACAGTCCCAGCTGAATGCGTCATCTGTTTGCCGTCATTTTAGAGTTTTGTGGAGTCGCAAACCCGGTAGCTTTGTGGGTGAAGTATCACGATCGTCTGTCTGATGATTTTCTACGAGCTTTGAGGCGTGCTACTGGAGACGAAGTCGAAGTAACTTATGAACGCGTGCTGAACACCCGTCCCAGTTCACTTCAAGATGTGGTCATTTCTTCACAGAACAGAAAATATAGGTAGAAGTGCCCCTAACGTGGTTAAGCACGGGAACCAGTGTCGCCAAACTCACACATTTGCGTATCAAATTGTACATACATTACACACATAAAAAACAGTAATATGATTGGCTACGATACGAATTTCAAACTTTACTTTTACAAATCATATTCTCATTGCTTTCATAAATTAAGTCTTATTACAACGTTAGAAAGTTGTTATTATTTGACATGACACAAACCATAAAGAAGTTTTTCAAAATTTACAACGAGTTCGGTTACTCAACGCTAGATGGCGCTGTAACCAATTTATTCCATTCAGAACGCTAGTGCCTTTGAAATAGATGCCATATTCACCTGCAGATGTAATAGGCGAATCTCGCTTGATGTTGACAAACGCGCGATATCTAAGAGGCGCTTCCTCGGCAATCCACTGATCGAATATAAGTTACTAGCTCCCCAATCATCACCGCATCAAGACCGTGGATATCGGGTGTATGACGCTGAGGCAAATTACGATCCGGGCGAAATGACCACCTTACGAATTTACCATGACGCTTTGTTCTCTTCAGAGCAAAAACAAATTTATGACACCGTCCTTTAAAGCGTTGGGCAAAACCAGTATAACAAATATTTTTCCTGTTCCACCAGGCTCCTGGTGGAAAAAGGAAAAATATTTGTTACCACTGGCATACTTGCAGAGGTCAGGAGGCCAGGCAAAATTGCTATTGCTGTAGCGTCGTCAGGAATCGCTGCCACACTGCATTTGGGTGACAAGACAGCACATGTCTTGTTTAAAATTCCCATCGATTTAGAGAGCGCCGAAACACCTGTTTCTGTGTCACGTAACAGCGATAAGGGACACGTGCTCAAGGATTGCTCTCTGATCGTATGGGATGAGTGTACGATGGCCAATAGGAAGGCAGTTGAGGCTGTGGACGCTGTGTGTGTGTGTTGTCCCTGCAGGAAATCCGCAGGAACGAACATTTGATGGATGGTGTCACAGTTCTGTTCAGTGGTGATTTCCATTAACCCTTCAGATACCGTCAATTAGAAACACAATAGTAAGACAAAAGATGCGCGGCCACCGGTGGTCGCTTGGGGATTCATGAATTAAACGCTTCCCGTGGTGACGCGGGGATCGAGGGCTGACTAGGTGAATGCTTTGCTGTGGTCACAAGTTTGTACGCTGGGCTTGACCATTAATATGTCAGCTCGGCTCGAGAATTCTCCGATGTCCTTCTAAGTCTTGGCGAAGGCGCTCCACCAGAAGAGATAGATGGACAGGTGGTATTTCCGGAGTTTCTCGGTAGAGTGGTATCCAGCTTAGAAGAAGTCATTCACTGTGTGTAAAGGGACATCAGTCGTATATCGCACCAGCAGAATTCTGGGTGTGTGAGCGGGCCATTTTGATGCCCAAAAATGATCAGGCTGCAGCAATAAATGAATGCAGTAAATGAATCTCGGAAATTGAGGGGAATGAAGTGGTGAACTCTTTTTCTTTCTTTTTTCTTTCTTTCTTTGGTCTATACCTCGATAAACACTGTCATCGAGCAAGATGACGCCACACATTATCCCGTGGAATTTCTGAACTCCCTGTAAGCAACTGGACTTCCAGCGCATACCATCAAGCTGAAGGTCAATGTCCCGATTATGCTTCTTCGGAACCTATCTCCTCCGAAGTTGTGTAACGGGACTCCCGTTACACAACTTCTTTTACACAACTTTTACGCAACGTTACACAACTTTAAAGCGGGTCCCGTAAGGGCAGACACTGAGAGCTGCGGGTGTCGACCTCAGGATGAGTTGCTTCTCACACGGGCAACTGTACGTCGCTTGCTCCCACGACACCAGTCATGACTCTCTTTACATTTTGACTCCTGGCAGCATAACTACCAACGTAGTTTATGGGGAAGTGTTGTAAGGCATGATACCTTTATACGTATTTTTACTCTTTTGTGTCCTGCAATCCTGCATTATTTTCTCTATTTCATTCAGTCACGTTATATGACAGAACTCAGCAGGATTCCCATATAACTCTCTTCACTTGCTTCGCTTGCAATAAAAAAAAATATTTCAATGCTATTTTAAAAATTGTTTACTTATAATGCTATAGCGACACTGGCATCTTAGGTATTTTTGGTGCTGTAGAACCTTCACGCAGACGACGTCGCGGGCAGCAGCTAGTAATATCTATTTTCGCATAGTTGTCCCGATAAATTAAGAGTGCTGCGTAATCCACTCAAAAAATGTCTGCCCCTTCCCGCCATTTTACTTGCTTGTTATTGGTCGAGAACTGTCAAAGTCTCGACCAATCACATGAAGTCAATACAACTACATTTAATCTTAAAAGTTAGATAAATAGTAAAAAATATATAATTCTAGGTATGTAGCGCGCGCGCGAAGCTAAACGCGACGTAGGTAGGTTTTAGTGAGTACTCGGGACGCTCGCGCATCCCTTCCCGTCGCCCCGCGCCGCCGCGTCCTGCGAGCCCCGCGTGCGCGCGCCAGTCGTCGCCCGCCCGCGCTTGTATGTTTGCGTAATTGTGTGTTTGTGCAATCCACCTTCGATTTCTGTACGTAACTGTGTGTAAATTAAACCTGATTGTACCCTGTTAAACTGTACGTAACTGTGTGTAAATTAAAACTGATTATGCGCTGTTAAACTGGCGCTCAACTCGTGGCCAAACCATTAGTGCATCATGCCGAGATCGACGCGGGCAACTCGCGCTGTCCTAGACCGCGAGCAGGAGGATTACAGCAGTGACGAAGGCGGCGACCCAGCAGCGAAGTCGCAGGAGACGCGCGCCCAGGGTGGCGCCGCTCCCGCGCACGTGCTCACCGCGGACGACTACAACGACGCCATTTTGGAAACGCGCGCCCCGGAGGGCGCCTTCCCAAGTGCGACTCCCAGCGGGGCCCGTATTGGAGCACCCCAGGTTCTCGATACCGAGAAAATTCTATCTACAATTATGGAGACATTCGCCCGAACGCAGGCGGAAACCAACCGCACCCTAATCGAGACCCTGCGTTCGCTTCACAACAACACACAGTACCCTACACCGAGTTCGACAGTACCTACCCCGGCGGGCGCGAATGCCGCCTCCGCCGGCGCCGCCACGCCCGGCGGCAACTTCGCCACGTGCACGGCGCGGTTCGACGGCCGGTCACGTGACGCCGAGGCGCTGGAAGCGTTTATCGACGCGGTGGAAGTCTTCAAGGAGTGCACCGACGTGTCCGACGAGCACGCGTTACGGGGGCTCTCCATGCTGCTGACGAGCGACGCGGCGGTATGGTGGCGAGGCGCCCGTGCCGGCATCGCGACGTGGCCGGACGCACTGGCGCGCCTTCGCGCTACCTACGGCGTCCAGCAGCCAGGATACAAGCTACTGCGTGAAATGTTCGCCAAAGAACAATCAGTGAACGAACGTGCGGAAGTGTTTGTGGCGCGAGTGCGATCCTTATTAGTTAAACTGCCGTATAGTGTTCCCGACGCGATGCAAGTTGATATCATTTACGGACTATTGCATCGTCGTATCCGCAAACGATTATCGCGAGAAAATGTTCCTAGTGATGTAGATAAGCTATTAGAGAGAGTGAGACTCGTAGAAGACTCTATTGACGAGGTTAAAAGGTCAACGGAAACTCCCGCGCTTGTAAACTCGAATATACCTACGCGCGAAACGAAATCACCTGAGCGTAGCGCTACTACGAGTTCGGGCGCAACCACCGGTAAAAAAGTCACTTCAAACTCGAACGAAAACTCGAAACGTTCTCGCGTTCGGTGTTCGATTTGTAAAGCATACGGTCATGTTTCCACTGATTGTCGGAAAGCAAATAAAATAGATTCAAAGGTTAATGACCCCATACGGTGCTATGGATGCGGCCAACCGGGTGTAGTGCGTTCTAAATGTGAGATCTGTAATTCGGCATCAACGTCAACTAAGAAAGACGACAAACCGACTTTTAATAGCGCGACTTTCCTTAAGGAACCCGACACGACTGTTGACTCCGGTAGGTGCGTGCGTTGGGCCAGCATGGATCACAAAACGCACCCGATGGTGAATATCCACGTTATGGGTCGCAATGGGGTAGCCGTTGTTGACACCGGTGCTACGCATAGTTTAGCGAGCTCTTCATTATATCGGATTTTGTTAGACTCGGGTGTGCAGTTCAATGACACAAAACGCTTAGTTCGGTTAGCCGACGGGTCTCGTTCTTCCATGGACCTGCTAACTGCTGAGGTACCTGTCACAATCGAGGGACGTGTAGTATCTTGCGACTTTTTAGTATTGCCAGGCAGTGACACGCAGACCTTACTCGGGGTCGATTTCTTGACCAAGGCGGAAATGGTGTTGGACGTCGCCCAGGGTAAGTGGACATTTAGAGACGCTCCTGATATTTTTTATGATTTTGTGTATACCTACTCCCTCAACGTAGTTAGTACAGACCAAGCACGCGACGTTCATGCTGAGCTGCAGTTACGTCCAGACGAAGGTCCCAAACTTACCGAAGAGCAGCGGGCTACACTCAACCGCTTCATCGGTGAGCACGCGCAGCAGTTCGCGCGTGATGGGCCAGCTACGGAGTTTGCTACTCATCGTATTAAGGTAAAGCCAGGCCAAGAACCATTAGCATCACCGCCATACAGGTTGTCTCCGCCCAAGCGAGAAGCCCTCGAGAAAGAGTTGCAGGAGATGATCCGCGCCGACGTGATCGAGGAGTGCGAGTCTCCATGGGCGTCGAACGTCGTTCTTGTAAAGAAGAAGAACGGTGGGTATAGAGTGTGCGTCGACTATCGAAAGCTCAACGCAGTCACCGAGCCCGACAGATACCCGCTCCCTAGGATCGAGGATGTTCTGCATTCCGCTAAAACCTCGAAGTACATGACCACCCTCGACCTTAGGGCAGGTTATTTCCAGGTAAACGTAGATCTTGATGACAGAGACAAGACTGCGTTCACTACACCACTGGGTACATATAGGTTCAAACGTATGCCCATGGGACTGCGCAACTCAGGTGCTACTTTTCAGCGCCTAATCGACCGTTTCAAGTCCAACTTGCCAGGGGTCGCTTTGGAGGCCTACTTAGATGACCTGTTAATCCTGTCAGACGAGTCATTCGAGAAGCACCTCGAAGACCTCAAGGCGGTGTTCGACAGGCTTGCAATGTTCAACTTGCGAGTCAACCGCGAGAAGAGCCATTTTGCCAGAGAATTGGTGAAATATCTTGGCCATATTATTATGCCAGGTGGTATTCATGTCGACCCTGACAAAACTTCGGCGATTGCAGATATGCCGTCTCCTAAGAACATAAAACATCTTAAGAGTTTCCTTCAGACCTCCAGTTGGTTTAGGCGATTTATCCCTAATTATGCGGAAGTCGCTAAACCACTAACAACTTTGTTGAAGAAAGCGAGTACGTGGCAATGGGGTGCTGCGCAACAAAACGCTTTCGATCACATTAAACAGCTGTTGACAACGGCCCCGATACTGCGTCAGGCTGATGAGACGATGCCGTTCGTCCTCAGGACTGACAGTAGCGGATATGCCCTTGGGGCGGCTCTCCTCCAGGGGGAGGGAAGTGACGAGCGCCCTGTCGAGTACGCTAGCAGGTTGCTAACAGCGGCCGAAAAAAACTACAGTACGACCGAAAGGGAAGCCCTGGCCGTCGTGTGGGCCATCTCCAAGTTCCGTGGGTACATCGACGGAGCGGAAGTGATCGTAAGGTCCGATCATCAACCGCTCAGGTGGCTGATGAGCATGAAGTCGCCGAGTGGGCGATTGGCTCGATGGGCACTCATCCTCCAGGAGTATAACCTCAAAATTGAATATACACCAGGCAAGGCGAATGTCTTAGCTGACACGCTGTCGCGTCCAGCGTGCGCTGAAGGCACCGAATGTGATCTGTGTTACGCTGTCGCCGACATGCCATCACGTCGTCCTAAGGACGTCCGAGAAAGTCAGATGTTGGACCCCGAAGTACGCAAAATAGTCGAAGCACTGGAGTCCGACGATCCGTTTAGGGGGACGCCATGGGCCGACAAAGGGTACATACTTACAGAGGGAGTATTGTATCGGTATGGACCCGAGAACGAAGATAATGACGACGCCTGTCTGGTAGTCCCGGAACAAGAACGGACGAAGATCTTGTCGGACTACCATGATGCGCCGACAGCTGGTCATCTAGGCGCGGAGCGTACTTTTCAACGCTTAGCTAGTAAGTATTACTGGCCAGGGATGCGTTCCTATGTCACGCAACATGTCAAACACTGTGTACAGTGCCAAAAGTACAAGGCGGACACTAGGAAACCTGCTGGGTTATTACAGACGCCTGCTTCAGCGCGTCGATTTGAAGTTTTATCCGTGGATCTTTTCGGTCCGCTTCCTGAAACCGCCACAGGTAACAAGTGGATTTTGATAGTCGAGGATACCTGCACTCGATGGGTGGAGCTGTTCGCCCTCACCAAAGCTACTAGTGAAGAATGTGCAAGGGTTCTGGTCTCAGAGGTGTTCTTAAGGTATGGGGTTCCCCGGAGGCTCATTAGCGATAATGGTGTCCAGTTTATCAGCGAAGTCATGCAGCAGACCTGCCACGCTATGGGTATTGTCCAATCACTTACCTGTTACTATCATCCGGAAGCGAATCCTGTGGAGCGAAAAAACCGGGACCTCAAACCGCAATTGGCGATTCTGGTAGGTAAAGATCATGATACGTGGGATACTCACTTACCTGCTATTCGATTCGCCATGAACTCGGCCGTCACGTTGGGTACGGGTTACTCACCCGCGTATCTCTGCTATGCACGCGAAATGCGCGCTCCCGCCGACGTTGTATCTGAAATGCGCGCTATTATCGATAACGACAATTATATAGGTGACATCACTACTTACCTGAAGAAGGTAGCATCGGTGCTCGTCGACGCTCGTGACGTTCACGAGGCTGCTCAAAAGGTGCATAAGAATTATGCCGACGAACACCGTCGACCTGCTCCAGACTACAAGGTCGGGGATTTGGTCCTCTTGAAAACACAGGGATTGAATGACACGAATAAAGGGCAAACGCCCAAGTTCATTCCGCGACGCGACGGCCCATATCGTGTACAAGCTATTGTTGGCCCAACCGCGTACGTGCTAGAGCGTATTAGAGACGGTACAGTGCTAGGGAAGTATCATTCGTCGGTACTAACCCCATTCGTTGGACGCATCCCAACCGAACCCGTTCAAGAAAAACGTAGAAGGGGAAGACCACGCAAGGCTAACCCGACCGCGAGGACGCAAGAGTCAGGTTAGAGGGGGAGAATGTAGCGCGCGCGCGAAGCTAAACGCGACGTAGGTAGGTTTTAGTGAGTACTCGGGACGCTCGCGCATCCCTTCCCGTCGCCCCGCGCCGCCGCGTCCTGCGAGCCCCGCGTGCGCGCGCCAGTCGTCGCCCGCCCGCGCTTGTATGTTTGCGTAATTGTGTGTTTGTGCAATCCACCTTCGATTTCTGTACGTAACTGTGTGTAAATTAAACCTGATTGTACCCTGTTAAACTGTACGTAACTGTGTGTAAATTAAAACTGATTATACCCCGTTAAAGGTATAATTTATAACACCTCTGTATCTACCTAGGTAGGTAGCCTAAGCCTATCAACCTAACTACCTATCTATCAACCCTTTTTTTGCTTTCAAACTTTCCCGGTATGCTAAGGAACAAATCAAAATAAGAATAATTAAAATCGGTCCAATTATGTTCTAAATGAAAAATTGATTTGGACCATCCTTATCCCTTAGAGGTATGAAAAATAGTTTACGTCCTAATCTCAGAACTCCTTCTTCTTCTTCTCTAATTGATGGTTTTCTTTTCCCTTAAAGTTTTTGGGCCCAGTAGGTCGCCACGTTTATAGCTGCGTCAGTGGTGTTTTTCAGGTCCTCCAGAGTGCATAATATGTAAGAATAATTTGGAAACTAATAAGTGAGCCATCGTCTAGTCAGGAGCACCGCACTCGCACTGGGTGTCGGGGGGGAATAATACTACAAACTATAATAATACCATTTCCGTAAGGATTGAGGAGCCACATTTCGTATCTTGATGAAATTAAACACATATTTAGTAGTGAGTTAAAAAAATTGTAGGCTCGACCCTGGATTTTGTAGTACAATATTTAAGAAGTTACATGAACATGAAGGTGGCTCCTCAATCTAAATGTTTGGATTGAGGAGCCACGTCAGATCTACGAACATCATGGTTGAATATTTATCATAATTTAGTATGATTTAGTAGCATTTTGAAGTAATTAGTAGACAAAATTTGAGCTCTGTAGCGTTAAAATAAAAAAAAATTAATTTCCTATGAAATGGTTTGAAGGGTGACCGTGAATACATTATTTACTAAGACAATCTTTGTTTCGTGGTTTCTTTGTCACGACGTGTCAATAATGAAATAGGTATGTCCAATCAATTTTAATCGATCGATTGAATTTTTAATCGATCGATTGATGTTTTTTCTAATAATGTTTTAAAAAAAACCTGATCTAATCGTTTAAAAAAGTGTGTGGTCTAATATTTCCTAAGATTAACTATGGCAATATGTTACAAACTGCCTTACATCAATTTTTGTCATACTATTACAAGTATGGCAATGTCTTATTTTACAAATACACTTCTACACTTTTTAATATTAATACCGAGCCGTCAAAGCCGATTAAGCCGTCAAAAACCGGAAAGTAACCTTTCCGGTTTTTGACGGCTTAATCGGCTGTGGGGCCTCTACCGGCCGTGCGCGACCTGTCCACCTTATCCCTGCAAGTCTGAGAGGCCGCGCGGGACCTCTTCACTCGACTGCTAGGAAAACTACGCTGACTTTGAGTTTTCTGCGTTATATTTGTGTTTTTATGTGTCCTTCGGTGCTAATTGTATCGCGTAAATGGATAAACTCCTCCAAACGTAGTTTTTGTTTTTTTTTTACGTGAACCTTTCCGATTTTAACCGCTCTATTGTATTTCTTTAAATCTCTTTGATCACGATGCACAGATAGTATAATTTTTGTCATTAGACTAGAGGGCCAACCATAAGACCTTAAAGCAGTATGGTTTTAATCTTACTTAGGCTTTTCGTACCATGACGCCTTCAAAACAACCTTATTACAATCTTAAAACAAGATTGTTTCCTTAGCGGTTGACGGTGACGTCACTCTTAAAAAGTTCATTCTTTTCGTACTCTGACGGGATTTTTGACCGCTAGCAGTATTGTTTTTACGTCAAATTAGCAGGAGCAAAAAAGTTGCTCGGACGCAGCGGATTTATTATTGTTTTCCAAATAAATACTATTTAAAGTGTTTTTCGTGACTTAAAAAGTATTTAAAACTTATTTCGATGCCTAAGGCCTCATTTACGGAGACGTGGGGCGTCGCGCGTTGCGTTGAGCGGCGCGGCCCGCACTGAATTCAAATATATGGCGTTGTATGAGTGCGTTTACGGAGAAGCGATTTTAGACGCGTTTGTTTGAATTACGGCGTTTTTTGCGGCCGAGCCCGCGGATGGCACCGACGCGTCCCACGCGGCGTTTATCGCGGCGGCGCACGCAGCGGCAATTCTCGATGAAGCGACAAAAGTCGACACGTGCGCTCCCATCTCTCGCCAACATAAAACTAGTCGATTTGATCGAGGCGGGTGTGAGCCGCCGCGATGCCCGCCGCATGCTTCGCTACACGCTAGAGGATTCGCCGCGGGCGCCGCGGCGGGCACCGCCACGCTTCCCGTCTCGCTTCTCTATGAACATGGTCGTATATTGCTATAAGTTTGTGTTTACGCGTGCGATGATGCGTGCCGCTTCACGCGCCGCCCCACCGTAAACAGAAAAAACGTCCGACGCGCCGCGAGACGCCACGCCACACGCGACGCGAGACGCCCCGCGTCTCCGTAAATGAGGTCCATTAGTGCACGAACAACAAGTTTATTTCACTGGAATACACTGTTTAACTTTACCTTGATTCTATGATGTCCATTTACAATAAGTTTTTTAGCTTATTCGCTTCGAACACCAACCACTTGAAGGCAGATTACTCTAAATATAAGCACTTGAAAACTATTTTAATAATTTAAAATCGGTTCGTACTCAAGAAATCAACACTGACAAGCACTGCCAAGAATCTTGTTATGTAAACATACGTTCCGATTTACACTAGCGTGCAACTAAATTAAATGTTAACGTAGTCCCCTGTAGCTATTTTAAATTGTTTTCCTACTTTATTAATGTAAATTCTTGAAAATTATTACTTCCTTTTTATGAAAGTTACTTAGATCCTTTTAAAAATATATTTTAACAAGACATTTTTTGAGTTAAATTTATGCTATTGGTTTACAATGAACTTGCGATTCGGACAAACATCTGAAAGAGACAACGTTATACAGATCTATATAGCGCTTATCTTTTCTGTTTAGCAGGGAATAGACAAAATCTTTAAAATCGTTCGTTCTTTCCTAGCCCCTAGCAGGAATACTATCATACTGAGTGATTAAGTTCATGGTACGAAATGAAGTAATATTGCTTTATTATGGAAACAAAACGTTCCTGCAATAAGATTGTTTTAGTACTAGTGAACAACTCGTTCACATTCCCGCACTGGATCTGCAGCACTCGCGACCGAAGCAAAGGTGGTGGAATTATTGAAACTACTTCACATCTTGTAAAACTGTATTAACTAGAACTTTTTGAACTGTAGACGACACTTAGAAACTTTTTGGCATTTTACATTATTTGGAACTTCTTGGTTGGAACTTCTTGATTGGAACTGTTTGTTTGGAACTGGTTGATTTGAACTGAATTAAAATAAAATTCATCGCGAACTTAGTCTAATCGCGGAAAATCTTAACTCCGCGATCTAGAAATTGACGCTCAACTAACAACACCATCTTTTGGCCAAAAATATAACCAATATTTCCAACATTCCGCCCACCACATAGTCCTTCTAATTAAAATTACATTTACACAGGCACCGCCCACCAAGAGAACATCTACAACTAAATTAACTCATGAGTTCACAATGTCAGCAAAAATAACATAAGTACATCTCTGTATAAATTAAAATTGATAAATACATCTCTGTATCAAATAGAATTATAACTACTGTTCGACAGGTAATATACAAATTTTTGAAATGGGCCTTTTTATTAAGGCTCTTTGAGTTCGTAAAGTAACGACTCTTGTAATTTTGTCCAGTCCAGGGTGTTTCTTTACAATTCTCCCCAAAAGCCATTTACAAGGAGGTAAGTCATCTTCCTTTACCACTACTACATCCCCAATGTTTGGTTCGGGAGTTTGACATCTCCACTTGTAACGATGCAGAAATTTTGTCAAACATTCTTTTGATCAACGACGCCAAAACTCCTGCATCATTCGTTGTGTCAATTGCCAACGACGTAAATTTGATACGTTAGACGTCTCAAAATTGTGATCAGGTACTGTAACTAAGGGTTCCCCAATCAGGAAATGCCCTGGCGTCAAAACATCAAAAGCATCTGACTCTGTGTTCAAGGTGGACAAGGGCCTAGAGTTAAGACAACTCTCAATTTGAGCTAAAACAGTGGATAGTTCCTCATAAGCTAGTGTCGAGTCCCCTATGACACGTTTTAAATGGAACTTGACTGACTTAACGCTAGCCTCCCACAATCCCCCGAAGATCGGAGCACGAGGTGGAATAAAATGCCACCTTGTCCCATTTGTGGCCAATGTTTCGGATATTTCCTTTGAGTAGATTGACCTTTCTGATGCAAATAAATTGTGGAGAAAATTGCTATCTCGGAAAAAATTAATAATTCTAAAAACGCTAGCAAAGAAGTTTGGAAAGTAGTCAATAACCGTAGAAACAGTCTAAAAAAAGTACAACAAGAGCCTCTTTTACTGAAAGTAAACAACCAAATCGTAGACGCGCATACTGCAGTAGCAAACATTTTGGCAGAACAGTTTACCCATAATGGTGTATTGGCTAAAACTAAGACGGAGGAAGCGTTATTATTACTTCAACAAAGTTGTGAAAGGGTTATAAATGATATGTCACTTACTCCTACTACACCCAAAGAAATAATACAAATAATTAAAACTATGACAAACAAGCCTTCTAGTGGATATGATGAAATTCCTATCTCTATTCTTAAAGAGCACATAAAAATATTGGCCGGGCCACTGTCTAGTTTCTTTAATAACTGCCTTAAGCAAGGTATTTTTCCAGAACAACTAAAGATCGCAAAGGTTGTGCCAGTTTACAAAAAAGGTTCAAAAACAGATCCTAAAAATTACAGACCAATTTCACTTTTACCAACAATTTCAAAAATATTGAAATCTCGGCTATTGACTCATCTTCGTGTTAATAAGGTACTACATGACAGACAGTTCGGTTACCAGAAAGGAATTGGCACTGGAGACGCAATTTATAAACTTTTAGATGATGTGATTGACAAACTAAATCATAAATTAAAGACAGCAGGGATTTTCCTAGATTTATCTTCCGCATTTGATACAATTGATCATAATCTACTTCTTGCCAAACTTAATTATTATGGTGTCAGAGGTACAGCCCTGCAATTATTTAGATCGTATTTAAAAAACAGAAAAATGTATGTAGAAACCAGCACTATAGAACAGAACGGACAACGGAAAACATACCAATCATCCATGATGAATATTACCACTGGCGTGCCGCAGGGTTCCATATTAGGTCCCATTCTGTTTATTATTTTCACAAACGATTTGATAAATTACATTAAAAAAATCATTCCAAACATTAATCTTGTAGTCTATGCTGATGACACTAATGCTGTGGTAGGAGCGAAAAGTATTAGTGAACTGACAGAAGTGGTCAATACAACATTGTCAGTGTGTCAGTCTTGGTTCGATGCGAATAGATTAATAATAAATATCAAAAAAACAAATATCATGTTGTTTAGAACCACGGCGGGTAATAGAGATAATATGGAAGTAACCTTTAACAATGAAAAGATAGAATTAGTGAGAGACGTCAAATTTTTAGGTATCTATTTAGATGATTTGCTGAACTGGAAAAAAGAACTAGCACATATAGACTCCTCTATATCTTCTGCATGTTATGCATTAAGGACATTGAGAGATGAAATAAATGTGGACCAGTTAAAAATGGTATATTATGCTCTTGTCGAATCCAGACTTCGATACAGTGTTCAATTCTGGGGAAAGAGCTACGGTTATAACTCACAGCGAGCTTTCATTCTCCAAAAAAGGGCTATGCGTACAATTGTTAGAATCACACAAAGAGAAAGCTGTCGTTCTCATTTTTAGCGCTTAAATATCCTAACATTGCCCAGCCTATACGTACTAGTACTGTTAGTTAATTTTAAAAAATATGTCCATGAATACGAATCTGAAGATGAAAAAATAGCCAGGGAAAATACGCGTAGAAAGGACTTTAAAAATATAATTGTACCTAACATTAACATTGCCAAGCATAGTCCTCATTATCAAGCTGTACAAATATTTAATAAACTGCCAGCAGATTTAAAAGATTCATTGTATACTAGCTCTTTTAAGGCAAAGCTAAAAGCATTTCTGTTAGAGAGAAACTTGTACTCCTTAGATGAATTGTAATTTTAATATTATGTATTTCCAATGTTTCTATTTTATAAATATCTGTATTATTTTTGTTTTACGCATGTGTTAATGTTAATTTAATATTTTATCTCTTTTGTTGCATGTTAATTTGAATTTTTATATTAGACAATTTTAATAATTATGATAGGTATATCAAATACAATGTATATTGTTCCTGATAAATAAATAAATAAATAAATAAAAGAAGCACCGACAAAGTTCGTTCCATTATCGCTCCAAATATCAGTATATAGACCTCTACGAGCAACGAACTACAACTGTGTGGTTAAATCACTGACCACCTAAATGTGTACAGCTCGTGTCGCCATACAAATAAATAAGCAGATATATCCCTTATGAGCGTGATGGCCCCGTCCCTTTGTCATCCTAATATTTATTGGGCCTGCGTAATCTACGCCACTACCTTTGAATGGTCTTGAAGGACTAGCTCTAGCCTCTGGAAGCTGAAAACTTTCTGCGATTTCTCCCTGTTCTTCATTAATTTCCTTTATTTTATTAAGTAAATTTTCATTATTACACATCCATTTTTGAAGTTTAAATCCAGCTTTGCTCAATAACAAATTCATTTCTTTGTAAATAATTAACCCATCTTCAGTATTACTACAACCGGTAAGCAGATAGTCCATGTAAAAATCATTTAGTACTCCTTCAGCAGCCACAGGATATTCTCCGCCGTTATCATGCGCCATTTGTTGGAGGGCCTTCACCGCCAGGTAAGGAGCTGATGCAGTGCCGAACGTGACTCTCAGCATACGATAGTGTTCTATTTTGTCTTCCAGCTCTTCCTTCCACAGTATTCTCTGGTAATCGGTATCAACATTCGCTACCTTTACCTGCCGGTACATCTTAACGATGTCCGCTGCTAGACATATCGGATGTTTTCTCCAACGCATCAACAAGTGCCGAAGTTCCGGTTGTAAGCGGGGTCCAATCATCAACTTGTCGTTTAAAGAATAACCTTTTTTACCTTTACAGGACGCGTCGAACACCACACGTACTTTGGTTGTATCTTTATCATCCCTTATAACTGCGTGATGTGGTAACTATATTGCATTTCTTTTTTCTATTTCCTTTTCAGGTACCCTTTCCATATGCTTTAACTGTATGTATTCATGGATCACTTGTTTATATTTTTCTCTTAAATCCGTATTTTTCTTCAATCTGATATGTAATCCATTTAATCTTCTTTCAGCTATCTCTTCAAACCCAACTTCCTGGTAAGTTGAAGTCTGTTCACGGATCGGTAGTCTAACCACATACCGTCCATCTCTATCTCGGGTGGTAGTTGCCGAAAATAACTCTTCACATTGTTTTTCTTCCTCCGACAACAATCGTTTTTGATTGTTGGGTTCGGTTTCTAACTCCCAAAATTTCTTTAGTTCCTCATTTGCATCTATATGAGTATGCATCACGATCGAATTCAAAGAAACCCCAGCTGATGAATCCACTATCCCAGATATTATCCATCCAAATTTGGAACATTGAGCTACGACTGCCCCATTCACATTCTTTTTCAAACCTTTTTCAATAATCTGGGTGTAAATATCAGCCCCTAATAGAATATTTATTTTATTCGGAGTATGATATTGTGGGTCTGCTAAATTTTCCTCCTCAAGATCTACCCATTCTACCGCCGTTACCTTCGTAACGGGGAGAAGCGTGGTTATAGACTTTAACACATACGCTTGGACTTGAATATTAAAGTTTGAATCTATTCGAGACCGTAGATTTAAGGTGACCACTGACTTTGTTGTTATTTCTTTATCCCCTCCAACTCCTTTGATTCTATGAGTTGAAGGAATTTTCTTCAATCCCAAGAACTGCACTGTAGCTTCAGTAACCAAAGAAATTTGTGAGCCTTGGTCTATTAGTGCTCTAACCACCTGGTATTCGCCTGCTTTCGACTCAGCTCTTATTAGAGCTGTAGCTAATAAAACTGTATTACGCAGTTTCCCTGTCGAAAAACAGCTAACCGACTGGTTACCTTCCCTATTTTCTGTGGATATAGGGCTATCCATACTAGTTTTCGTTGGCATGTTTTCCTTATGTGCCAACGTTCCCGCGTTTTCCTGTGTATCGGTACTGGAACCCCCGCAAGAAGACCCGTTAGGTGGATGCAGTAAAGAATGATGTCGACGTTTACAAATTCGACATTTGACGGGACTATTACAGACTTTAGCAGAATGATTGATACTCAAGCAATTGAAACAAATACCCTTTTCTAGTACAAAACCACGACGAGCGTCACAATCTAAATTTTTTACAAATTGTTTGCAATAACTAAGCCTCGGAGCCACATGCTCCGAACAGAAGGAACACTGAATGGCCGCAACATGTAAACTATTTATCTTATTTGTACTTGTCCCCCTGTTACTATTACTTTGATTTCTAGATCCAGAATTTGTTTTGTTATCCAAAAACTCCAATGCTCTATACCGATTAGTTAAAAATTCGGTGAACTGAATAAGTGTGGGCAGTTCCTCTGACGAGTTCTGTTCAGTTATATTAAATTCCCACTGCTTGCGAGATTCGGGATCTAGCTTCAAAGTTATTATGTGGATAACTATAATATCCCATGAATCAATATTAATACCGAGATTAGAAAGCGCCTTTAAACAATCATTGGTGTTATCAAGTAATTCTTTTAGCCCAACAGCTGATTCTTTATCGAGATTTCTCTGACTGAGTAACCGTTTTATAATAAAATGTGACAGATATCTCTTATTGTTATAACGCGCATTCAATAATTCCCAACATCGGTTATAGTTCGCATCTGAAATGGGTATTTGTCGTAGAAGTTGTTCTGCTTCCCTAGACAAATATCCTTTCAGATACTGCATTCGCTGTACATTGTCTAAACCTTTGTTATTATGAATAAGATACAAGAACAAATCCCTGAAAGTTACCCAATCGGTATAATTCCCTGAAAACACCGAAATAATTATTTTAGGCAATTTTACTTGACATTGTTTGGAAGTACTACTACTGCAAGATTTAAAAGAATCTTCTTTAATTTCAAATGACTCTAAAACAGTTTCCAGATCAGTTTTATATTGAATATACACTTCTTCTGCTAAATCATAAACATCATTTTTCACATATCGACTCTGTTTCAACTTGTCAGGTTCATATGCCTCATACAACTTACTATGGCCGTTTGCTAACTGATCCCACAATTTTTCCAAATTTTCTAATCTTACTTTACAATAAGGCCGTGTTATTCGTTCCTTAGGTGATTTTTCGAAGTTCACGTAAGCCTTATCTATTCTACTGTAAATGTCTTCTTGTTTATTAGTTAACGACTCCATATTGTATACTAAATTTAACAGATATTTTTGTTGAACACAATACTTTTGTAGCTGGCTAAATTACAATTTAAATTATTTTATCTAAGTAGTTAAGTTAACTTAATGCACATAAAGCAAAATACATTAATTAATTAAAGTAAAAAAAGTTTTGCAAGTGTTGAAAACAAAAATGAAAATTTTACAAGTCTTTAAAAATATTATAATTTGGCTCAGTCTAAACACCGTTGAATATTTTAAGTTAATGTTCATATTATTATAATTTTCTAAGTTAAATTCTTCAAGCAAATAGAGTTCAAATTTGTGTAACCAAAAGTTCATCCAAATAATTTAGGTAAAAGTTCACTCACGGTGTTACTCCTGTACCGATCACTCACACATCTCCTCCAGTTACCCTTTGCTGCTGGTCCCTGACGATGGCGACACCGTCTGCACTAGCGCGCTGCACCACGCGCGGCTACTGCTGCTTGTTGCGTCTCCAAATGCCTTGGCCAGTTTGCGCAAGTAAACCACTTGCCCGGCCAAGAAAGTACCACAAAAAAACGCTCTTAATCCGGCTCGAAGGACCAAATGAACAACTTGTTCACATTCCCGCACTGGATCTGCAGCACTCGCGACCGAAGCAAAGGTGGTGGAATTATTGAAACTACTTCACATCTTGTAAAACTGTATTAACTAGAACTTTTTGAACTGTAGACGACACTTAGAAACTTTTTGGCACTTTACATTATTTGGAACTTCTTGGTTGGAACTTCTTGATTGGAACTGTTTGTTTGGAACTGGTTGATTTGAACTGAATTAAAATAAAATTCATCGCGAACCTAGTCTAATCGCGGAAAATCTTAACTCCGCGATCTAGAAATTGACGCTCAACTAACAACGCCATCTTTTGGCCAAAAATATAAACAATATTTCCAACAACTAGTACTAGTAGTCGCAAGAATAATGTCAAATGTGACATAATATGATTGTACATTGGATACATACTTTTCATATTATACAGGGTTTAAGGGACTGGTCTCAGCAAACTAAGAGCTTGGTCAGTACACGAAACTAAACAACCTTCCACAGGATTACTTTTTTCAGAAACGAAACAACAAATCGGTTTCTCCAAACAAAATTATAAACTTGATTGGACAGTTTGTGTGGAGAGACCCGAGTTTTTTACGAATAAGTATATCCCTTATTGCAGGGTGGACAGAGAAAATAACAATAAATAACATGGCGCGGTTAACTTGGGTGGTGGAGTGGTGGCACAGCGGCGTGCGGTTTGCAGAATAATAAGTGTAGTGAAATAACCCTTACCAGGTTACCGGTCTACCTTGTGGCAGGCTTCCAACGCTGCGTCGTCCGGTCGAGTCACCACTCCATAACTTTCCGGCAGCAATGGCCATCTGTTCTGCGAGCCATGCAGCTACTAAGTACCAGTAGGTATTTACAAGTAGCGACTATCCATCTGACCTTCATAACTCAGTAACTGGGTAACATGATTTCCTTTGGCAAACCCAGTGAAAAAAGAAAGAAAAATATTTCACACAATGTAGATGTAAACACTGAAGATAAAAATAAATAAACTAAACTAACAAACACAAACAATCCATAAACACTTCATCACATTTTTTCATAAACAATTTGATTATAATTTAGGAGTCTTCAAGACAAGAGTGAATAGGTTCTTAATAAACTAGTGCCTAAATAAATAAAAAACCTCACATTGTGTGTCTTGCGCCTGCACCAAATAGGTCCAGTTCAGCAACACCTAATGCCAGATAACTACGTGGTAGTCGCCTGACGACTGTAGGCTCTCGAAAACTTTTAATTGTTTATAGGTTCGCGCTTGACCGCTATCTCATCTGATGGAAAGCGACGACGCGGTCTACGATGGAGGGCGCTTACCTAGAAGTAATCTATTCGCTTCAATTATATAAGTGGATCCTTCACACAAATCATAGGTACATGAGCACCATGAACCTATGACCGCCCCCATCTACATTAGGGGCTATCCATGAAAATTTCGAAACAAGCTTGCAAAACGCCGTCAATCTCGGTTTATTAATGAGATAGTGCTATTATAGTCCAATCTTCTTTCGAACCCTCGTGCATGGGGATCAAATCATTGTAACGTATTCTCAGAAGTCGACTTCAATAAAAGTCGACTTCTTCCAAAAATTTTACAAATGTGATGAATCAGCGTAGTATATATAATATACCCTGATTATTACCCTGTAGTAGTAAGGCTCTTTGAGCCCGTGATTTAGTCCGCAGACAAAAAGGTACTTATACAAACGCCGGTAACGAAACCATAGCGACTTCTAATTCGACGCCAACGCCATCTAGAGAGACGTGGGGCAACTCAGGTCTATATTTGGCATGTTGAGACTATTCAGACTATAATAATTTTATCGTATATAGCTTAATACATAACATTATTGTATAGTGTATACAACTTACGTATGAATGGATATAATTAAAAACATTATATACCTATTTTAACTGACTTCAAAAAGGAGGAGGTTCTATGTTCGGCTGAATGTATGTTTTTTTTTGTATGTATGTTCACCGATGTCTCGGTCAGTTGTAGACCGATTTTGAAAATTTTTTTTTTGATTGAATGTTTATGCTTCCAAGTTGGTCCTATAGAAATATTGTTATGATCTGATCATGAACTTCGAAGATATGGAACAGAACTCCTCATAGAATCATAGCAGAATCGTCGTAACAAGTAAAATTGCTTTGTTTATACGTGTAGTCGATGACTGACTGAAAGAAAAGGGGGAGGGGATGTATCGAACTGATTTGGTGATAATGCCTGAAGGTAAATTCATGTAATATAACCGTATTTGGGATTAAAATCGTTATGAGACGCACACTGGCTATAAGGTAATTTATGTTTAGCTGAAGGGTATGTACTTTTTAGTGGTGCTACCTTAACTAAAAAGTGAAAAATTAAAAACTTTTTACAAACAAAAATTAAACCGACTTCAAAAAGCACAAAATAATTTTAATTTCGGAAGTCGGTGTTAAATAACGAAGATACAAAATTAGGTATCTATTATAGATACACCGACTTCCGAAATTAAAATTATTTTGTACTTTTTGAAGTCGGTTTAATTTTTGTTTGTAAAAAGTTTTTATTCGTGCTGATCTTCTGTGTTGTCAATCTTGGAATGGTTGACCGAATGATGGAATGATTCACCGAATGATTGAACCTTTGATCATATACTTGTCTAGATGCCACTTTGAAAAACGATCCAAATAAAGTCTACTAAAATTGGTACAGTGCGTTTCACTTAAGACGTACCTTTGCCGTAATGTTGGCAATACGGAAAAACAGTGTTGCAATATTTTTAGCAATTAAATTACTTAATATTAGGGAGATTAACTTATATTTCGTTACTTTTAACAATTGCGTTTTTTTTTTGTTTTTCTTTTTACTATTTTTGAATAAAGTATAGGGCGCTGGGCTCAATTCCGATTGTCTTGCGATTTTTCAAATAACGAAAACGCCATGCCACAATATCGTATCTTTCTATAACAACGTCCTTTTAGACCTGCTTTTTTTAAACAAAGTCCCATTCCCCTTATAATTCTCCGAAAAGTGCTGCAACTACCGATAAAATCGAATTCGTTGCCCATTTTGAGGAGCAATTTTGGTAGAGTAGGCAACTCTTTCCTTTTTCCCTTCTTTTTTATGTAGACAGACAGGGGAGCCAACATTACGCCAAAGGAACGTCTTAAGAGGGTCCTTCTCCACTCGCTTATCGTAAACATCGAAAATGGTTTAAAAGCTTGTTACTTCATTTAATGCAATCCAACGCGACGTTTGACGAAAAGGCAACGCAAAAAAAGAGAGATAACGCTTGGAAACTCTGTTAGTATTCGGTAATTCCGAGATTTACTCGAAAATTTCATAAAACTTGCTCCAGGATATAGCTGTTTTTTTTAAACCCTTAAAAGTTTTTGGAAAAAGTTGTCGTCATTTAGAATCTTAATAAAATTTGCAAGGTCTCTAGAGGATTACTTTTTTGACTTTTTAATTTTTAGGCAAATTATGAAGTGTCAAAGTTCATACAAAATAGGGCATTTTCAGAGGTTTTTACTGGATTATGTAGCGTTAAAAAAAAGAAAATCACCACTTGTACACGTATAGTTTTGCATTTTAAAAAAAAAACAACATAGAAAAAATTATAAAAGGAAATAAAAAATTCGGCGACTCTATATATATAAAAATAGGGTTTAAGTAAGGTGGCGAGATGGATATATAAAAAAAAATAAAAATTTATAATTTGGAAGTTGTGCCTATAGGTACGGGATTGCAATCACGGGACCTCAGACGCGGACTCGTAAGCTATCAAAGAAATCGGTTCATTCCGCAACCTTTTTACACGAATTGCTGTGATCATACATATAAAACAGATGGCGTAAAAAAAAACTACTCAAATATTACTTGCTACTACTGCTATAGAATAAGGAAAAATAGGGATCATGAAAACTTCACGTGGAGTGACGTCACGATGTCCACCGGGGTTTTCTCTAGTATCGTCATGCGCAAGTTGGCGCACGCATTTATGAATTGCAGTGGGCTGTACTGTCCACTTCTGTACCGAGTTTCGCAAAACATTTCGCAGTTAGATCATTACTTATAATCACATTTGCTTTTTAATTCGTGTTCATCAAGCACTTTTTCTCAGAAAATTTCGTCGCCGAATCACAAATAAAATTTTTCCTTGTCAAACCTCTAAATTTTCCTATTCTAAGTTCAAATCAAAAAAAATAATATTAGAAAAAGGTAAACTAACGCGAACGAAAAAGTTTTTATTTAGCTAAACGAATTAAGCAACATGATAATGCTGCAATACCCCCTTTCTAAGAAAAAAAGGACGAAAGTACGAGTGAGAAAAAAGATAAACTGGAACAGACAAAGACAACAGCAGGAATCATTTCTGAATCATACGATATCGAAGTGCAATAGATACTGAATAAACACGGAGGCCTCCACATCTACACGTTATCCACGCAAACTCACGACATCTCAATTACGACTATGGAGAATATGAAAGAAAATAACGAACTCAAAAATCAAAATGTATACTGTCCAATTTGAGTCAAACACTAACCTACCACATCCTAACAACTATGAAGAACAATTAGGGAACTATATATCTAAGTAAAGCTAGCCTAAATTAACATAAGACTTAACTATTACCTAGCAACAACAAGAAAAAAATCCGGGGATCATACATCTAATTAAAGCTAGCCTAACTTAACATAAGACTAAACTATTACCTAACAACATTAAGAAGAAACCCGGGAATTCCCAAAAAATAAATAACGTCAACACGTAAAGTCCAACCTTAGTTAAAGAAACGAAAGAAATTGGACAAAAAAAACAAACAACTAAGTTTGAAAAAGTTAACTTAAGTCAATTAAGTCAAAGAAAAAATTCAAATTGATTGTTGAATGACAAATCATTTGTGTTAAACAAAAGAAATAAAACAACCTAATTACGCTGGCAACCTAAGAACGCAGGTTGACATAACATAAAAATAAATAAATGTCATTATTAATCGGATAATTTAAAAAGTTTTTAACTTAATTAAAAAACTTATGCAAAGAAATATGCCATAAACCAAAGAGGAAAAGGTGTTACAAAGCAAATGTTAATGATAAAATGGAATAAAGAGAATTTAATCCAATTTATTTTAAGATATCTTTGATATGATATTGTCCGGAGTGGACTGAATCACAATCCTGTAGCAAATAGGTGGTCCTAGAAATTACTCTTATCACGCGGCACTTAATAAAACGTGGAGCAAGCTTCCCAGAAAAAAAATCATTTCCAGAAGACTTGGAAAAGTTCCTTCTCCATACAGTATCGCCAACATTCAGAGTGATAGCTGATCGATTAGAATTATATCTGCGAGAGTTACGGAGGAAAGCTAAAGAAAGATTATCAGCAACCTTTGCATAAACTTCGTTGAGAGAAGATAGGTTTGAAGCATGTCGAGCCCGACTGTCTGCCAAATTAGAGCTTCGAGTCTGACTATATACACGACCGCTATCCATAAGGACCTCTCTACCAAACATAAGAAAGTTAGGCGTAAAGCCAGTAGCTAGATTAACACAAGAATTGAGGTAAAGCTTAACTTTAGGTAACATTTTAGCCCAACTTCTTTGGTTCTCACCAACCAAAATACCTAAACACGTAATAACACTTTGGTTGTATCGCTCAACCGTATTTGCTTGGGGTGTATAATATGGCGTAAAAATAGGTGATTGAATATGGAAAGATCTGAGAAAATTAAGGAATTGATTACTACGAAAAACTGTAGCGTTGTCGCAAAGAATAATACGCGGAACCCCAAAATTAAAGAAAATCTCAGACTCTAACGCTTTTATAACAGAAAGAGCGTCAATCTTTTTCAGAGAAACTAGCCATACATACTTCGAAAATACATCAACCATAGAAAGGATATATTTATAACCATAATAAGCACAGGGCAATGGACCAATTATATCGATAGAAATCATCTGTAAGGGCAAGGAAACCTCTTTAGGGTAGCACATCTGACCGCGAGGTTGCGTGTTCGAAATTTTATAGGCTTTACAAACCTCGCATTGACTTAACGTCGAAGTGACGTCACGGAACATATTTGGCCAGTAGAACAACTCCCTAAGTTTTAGATACGTTTTAGTAACACCGGGATGTATCGAAGGAAAACTATTGTGAATTTCCCAAATAGCGTCTGGAACCTTTTCAGCTGGTAACACCACATGCCATGGTTCAGAAGATAAAGGACTAGAAACAGGCATGCGTCTCATAAGGATACCATTGTTTATAGCGTATGCTGGGAACATTTGTGGCGTGTCTCGAGCACCTATATATACCTTCTTATACCAACGGTCATTAGTATGTTCAGGACCCTGGTCAAACGACACAGGATTAGCATGGATCCTGGATAGAACATCGGGGACTATATGTTGCGAACCTTTACGATGCACAATATCAAAAGTATATTGGGAGATAATAGTAGCCCAACGAGCTAAACGACCAGATGGGTTGTTAAGAGTGAGGAGCCACTTAAGAGCCATATGGTCTGTTATGACTGAAAACTTCATCCCATCTAAATAACATCGAAAATGTTTAATAGAATCCAAAACTGACAAGAGTTCACGTTCAGTAGTACTATAATTGCGTTCGGTTTGAGAGAATAAACGCGAATAATAGGCGATCGGATGTTCAACGTCGTCTATCTTTTGTGTCAGTACCGAACCAAGACCAACAGCTGACGCATCGCACTGCAGGATGAACGGCTTCGAGAAATCAGGACATGCCATGACAGGCGTATCGATAAGCGCTTGTTTTAACTTAGTGAAAGCCTGATCGGCCGCTTCATTCCAACTTATTGGATCATTACCTTTTCTCTTGCCAATAAGGGCAGTAAGCGGAGCAATTATAGAAGAAAACCCTTTAACGAAACGTCCATAGTAGGAACACATACCAATGAAACCGCGTAATGACTTAGCTGAAGTGGGAGTAGGATAATCTTTAATAGCATCAAGTTTGCCGGGATCGGTTTGAAGACCCTTTTCATTAACTATATAACCCAAATATTTTAGTTCGCTTTTGCAAAACTCGCATTTTTTCAAGTTTATAGATAAACCTGCTTCTTTAAGTCGAGCGAGTACCTTCCTGAGCAGCGCCATATGACTAAGGAAATCTTTACTAACGATTATCAAATCGTCGACGTAACCAAAAACACAGTCGTCGCTGGTAGAAGTAAATTCGAAATTAACGATCATATCAGTAAGGCGTTGCATCTCCGAGGCAGCGTTCGTTAGACCGAAAGGCATCCTAACAAACTCAAAAAGACCACGTTGTGGGACAATAAATGCTGTTTTCTCACAACTTTCTCTATCAGCTAAAGGTATCTGCCAGAACGCACTTCTAAAATCTAATGAGCTAATATATCTAGCGCCACGAAGGTTGTCGAGGATATCGTGAATACGGGGAAGAGGATAAGAATCTCTGATTGTCACACTATTCAGTTTTCTACTGTCAACACAAAACCGAACGGAACCATCCTTTTTTGTCACCATTACCACAGGACTAGCCCATGGAGAACGAGAAGGACGAATAACACCCATGTCTAACATTTTGTCAATCTCTTCATTGAGAATCTTCAACTTGACTGGGGATAAGGGATAATATCTTTGACGTATAGGGTCTCCCGTAGTATTAATTTTATGGGACAACCAAGAGGTTTTTCCAAGACCAACTTTTTCCGAAGAGATAACTTCATACTCTTTAATAACTTGTTGAAGACAAGACTCCTGGGGGCCGACCATAAAGATTTACAAAACAATCTTATTGCAGGAACGTTTTGTTTCCATAATAAAGTAATATTACTTCATTTCGTACCATGAACTTAATCACTCAGTATGATTGTATTCTTGCTAGGGGCTAGGAAAGAACGAACGATTTTAAAGATTTTGTCTATTCCCTGCTAAACAGAAAAGATAAGCGCTATATAGATCTGTATAACGTTGTCTCTTTCAGATGTTTGTCCGTATCGCAAGTTCATTGTAAACCAATAGAATACATTTAACTCAAAAAATGTCTTGTTAAAATATATTTTTAAAAGGATCTAAGTAACTTTTATAAAAAGGAAGTAATAATTTTCAAAAATTTACATTAATAAAGTAGGAAAACAATTTAAAATAGCTACGGGGGACTACGTTAACATTTAATTTAGTTGCACGCTAGTGTGAATCGGAACGTATGTTTACATAACAAGATTCTTGTCAGTGCTTGTCAGTGTTGATTTCTTGAGTAGGGATGAGATATACTGGCAAGTATCAATACCAGGGCTTGCAAGTACGAGTATGTAAAAATACCAGGGACGAAATCCAGGTATTAAAATACTTGAAAGTATTTTAAGCCCAAGTGCGTATTTCAGTATATTTCTAGTTCGTACCATACGACATTCTTATACTTTTGTACAAGAAAATGAATTCTTTTCTTCCTACTTTAATCACAGGCTTAGGACTGGCTGCTAAGAGAATTATTTTTACGATTGTTTTAGTTTTTACGATATTTTGTCATGATTTTGTTTAAAAATGTAGTGTGGCTTAGCAGGCGTAGTTAAAAGATTTATATATTTTTTTAATTATTTTTATTTTGTTGTAGAAACAAGAGTTGCTTTACTTTGCGACTTCCCAGTCGAGATCTTCTCTCTGTTAATATGTTCCCGGCAACCGAAAACAATCGTTCACATGGCACGCTAGAGGCCATAGCGTTTAATTTAATTTGGGGCACAACCCCGTATACAAATAAATACTTGCAAAGACAAACCATTAAAGTAAAATACTTTCATGCCACATTGTGTCGTAAAACCTTACAAATAAGGAGCATAATCGTTCGAGAGTAATCGAGACCCAAACGCGGCCGAAGCGAGCCGACGCGCAACGTTCGAAGTTACGTCATGACTCACGAATCAGGGACTCGGGCGGGCGCGCGTCTAGCCCCGATCGGACCGAATCCGAGTAGCCGTATAAAATACTTTAGTCTTGGAAGTATTTTGGGTCGGCACCTGGTGTACGTACTTGGAAGTAAATACCTGGTATGAAAACCTGGTAGCGTAAATACGTTTCATCCCTATTCTTGAGTACGAACCGATTTTAAATTATTAAAATAGTTTTCAAGTTTTTTAATTATATTTAGAGTAATCTGCCTTCAAGTGGTTGGTGTTCGAAGCGAATAAGCTAAAAAACTTATTGTAAATGGACATCATAGAATCAAGATAAAGTTAAACAGTGTATTCCAGTGAACTAAACTTGTTGTTCGGACACCTTTAGGCCTCATTTACGGAGACGCGGGGCGTCTCGCGTCGCGTGTGGCGTGGCGTCTCGCAGCGCGTCGGAGGTTTTTTCTGTTTACGGTGGGGCGGCGCGTGAAGCGGCACGCATCATCGCACGCGTAAACACAAACTTATAGCAATATACGACCATGTTCATAGAGAAGCGAGACGGGAAGCGTGGCGGTGCCCGCCGCGGCGCCCGCGGCGAATCCTCTAGCGTGTAGCAAAGCACGCGGCGGGCATCGCGGCGGCGCACGCTCGCCTCGATCAAATCGACTAGTTTTATGTTGGCGAGAGATGGGACCGCACGTGTCGACTGTTGTCGCTTCATCGAGAATTGCCGCTGCGTGCGCCGCCGCGATAAACGCCGAGCGTGACGCGTCGGTGCCATCCGCGCGCTCGGCCGCAAAAAACTCCCTTATTCAAACAAACGCGTCTAAAATCGCTTCAACGCCATATATTTATATTCAGTGCGGGCCGCGCCGCTCAACGCAACGCGCGACGCCCCGCGTCTCCGTAAATGAGGCCTTAGGCATCAAAATAAGTTTTAAATACTTTTTAAGTCACGAAAAACACTTTAAATAGTATTTATTTGGAAAACAATAATAAATCCGCTGCGTCCGAGCAACTTTTTTACTCCAGCTAATTTGACGTAAAAACAATACCGCTAGCGGTCAAAAATGCCGTCAGAGTACGAAAAGAATGAACTTTTTAAGATTGACGTCACAAAACCGTTAAGAAAACAAGCTTGTTTTAAGATTTTAATAAGGTTGTTTTGAAGGCGTCATGGTACGAAAAGCCTAAGTAAGATTAAAACAATACTGCTTTAAGGTCTTATGGTTGCCCCCTTGGTCCGGCGATAGGATATTACGAGGATGAATATAACGAACCTCAGAAATAGAGGAAACTTGAGGGGGAGAGTGCTGAACAGTAGGAATAAACATATTACCATCAATATTTTTATCAAAAGCCTGACTAAAAATAGACGTCAAACCGAATTTATTCCAAAATTCGATACCTAAAATAACAGAAGATGACATCGAACTTGCCACTAAAAACTGATGAATAAAAGTTTTACCATTAAATTTAACTGGAAGATATACAGAACCAAGAATATCAATCGGTGAATTATTAGCCGATATAACACGGGGACAAGCTTTTTTTGATGTCAAAGAAATACCAAGTTGCTGAATAAAATTATCGCTAATAAGTGACATCTGAGCACCAGAGTCAAGTAATGCTTTAACGACTCTACCGCATAATAATACTTCTATAAACGGACGGTTATCAAATGAATCTGAAGTAAACACTGGTGATACTGTACGGAAGGAAGCGTATCGCCAGTGGTCTAAGCATTTTTTGGATTACATTTCGGACATTCTCTAGTAATAAATCCAGGAGTACGACACTTAAAACAAATCATGCCTGTAATCTCTGGGCAAGAGCGGTAAGAATGACCAACTTTATTACATTTTAAACAAAGCTGAGACTGACTACAACTAGGACAAATCCGAGGCTTACTAGTTGTTGGTTGATAGGAAGTTTTGTTCGGCCTGGGTTTTGGTGAGTTAACAGCCTGAGAAGTTGACTGGTCGGCAACACAATCGAGACTGGCTACCGCCTTTGGAGGTTCTAGAAAAGACTCGAAATGAGTAACAGCTTCGATTAAATTATTAATGTCATGAAATCTCTGGATGGATAAGCAAGGAGTGTATTTTGGCAACATATTATGAGTAATTATTTGCAACAATTCCGGTTCCTCAATAGGCTTATACAGTTTTGCATTTAAATAAGACACTTCGATAATAAATTCTCTAATCAATTGTTCCGGTCTCTGCTTAAGGTTACGGATCTCCTGGCTGGTCTTAAATTCATAATCTGTCGTACCAAACGTATTAAAAAAGGCTTCTTTGATTTCAAAGAAGGAAAGACCCGGGCGACGGATCGATCTAAAATATTTAAGTGCGACACCTGACAAGACTTCATGGAATCGCTTGACTAAATATCCCTCAGACAAATTGTCGGCCTCCCTGCATTCTTCTATACTCGTGAAAAATTCCCGAACGCAGGTCTTTCCATCGAAACTAATCTTCCACTTAGTAAGAGAGAACTGCCTGGTAAATTGTAGGCATTCATCAGATCTTACTGGTGAAGGAACGACACTTTGTGAAGTAGCGCGAGAAGCTCTTGGCGGAATAGGAGGAGGTTGTGGTCGCGAAATGATGGGACTATTACGACATGGTGTCTCACCAATAGGGAACCCCTCTTCTGACATGATGTAACTAATATAGACCTAATAACGAATGAAAGAACAGACTAAAGTCAATTAAATCCTAGCGAAAAAATAGGCACGGCATGAACAACTGGACAAAAATAATCCAGCAACCAGCAGTCAGCAAACGCCAAGCTAGAAAGCAAAAATATCGGCTAAATAACCGTTCATACTAAGCTTACCTTGAAAACCGAAGCCTATACATTCACACGTCACCATATATACCCTACGGGTTCTAACTACCGCTAGCTAAGGATATGGAATAAAAATCAGGAAACCTATCGTTATATTTGCTGCGATAAGTGGATAAAATAAAAGGCAGTTATGTGTTTTATAGTTCACAAAATTATTTTTCATTAAAAATCATTACATTTCATGAAAAAATAATATGTCATGGAAAAAAACAGCTTCAAACATCTGTACTGGTGGTATAAATCCTATAATACCCTTCTTGAATGGAAGAATCCACGTCCTGAAACCAATAAGCTTAAGAATAATTAGCTCCCAGAGGGAGTGACCATTCACAATAAGGCAAAAAAAAAAATCTTTATGTAGAATCGTTTAAATTTTTAAAGTTATTAAGTAAAAACACTTACTTCATGTTAGCCGGAGAGCCATTTTTGTAGCGTTAAAAAAAAGAAAATCACCACTTGTACACGTATAATTTTGCATTTAAAAAAAAAAACAACATAGAAAAAATTATAAAAGGAAATAAAAAATTCGGCGACTCTATATATATAAAAATAGGGTTTAAGTAAGGTGGCGAGATGGATATATAAAAAAAAATAAAAATTTATAATTTGGAAGTTGTGCCTATAGGTACGGGATTGCAATCACGGGACCTCAGACGCGGACTCGTAAGCTATCAAAGAAATCGGTTCATTCCGCAACCTTTTTACACGAATTGCTGTGATCATACATATAAAACAGATGGCGTAAAAAAAAACTACTCAAATATTACTTGCTACTACTGCTATAGAATAAGGAAAAATAGGGATCATGAAAACTTCACGTGGAGTGACGTCACGATGTCCACCGGGGTTTTCTCTAGTATCGTCATGCGCAAGTTGGCGCACGCATTTATGAATTGCAGTGGGCTGTACTGTCCACTTCTGTACCGAGTTTCGCAAAACATTTCGCAGTTAGATCATTACTTATAATCACATTTGCTTTTTAATTCGTGTTCATCAAGCACTTTTTCTCAGAAAATTTCGTCGCCGAATCACAAATAAAATTTTTCCTTGTCAAACCTCTAAATTTTCCTATTCTAAGTTCAAATCAAAAAAAATAATATTAGAAAAAGGTAAACTAACGCGAACGAAAAAGTTTTTATTTAGCTAAACGAATTAAGCAACATGATAATGCTGCAATTAGTTTTACACAAATTTAGAAATTGGTTTCTTTAGAAACCTAGATAATATCCACAAGATACTGTGTTTCCAAAATATCTAATGAAAAATGTGTAATAACGTCATAATTAGTTATGAGCGGTTGTATGAAAAACAGTGAAAATGTGAGTCATGATGCACCACCTTAAGTGAAACGCACTGTAATGGCCAAAGATTTTATATATCCTACTAGAATAGGTAACGGCCCATTCACGACCTTACCGCGGTGAGCGGCGGCGGCGTGCGGGGCGGCGAGCGATAATAACAAATGTATGAAAATGTTTGAAGCACGCTACGAGTCGCCGCTCAAAGCGAAAACCGCGCGCGATTTTGTCGGAGCGAATCGCTGCAGCGGCGCGCGGTGCGGGAGTGGCGAGATCAAAAGTACAAGCGAATGAGCGCGACGCATTGAATTATAAAAACCCAAGAAGCACAGTCTCGAACAAAAGTAAGACTCGAAACTGTCACCAAACGCTCAACAATTCAACATAAGTAGTTATAATCATAACATAAACATAATTCTTGCAAATTCAACCTTACTAGTATTACTTAAAGTTTTTTTTAGAAAACAGTATACAAACAGCAATAAAATTTTACGACCGAAGTTTGCCGGCAGAACAAATCATGAAGTGGAGACGAATACTTATAGTTTTTATTTTTAAACGATACTGAATTAGATTTAATTAGATTGTTAGATTGTGTTCTAAACACATTTGTCTGAGCGTAAATATGTTTTGGGTAGGATATGTGTATAAATCAATGAAACAAATATTTATTGGTAACATTATTTATTTAAATATTTGGTTCAAAGGTGAAACTGAGTAGATATTTAGTTGAAGGTGATTAGGTAGCAACATTGTCAGGGATCATCATCATCTACTAGGGATTTCTCTTCATTAAAACTTAAAAAATACAATTACTTTGAACCGACTTCATAAAAAGGGGAAGGTTCATATTTGGTAGCATTTTTGTTTTTGTTACCAGAGAACTCCGTCATTTATGATCCGATTTGCAAAATTCTTTTTGTTATGTAAATGGTTGTACAAATACAAATACAAATATTTTTATTTGTTAAACATAGGTGGTTTAGATACAGATGTTCATTATTGTTATAAAGGAACGCTGTCTAGCCGTCGTTGGCGTACAAAATTCATAGTGATCATAATAATATATGGAAATACACAATGTCAAAAACGAAATCTATATAGTAGCGTCATTTGAAATAATCATAAGGAAATATCAAATACATAATGTCAAAAACTAAATCTATATAATATCGTCATTTCAAACAATAATAAAAATTGTAAACATAATATGGAAATATCAATACATAATGTCAAAAACTAAATCTGTATAATGG
This sequence comes from Mythimna lalbum, assembly GCA_949319445.1. Classification (NCBI taxonomy): domain Eukaryota; kingdom Metazoa; phylum Arthropoda; class Insecta; order Lepidoptera; family Noctuidae; genus Mythimna; species Mythimna lalbum. Next base: position 301,069 of record OX439344.1, on the reverse strand, counting down.
CGTCATTTGAAATTATTATATTGAGGATCATGATTATCTATGTCAATAACTAAATCTATATAGTAGTGTCATTTAAAAAATCGCTAATTAAATAATAACATTTGTCAAGTAATAGGGCTGTCAGTTTTTTTTTAAACATTGGAATTGGATCATTTTTTATAGTATCCGGTATTTTATTATATATTGTAGGACCCATGACTAAAACACTTTTCTTAAGTAACGCTGTCTTGTAGCTACTATATTGTAATAGGTTCCTATATTGGCTTCTAACAGGGCCCTTGCGAGTTTCTGAAACAGTCAAAAAGTAATTCTTATTTGTTCTTACAAAAATGGCTATTTCCAAAATATATAATGCTGGAAACGTTAACAATTTTACAGACTTAAACATAGGAACACAACTGTCGGTCATTTTTAAGCTACACATTGCCCTTATGCAACGTTTCTGGGCCTTGAAAACTTGTTCTCTCATGCTACAATTTCCCCAGAATATGATTCCATAACGCAATACGGATGCCACCAATCCATGGTAAGCTAATAATGTAGTGGCTGTACTCACTTTTTTGTTCAAATTGAATAGCACGTACGCAGAAGTGCTTAATTTTTTACATACCTCTTCGGCTTGGGGTTTCCATGTTAACTGACTGTCTATCAGTATTCCCAGAAATTTTGCCACCGTTACTTTGTCAATTTCCTGCCCGTACAAAGTCAAAGTAGTTTGTTGTTCAGAAACATGGTAATGTAGATGTTAAATATAATAATAATAAATCTTTAATTCGAGTAAAACTTATATTGTGTTAGTAACAATATCTTAAACTTAAGTGTTAGTAAATAAAGTAAAAAAAAACAAATTCTAAATATATAAATTAAAATAAGCCATTGGCAGCTAGGAGATGACTAGTCTCAACCATTTTAAAGAAAACTGAATGACACACGCGCCTCCATCAGTGAGTAATTTGAGTAAGCGTTACAAACTCTCAACTGCCATGCTCATTTATGTTAAATAAGTCCAACAAGTAACCTAAAAATAGTCTACGTCCTATTTTCGGACTTACGGAATATAACACAAAATTTCGAAAAATCGGTCGAGCCGTTTCTGAAAAAATGGGGGGTAGGGGTAGGAGGGTAAAAATAGTTTACGTCCTTTTCTCACATCTGCTGAATATACACACAAAATTTCATGAGAATCGGTCAAGCCGTTTAAGAGGAGTTTGGCAACAAACTCTGTGACATGAGTATTTTATATATTAGAAGACAGTATTATATATATATATATAAATAAAAGTTTAAAACTTTATTAGTAATAAGTACAAAATTATTAATAAAAAAAAAATAAACACAATGAAAAAAAATCGACTCCACAACTAAGAACAGGGGTGATTTGTATTATGCGAATAAAATTGTAGTAGGCTGATAAGTATGGTTCGTACACTGACAATGCGGCCATTGAAATTTGCCGTGTTATAATTGGACCGATGAGTGAAATTTTGGGACAAATTAAATCAAAATCACATATTACACTGTATATTAAGTCATAAAAACAACAAAAACAATTCAATAAATACTTTTACTTACCGAAAATACGATATTACGTCCTTTTTTAACGTTTTTGACGTAATATTTTTACAATTTCGTAACGAGCACTTCGCCATTTTTAACGGGCGTGCAGTGACGCGGGTGACGCGAGACTATTTGAAAAGAGCGCACGTTGTCGAAAGGTGCGCTTATTTTATGTGGACGTTTTTGAGACGCTGAGTGTGTCTCTTGGGTTTTTTGTATATCAATGGCGCGACGCCACGAAACAGAGCGGCGCGGATAGCGGTGTAGGTGTGACGGACTCGGCGGCGACCTCATATACAAAAAAAATTCTGGATTGTTGACAACCCTTTTGGATCTGATGTGCTATTTTAAATACGTAGACGTATCTATGTGCTGCAGCATATATAAATCAAATGTTTCAGCACTCATTCTTGTGTACACATACAACTTGTCCGGATATTTTCTGTGATCTTCGTATAGGTCACGAAATTCGCCATTTAAATATCGATTTTTATTCAGTTCGTGCACTCCTTCTCTCATATTAAGAATATCTTGTTTTAAAAATATACTGCTTTCTAAACACAGAAGGAATAATTTTGATAACGCCATAATTTTGAGCACGTCCCGACTACCTAAATACGTCCACCTCGGCCGCTGCCGCTAGCCGCTACTGAGGGTACGTGGCGTGTAAAACGCGCCGCTTGCCGCCGCCGCGCCGCCTGCCGCGCCACTCGCCGCTAAGACCGAAGTCGTGAACGAGCCGTAAACTGAGTTGGAGTCATATGAATTAGAATAAAATGAAGTAAAATGTTGTTAATAGAAGCAACAAGAAATAATGTAACTAAAACAAACGATGCACTAAAACTGTCTCCAATTACGAGATATGTGCGAGTAGGTACCGCTCGCGTACTTATTGTCGTCATTCTGTCAAGGTGTGCGTGTTTAGGGATGCCTGCTTCAAATGATTAACTTTCCTTTTCTCCGTTATTTATTATGACGAAAGTTTTAACAAAATAAATAAAGGTTGAATGAAATAAATAATTAGTAAAATATAAATCAGCATCAGAAAAATGTTTGGAACAAACGACTGAAGTCTGGTAGGGTTTCCACTGGTCTTCATTTCCAGTCTGCAGAATAATGTTTCTGGCAATTTGCTAGTATGGGATCCGTAACTAGCAAAAACACTATTTAGTACGTCGTGGGTTTCATTTATTTTGTAGGTAAAGTTATCATTTATTGATCAAATAAATAATGTATTTCTTTTAATAATAATGTTCTCCTGATCGTAAGATGACGTAATATTTGTATTATGTCTCCCATTGTTTTGCCGCCAAAGATTTTATATATCCTAGTACTAGATTGACTACGACAACCTCAAAAGCGTACCTGAAAAGGAAAGTCAGAAAGAGTCCTGTCATCTCGTTCTACTAGTGTGTCCATACACTAGCTACATACTACGGGACAATTTTGCTCAAAAGTTAGTTAAAGATATTTTTGATACATCAAAATAGACATACACTTACCAAAAGGGAACAGAGTTTTCTCTGTAATGACTAGGAAATAGCTGATGTCCGTATATATTATAATAGCAATATCCTCTTATGCGAGTATGAAATACCTATACTGATAAAAAAATGCCTAATGTGTGTGTACCTACGTAAGAAGACCACTTCTGAACGGCTGTACCTATCAGAATAAGGTTTGTCTGAAAGAAAAAACTAGTTAGTTTATAATAAAACTAATATTATTCTTTTATTTTTACTTTATTAAAAATAGACTGATGCGTGACATAAAATTGTACATTTTTTATTACGTCAAATTGCACGTATTAACTAACAAATAAACATTAAATAATACATTAAATAAATGATCCTCGACTGGCTTATAAATTTATTTATACTAACTACTACTACTAATTATTGCCGATGCCCATTTGCGCCACAGGGAATTTCCGAAAGGGAAACCATGGTCCTGGAACACAAAGTGCAACTGAAGGACACGGGTAGATTTATTCAGTATAAACCTCAAATAACTTGTCCCGCTCTAGGATGGAGCGTAAGGCGCTCTACCTTAGAGCACGATAAGCTATTGGAGATTTTACCACATCAAAAAAAGTCTCCTACTATGTTCGTTTGTCTATATCTGTTTGCAATCAACTCAAAAACTACTGAATGGATTTTTTAAAACGGATGAACTTACAAAAGGGTATATAGATGGAATAGAATTAGGTTTTAGTGTTGATTTAACTTGACATCTTCAGACTTAATGTGGCAACCACAAATAAAGCTGTTGCTGAAAAAAAAATTTTAATGTCACAACTTCAAAGCCTGCCCAAACTGTTGCTGATGGTTCTCGTTTCTTGGAAATCTACAACAAAACATAAAAATAATATATTACTAGTAGTTAACGGTTAAGCCACATACATGCAGCATTGCGTGCGGCATTTATTAGGGACCTACCTAAGGCCTAAAGTTAAAGACAGTAGACTATGATTTAAAATGAATGTAATTCTCGAATGTACTATATCGATGTGGGGAAGATTTTGGAGCGCACGCGCGTCGTTTTAAGAAGTGGTCACAGATAACTAATACTGAATTGGTCCGAAGACACGTCCCGCATGGCGCACCTCTGGCCGCCACTGCTCGCCGCTTTCCGTAGTGTCATGAGAGCAGCCGAAGATCGCCGAGCGGCCAAAGGCGCCCGATCAAACAGAAAAGATAAAATTAGTAAAATTGGTACGCGCTTGATTAATTAAAAGAAAAAAAATTGAGCCTTCTCAGATATTTAGAAATTTGCTTATAATAATAAAAAACTTGAACAGTAGACAATCGAATTTTATAAAATTTTGCACCCAGTCAAAAAAAATTCAAAACGATGTTTGTTGTCACCCTACATAAATATTTTGTAAACAAAACAGAAAACTTACCAAAAAAAATGAAATTCCACAACCAGGATACCCATCGCTATTGCAAAACTTTACACAGCATCGTTTTGAACATCTTGCACACTTTATACTTTACTAAACATTGAGATAAAAACTTGTAACAATTAAAAATACAACTTTAGTCTTATGAAGCATCAGCCATATTGTTTATTGATGTCAAATTCTGTCAAATTGAAACCTCCTAAATGTTGCCTTTCATAATTTGAAAATTACTACGAATAGCTACTAAATCTAAATGAAATCATCATTAAATACAAGAAGAATGCGTATAAAATTTCAAGAAGCAATATTTAAAATAAAATATTTAGTTGCAATTCATTTTATGTTGCATAAACCTATCAACATGCATGAACACGGACTATTTGACGATAACTGGAACAATCTAAAAACTACCATCTGTTTCTTATTTTTTTCTGGTAGTATGTGAGAAAGGGACAGAGAGGATTTATCTCAGTGTCTTACTCTAGGCCATTTTTCCCTTTTGCGTGTCAATAACACACATGAACTTAATGCTAATGAGAATAAAGAACACTTTAGACAGTGTAATATTTCTTCGTAGTCAATCTAGTCTACTCTAGTAGGATATATAAAATCTTTGTTTGCCGCATCTCCCTAGTAATAAACTGACCACAATGGCTAATCAGAATAACCTACAAAAAAACGAATAAAAAAATCGTGTTTCTTAATACAATAGTGGGTAAATAACAAAATTTACCGATGAAAAGTGATTTTGGTATTTTTATACGATTTTCCCACATAATTGTGTCACAGTCTGACCGCACAAACCGACATAACTAATTACTTTTCATGAGCACGTTATCCATAGGTGTTTCAAATGACACTGACGTAAGGGAGATGCGAGTCACACATGTCTTTTTTGTATTATTATTATTTTATTATTATTTTTGTACACACCGCCGAGCGCAGGCTGCCGTCCAACCGTCACGTCATAGAGTACTCCCACAGACAGATACGTCAGTGCGTGCACAGAGTACAAAACGATACTCGTATCAGATACCAGATAGCCCGAGTGACTTGTCGACGCCGCCCCCTCTGGTTGTGTACGTGAGACAACGTATTATATCTATTATACAGGAAATTTTTTTAACCACTGCGTAAATTTTTTTTGGTGGTTCAGTGTAAGCAATAGAACACATTTCCATTTTTAGTTAATGACTTCTTTTTTCTCATTTTTCCACTTTGTCCCAATTTGAAATAAGCAAAACAAGGATATAATTTAATAGTAATACTATGAATGAGCATGAATGAAAACGCGAAGACTGCCGGCCGCTGGACCACGCCCACGAGACGGGGGTGCGGGGGTATGCGGCGGCGGCGCCGGCGTTTGATAAACAAAACGCATGCACATGCAGTACGTCACTTGCGGAAGCGGAGGTCGGATGTTCGCGCCCCTCGCCGTCCGTTCAACCCTCACACCGCGTACTAGACTAGCGTAGTCACAATGTCTAATTTTACTCAACGCGAGTATTATGAAATGGTGCGAGTGTATTTGTTAAGCAATGAAAATTCACGAGCAGCACGAAGAAGATATGAAAAGGAGAGCGAACCTCGTATGCGAGCCCAAGGAGTCCTCAATCCCACGATCCCTAATGAGAGGACAATTTTAGCAGCTAACCTGCTTGATCACGGCCTGTTCAGAACACCGAGCCACGCACAGGGCACGCACAGTCGAAGCCGAAGACGCCAAATTCGATTTTTTTTAACGCAATCCAAGAGCCAGTACCTACGACGCGGAACGACGTTTTGGTGTTAGCCAAAGCGCAGTATGGAAGCTGCTAAATACAGCCGGACTCCATCCATACCACTTTCAGCCGGTACAACAACTCCATGACCCAGACCCAGCACCACGTCGAGCCTTTTGTGAGTGGCTTTTAAATCACCGTGAAATAAACATTTTGTGGACGGATGAAGCGTTATTTACACGTGTGGGACTGTACAATGTTCACAATTAGCATTGGTGGTCGTTCAATAATCCCCATTTAGTGCGAGAGACGCATCACCAAATACGTTTCAGCGCAAACGTATGGGCGGGGATTATTCAAAATCAAATAATAGGTCCCATTTTTATCGATGGCGCCTTGACCGGGACACGTTATTTAGAAATGCTAGCTACCACCATCGAAGATTTAGTCGATGAAGTCCCATTAAGCTACAGCGATAATTATTATTACCAGCACGACGGCGCTCCACCACATTACGCCATAGCGGTGCCAAATTTTTTAAACCAAAATACGGGCAAAATTGGATCGGTCGGGGTGGCCCCATACCATGGCCGGCAAGGTCTCCAGACCTCACACCCTGTGATTTTGTTCTTTGGGGAGAAGTGAAACGCCGGGTGTACGTAGAAGAGGCTCAGAGCCTAGATGACTTAAAAGAAAAAATAAATAACGCTTTCAATGAAGTGAAAAGTGATGTTAGTGTCCTAAATAAACTAAATACGAACGTATTTAAACGTGCAAGTTTATGCCTGGAAAAAGGAGGAGGTCACTTTGAACAATACCTTAAATACTGTGAGTAACAAAATGTAGAGGTAAGAAGAAAGTATAAACAATCATAGTGTGTTAGATTCTCCTTGATGATTAGACATTGTTGTAAGGGTGCGTGCACATCTGGCGAATGTGCGGCGAATGTGCAGCTCGCAAGCCGTTTGCGAGCTGCCCGCGAACTGCGCGCGTGCATTTTTGTTCGTGCGCCGCTTCTGCGCCGCCTGCGCGCAGTTCGCGCGCGACCTAAGCGCCGTACGCGAACAGCGCGCGGGCGGCGCCTTAGTTATTAAATGGTTGTTTACCCGCTCAGTTCGTTTCTGATTTCTAGAGGTTAAGTATGTATTGTCGTGGAGTGGATGGAGGAGAATTATTAAAAGCACTAGTGTCGTCCGACATGTTCGAAAGTACTGAGCCAGAAAACGGAACTGTAAGTGCGAGAATTAAGTGCGCGCAGATCGCGAGCCGCGCGCACGCCTTTTACGATCCTTGCATGAGTTGCGCTAAAGTGGCGCACCAAACCATTGCCGTGACTGCACGCGCGCAGTTCGCGAGCAGCTCGCAAACGGCTCGCGAGCTGCACATTCGCCGCACATTCGCCAGATGTGGACGCACCCTAAGATAGTTGATTACAATTTTTTAAATACGCCAAAATGCAATTGTTTCAATCTAAATTGTATCATGTCTAAGTACCTATCATACCTAAATGTTTTATTTTGAATGGACTAAAACGTACTACTTACTTATTATGATTTATTTATTTTCTACATTTTGATGGTCCTAACTAAGCCCATGAAAGTATGAAGGATAAATTGGAATTACGTTTACAAATAACTTTACACAGTCTAAACTTAAAAAATTGTAGCGCTAAACTGCGGTCAGTAATCGCACCGCGTAAGTACAAGTAGGTACCTACACCGCCGCCGCCGCCGTCGCATAGAGCGAGCGCGCGTGAGTACCTACTTCTGATAGCAGCTGGCGCGTCAGGCGACCGGTCGACGGACTGGCAAGCGACGTCCATAAAATAAGTTTCTGAGTAAACAAGTCTCGTAAGCGTTAACTTAATTTTTTTACTATTGAGACATATCAAAATAAAAAAATACGTGTTTATTCAAATGTATTCAAGTTTATTATGTCAAAATTTGCGCACTGGTTAAAAACTTTTCCTGTATAGTGATATAAACACTACAAAATGAACGAATAATGTTGACAAGATCAGCTGCACGACGCGCACGCCATTCACCCCCGGGCTCGTCGCTCAGCTCCGCCTCGCCGCCGCCGGATCTTGGATCACCAGTGTCACCGGTGGCTGCAGTTGCGTCGAGCTCGAGCGACGAGTATTTCTCCCCGCCGACGTCACCAACACCTGTACGCCGGCCGGGGAGAGGCCGGCCACCGAACGGCTTAGGATCCAGGAGCCAACCGGCTCCGAGCCGGGTCTCCGCTGCCGGTGGTTGTGTGCAGCGCATGAAATGGACTCAATCCATGAATGAGAACGTCATGCGCGCATATTACGGGGCTACAGAGGGGGGAACTAACCTCACTGCGTACCGTGTTAGGATGCTGTCTCTTTTTCAGGAACTTGAACCATCCGTCAACGTCACGACCCAACGATTGTCGGATCAGGTGCGGGTTATCCAACGGAATCACAGATTGGTCGACGCCGCACTTGATAGGCTGCGCTCAGAAGTACTGAGCAACCGTATCATCTCGACTCCAACACAGCCACAGACTGCGGCACCACGGGCTATAGATGCATTCACGCCGCGGTCAAATCATGGTGATAATGAAGCAGATGATAGGGTTGTCGCAGTAAATAGCCAGTGCAACGATCGACTGAGAACCGCACTGGAGGATGCACTCCGCGAGTACAGATCGACTCCAATCGCTCTTGGACTTCCTCTACCCCGGTTAAATATGCACAAAAAAAAATAGGGCCCTAGTGTGTGCTCTGGACTCGCTGCTTAAGAATGTATTCGAGAGCAGTGTAAACCTCGTTGATACGCACTCGATCCTCTATTGCGGGGCTATTGCGGCATGTCGTTTAGCTAACGTAAAACTACCAAGTTGTGACGGAGCTACTCGACCAACGCCTGCCGTCCCAGCCTGGCAATGTAGGATTGAGAGGCGTATTGATGGGGCCAGAGCACTCATTGGTAAACAATACTGCTTCAGGGAGGGCAATACACGACCACGTGTATTACGCTACGTGAGGCGAGCGTTCTCGGGGACTGGAATTAGCCCTCGAGAATACTTATCTCACATCACGGAGCGCATTGACTTCCTGAAGCAGAAAGTTTGTGCATGGGCTAGCCGTATTCGACGTTATAAGCGGCGAGTTGACTGGTACTCGCAGCATCGCATGTTCCAGAGCGATGAGAGATGGGTATACAGAGTATGGGAGTGACCTGAGCAAAATGTGACTGACGAGCTCCACCCGGATGATGCCGCCACGAACGCATTCTGGCGCAGTATCTGGTCGGTGCCGGTCTGTCACACTGAGGGTGGCTGGATGCGTGATGTCGAGCGCGTGTGCGAAGCTATACCAGAAATGGAAAAAGTGGTCATCAGCCCAACAGATGTAGCCAGAACAATCCGTCCGTTACCGAATTGGAAGTCTCCAGGACCGGACGGGCTGCAAAACTTCTGGTTAAAATGGTAAAGCAGCTCACACGCGCTCCTAGCATCTCAATTCCAGGCATCTTTAGAATTTGGGTCGCTACCTCAGTTTCTAACAACTGGCGTTACCCATCTGCTCCATAAGACAAGTAGTACTGCGGATCCCAAGAACTATAGACCGATAACATGCTTGTCAACGGTCCATAAACTTCTTATATCCATTCTGAGAACAAAAATTACTAAGCACATTGAAAACAACTCAATTATGTCTGCTTCTCAGAATGGATGTAGGAACGGGTTACGCGGTACTAAGGAGCTACTCCTCTTAGACATGGCCATAAGCCAACAGGTTCGTCGATCCCGCAAGGATTTGTCGACTTGCTGGATAGATTATAAGAAGGCCTATGACTCTGTTCCACATACATGGCTCATGAGGGTGTTGGAGTTGTATAAAATAGATGCACCTTCCTTGAGTCATGTATGGGGGAATGGAACGCAGTCCTTCGCTATCCAGGGTGTCGATTGATCCAGGGGGACGATGAGCCTATATGGATTAAACGGGGAATATTCCAGGGCGACAGTCTGAGTCCACTTTGGTTCTGCTTAGCCCTGAATCCTCTTAGCGCATTACTGGAGAAATCAGGGTTGGGCTATCGGTTGAGCAGAGGTGGGCAGGTTTTATCTCACCTTCTTTATATGGATGATCTGAAACTCATTGCCCCCAACAAGTTACGACTGATGGAACTACTGAAGGTAACTGAAACTTTCAGTAGTGCCATCAGGATGAAATTTGGTGTGGATAAATGTGCAGTCATGCATGTAAAGCGAGGAGAGATTATGGAATCTGGGGGGGGTTCAACTTTCAGATTCCATACACCTTAGATCCCTCTCCTCGACCGAAACCTATAAGTATTTGGGTATGTCAGAAGCGTTAGGCATTAACGTTATTGACATGAAGCAAACGTTGAAGGAGCGCTTCTTTGGCCGTCTGAAAAAGGTATTAAACAGTCTTCTGTCAGGCGGAAATAAGGTGCGCGCCATCAACGGTTGGGTCATGCCGGTTTTAATGTACTCTTTCGGCATACTCAAATGGACTCAGACTGAGTAAGACGCCCTGGATAGGCGGATCCGTACATTGCTGACCGCAAATCGGATGCATCACCCACGATCTTCGGTGATGAGACTATACATCCCGCGGAAGTGTGGAGGTCGTGGCTTTTTGATCGCAAAGACTCTACACAACCGCGAGGTGTGCAGTCTCAGAGAATACTTTCTCAAAACCGACGTGGGTATGCACCGCGATGTGGTCGCAGTGGACAAGGGACTCACCCCGTTGTCCATGGCTAAAGAGAACTGGCACAAACCTGTGGTACTTACTACTGATGACCGCAAGGAAGTATGGAAAGGCAAGGAGCTCCACGGGCGCTTTTTTCGGGCTCTTCATGAGCCTGATGTAGATTTTTCGGCGTCCGTGGCCTGGTTACGATTCAGCAACCTCTTCGGAGAAACTGAAGGTTTTGTCTGTGCAATTATGGACGAAGTTATCTTGACGAACAACTATCGGAGACATATTATGAAGGATGGGACGGTTGACGTGTGTCGGGCATGTCATCGTCCGGGTGAGTCTATCAGAGTCAGACATATTATCTCTGGTTGTTCTCGTCTGTCTAACGGCGAGTACTTGCACAGGCATAACCAAGTAGCCAGAATTCTTCACCAGCAACTTACTTTAAAATACAACCTAGTGGATTCTGAGGTACCGTACCAGTTACCACAAGTATGTGCCCGACCCAGTTCTTGAAAATTACCATGTCACGTTGTACTGGGATCGGTCTATCATTACTGACCGGACTATTGTAGCCAATAAGCCGGACATAGTGGTGATAGACCGATTAGCGCGCCGCGCAATGATAGTCGATGTCACCATCCCGCATGACGAGAATCTCGTGAAAGCTGAGAAAGAGGAACAAATAAAATATCTCGACTTAGCACACGAGGTTGTCGACACGTGGAATGTGGACTCGGCTATCATTGTTCCGATTGTCGTGACCGCCAATGGCCTTATAGCCAAAAGCTTCGACGACCATCTGTCGAAGCTGTCGTTGTGCGGTTGGATCAAGGGCCTGATACAGAAGGCAGTACTCCTCGATACGGCACGCATTGTGAGGAGGTTCCTGTCTCTGGAGCCCTAACCACCGGTAGCTTGGACCCTGCTCCCGACATCGGTGGACCACTATTTTTTGTATTTTTTAATGTTTTTTTTTTATATTTGTTTTAAGAAATATTTAAAAATATCAAAAATATGTATAATGGAGAAATAAAGGAAATAATAATAAGTTCATGCAGTTAGAAGAAAACGACGTAGGATCTCATCACACGACACATTAAAATGTTACACGCTACATTTACTTGGCTTGGCCCGTAAATGTAGTCAACACCAGCTAAAGAGCTGAGAAAAGAAAATGTACCCGAAAATAATAATAATATTGTAATTGCGGAATGGTCCATACAAATTTCCACCCCCTATTTTAGGGAAGTGGGGGTTAGAAAGAGACAAAAAGTAGCCTATGTCACTCTCCATCCTTTCAACAATCTCCACTTGAAAAATCACGTTAATTCGTCGCTTCGTTTTGCCGTGAAAGACGTACAAACAGACACACACACTCCCATTTATAATATTAGTATGGATTTTTATTATTTAGACTTCAACTGCCTTAAAATTGTTAGTTTATTTTGTTAACATTTTTTATTGATAGTTGTTTTTATTTATATTTTTCCTGCTTTTTTATACATATAGCCATTTTTTGGAATGTGAATGTGAGAACACTGTACAATAGGTATAATCCACAAACTAGAAAGAAAGAAAGAAAGAAAGAAAAAGAGTTTATTTGCGTCCAACATGACGCACATCCTAAAAATTAATAAATGTAACAAGTATGTAACCATGTAGTAACTAGTAAGTATGTAAACTCTTAGATTACTTACTATTACTATTACTTACCTTTTTTATTTATTATGATTATTTTTATTGTGCTCTTGTGTACAATGTTGACTGGTCTACACTGTTCTTACATAATTCTATCAATATTGTACTAACCACTTTTTTTTAAAACACCAACCGTGGTGTTTTTTGCCGGTTCTTCTCCATAGGAAACGACCAATTTGGAACCGTGCACTAGCTTCTGACGTTTTATAAGTGCCCATGTAGGCCTATGTGAAATAAAATATTTTGACTTTTGACTTTGACTTTACTGCAAGTAAATATCCAGATGCATCCGTTTAAAATGAAAACCGACTACAGTGCGTTTCACTTAAGAAGTTACATTGCTGTCATGTCTGTAGTATTGAAAATAATGTTGCCATATTTTTAGCAATTAAATTACTTGATATTGTGATGTATGTGGGTAAGCGCTAATATTGTACGGGCAGTCCTTGAATACAAAGCTAACGAACGGACGTGTCGGTGTTTTATTTCTCGCACTTGCGGCTAAGGACATTACAGTGGCGACGAGTGGATGGATTGCGTGTATTGTACGGTTATACGTTGTGTTGAATAATGTCTATCGGCAAAGTGAGCGAATTTGACGTAAAGACGGGAGTGTGGTCGTCGTATATAGAACGACTGGAAATGTACTTTACGGCGAACGAGGTAAAAAGTGAGCGTAAACTACCTACTTTGATCGCGGTTATGGGGGACGAAGCATACGAATTACTAGTAAATCTAGCAAGTCCTAGTAAGCCGTCAGAGTTGAAGTACGAAGAAGCCGTCGATTTACTGGCACAACATTTACAGCCGGCACCATCAGCGTTAGCGGAACGGTACAAATATAGATAGAGGCGGCAGGGGGCGGAAGAAACTGTAGCAGGTTATGTCGCAGAATTGAAAAGGTTGGCGCGGTTCTGCAAGTTCGGTTCCAACCTAAGCGAAAACCTGCGAGATCAGTTCGTCTGCGGGCTTAGAAGTGACACGATGCGTCAAAGATTATTTGCGGAGGATGACGCTCTGACGTATAATAACGCAGTCAAACTGGCGACTTCGTTAGAAGCTGCGGAGCGGAACGCGGCGGTGGTAGATGTAGCGGGAACGGCTAGCATCAGAGGGGACAGCGCGGCGCAGTTCGGAGACTTGCATGCCATGGCCGTAGCGGGCGGCGCGGCGAGCGGCGGGCGCTCGGACGCGAGCGGAGGCAGCCGGCGCGGCAAAGGAGGCGCACGAGCGCAGCGCGGAGCGCGCGGTGTAGCGCTTAGCGTGGCATCAACAGGCGGGAACATGCAGGGAAAGCGAATGCTTAACGGGAGCATGAGGACTTGTACGGGCTGCGGAGCGACCAGTCATGGTTACGAGACCTGTCGGTTTCGGGAATACGAGTGCAGCCGGTGCCGTCGGAAGGGTCACTTGCGGCGAGTGTGCCCGGAGCAGGGTGCCGCGGGTTTAGCGGACAAAAAAGAACGCACTATACATTATGCGAATACAGAGGAACCAGGAGAGGGGCAGATGACCTGGGAGGAGGAAGAGGACTTCCATCACTTATGCCTCAACGATTACCGAGCGGTTAGTTTGCCAATTTCTATCGAGAATAATACGATAAATATGGAAGTGGATACAGGCACGGCGGTGTCGTGTATCAACAGTGACACGTACAAGAGATTTTTTAGGCATTTAAATTTAGAAAAAACAAGTGTTAGGTTTAAGTTTTATGATGGGTCTGTTTTGAAGCCGTTAGGAATTATAAAGACAAAAAAATATACCGTGATAAATACTCATAGGGGTTTACCGGTACAATAGGTTGGTTTACGGCCTGAGTCTAGCCCCGGTATTTTTCAGCGTACAATGTGCAATCTGTTGGGTAATATTCCTAATGTGGAGGTATTTTTGGATGACGTAATAATCGGAGGGAAAAGTAAAGAGGAACACATGAGGGCTTTAGAAACGGTTTTTAGTAGACTGGATCAAAAGGGACTAAAGCTAAAAACTAATAAATGCGTTTTTCTGGTAAAAGAAGTGCTGTTCTTAGGGTATATTTTAGGAAAGGATGGTATAAAGACCGACCCTAGGAAACTGGAGGCCATAACTAAAATACCTAGGCCAACCAACGTCACCCAGTTACGATCATTTATAGGATTGATAAATTTTTACGCCAAGTTTGTACGGAACATGAGTGCTAGGTTAGTGCCTTTGTACTCAAGAAGGGAAAGGTTTGGTATTGGTCGCGCGACTGTGAGCGAGCGTTTAATAACATTAAGAATGTGTCAGTTAGTTCAGAAGTATTAGCTCATTACGACCCGGATCGCCCTCTTATCATGACTTGCGATGCGAGTGCGCGCGGGATAGGGGGGGTCCTCACACAGCCGGCCCGGGACGGCCGCGGCGAGCGGCCTATAGCTTATATATCGCGTACTCTGAGTGACGCGGAAAAAAACTACTCACAAATTCATCGCGAAGCGTTGGCTATATTATTTTGTGTCAATAAGTTCCATCAATACTTGTATGGCCGCCGGTTTGTGTTGAGAACGGACCACAAACCGTTAGTATCCATTTTCGGACCGCATACGGACATACCGACTATGGTTGCAAGTCGCATGCAAAGATGGGCTATAATTCTTTCGGCTTATACTTACGATATAGAATACGTGAAAACGAATGAGAACGGAGCCGACGGGCTGTCGCGGTTACCGGTCGTCATTAACGAACGTAAACAAATGAGTCACGCGGTGCCCGAACAAACGTATTTACATTTCATTCAACAAGCTTTATTGTTAGATTACGAAGAAATCAGACGCCAAACAGGAAAGGACCCTCTGCTATCTAAAGTTTTGAGTTACATACGAGATGGTTGGCCAACTGAGTGCGACATAACGTCACTACAGCTATTTTTTAACAGACAAAAGGAAATTTATGAGGAATTGGGTTGCGTTTTGTGGGGGCATAGGCTAGTGGTACCGGAGAATTGTAAAGAGAAGGTTTTGCACATGCTCCATGAGCCGCATATGGGGATAGTCAAGTCAAAGACTATGGCACGGAGCTATGTGTGGTGGCCGGGCTTAGACGAAGCAGTGGAGCACATGTGCCATGCGTGCGAACTGTGCGCAGCGCAGGCGCCGTGCATGTGGCCTTGGCCGAATCGTGCGTGGTCTAGGTTACATTTAGACTTCATGGTACCCATATTTGGTAAAACTTACTTAGTTACGAGTCGATGCCACGTCTAAATGGGTAGAAGTTTTTAACATGACAAGTACCCACGGCCGGGGCGGTCATAGATAAACTGTGCGAACTCTTCAGTAAATTCGGGCTACCCAAACAAATTGTGTCAGACTTCGCAAGCAAACATGGAATAGAACATATATTTACAGCCCCATATCACCCGGCATCAAATGGCCTAGCGGAAAACGCAGTGAAAACTTTAAAACGAATAATAAAGAAAGCTGCACTGGGTAAACAAAACATAGATAGGGCATTATAGCCTTACTTGTTACATTATAGGAACACCGCACATTCAACAACAGGAGAAAGCCCAGCTATGTTATTGTTACAGCAGACGCAGACGACTGCGAACTAAGCTAGATGTATTAAAAACGGATAGGGAAACTAAAGTCGCTAAATCACAGAAACGACAAAAAGAGGCAGCAAAAGGGGGGCATAGGGAAGTAGGCCCGGATGAGGAGGTATGGTACAGACAATTTTTGAAGGGGGAGAAATGGGTACCGGGGCGAGTAGTACAGTGTGTCGGGCCTAGTAACTACAAAGTGAGAGGTAGCGGGGGAGAGGTAGTTCACAGGCACATCGATCAAATAAAAAGAAGATCAGTCAGACAATCGTTAATATCCGTCCCAGAGATTGATCAGCAAGTGGTCGCTAATCCGGGTCTGGACTGTGGTAATGAGCCGTCGGTGTTATGTGAGGGGGGTCAGTCTGCGCAGTCCACAGATGAGTCAGGGTTGAGGTCTCCGCCTCCGGCACCGGTGACACAGGGTGAGGTCGCCGAGGCTAGGTCCCCGGCAGCGCCACCCTCCCCGGAATTTCAAGATGCCTGGCCGAATGTAGTATCGCCCCAGCCTCGAGAGCGCCTTGTTAGGCAATGTCGAATTAAAAATAAACATAATTATAAGGTCTAGTTAGTAATGGTTATAAGAGGTGTTGGGTATTTTTAAGCTATCAATATTATGTAAAAGCTTGTTGTGGAGGAGTGTGAAGTATGTGGGTAAGCGCTAATATTGTACGGGCAGTCCTTGAATACAAAGCTAACGAACGGACGTGTCGGTGTTTTATTTCTCGCACTTGCGGCTAAGGACATTACAGATATGAGGGAGATTAACTGATACTTCTTTACTTTAACAATTGCCTTTTTTTATTGTTACTATTTTTGTATAAAGTATAGGGCGCTGGGCTCCATTCCGATTGTCTTACAATTCTTTCAAATAACGAAAACGCCACGCCACAGTATCGTTCCTCTCTATTAACAACTTCCTTTGAGACCTACTTTAAAAAGTCAAAACATAGAATTATTAAACATAAAAGCTACCCCCATAGAGTCAATTAACTTCATAAATAGTTATTTTGCTAATATTGGAAAACAACTTGCTCAAAAAATTAATCCGGGTTTAAATAATGTTCCAGATAACCAAATAAATACATTACGATCACAAATAAATACTTTCGTACTACTAGACACGGATGATGCCGAAGTAGAAAGTATACTTATGAATCTGAAATCAGACAGTGCCCCGGGCTGGGACTGCATCTCCACAAAATTCTTAAAATTTATAAGAAAAGAGGCTGTCCCAATCATAACTCACCTTGCCAATCTCTGTCTCCAAAAAGGCATATTTCCGGCTCCATTAAACCAATCCGTAATCACCCCAGTTTACAAAGGAGGGGACAGAGACGATGTCAACAACTACAGGCCCATTTCCGTTTTGCTGTCGATATCAAAAGTGCTTGAAAAAATTATAAATAAAAGACTAACCAACTATCTTAATAAATTTAATATTCTATCTAACTCACAATTTGGCTTTCGAAAAGAGATATCTACAGAGGATGCAGTTACTGCTTTAAGTTCTCTTGTAGTTGAGCATCTAGACAAAGGAAACAAATGCCTGTCTATATTCCTAGACCTCAAAAAAGCATTCGACACTGTCTCTGTCCCAATCCTAGTAAACAAACTGGAAAAAGTCGGAATAAGAGGGATTGCGCTCAGCTTATTCAAAGATTACCTCTCCAACAGAAAGCAAAGAGTAAAAATAGGACAATATGTCAGTGGCGATGAAGATGTATCATACGGCGTCCCACAGGGCAGTGTGTTAGGGCCTACTCTCTTCCTCCTTTACATAAACGATCTCTGTAGTATGGAAATCAAAAACGCAAAAGTATTCTCGTACGCCGATGATACGTCTATTGTGTTCTCGGGTTCTTCCTGGAATGAGGTTAAACTGAGTGCAGAGGCAGGTATGGCGCGGGTAGCTGTTTGGTTAAAAGATAACTTACTCTCATTGAACACTAGCAAAACCAACTACGTCTGTTTCAGTGTCAGTAACAAAACACAGCCTACTGAAGATTTAAAGATAAAAGTGCACACTTGTGAAGACACGACTCTTTCAAGTTGTAACTGCTCTTTGATTGGAAGAGTCACTGAAACCAAATATCTGGGTGTTATAGTCGACCAAACGCTGTCCTGGTACCCCCAACTTGAACAAATGTCTGCCAGAATAAGGAAACTTAGCTGGATCTTCAAAACCCTAAGACATATTGTCCCAACCAAAATGGTGAACTCCAAGAATCGTCCCAGATATCTTCTTAACGAAATATATGTAGCTCTGGCCCAGGCTGTGCTGCTGTATTGTATCCCGATTTGGGGCGGGGCAGCTAAATCAAAATTTATAAATGTAGAACGAGCGCAACGAGCACTAATAAAAATTATGTATTTTAAAAACAAAAGATTCTCTACTGAAAGCTTATACCAAATAAGTGGTCTACTTTCGGTTAGAAAATTATACATAACCCAAACCACTCTAAAAAAACATAAAACTCTACCATACATTAAAAAAAATAAAACACAAAGGAAAATAGATTTAGTTGCCCTCATTCTCCAAACGAAAACTATATTTGCGAGCAGGCAATTTAATAAACGTTCTGCTCAACTGTACAATAAAATAAATAGACATGTGTACATATATAATAAAAACTACCGAGACTGCAAAAAAAGTATAGTGGACTGGATACAACCACTTACGTATGACGAAACCGAAAAACTTCTGGAACACTTTGGGTAGCCGATTCTAGTCCAACTAACGAGCATATCACACTATACTACACCGCATCACACACACCACACCACACCACACCACACCACACTACACTACATCACACCACACCACGCCACACCACACCACACAACACAACAATATAATATACTTACCAATTAGATTTTTAAGATATTCTTGTAGTAATTTAAATAATTAAGAACCAGTTTACTTATTTTCCTACTTTATTTATTAATTTATTTTTTTCGTGTGTCACAGCACAAAAGTTTTTGTAACCTTTAGTTTATGTAGAGTACGGCAATGATATGGAAGCGCGGAGTCTCCTAATACAGGCACTGTTATGCTTAAAAGGAGGCTCCAAATACTTGTAAATATGTTACGGCTAATTGTGACAATAAACCATTTGTATTTTGTATTTTTGTATTTTGTGCTTTACTACTTTACTACGTTAATAAAATCCCATTCTTCTCATAATTTTCCAAAAAGTGTTGCAGCTACCGTTAAAATCGATTTCGTTTCACATTTCGGGGAACAATTTTGGTAGAGTAGGCAACTCTTTCCTTTTTCCCTTCTTTTTGTGTAGACAGACAGGGGAGCCAACATTACGCCGATGTAACTTCTTAAGTGAAACCTCTAGTAGGATATATAAAATCTTTGAGTGAAACGCGCTGTACAGTGCGTTTCACTTAAGAAGTTCCTTTGGCGTAATGTTGGCAATACGGAAAAACAGTGTTGCAATATTTTTAGCAATTAAATTACTTAATATTAGGGAGATTAACTGATACTTCCTTACTTTTAACAATTGCGTTTTAACAATTTTTTTTAATAAAGTATAGGGCGCTGGGCTCCATTTCGATTATCCTGCAATTCTTTCAAATACCGAAAACGCCACGCCACAATACCGTTCCTCTCTATAACAACATCCTTTCAGACCTGTTTTTTTTTAAATAAAATCCCATTCCTCTCATAATTCTCCAAAAAGTGCTGCAACTACAGTTAAAATCGATTTCGTTGCGCATTTCGGGGAAAAATTTTGGTAGAGTAGGCAACTCTTTCCTTTTTCCCTTCTTTTTTGTGTAGACAGACAGGGGAGCCAACATTACGCCAAAGGAACGTCTTAAGTGAAACGCACTGTACAAGGCGTGTGTTGTTACCAAAGATTTTATATATTCTACTAGAGTAGACTAGATTGACTACGAAGAAATATGACACTCTTTAAAGTGTTCTTTATTCTCATTAGCATTAAGTTCATGTGTGTTATTGACACGCAAAAGGGAAAAATGGCCTGGAGCAAGACACTGAGATAAATCCTCTCTGTCCCTTTCTCACATACTACCAGAAAAAAATAAGAAACAGATGGTAGTTTTTAGATTGTTCCAGTTATCGTTAAATAGTCCGTGTTCATGAATTTTGATAGGTTTATGCAACATAAAATGAATTGAAACTAAATATTTTATTTCAAATATTGCTTCTTGAAATTTTATACGCATTCTTCTTGTATTTAATGATGATTTCATTTAGATTTAGTAGCTATTCGTAGTAATTTTCAAATTATGAAAGGCAACATTTAGGAGGTTTTAATTTGACAGAATTTGACATCAATAAACAATATGGCCGATGCTTCATAGGGCTAAAGTTGTATTTTTAATTGTTACAAGTTTTTATCTCAATGTTTAGTAAAGTATAAAGTGTGCAAGATGTTCAAAACGATGCTGTGTAAAGTTTCGCAATAGTGATGGGTATCCTGGTTGTGGAATTTATAGCGTCGGTGGGGAACGAATTAAGACTCTCACACTCGTATCTAGGTTTTATTCACAGACTCAAGAAGTTAAAACTAAAAGAGATACAACCATTTTTATCTTAGCGCGCGCCGTAGCCGCTCGAATGTGTCACAAATCGTTATGTCAATCCACTGAACGCGCTCTAGCGGACGGCACAGAAATAATGCTCTAGGGTTGCCGCGCTATACACTCCCTCTCGAGTTCCAGAGAACGTCCTCGCTCGTGAACTCGCACAAAGGAACACTTAAATACTAAACTTAAACTTAACAAACAGGACAAACATGCTTTCGAGGACGCCCTCTCTGACGTGTAGGAATCACGGGACGAGGAGGCGAACTCTCCCTGTTATGAAACCGCGTAAGATCTGACACATGATACTTGCCTAATACGTTTTCAGGGTTATCTAAACTCGCGATAACGTAGGCTGTAGGACTAACCCTTTTTACAATCACATAGGGACCATCTTTCTTTGGAACAAACTTAGCTGTTATGTTCTTTGCAGCATTGCTAAGAACATGTGATTTTAAAAGAACCTGATCTCCGACCTCGAAGACTTCGGCAGGGGTTTTAGTCTTATCAGCACATTCCTTACGTCGATCCTGCTGTGTTTCGACTCTTTCCCTAACAGCGGTAAAGGCGTTAACAAAACTTTTCAAATAGGGTGTAATTTGAGGAACGAAATTGTCCTTATCAAGTATCGACCGAATGTCGTGTTGAACGTCGACTGGTGAGCGAACCTCTCTAGTGAACGTTAGATATGCTGGAGATACACCAGTAGTCTGACAAACAGCTGAATTCATGGCGAACCTTATCGCAGGTAGGTGATGCGGCCATGACGAGTGATCTGCTTCAACTAAACGTGACAACTGAAACTTTAAGTCCCTATTTTTACGCTCAGCTGGATTAGCTGACGGATGATACAAAGGCAACAATTCTTGACTAATACCTAAAACGAACATGCATTGTTGCATGACGGCGGACACAAACTGGACGCCATTGTCTGATACAATGCGTCGAGGAAGTCCATAGCGGAGAAAACACTCCTCAATCAAAGTGCGTGCACACATCTCTGAAGTTGCCTCCTTCAGAGCATACAATTCAACCCAACGAGTTGCTGTATCTTCCACCAACAGTACCCACCGTTCCCCATTGTCCCCTACGGGAAGCGGACCAAACAGGTCGATTGCTAGCACTTCTCCTCTTTGGCTCAAAACGGGGGTCTGTAACAGCCCCGATGGCTTTTTGTTTGAAGACTTATACCGTTGACAAGTCGTCCATGTTTTGACATACTCTGTTATAGCTCTATACATACCTGGGAAATAGAAACCTTGAGCGACTCGATTGTACGTTCTATCAACCCCCTGATGACCACCTAAATCAGAGTCATGACATTCTTTTAGAATTTCCAGGCGCAGTGAAGCCGGAACAACCAGCTGTGCCTCTTCAGTATCGACATCGGGATTATACCTGTATAAGACACCGTGCTGCATGAAATACCCTCTTTCGGACCACCGCTTAGCACCTATAGACTGAGCATCAGATGTATCTTCTAGTTCACTAATGATTTTCTTTAGTTCCAGGTCATCGAGCTGCGCGCGCCGTAGATCCGAAGCACTCCTGGCAGGTAAGTCCACGACAACAGAGCAAACCCCGCATTGATCCTTATTATCTTCTTTACAGGTTGGGCGACTGAGCGTATCAGCTATAACATTAGCCTTTCCAGGCGTATATTGAAATTGAATGTTAAAGCACTGTAGCTTCAAAGCCCAACGAACGAGTCCACCGGACGGTGACTTTAAGGTAAGAAGCCACTTTAACGGCTGATGATCGCTGCCTATTATAACCTCATGTCCTTCGATGTAACCTCTGAAACGTTCGACAGCCCAGCCTCTTGCAACAGCAAGAGCTTCACGCTCTGTAGTACTGTAATTTCTTTCAGCTGGAATGAGAAGACGGCTGGCATATTCTATCGGACGTTCATCTTTACCTTCACCTTGTAGCAAGACCGCTCCAATGGCGTAATTGCTGGCGTCTGTCCTTAACACGAACGGCTTGCTGTAATCCGCTTGGATAAGAATCGGTGCCGAAGTCAAGCGCTTTTTCAGCTCCTGAAAGGCACTGTCTTGGTCTTTACCCCAAGACCATACCTGATTCTTCTTCAGTAAGCGTGTTAACGGCTCAGCAATTGCAGAAAAGCTTGGAATAAACTTCCTGAACCAAGAGCAAGTTTGTAAAAAGGTTCTCAGGTGACGCAACGACGAGGGTGTCTTCATCTCAAGAACTGCACTAACCTTGTCATCATCTGGTGAAACACCATCTTGGGTAATGACATGGCCAAGATATTTTACTTTATCCCGTGCAAAGACACATTTTTCTCTGTTCGCGTGTAACTTGAACATGCGTAACCTTTCAAACACATTGTGCAAGTCAGCAATATGCTTCTCGAAGCTACCTTCAGATATTATTAGCAGGTTATCTTGATATGCTAGAAGGGTCACGTCCTTCAACGAAGCGCCCGTACGAAGTCTATCTATCAGACGCTGGAAGATTGATGGCGCGTTCTTGAGACCGAACGGCATACGCTTAAAGCGGAATGAACCGAAAGGCAAAAAGGCTGTTTTATCTCGGTCCTGATCACGTACGCGAACCTGCCAAAATCCACTTCGCATATCAATGGTACTCATGAAAGAGTGCCGTTTCGTTGATTGAATAAGCTCGTCTATCAAAGGCATGGGATAGACATCGGTCTTAGTAACCGCATTGAGCTTCCTATAGTCTACACAGAAACGTACCTTTCCATTTTTCTTTGGAACGAGAAGTGCCGGAGAACCCCACGCAGACTCACATTCCTCCACAATGTCATCAGCCAACATCTTGTCCAACTCAATCCGCATGACCTCTTTCTTAGCAGGGGTCAACCTATACGGCGGGACGGCAACGGGGGGGTGGTCGCCGGTATCAATTATGTGTTCGGCAAATGGAGTCGCTTCTCCCCCTGGCTCGAAGATATCTTGATTTGAGACAAGGAGCTGTGCCAGAACTTCGCGCTGACTATCGCTAAGCGAGGTCGCCTCGTCATCCCGGAGCACTTCTACAGCGGCACACGAAGACACAGGTGACACACCTTCAAACTGTATTTCGAATTTATGCTCATCATTTTCAGCAAAGTGCCAGCTGCTGTTACCAAAATTAAAAACAAGATTGAAGATAGTAAGAAAGTCTATGCCTAGCAAACTCTCATTACTGTCTGCCTCAGGAAAAATAACAAACTTAATGGCTCTAGTTTTATGTTGGAGTGTCACCTGTACCTCCGCGGTAAGTACATTCATCTCCCTATTAACACCATCCGCTAACCTAACAATTTGTGTTGACGGCAATAACTGGTGTCCTAGCCTTAATAGGAGAGCGTAGAGCGTATGGCCGGCAATACAAGTTTTAGCTGCAGAATCTACTAAAGCCGTACCACAAAACCCTAGAATGCTTATATTTAACACGGGGCGACGAAAAGATGCACAGTCATTAACATTATTGACATACTCACAACTATTGAAACCATAACAATCGTAAAAACTAGGCAAACTTATGTTTACATTAACCCTTCAGATACCGTCAATTAGAGACACAATAGTAAGACAATAGATGCGCGGCCACCGGTGGTCGCTTGGGGATTCATGAATTAACAGCATTATTGTAATCAAAACATTTGTCATCATTAAAACTATGCTCCGAAATGTTTACATTACTAATCTTTCTGTCATACGATAAACAATTATTGTTTGAGTTAACCTCACAAGTACTTAGGTTACAAACATTATCGTTACAAAAATCCCCTACAGCAAGTGTAGGGTTACCTTGCGTCGTCATTGGCATTGACGGGTTGACTAACGACGACTGCTGCGCGACGACGGGGGTAGGGACGGCGCCGGCGGCCGAGCCGCGCCGACGATACCTACAGTCGCGCGACCGCGCGAATGCGCGGGAAACGCGACGCGCGCGGTTTAGTATCCCGTCATGCGACGAAATGTTCAAGGAATAAAACGACGACTGGCCTTGTGGTGAACAGTTTTTACACTTTGATTTTATTACGTTCGCGGCACCGCAACCGTAACATTTCACTTCACTTTCCGATTTTTCTTTATTGACGCTTTTATCACTCTTATCACTAACACGTTTAAGCTTCTCACACGTTTCTTTACCGTGTCCTAAACGTTTGCAGTACGAACAAAACGGCTTTTTTGACTTGGCGACGACACCGCCGCTGGCGCCGGCGGACAACTCGACCGACGCGCGGTCTGCGGTACTCGACGCGTTAGCGACTGTAGGTATATCTCGCGGTGACGATGACGATGCATTCGACGCTGTGTGCTTGTTGTTATGCACTTCTCTTACCGAATCTTCGACCTGTCGAGACTTGTAGAGCAGCTCGTCGAAGTTATTCACGCATTCTCTCGTCACGCGTTTCCTAATGCGCGTGTTAAGTAGACCGTACGCCATATCCAATTGGACTTTCTCTGAGAGGTCTTCCTTTGGGAACTTGGCTAATATTGCACGTACCTTAGCAATAAACAAGTCTGTGTTTTCATCTTCTTGATGAATAAGACTAAAGAGTTTCCGGTAAAGGCGATGTGGCGGGTCGTGTTCACCGAAGGCGCATTTTATTCTAGTGGCGGCTTCCGACCACGTGCTGGTTGATTGCTTCACGCCTTGCCACCAAACTGCAGCAGGTCCTTCAAGTAACATCGAAAAGCCGCGGAGAGCATTCACGTCAGATACATTTACGCAGTCTTTGTAAGTAATCACGGCGTCCAAAAAATTATCTAACGACTCGTCCGCGCGTCCGCCATAACGGGAGGTAGGTACATTTCGCGAAGTTTCCGTTCGCGCCAAAAACAAACGATGCTTGATGGGCTTGGGCCTCTGAGATGTTATGCGGCGTCGATGAGCGTACTTCTCGGATCAGCTGCTGGCAAAAGTCGTTCTGAGTTTGTTGTATCGATGCTATAAAGCTAGCGAGAGTTTCTTGAGACATTGTAATGTTCATGGCGGCCGCGCCCGCGGCGCCACTGGAGTCCGAGTTTTCTTCTGACCGTGTTTTTGGCATTTTGGCCACTGAAGACACAGGATAAAGAAGAAGAACACACTCTTAGGTTCGATAATAGTCCCCTACGGTCACTTTTGTGATCGTTGCAAGTTATTTCGCGATCTGCACTCCGTAATACACAACACGAAACACCTACACACGTTGGGCAGCCACTTATAGCGTCGGTGGGGAACGAATTAAGACTCTCACACTCGTATCTAGGTTTTATTCACAGACTCAAGAAGTTAAAACTAAAAGAGATACAACCATTTTTATCTTAGCGCGCGCCGTAGCCGCTCGAATGTGTCACAACTCGTTATGTCAATCCACTGAACGCGCTCTAGCGGACGGCACAGAAATAACGCTCTAGGGTTGCCGCGCTATAAATTTCATTTTTTTTGGTAAGGTTTCTGTTTTGTTTACAAAGTAATTACGTAGGGTGACAACAAACATCGTTTTGAATTTCATGCGGAGAAGGGGCATCATAAACGACTCAGAAGACGGACTGGGTGCAAAATTTTATAAAATTCGATTGTCTACTGTTCAAGTTTTACATTATTATAAGCAAATTTCTAAATATCTGAGGAGGCTCAATTTTTTTTTTTAATACATCAAGCGCGTACCAATTTTACTAATTTTATCTTTTCTGTTGATCGGGCGCCTTTGGCCGCTCGGCAATCTTCGGCTGCTCTCATGACACAACGGAAAGCGGCGAGCAGCGGCGGCCAGAGGTGCGCCATGCGGGACGTGTCTTCGGACCAATTCAGTGTATAGTTATCTGTGACCACTTCATAACACGACTCGCGTGCGCTCCAAAATCTTCTCCACATCGATATTCTATACGTCTTTAAGTTTAGTCCTTAGGTAGGTCCCCAATAAATGCCGCACGCAATGCTGCATGTATGTGGCTTAACCGTTAACTACTAGTAATATATTATTTTTTATGTTTTGTTGTAGATTTCCAAGAAACGAGAACCATCAGCAACAGTGGCTTTGAAGTTGTGCCATTAAAATTTTTTTTTTTCGGCAACAGTTTTATTTGTGGTTGCCACATTAAGTCTGAAGATGTAAAGTTAAATCAACACTAAAACCTAATTCTATTCCATCTATGTACCCTTTTGTAAGTTCATCCGTTGTTAAAAATCCGTTCAGTAGTTTTTGAGTTGATTGCAAACAGAGACAAACGAACATAGTAGGAGACTTTTTTTGATGTGGTAAAATCTCCAATAACTTATCCTGCTCTAAGGTAGAGCGCCTTACGCTCCATCCTAGAGCGGGACAAGTTATTTGAGGTTTATACTGAATAAATCTACCCGTGTCCTTCAGTTGCCCTTTATGTTCCAGGACCATGGTTTCCCTTTCGGAAATTCCCTGTGGCGCTAATGGGCATTGGCAATAGTTAGTAGTAGTGGTTAGTATAAATAAATTTATAAACCAGTCGAGGATCATTTATTTAATGTATTATTTATTGTTTATTTGTTAGTTAATAAGTGCAATTTGACGTAATAAAAAATGTACAATTTGATGTCACGCATCAGTCTATTTTTAATAAAGTAAAAATAAAAGAATAACATTAGTTTTATTATAAACTAACTAGTTTTTTCTTTCAGACAAACCTTATTCTGATAAGTTTAGCCGTTCTGAAGTGATCTTCTTACATAGGTACACACATTAGGCATTTTTTTTTCAGTGTAGGTATTTCATACTCGCATATGAGGATATTGCTATTATAATATATACGGACATCAGCTATTTCCTAGTCATTACAGAGAAAACTCTGTTCCCTTTTGGTAGGCATATTATACATATTAATTGTTTTTGAACTTGCGTGTCTATTTTGATGTATCAAAAATATCTTTAACTAACTTTAGAGCAAAATTGTCAGTATGTAGCTAGTGTATGGACACACTAGTAGAACGAGATGACAGGACTCTTTCTGACTTTCCTTTTCAGGTACGCTTTTGAGGTGGTCCTAGTCAATCTAGTACTAGGATATATAAAATCTTTGGTTGTTACACATAGCAGCGACCATAAATAATAATGTCTAAGTAAATGGATTAAAAAAGGAACACATTTTTTTTATATTAAATAGTTTATTTTTAACATTATCAACAAAAGAAAAAATAACATTGAAATAATAAATAAATCTACTTAGAATAATACCAAACCAACGCTATTCTTATGGTATGCTAGGCACCTACCACGGTGCAGGCGCCGCGACTCGCGCGACTCTAGCATGTCTCGTCCGCTCACAGCCCTCTACAACTACCATCGTGTGGCCGCCGAGTGCGCACGGGTCATTTGGAGTAGAACAAGTCGCTGCTCATCAAACTAGCTGCGGGTGTGGGTGCCCAGCACTACACTCTACACTCTCAAAAATAGATTATCCATCAGGTATAATAATTACTCGAAGACCGACTGAGACCAGGCCCGCGCGCCAGGCCGCAGTGCGCAGTGCTACACCATGCCTTGCGGCGGTCTGTCCACGAGCCTTGTACATTATATATTATTAGGTTCAAAATTATTTCATAAATAACAATCAACTAAAAAAGTATCACCTAATTTGAACATTTATACCACGGTTACAATGTGGCAAGTAGCGAGCTTCGACTTGTACTTACTAGGTACGTGTTTAACCAGATGGCTGCCACACATTCGTACATTCGTACCAGAGACGTAGGTGTGCGTGCCGATCGTTACACCTAAATCAGCAAGCACTCTGCTTCGACGGTGTGACGCTTCCCATACTTCGGTTTGGACCACTACAGACGGGGTCCAAACAAAATAACGCATACAAGGCGGCTGTATAGGATATTCTGTACACGCACCTACCTATTTAAATCATTTGGCTTTCTTTAAACCGGGTCTGTACCATGCTAAATTGAATTCCAAATAATTTAACAACAATTGATAGACCGCTATAAATCAAACATCAAAATAATTGCTATTCACTTAAATTTTTAAAATCTATCTTTCAAAGATAATAATAATTAAAGATTAAAATGTATTTATCAGTAAACGTGTTATTCGTATACCTACTAATGTTATACTCAGGTATACACAACGTGTAACGTTTAATACGCAAAACCTCGAGACTCCGCAAAATGATTTTCAATTCGATTGACCTTATTATGAGAGAAAGAAAACATTAAGTAAAATTAAAGGTTTATGGGCAGTTTTAGTTCGTTTAAAATTCATATCTGCATTGAAATAAGAACTTTTATTATTCCGTGTATGAGAAAATTTAATTGGATTACAACTATTTGTGTTTATTTACCTATTTCAGCGGGTTTGCGCACGTGATGGCTTGACCAATTCATAAATAGACAGGTCGAAGTTATCAATGAAGATTTTTTGAAAAATATAACCTATATTAAAAAGTGGTTTAATTGATTCTGCTAGTTATTCTGATAAAACTAATTTTAGGTTTTGCGCATTTAACGTTACACCTTGTATAGTGGTAAAGTTTAAAGAGGTGAAATATTAATCAATTTGTTCTTTGCCTAGATATTCTATACAATATTGAATGCGCAGCCGGTAATGTGAGTAAAAGAAGAGTGCAGGGAACGGGGTAACGTAATTTTAGGGCGCCTTGACACTGATAAGACCCCTGAATAGGTATTCTTACATATTTTATTACATATAGCCAAACGAGTTTCACGTTAATTTTATTATGAATAAGAACATAGCCCTATTTATGTCTGCGGGGTGCCCTTCAGATACCGTCAATTAGAGACACAATAGTAAGACAATAGATGCGCGGCCACCGGGTGTCGCTTGGGGATTCACGAATTAAAGTAAAGGTCCTGTTTCCGGGTGGTTATAAAAAATAACGCTCCCCTAACATGTGTGTGTCGGGGTGCCTTAACATTACGTGAATTCCTTCCCTGCTCTCGTACCATACATTGATTTTAAGTTATAGAATATGTTTCGTTTGCTACCGTTGATTTTTAAATTGGGCGGTATTGGGACTTTCCTAGCGGCTTTTTGATTTATTTTAAATTTACATTTTGAATATTTTAATGCATGTTTTCTTGTCCCATATACCTCCTCGTAGGTACTTAGATCTTTGTTTGATTGAATAAATTACTTCTCACAAAATTCATTAAAATTGTTTTATTTAATTACGATGCCAATAAAACTTCAAAAATATGAAATAGCAATAACATAAACTGAACTGGTTTTATGTCCGGCTATTTATTCTTAATTAGCCATTTATTTTAATTTTATATCAATTCATAATATTATATTATTTTTAATTCTAATTTTATTAATTATTTCATTCTGATACATATGTGTAATATTTCATTGACAGAAGTTTTTAATTCACATCACAAGCTTTTCATTTAAATAATAAAAAAAAACTATATATACATATATATTTTTTTTTTTTTGATTGCATGAATCTGTCTGACAAATGTGTAAATACAATATGGGGAATACACTGGCTTCTGTAATACAGTAAAGTTCATAACTAGCACAGGAGCGAAGGAATTTCATTTGTGTGATTTTTTTAAATATATTTATGTAGCTCAGGACCCTGAGGTCCTGGACCTTTGGAAGGCTTACGAGGAGCCGAAACCAACTCGCAGAGGTTCTTTTAGACGCTTTTGATGGAACGTGGTACCAACCGGTGATTATCCCTATATTGCACTGCTACCACAAGACTGTATCAACTCAAAAAAAGACAAAATCGAGATAACTCATTCTTCTTATATAAAATATAATTCTCAACGTGTCAATAAAACCGTCACTAAAATAGTGCAAGAAATAATTACGAGATGGCGTTATAAGTCTTTTTTCATGATTTAGCGACTGTTACTACCCCCCGCGCAACAATGGGTCATCTTTAGTTTCGGTTAAAATTTGAGTGGCGAGGACGTGTCGCTTTGCGTAATAGACCGCATTATTTTGAATTGCTGCGTTATTGCTGAATCAGGTATGTAAAAATTTATATATTTTTACGACTTAATATTTTTTTACGACTGCATTTATTGTTGATTGAAACCTAATTATGAAATCGGATTATATCGAGTTGTTACATTATTTTTGGTTAACAAGGAATTGATTTGAAGTGATATTTTCAATAACGACATTCTTGTTGGTTTAGGTAGTAGTTTTAGACATAATGCAGTTTTGTTGAAACATTTTTGTTTACTAAGTTTTATGTGGTAAATTATTAAAATTTCAATAATATAATTGCTGTTACTAATAGTAATTAAAACCGCACGTTCAATCAGTTATGTTAAAGTCAAAATAAAACATTTCTCTATGATTTACAAAATAATTTTGAGTTACCACATCATAGGTGACGGAAAAATATTTTCGCTTGGTAAATAGGTAGGTACATTACTTTTTCTTTATTTGTAGCATGAACCGTGGGCGTCTTCTGGTAGATATGGCGACCAAAACGACTTCCATCGATGAAAAGCACAAGGAAAATAATATTAACGAAGAAAACACTGCATCTAACCAAATAAAATACTAGACATTTCACACCTGCACAGTGATCATAGTGATTTTGACGATTCGGACTGCGAACCTTATTTTATTCCAGGGTCAACAGGTAATGTTCCCCGTTTACTTCAAGGTGAAGCCATGAGACCTCCAAGTAGTTCTTCCTCAAGTAGCTCTTCTGCAAGTAGTTCCAGTTCATCTTCATCAAGTAACTCAG
Organism: Mythimna lalbum; assembly: GCA_949319445.1. Lineage (NCBI taxonomy): Eukaryota > Metazoa > Arthropoda > Insecta > Lepidoptera > Noctuidae > Mythimna > Mythimna lalbum. The sequence continues at coordinate 269,673 of OX439344.1, read as the reverse complement.
ATGATGAAGCAGACATTTTTGTGATTTGTGATTTAAGACTGAATAAGTAATTAAGAGATTTTTGTTCTTGTTTGGTTTAAAAAGGATTATTTTTTAATTTAATTCATGAATCTCCAAGCGACCACCGCTGGCCGCGCATCTATTGTCTTACTATTGTGTCTCTAATTGACGGTATCTGAAGGGTTAAATATAAGTCCAAAATTTTTGTACAACATTTTGAATTCACAAAGATTCATTGTGTGATTAGAAGATTAGTGATGACTATTTGTAACATGATTGTTTACTATTGCCTAAGATTAATTTTTTTTGTTTTGTTTTTAAAAGTATATTTTTTAAGTTTAATTATAAGTCCAAAATGTTTGCATATCATAATAATTTACAAAGATTTGTGATTATTTGTATGACTGAACTAAAATTGCCTAAGAATAATAAATAAATAAGAAACTTCAATTAATTTGAAATACGTACTTCCTTCATAATGTTGATGTTTACTGTTGTAAGTGCCATAATTATAGTTTTTGTAATTTATTTTTATGGTTTCTTTTGATAAATGCAATATTTGACTTCTATCTTGCTTTATTTATGCCCTAACCATAGTATCTAAAATAACAGATCTAATGAAAAAGTATACTAACTCAAAATACGTTACCTAAAATCATTCAAATAAAATCAAAATAAATTGTAGGAAGTCAAAATCATATCACTTATAACTGCGCAACTAAAAATGATACAATTTTTTTTTTAATTTCTCGTACAATACTGTATTAACTCCAAATTTGGAAATAACTTGATATCCCGCAATCTTGGAAATTACTCATAATTAAAGAAACCCCTTAATTTTGTCACTAATTTTAAAACAGTGTTAACTTTTTTACAATCGTTTGCAGGAAACGAGTAATCAGTTTTAAACGAGAAAAAAGCTTCATTTTGAGTTGATACAGTCTTGTGTTAGCAGTGCGATATGTGCTATGCTAGTGCATCCAAGGACAACCCCTGGTTGAAGGGAAACTATTGCAATATGTGAAAAACTAATCAGAAAGGCTATGGTCTTAAGTGGACTGGTTACCAGGAACTATGTTAAGACTATGGCCCCTGCCTGAGCAATGCTTTTAATTCCCATCGATAAAAAGGCAGGGGGTGACTTGCACACTCAACAAATGGGTTCCCAAAACGATCGCTAGCATGAAGTGACGTGGCAACAAGATGGCAACATATCCTGATGTGCTTGAGTTGGAGTGGAGAGGTATACCACGGCTATCAAGTGACGTGGCAACAAGAGGGCAACATATCCTGATGTGCTTGAGTTGGAGTGGAGAGGTATACCACGGCTATCAAGTGACGTGGCAACAAGAGGGCAACATATCCTGATGTGCTTGAGTTGGAGTGGAGAGGTATACCACGGCTATCAAGTGACGTGGCAACAAGAGGGCAACATATCCTGATGTGCTTGAGTTGGAGTGGAGAGGTATACCACGGCTATCAAGTGACGTGGCAACAAGAGGGCAACATATCCTGATGTGCTTGAGTTGGAGTGGAGAGGTATACCACGGCTATCAAGTGACGTGGCAACAAGAGGGCAACATATCCTGATGTGCTTGAGTTGGAGTGGAGAGGTATACCACGGCTATCAAGTGACGTGGCAACAAGAGGGCAACATATCCTGATGTGCTTGAGTTGGAGTGGAGAGGTATACCACGGCTATCAAGTGACGTGGCAACAAGAGGGCAACATATCCTGATGTGCTTGAGTTGGAGTGGAGAGGTATACCACGGCTATCGAGACAATCCCGGAAGTACGGGCAAGTCTTATTATTATTTTTGGTTCTGTTTTTACTTCTCAGCTCTTAGCTATATTTAGAGGATGCGTTCTGAAATAGACCTATTTCATGTTCGTCTATTTGTAAGAACTTTCTGACAATGTGACACGTATTTAAGATGGTAGCTTTTTGTGAGGGTATATAAAGGGTATTTATTTATTTTATTTATTATTATTATTTCATCATCATCATCAACATCATATCATCCGAAAGACGTCCACTGCTGGACATGGCCTCCCCCAAGCGTCGCCACAATGACCGGTCCTGTGCGTCACGCATCCATCGGATTCCCGCGACCCTGACCAGGTCGTCGGTCCACCTTGTTGGAGGCTTTTCAACGCTGCGTCTTCCGGTACGTGGTCGCCACACCAGAACCTTTCGTCCCCATCGACCATCTGTTCTGCGTGCAATGTGCCCTGCCCAGTGCCACTTAAGTTTGGCGACTCTTCGAGCCACGTCGGCATCCTTGGTTCTCCTGCGGATATCTTCATTTCTGATGTGATCACGCAGGGAAACTCCGAGCTCCATAGCCCTTTCCATCATCCTTTGGGTGACTTTGAGTCTTCTTATAAGGCCCATTGTAAGCGACCACGTTTCGGAGCCATAAGTCATCACTGGCAACACGCACTGGTCATAGACTTTCGTCTTGAGACACTGTGGTATATTAAACGAGAAGACACCGCGCAACTTCTCAAACGCTGCCCAGCCGAGTCGGATTCGACGACTGACCTCTTTCTCGAAGTTAGACCTACCCAACTGGACCGTCTGTCCCAGGTAATCGTAATTGTCCACAACTTCGAGTGTAGAGTCTCCGATCTTAATAGGAGTGGGTGCTACATGGATGTTAACCATTACTTTGGTTTTGTCCATGTTTATTTTAAGACCCACTCTTTTGGTAGCTCTACTGAGATCACCGAGCATTGTACTGAGTTCTTCCGTAGTCTCAGCCATGACTACTATGTCGTCGGCAAACCGAAGGTGAGTGATGTACTCGCCATTGACATTAATGCCTAGTCCTCTCCATTCCAGAACCTTGAAGACATACTCCATTGCAGCCGTGAAGAGTTTAGGAGAAATAAAGTCTCCCTGCCTCACACCTCGCTGCAAAAGGATAGGTTTCGATGTTTGGTCTTGAAGTCGGACTGACATGGTGGCGTTTTTGTATAAACACTTCAGCACTTCGATGTACCGATAGTCAATCTGGCACCGTTGGAGAGACCGCAGTACAGCCCAGGTCTCGATCGAATCAAAGGCTTTCTCGTAGTCCACAAACGCTAAGCAGAGAGGCTGATTATACTCCTCAGTCTTCTGTATAATCTGCCGCAGCGTATGTATGTGGTCTACGGTACTAAAGCCTTTTCGGAGGTTGGAAGTCGTCGAACCTGCGCGAAAGACGGTTCGTGATGACTCTGGAAAACAGCATAAAGACATGGCTCAGAAGTGAGATGGGCCTGTAATTCTTAAGCAGGGCATTGTCGCCCTTCTTAAAGAAGAGTACCACCACACCTCTGCTCCATGCCTGTGGCGTTTTTCCCTCGAGGATGACGGAATTGAATAGCTTCTGAAGGGCCTTAAGGACCGGTTTTCCACCGGGATTATTATTTAGTACAGCAAAATAGCCATTATCACTAAATTATTTTTCACACCACCTGCTCGAAAATGTCAAATTATATGTCAAGCAACCTTAATCTAAAGTGAGTCATTAGTGGCCGGGGGCACAGCCGGTCAATTATGTTTTCATTATGTGACTATTCTCAATAATGCTGGTCAATAATGTGACTATTATTTTCTCACAGTAGGTGTAAAAAGTAGAGTATCCTCCTCTGGGCTACAGGTGTCTTTGCCTTGGGCTAGCTTGAATTCCTCGCTGCATTCAGGATTTTTGTATTAACTCCCTCGCTTTGCTCGTGAGTTAAATCCCGAATCCTTCATTGCGCTCGAGATTAAATATGACGCCCGTGACATAAGACACAACTGTAGCCCCTCGGTGCTTAATCTACTATTAAAAACTCTGTCATAAAGAGTATATAAATATAATAACTTTAGACTGTGAGAGAGATGATGCGGGATGACACCTGTTGTGGAAAGCACGATAGGGACCACATGAACCTTTTCTTGTCGCCATATTCTAGTTACTTTCTCCTTAAGTTCTACGTATTTACAATTTTTTTACGTTATTGTCTTCTGTGTGATAAGTGTGTTAGGAACAGCAATATCTATTAGGTAGGTTATTTTATTTATTTAATCCTGTAGAATGATATCCGGCCTATTATAGTGGATTGTCCTGTCGGTAACAATAGCTCTATCATAATACAGTTTAAATGTGTGTCGTTTTCTAGAATAGTATGTGTAGTGTAATTACTATAAGGAGTGTTTGTGTCCTGTATGAGTGCATATATTATTACTATTAACCACGAAAAATACTTTTAAAGCTTATTTTTTTTCTTATCGTTTTATACAATGCTCAATACTTGTTTGAATCTGTGTTTTTAGACATGTGATAAAAACACGGTTCAAATTAAAACTGTTTTAAACACTATTATAAACATGTTTTTAAAACATATTGTTTTAATCATGCCATTCCTGGAGTATATACAGGGTTATTTGTAAAACACTACCAACCTCTCAGGACTAACATCATAAGACACAACTTTTTGTTCAATGACTCTGTATGTATTTGGCTGTACCCGTGCACTATCCTCACTCCCTCCACTAGTGTACTGTCGCTTGCTTCGCATAGACTTAGTAATATCTGGGGCAATTAATTTAAATATTTTTATTTTTGTATGAAAATCTGAGGAACTAAAATATGATAAATTTATAAAAGTCATAGAACAAAAGTTGTTGTTTAGGGTGTTAGTAACATACTCGTAGTCCTGAGAGGTTGCTAGTGTGTTACAAATAATCCTGTATATAAATATAATATTTCGATAGAATGAATATATGATGCATTGAACGCTCAATCAATCAATCATTCGATATTTTGAACACTCGATGTATATCGTACATTGATATACAATAATTCAATGATATCGTACGATTTACAGGCCACCTATTGAACGTTCGATTAATAACCATTCAACCAACAAACAACCAAACCATTGTGGTCGAACAATTGATGTTCGATTATTTGGAATTCAAATTGGCATAGTACACCCTATAAACGCAATCGAATACCTGCCTAATGCTCCCAGAGGTAGCTCAAACGTCAACAATATCACGTTTACGAGTATATTCATATAGGACTATAGGACCTATTACGGTCATCTTTAAAACTAAGTCGAATATTTTATGATTAAAAAATAAATAACACAAACGCTTTCACAAACGGTTTTCTTAGGTATGTTGCGGTCTCGGTAAGAAACGAACAAGTTTCTAGGTTCAGTAAGGAAGACACGAGTCGCATCTTGTCACGATCGGTCCATTAGAGCCCCACATCATCTGTCGGGACTTCTTCATACAAGTACCTACTGCCCAGAGGTTGATGGTAGCCAATGTCTTGCGGCATTAGTCTGCCTGTGCAGGTACCACTGCTGTCTGATATAGTTTAATTAATAAATACTTATTACATATAATTCATTACGTTTGAGTTAACATCGTAAAACTCGAAAATGTCTTTTTCTGATCTATTCACCTGTTTTACAAAAATAAAGAAAAATGTATCCTCATCTTGTATAAAGGTTCCTATTAGTCGTTTTACCGCTTAGTTTTTCTAAGCTACCTATACATATAAGATATTTTGATATGTTTCACCAATAAACATTACACATGAAATTTCTTGTATACAAAATATATATCTACAAAATGACGTTCAAAGAAACTGCAACAAAATTCAGAGTTACACAAATATTACATGGAAAAACGTTTTTTTTAAGAACCTACTTGCAAAGTATCACTTAAGTATCATACTTTGCGAACAGTGAAACAGTTAGTCAACATATTATATTTATTGTGTTTGTTATGTTTATGTATCTGTGCATTATCTGTTCATTATATTGTTAGTTTTAAATTAGATTTAATTTACGAGTTTAATTTTTATTTTAGTAAAAATGTATTTTCTTTGAAGAACATTTAAAGTTTCACAAATGAAAATTTTATTCTCCATTGTGTGATTTACTGTTAAAGAACCAAGTTGAGGGATAAGCTCGCCAATGTACATCGTCTGTACTTTTTTAACTGTTTGTAAAAAAAAGTAACTACAGATGAAAGTAGTGTGTGAACAATAAAGAATATCATTTATTTAATGCAATAGGGGTCAAAAGCTTAAAAAATCAAATTTAATGGATTGTTCAATACATAAGTAAAGGATCGACAAGCTAAGATTTACCCCTAGCCAAGTTGCTAATCTGAAATAGTTAACGCTAGTAGAAAGTCAAATATAAGGGAATAACGCTCAGTCACGTGGTTAGAACAAAAGAATTCGACGCAAGCGAAACGGTTGTAACTTGGCTAGGGGCTGTTACACATCAATCTCAGTGCGTTATTCATTGTAATATTTTTTAACTATTTCATTTCAGTTCTTTTTAAATTTTCATAAAACACTTAGGTAGGTATGTTACAATGTTACTCCGTACTGTTGTGCAGTTTCTTTGAACATCATTGTATAAATCACTGTAATGGCACGATCTACGGTAAATCTTAGGTTTTACCAATAAATCTTGAGATTTACCAACATGAGTTAGTAAATATAATTATAAATAAAAAAAATCTAAAGTATGCCATAAAAAACTGTTTAAAAAAATATAACTAGCAACTGTTTGAAATAAATAAAGATTACAAAACTTTTCGGACTAGTTGAATTTTGACATAGTTGGTAATCTTAGGTTTTACCAGTAAGTCTTAGGATTTACCATAATTCCGGTGGTTACAGTAAAATTTACGTATTTTTACAGTAACATATACCTATTAGGGAAATTTCGATATTTGGCATATCAGTACCTACATGAACAGATTGCACTTGCGGCTTGCTAGCTAGTACCTACCCAATAATCCTTGAAAGAAGTATCCCCACTTAAAAATAATAAATAAATATTTAAAATAAGCATGTTTACAAAGCAACATAATGACTGCACAACGAGCTCGTCAAGTTTTCGCGACTCTCGAGTCCTTCTCTCTATACCGTACCACTACACTACACATATGGGTAGTTCTGTTGCACTCTATGGGTGCCCTCGTGAAGAGCAGTGTTCACGGAGAGTAGTACCACTGTGCTGCAGTCACCGCAGAGAGCGCGCCTCCTGCTCAGTCAGCAACGTGCCAGGGTGCACTGAACGCACCACTCACGCCGCCACCACAGATGACCCTTCATTACAATCTTGAGCAAATAGGTACTTACTACATTTGATTAGAAACACTATATTGTAAGTACATGATGTCGAAAGTAAAACTAAGTACATTATTTTATATTCGATCCACAGCCACTTTACACGCATGAATAACTTATCAGATAAAATGTAAACATAAATAGGTATATATCTTTTACAAATGTATATAGGTACATACACTAATATTAAATTAAATATTGTTCATAAACGGTTATACTTACCTACCTAATTGACATCAGCAAAAAATAACCTAGAAACGATTTTTTCGACGAACAATCACGATCGTCGTCTTAAGAGTGTATTCGCTGGGCTGTAGCCTGTAGCGACATGAGGTGCGCACCGGTGCGCCGACCAGCCCCGAGCTGCTGCGGCTACTGCAGGAGCAGGGCACACATGCGATACTGTAGATACCTACAGTCCAGCGGGGACGCCTCGGTTCTGTTTACAATGATGAACAACTTCCGACTTGTTACTTCTTTTAAAAACTGTTGACCAACTGAACTTTAAGTAGGTAAGTACTTACAGTGGTGCAACATGTTTAGGTAATAAAGTGGTACCTACCTAATCAAATTTCACTCAATATAATGTTGCACCACTTTATACTATAGTAGCGAATTGAATTTCTTTACTATACTTATAGTTATTTTATCCATAGTAAAAAATTTAAACGCTTCATAGGAACGATTATGTTCACTAGATTTTAGAGCAGAAGACGCATGAACTATGGAGGCCAAGTCTACCCAGCATGAACCCCAGGCGCAGGGCAGAGAAGCGCGCGGCGCACGCACGGCTGGCCACGGCGCTCGCACTGCTCACCGCTGAGCCCTAGCCCGGCAGCGGCGCTTCTTCGTAGAAATCAGGCTCGTCGTCCTTGTCGATGTCTTTCTGGGCGCCATCCAACTGACAATGATAATAATAAGCGTTTTATTCCGAGACCAGGTTGCACGGCTGAATCACAAAGTGCGTAGTAATTCTTAACTAATAGGTACATTATTAGTCGATAAATAAATTCTCGGACTTTGCTTGGTTGGAGTTAGAAGTTTGTAAAATGTCCCTGACGTCGGTATGCCATATGTCACCTTTTAACTCTTGCCACTTCGATTACGAGAAATTCTCCTCCAAGTTGGACATGCGGTCGATTTCAGTTCATCTTCCATCTTATGAGTTAAGCATTTTAATAAGGGAGAAGCTCCTGCCCAGATACACAAACGAGATGCTACTGGGTACAATCGATGAATTAGTAGGGGGAGTCCGGGAGAGTTTAGCAGGGGGGAGACAATAGCCACTGATCATAGAATCTCTGTATAACTAGAGATATTGCGACGAGGCCACAATTCTTACAGCTCATAGGTGCCTTCCACCTTGCTTACGCGGCGATGTTGCGATCGGCAGTTTCGTTTTGGAGTTACAAGTGAAATAGTAGTTTTTACACCACCTGCTCGATAATGTCGTTTTATACGTCATACAAACTTCACTTAAAGCAGGTCATTATTCTCTAGGGAAATAATGCAGTATGGCCGATCCCTAGTCAGGCCATGGTCCGGAGCGAGGAGGAGTGGCAGGCGGTCGCCTCCTTCTGCGAAGCAGTAATGCTAGCAAAGGAGGAGGCAGACCGCATCAGGCAACGGCGCCCCCGCCGCCGCCGCCGGGATTCCGATCCAGATTTCCGGCCACCGTAGACGCGGGCTCGCGGACGGCGAGCCATGGGTAGCTCGCTGTCCGATGGTCCGGTAACTGTCCGGACCGAGCCAAGGCGTCGACGGCGCGCACTGTTCCCGCGCGCCTCAAGGAGTTGTCAGCAACAGGAGGGGCCCATTTGGGTCGAAGCCTACCGGGGTCGGGGTTATTCGAAAGGAAACTAGAGCCCCGGTATGAAGGCTAGAAAGAACGGCGCGGGGTTTTTAGTCAGTAAGACTCTGACACTGTCTCTCGCTCCACCCAAGAGCGGGTTTCGTCAATGATGATTTTCCCCGTCGACAGAAAAAAAAAGAAAAAAAAAATCCCTAGGGAAAAATGATATTTCAATTTGGAACATCAAAAATCGTCAACATTGTGAAATATATAATATGTACGTGCATCGAACAAGTTGACTCGATATTCAAACTGGCCACTAACAAAAAAAAAAGAAAATAGAATAAAACCTGCTTACTGACTGCGAACTGGGAGCTTTTAAAAAAATTTAAACTAGAATCTTGGAGTAGTGAATTTTGTTTGGTTGATGAACTTGTAAATATAATACTTAGACATATATGTCGAATATATGATTTGATCGACCAAATTGTCTTTTAATTATCGCACAGATGGTGTAAAAAGTAGACTATACAACACGGGGATAAAGCTGTCTTTGTCTTGGGCGGCTTCATTTCCTCACTTCACTCATGTTTTTTTATTAACTAATTATATTCATCCCTCACTAACGTTCGGGATTAAAATCAACAACCTTCGTTTCGTTTGGAATACAACATGCCGCCCGCGACTTAAAGACACTGCTTTATCCCCTAGTCACATAAACTACTAATAGCCTACTATTATGTGACTGAGAATTTAAGCCGCCCAAGACAAAGACCGCTTTATTCCCGTGTTGCATACTCTACTTTTTACACCATCTGTGAGATAATTAAAAGACAATTAGTCGACCAAATCATATATTAGAGATATATTAGGTCTTTACCTGTGAAATTGCCGTTTTGTATGAAAATATTTAAACGAATTTTTTTCATGTATTTTTTATTTGTATTAATCGAAGTAATCACCCATGCAATCAATGCATCTTTGCCAACGCAGTGGCAGTTTATTGATGCCCTTCTTAAAGAAATCAGCTGGACGGGAGGCAACAAATTCTTCAAAGGCATTTTGTACTGCCTCTCGGGTATTGAATTTTTTTCCCGCCAAAAAGTTATCCAAATTCTGGAAAAAGTAGTAGTTTGTAGGCGTAAGGTCTGGTGAGTAGGGCGGATGACGGAGAGCTTCCAACCCCAGTTCTTGCAACTTGGAGACCGTCTGCTGTGCAGTATGAGGTCGCGCGTTGTCGTGCAGGAGCAGCGGAGACGAGCGATTGACCAATGCTGGTTGGAGATGTGCCAGCTTCTCCATCATTGTGTTCAGTTCTTCACAGTACACATCTGCAGTAATGCTCACCCCGTTTGGTAAGAAGCTATGATGAATCACACCGGCGCTAGACCACCAAACAGTGACCATCACTTTTCTAGGGGTAAGTTTTCGTTTAGGGCATTGTTTAGGTGCTGAACCAGGATCCAACCTACTTGCGGTTATCTAACAGAATCCATTTTTCATCGCAGGTAACAATGCGGTTCAAAATTCCTTCATTGGTGTGTCTGTTGAGCAGTGCAAGGCACGTCTCGACGCGTACTTCGCGCTGGCGATCATTGAGTTCGTGGGGCACCCATTTGTCAAGCTTTTTTACCTTGCCAATTTGACGCAAATTGACCAATTTTGTTTTGACGCTAACGTCGAAAGCTGCTGCTAATTCAGCCGTAGATTGTGTATCATCAGCTTCCACAATCGCCTTTAATTCGTCATTGTCGACCAAAGTCTTCGGACGACCGCGAGGTTCATTTTTTAGGTCGAAATTTCCAGAACGGAAGCGAGCAAACCAATAACAGGTGGTGCGTTGGTTTGTAGTGTTAGCTCCGTAAACGTCGTTGATGTTGCGTGCCGCTTGTGCCGCGTTGCTGCCACGACGGCGTATCCATGATGACGAAAAAGATTGAAATGCGATGAAAATGTAACACTAATCAATAAATAAATGACTACTTTTGGAAAAAAAAACCAGGTTTTAAAATAAAATTAATTTTCAATTAGAATTCTTAGCCAAACAAAAATTATTTTGATTTGAAATGGCCAGTACTGCAGAACGGCAATTTCATAGGTAAAAGACCTATTATAAGTATTATATTTACAAGTTTATCAAACAAACAAACTTCACTACTCCAAGATTCTATAGTTTCAATTTTCTATAACGCTCCCGTCCGATCAACTAGCTATGACAACAGACGTCATGCTTCCACAGTGTAACTTCACAAGGAATTACACAGTGGAACTGCTGAGCAGAGAGGATTGGTCTAGCAACCTCATTACTTGCATTGTGTATGCCAAATAAAATAGTTTTCTTTCTTTCTTTCTTTTCAAGGCTGGAAGCCTGATCTGGTTTACAGACGGGTGAGACGGGTTCAAAATGGGTGAGAATGTAGGATGTGGAATATTTGGCATTAACCCGAAATTCAGCAAAAGCTAGAATCTGGGTAAATATGCCACTATATTCCAAGCGAAGGTATACGCCATTATAGAATGTGCAGAAGCCAACCGTCAACGAAACTACATAAATCAATTAATTCTGATTTACTCAGATAGCCAGGCAGCTCATAACGCCTTGAACTCGAATACAATAAATTCGAAGCTCCAAACTAAATGACCTAGGGCAAAGGAATAAAGTTATTTTGAGATGGGTACCGGGTCATTCTGGAATTACTGGCAATGAAAAAGCCGATGAACTTGCAAGGACTGAGCTAAAGGTTTTCAGATAGGACCAGAACCTTTCTGTGGTATCTCAAAGAACCAGGCCATGCAGACCCTTAAGGGCAACCTATTTGGCGATTCAAAAAAGCACTGGTTGTTACAACCAGGACTGCTAATCTTAACTTGCATAACCACGTTAGAATCTATTCAAATATATTCAAAAGAGTTTGCGCCCAAGCTAAATCTAAATCAATAAGTAAGATAATCGAAAATTCTAATAATAAAATAAAAGCTGTCTGGAAGGTGATAAACAAGGAAACTGGAAAAGCAAACCAACGAAATCGGAATGAATTGTCACTAAAAATTGACAACAAAATCATCTCAGATACGTCAAAAGTGGCCGAGACATTAGAAAACTTTTTCACTAATATCCCAATAGAAGTTACGAAATCTCTCCCTTCTTCATCTTTGTTAGCAGAATCATTTTTAAAACAATATTTCACTAAGGATATACCAACCTTTGAATTTAAGCGTATCTCTGTTGATACAATTATAAAAACATTCAAAAGACTTAACATAAAAAAACACTGAAGACTTATGGGGTATATAATAATAATAATAATAACCTAAGCCCCCTAAACAACCACACGTCCTGATTGACCATCTAATCACGTGGGGGGCGGACACACGAAGCTGAAATTACTGGCGTGGCTAACGTGGCTCTGGAAACCCATTCAAAATGGAGACTAGATCAATGAGATTACGTATAGGACCGCTACCCGAGGGCAATCGTCGGGGCGCACCTGGGGCCGATGCTGGGTGTCACAGCATACGACCCATCGGCGGTGGGGGACTGAGCAGGCGGGTTCTCCCCGACAAAAATACTACAGCCGAACCGACAGACAGACTAGATAATAGGGAGGACAGTAGAGCAGTTACACTCGCCTTGGATGTTTCGCAGGCGGCATCAGCTACTCAGCCAGCGACCACCAAAGCGGGAAAACCCAGAGTGCGCATGAAATGGACTGAAGATATGAACATATTCATCATGCGTACTTATTTTCATGTTACGAAACTTGAAGAGGACAGAACCATGTACTGCACACAATTATTTGAAAAATTTAAGTTACAATACCCAGAAATAAATGTAACTGAGCAAAGAATAGCAGACCAAAGAAGGGTCATTGTCAGAAATAAGTTGTTATCGGACGACACTATAGATAGAATTAGATTTGAAATAACAGAACAATTGAAGAAAGAAGAAGAGGAAAGAATAAACCTTACGCAACCAATAAACAATTATAATAACACCTCCCTGGAACTCGACACGAGTCCAGGGACTGAATATTTTGTTACAAGTACAAGTGACAGTACACAAAACACCACTCAATCTATTTTAGATAATTCCACATTAATTGAGATACAAAATAATACTGATTTTGATTCATCATTAGTAGATTCATTAAGTAACGAATTAGAAACAAATTTGCTAAAATATAAGGGAATTGATCCTACTTGTAGACCGTTATTACCAAAAATGAGACCATCTCGCAAGTTATCCGATATAATTAATATTTTTAATCAAAAAATTATTCCTTTGAGGCTTACATCTTTAGAAAACTTAAGTGACACACATTCGTTAATTTATTGCGTAGCTATCTCAATCGCAAATTACTTTAAATTAAAAATAAATACGGACAGAAGTTTTAAAAGTAACAGAGTAACAAATGATCCACCTTGGCAAAAAAGATTAGAATCAGATATAGAGCAATTGAGAAAAGATATAAATAGACTAACACAGTACAAAAACGGTAATACATCAAGTAAACTTGAAAGAAAAGTCAAACAGATTATCAATAATACTAAACAACACAGTACACATGAAAACTTTAACAAACGAATTGAAGATCATTTAGACACATTAAAACAAAAACTTCTTGTTAAGAGCCATAGGCTAGCAAGATATAAAAAAGCAAAATTAAGAAAAGAGAACAATATATTGTTTAAAATAAATGAAAAACAATTTTATAGAAAACTTAAAGGCAATGATACAAGAATCTTAAACCCTCCATCTCAAGAAGCTTTAAAAGAATTCTGGCAAAGAATCTGGTCTGACGGAACGGAACATAATAAAGACGCTAAATGGATACAAGAGGAAGTACGTAGATCAGAAACTATAAACGAAATGCCTTTTGAAGATATAGATGCGCTTGAAATAAATACAATTATAAATAAAACACATAACTGGAAAGCAGCAGGAGTAGATGGTATACATAATTTTTGGATAAAAAGACTTCATTCACTTCATAAAACGTTAGCAGAACAAATAAGTGATATTCTAAAAGGCAATCAAAATATTCCGGATTTTTTGACTAAAGGAATTACATATATGCTCCCAAAATCTAAAAAAACCCAGGATCCTTCACAGTACAGACCTATTACTTGCTTACCAACTTTATACAAAATCATTACATCTTGTATCACACATAGAATTATTAAACACACTGAAAAATATAACATCCTAACAGAAGAACAGAAAGGTTGTAGGCGCGGGCATATGGGATGTAAAGAGCAATTAATCATAGACTCCGCTATTTTAAAATATGTTCAGAGATCTAGAAAAAACTTATACGTAGCATACATAGATTATAAAAAAGCATTTGATAGCGTTCCGCATTCTTGGTTGATCGAAATATTAAATATTTATAAAATTAATCCTTTAATAATAAATTTTCTCAAGAGTACAATGGGATCCTGGAGAACTACACTTAAATTACAAACTGAAACAGCAAACATAACCGTGGATGAAGTAGCGATTAAAAAAGGTATTTTTCAAGGGGACTCATTAAGCCCTCTATGGTTCTGTTTAGCCCTAAATCCACTCTCCCGATCATTAATAGATTCTAAGTTAGGATTTGATATAAAAAATGGTAGGTCAATATTACACCAAATTACACATTTATTATATATGGATGATTTAAAAATTTATGCTAATAAAAATTCAAATTTACACGATTTATTAAATATTACAACTACATTTTCGAAAGACATAAAAATGGATTTTGGACTAGACAAATGCCGTAAACTAAATATAGAGAAAGGAAAGATTGTAGAAGGAAACTATTTGACAGAAACCAATGAAACAATAGAAGCAATTAAAGACGAAGAACTGTATAAATATTTAGGATATAATCAAGCTCGACTTTTAGAACATAGAGCCATTAAAGATAAACTAAAAAAAGAATACAATAGTAGAATACATTCGTTATGCAAAATGCACCTGTCTAGTAAAAATTTATTCAAATCCATTAATACTTACGCGGTACCAATACTTACTTATTCTTTCGGGGTAATAAAATGGTCTAACACAGAATTACATAGTCTCGAAGTCAAAACAAGAACTATGCTGACACAACACAGATATCACCACCCGAAATCTGCGATAGAAAGAGTTATATTGCCCAGAAAAGAAGGAGGAAGAGGTTTGACCGAAATTTCACATCTACATAAAAGACAAATAATAAATCTAAAACAATTTTTCAGGCGGAAGAAAACTACCAGTAATTTACATAAAACAATAATAGATATAGATAAACATTATACACCATTAAACCTTAGTGATGATGATAATATTGAGACAGTAAATAAAGCGCAACAAATAGAAGAGATAAATGGAAGATGGAGGCAAAAAGAGTTACACGGAAGACATCCCAAAGATTTACAACAATCGCATATAGACAGAGAAGCCTCCAACAAATGGCTAGAACTAAGCGGGTTGTTTCCTGAAACAGAAGGGTTTATGTTGGCTATTCAGGACCAAGTCATTAATACCAAAAATTATAGAAAATATATAATAAAAGATAGTACAGTAAGGAATGATTTATGCAGAAAATGTCACAGCAAACCTGAAACAATACAACATATCACGGGTGCTTGTATGACATTGACACAGAACGATTATACTCACCGACATAATCAACTTGTTAACATCATACACCAAAAACTCGCAACAAAACTAAAACTCATGCAAGACCCATACACACCATATTATAAATATTCACCAAGAGCGGTTTTAGAAAATCAATTTTACAAAATATATTATGACCGCACTATAATTACAGATCACACTATATATAACAACAGACCCGACATAACACTTGTTGATAAAGAAAACAAACATGCATATATAATTGATGTAGCAGTCCCAAACACTAATAACATACAAAAAACTATCACGGAAAAAATTAGGAAGTACACAGAATTACAAGAGGAAATCACCAGAGTATGGAAAATGAATAGAGTTACAATAGTCCCAATAATAATATCAACAACAGGTGTTATTCCAAAACAAATATTTAATAGTTTTAATGTTCTAAATCTATCAAAATACACATATCTAACACTACAAAAAGCGGCAATTTTGAACACGTGTCGTATAGTTAGAAAATTTTTACAACTGGACTTAGATAATAACTTAAATCCAGCACAAAGTCTTTTACCATCTTAAACTCAATTATTAGGATCTCACCTTGGTTCACACCCGTGAGATTCCGATAGAACACCAGGTATTGGCCTGAGAAAAATTACCTAAAAAACCATAATAATAATAATAATAATAAGCTGGCAACACCAAATGTCAACGAAAGTTGTTTTTTTCATTCGAGAATTTTTTAACGTTTATATATTCATTTCTGGACCCATTTTTGGATAATTATACTGTAATAGCAACAAGAAATAGATTACATACCTAATAAAAACTTAATGAAATCAATCAAACATTGTAAAAACCACCAAGAAGAAAAATGTTAACCGGACAGATGACAGATGTCATTATCAAGAATATATACCTACATAATGAAATGGAATTCCGATTGAGAAAATAGCTATGTTGACGAGAGCAGCAGCCCGTCGCGCACGCCTTTCACCCCCGGACTCGCCGCTCAGCTCCGCCTCGCCGCCGCCGGACCCCGGATCACCAGTGTCACCGGCGGCTGCAGTCGCGTCGAGCTCGAGCGACGAGTATTTCTCCCCACCGACGTCGCCAACACCTGTACGTCGGCCAGGGAGAGGCCGGCCACCGAACGGCTTGGGACTTAGGGGCCAACCGGCCCCGAGCCGGGTCCCCGCTGCCGGTGGTTGTGTGCAGCGCATGAAATGGACTCAATCCATGAATGAGAACGTCATGCGCGCATATTACGGGTCTACAGAGGGGGGAACCAACCTCACTGCGTACCGTGTTAGAATGCTGTCTCTGTTTCAGGACCTTGAACCAACCGTTGACGTCTCGGCGCAACGATTGTCGGATCAGGTGCGGGTTATTCAACGCAACCACAGGTTGGACGACGCCGCACTTGATCGGCTGCGCTCAGAGGTACTAAGCAACCCTATCGTTTCGACACCGACACAGATACAAACCGCGGGACCATCGACTTCTGTCACGTCCACGCCGCGGTATAATCATGTTGAGGATGAGGCAGATGATAGGGTTGACAGAGTAAGTAGCCAGTGCAATGATAGATTGAGGAGCGCACTGGAGGATGCGCTTCGCGAATATAGATCGACTCCGACTGAACTTAGGCCCCGTTTACCTCGGTTGCCTATGCACAAAAAAAATAGGGCACTAGTGTGTGCTCTGGACTCGTTGCTTAACAATGTTTTTGAGAGCAGCGAGAGCCTCCTTGATACGCACTCCATCCTGTACTGTGGAGCTGTTGCGGCATGTCGTCTTGCTAATGTAAAGTTCCCATGTTACAGTATGGCTACACGACCAGCGCCAGCCGCTCCAGCCTGGCAGTGCAGAATCGAGAGGCGTATTGATGAGGCCAGAGCACTCATTGGCAAACTATACTGCTTCAGGGAGGGCAACACACGTCCACGTGTGATGCGTTTCGTGAGACGAGCGTTTTCGGGGACTGAAATAAGTCCCCGAGAATACATGTTACGTGTCACGGAACGCATCGACTTCCTGAAGCAGAAAGTTTGTGCATGGGCCAATCGCATCCGGCGGTATAAGCGACGGGTCGATCGGTATTTGCAGAATCGCATGTTCCAGAGCGATGAGAGGTGGGTGTACAGAGCTTGGGAGCGACCTGAACAAAGTGTGACTGACGGGCTTCGTCCGGACAGTGCTACCACGAATACATTCTGGCGTAGCATCTGGTCGGAGCCCGTATGTCACAATGAAGGTGGCTGGATGCGTGTTGTTGAGCGCGTGTGCGATGCTATACCAGAAATGGATAAAGTTTTCATCACCCCATTAGATGTGGCCAGAGCAGTTCGTCCGTTACCAAATTGGAAGTCTCCAGGACCGGACGGACTGCAAAATTTCTGGCTTAAGTGGTATAGCAGCTCACACGCGATTCTGGCGTCACAATTCCAGTCATCCTTAGAGTCTGGGTCGCTGCCTGAGATTTTAACAACTGGTGCCACCCACCTGCTCCATAAGACAGGTAGTACCGCGGACCCCAAGAACTATAGACCGATTACATGTTTGTCGACGGTCTATAAACTTCTTACATCCATCCTGAGAGTGAAAATTAATCTACACATTGAGAACCACTCAATTATGTCTGCCTCTCAGAATGGATGTAGGAACGGGTCACGCGGCACTAAGGAGCTACTCCTCATAGACATGGCCATAAGCCAACAGGTTCGTCGATCCCGTAAGGATCTGTCGACATGCTGGATAGATTATAAGAAGGCCTACGACTCTGTTCCACATACATGGCTCATGAAGGTGTTGGAGTTGTATAAAATAGATGCAACTCTACGCACCTTCCTTGAGTCATGTATGAGGCAATGGAAAACGGTCCTTTGCTATCCAGGATGTCGACCGATCCAGGAGAATGATGAACCAATATGGATTAAACGGGGAATATTTCAGGGCGACAGTTTGAGTCCACTTTGGTTTTGCTTAGCCCTGAATCCTCTAAGCACGTTGCTGGAGGATTCAGGCCTGGGCTATCGGTTGAGAAGAGGTGGTCAGGTCCTATCTCACCTGCTTTACATGGATGATCTGAAACTCTTTGCCCACAACAATTCGCAACTGATGGAACTACTGAAAGTAACTGAAATTTTCAGTAGTGCCATCAGGATGGAATTTGGTGTGGATAAATGTGCAGTCATGCATGTAAGGCGAGGGGAGATAGTAGAATCCGAGGGAATTCAACTCTCGGATTCTATTCACCTTAGAACCCTCTCCTCGACCGAAACTTATAAGTATTTGGGTATGTCGGAAGCGTTAGGCATTAACGTCGCTGACATGAAGCAAACGTTGAAGGAGCGCTTCTTTGGCCGCCTGAAGAAGGTTTTAAACAGTCTTCTATCGGGCGGAAATAAGGTGCGCGCCTTCAATGGTTGGGTCATGCCGGTTTTAATGTACTCTTTCGGCATACTCAAATGGACTCAGACTGAGTTAGACGCCCTGGATAGGCGGGTCCGTACATTGCTGACCGCAAATCGGATGCATCACCCACGATCTTCGGTAATGAGACTGTACATCCCTCGGAAGTGTGGAGGTCGTGGCTTTTTGAACGCAAAGACTCTACACAACCGCGAGGTGTGCAGCCTCAGAGAATACTTTCTCAAAACCGACGTGGGTATGCACCGCGATGTGGTCGCAGTGGACAAGGGACTCACCCCGTTATCCATGGCTAAAGAGAACTGGCGCAAACCTGTGGTACTTACTATTGATGACCGCAAGGAAATATGGAAAGGCAAGGAGCTTCACGGACGCTTTTTTCGGGCTCTTCATGGGCCTGATGTAGATTTTTTGGCGTCCGTGGCCTGGTTACGGTTCAGCAACCTCTTCGGGGAAACTGAAGGTTTTGTCTGTGCGATAATGGACGAAGTTATCTTGACGAAAAACTACCGGAGACATATTATGAAGGACGGGACGATTGACGTGTGTCGGGCATGCCATCGTCCGGGTGAGTCTATCAGACATATTATCTCTGGTTGTTCTCGTCTAGCTAACGGCGAGTACTTGCACAGGCATAACCAAGTAGCCAGGATTATTCACCAGCAACTTGCTTTTAAATATAACCTAGTGGATTCTGAGGTACCGTACTACAGGTATGTGCCCGACCCAGTTCTTGAAAATGACCATGTCACGTTGTACTGGGATCGGTCTATCATCACTGACCGGACTATTGTAGCCAATAAGCCGGACATAGTGGTGATAGACCGATTAGCGCGCCGCGCAATGATAGTTGATGTCACCATCCCACATGACGAGAATCTCGTGAAAGCTGAGAAGGAGAAACAAATGAAATATCTCGACTTAGCTCACGAGGTTGTCGACATGTGGAATGTGGACTCAGCTATCATTGTACCGATTGTCGTAACCGCCAATGGCCTCATAGCCAAAAGCTTCGACGACCATCTGTCGAAGCTGTCGTTGCGCGGTTGGATCAAGGGCCTGATACAGAAGGCAGTACTCCTCGATACGGCTCGCATTGTGAGGAGGTTCCTGTCTCTGGAGCCCTAACCACCGGTAGCTTGGACCCTGCTCCCGACATCGGTGGACAACTATTTTTTGTATTTTTAAATGTTTTTTTTTTTTATATTTGTTTTAAGAAATATTTAAAAATATCAAAAATATGTATAATGGAAAAATAAAGAAAATAATAATAATATTCCACAACTATCACACAACGTCGTCTAGTCCCAAGCTAAGCAGAGCTTGTGTTATGGGTACTAGACAACTGATAAACATACTTATATATTTCTAAATACATACATATTATACATAGATAAATTACACCCAGACACAGAACAAATGATCATGCTCATCACATAAACATTTGTCCTGGGTGGGAATCGAACCCACGACCTCCGGCATAGCAGTCAGGGCCACTAACCACTAGACCGACAGGCCAGTCTCTGTTAAGGTCATATCTGTTAAGGTTCTCGGAGATATTATTGATTCAATTGCTCCTTTCTTAACAGGCATATTCAATCAATGTATAGACAGTGGTACATTCTCTGATTTAATGAAACATAGTAAAGTAGTACCAATTTTTAAATCAGGTAGTAAGAGCGATCCCTCTAATTATAGACCAATATCTGTGCTTCCAGCATTGAGTAAAATCTATGAAAAAGTCATGCTCGACCAGATGTTGTCTCATTTTAATTCTAATAGGATTTAGCATAGTCATCAGTTTGGCTTCACGAAAGGAAGGTCAACGATGGATGCAGGAGTGAAACTCATCAGTCACATTTTGGAATCCTGGGAGAAATCCCAGGATGCTATTGGCATATTCTGTGACCTCTCTAAAGCATTTGACTGTGTTGACCATAATACTCTGATCTGTAAATTACATCATTACGGAATTCGTGGGCAAGTTGCTGATCTTGTTTTTTCCTATTTATCTTACAGGCAGCAAAAAGTATCCATTAATGGGGCGACGTCCTCGGGATCTTTAGTAAAGATGGGCGTGCCTCAGGGTTCAATTCTTGGCCCTTTCCTCTTTCTGGTTTATATTAATGACCTTTCTTACATGATGGCTAATTTATCCGATATAATTCTATTTGCTGATGACACCTCTCTTATTTTTAAAGTAGATAGAAAAGATGGGGATGTCTTGCATGTCAACGAAAGTCTGGCTGTTCTTTCGAAATGGTTCGCAGCTAATAATCTCCTATTAAATGCGAATAAAACTAAATGTATAAAGTTTTCATTACCGAATGTTCCTCAAGTTGGCGTCAGTCTAATTCTTGATGGCAAAAAACTTGATGTTATTGCGGACACTGTGTTCTTAGGTATAACTATCGATTCTAAACTACAGTGGGGCGCTCATATTAGAACTCTCTCGGGAAGATTAAGCTCAGCTGCATATGCAGTTAGAAAAATAAGGCAATTGACAGATGTAGCCACAGCTAGGTAAGTTTACTATGCTTATTTCCACAGTATTATGTCTTATGGCATTTTACTGTGTGTCTCTGCAGCTGATGTAGACTCGATTTTCATATTGCAAAAGAGAGCTATCCGAGCTATTTATAGGATGGGTCCTCGCGAGTCCCTCAGAAATAAATTCAAAGTAATCGACATCCTGATTTGCCTTCTCTTTATGTCTTAGAATGCATTTTGTATGTTCGTAAAAACTTAGGACTCTTTAAAATTAGAAGCGATATTCACAACAAAAATACGCGTAGTAATCACGAAATTGTATAACCCAAATGGAGATTAGCTAAGACCAGCAAGTCATTCCTAGTAAACAGCACAAGTTTTTACAACAAGCTGCCAAAGGTGGTAACTGAACTTAGTGAGGGAAAGTTCAAAACTCATATTAAGCGTGTCCTAACCAAAAAAGCATATTACAAGGTTAAAGACTATGTCGAAGACACGCTTGTTTGGCAATGACTGCCTCTGCACATGTGGCCCCCTGGTAAATCATTAATATTGTGTCTATTGACTGCTCCACCTTTGTTTTAATTTATATATATTTATTTTTTCTTTAACGTTAAATTTTTTTTATTTTTATTATTTAGACTTCAACTGCATTAAATTTGTTAGTAATTTATTACGTTAACAGTTGTAATTATTTAAATGTTTCCTGCTTTTTTATGTAGCCTCTTTTTGGAATGTGAATGTAAGAACACTGTATTATCCACAAACACTTAGATAACTTTCTATTACGACTTACTTTTTTATTTTATTATGATTAATTTTGTGCTTTTGTGTACAGTGTTGACTGGTCTACTCTGTTCTTACATAAATCAATCAATATTGTAATAAACACATTTTTTAAAAGAGTAACCTTGGAGTTTCTTGCCGGTTCTTCTCTATAGGAAACGACCAATTTGGAACTGTGCACTAGCTTCTGACGTTTTATAAGTGCCCATGTAGGCCTATGTAAAATAAAATATTTTGACTTTGACTTTGACTTTGCTACACGCCAAATCTCTTATAGAAGGCTACTCACAAAAACGAACTGCCGAGCTTCTTGAGCTTAGCAGGACGAACATCTGTGCGATTGCCCGCGCCTTAACCGGCCACTGCAAATTAAACAGGCATCAATTTCACATGAAACTGAGTGACACTGATGTTTGCAGGTACTGTAATCAGGAGAGGAAGACGCCTAAGCACCTTTTGTGTGAATGCGGGCCCCTTATCCACAAACGGAGTATTCATCTGGGCCGACAAATTTTTCGCCCAGAGGAGATTAAAACTCTTAAATCTAGGAGTAATCTAGACTTCCTGGAAGCCTCTGGACTAAAAGAGTTACTCTAACAAGGTGGCGAGTCACGATAGATCTTTTAGGTCGCAGTGACTACATCCCCTATACTACGGGAGATGCATAGCCCCTTATCTTCAAAATATTAATAATAACGCTCCCGTCAGTAAGCAGGTTTTATTCTATGTTTTTTTTTTTCGTTATTAATTTGAATTTCGAGTCAACTTGTTCGATGCACGTACGTTTTGACTATTCAAAAGTGCTGGTTTTTGTCTATTTGAAATAAAAGATTTTAATTCATGAATCCCCAAGCGACCACCGGTGGCCGCGCATCTATTGTCTTACTATTGTGTCTCTAATTGACGGTATCTGAAGGGTTCAATTTCAATTTGAATTCACAATGTTGAGGATTTTTGATGTTCCAAATTCAAATCTCATTATTCCCTAGGGATCGGCCTTACTACATTATCTCCCTAGGGAATAATGACTTGCTTTAAGTGAGGTTTGTATGACGTATAAAACGACATTATCGAGCAGGTGGTGGTGTAAAAACACGTTTTTTATTATTATTATTGATAGGCTTGCGTTTGACCACCATCACGACTGATGGTAGGCGACGATGTAGCACGCATGCCTAGAAGTAACCTATTCACTTTTGTGTCCGGTAAGTTATTTTTTTTTCAATTTTCAATGTGATCACGAAAAGAAGCGACTAATGGGCATACCAGAGAATGGCCAGCAGCATTCTCTGTGCATTATAATAACCACAATGTGATCGCCAACCCGCCTGCCAAGCGTGGTCAATGTGGCGATTATGGCAAACCCCTCCAAATGGAACCCAAAACAAAAAATGGCCGTTAGTACCCGGCAGCCCGCCTACCCTTGACTCCGGTAGCGGTCAAGGCCACGGCTTGGCAAGAGAGGCGCAGAATCTCCGGAAGAGCTCCGGCTACCCATCTACAAAACGACTGGATCTGGAAACTTTTAACCCAAGAACACTGAGGACTGACGAGAAGATTGCCAAACTTGAGGAGGAATTGAGTGGGTTGCGATCATAGATATAAGAAAGGAGGAGATATGTTAAGAAGTAAAAAAATATCGCTACACAGTGTCTCTAGTTTATCTTCCACTACCGACACTACTACACGTACAGGAATACTTCCATAGACCCGCATACATCCGCAAATCATAAATCAGATCATACTACACAGTCAATATAAACCTTATTCCCCTAAAAACAGCGTGTAGGTATTTTCCTTGCGCCGTAAAACTTACGCACACACAAACATGACACGACATCATTGTGCTGGGTAATTAGAAAAAATATCGATTTTTCTTTTTCCTATTTTTTTTTTTGCCCCAAAAATTTATTAAATAAACATGAATACATCCAGAAAATGACAATGATGATGAGACGGTGGTGTTGTTGTTGTTCACTTGACGTTAAAATTACAAACAATCTACTGTCATAATTATATATTTTTTTCGAAACATAACTAATTAGAGTAAGTTTAGAGATTCGGTACGTACGTCAAACAATTTTCGTTCGTGCGAAATTTCGGGAACGAAAGGAACCGTGGCAGAAAACACGCGAAATTTCAATCGAAACTTCGTTTTTCGGAGAAAGCGAGTAGACCCCCTGGTTCGATAAAATCCTAAAAAGTTTAATAACTTATATTATGAATTATTTAATGAAAAAGCTGACAACTGAAGTTGTTAAAAAATAAATTAACTCGCTTCTACAACAATAAAGTCTAGTCTTAATTTAGTTTTGAATTTAGATTGCCTTTTGTTAGATACTCTTTACGTAACCGAGCACGGGCTGACTTACAAGTTTCCTCAGGTTTGAGACAATTTGCACCTGGACATCGAGTCCAAGCTCGGGCCTACTCAACACCTGAAAGGAAATGGGAATTTGGAACCGTATCTCGCAAATTAGGAAATCTGCACTATGAAATAAAGACTGACAGCGGGCTTATTTGGATTCGACACCTGGACCAATTACTCCCAGCTCCTTTAATTGCGGCGGAGGCGTGTTACGTACTCTTTACGTAACCGAGCAACGGTGTTGTTTTATCCAAGTTGTCATTCTTAAAAATATATTCGTTAAATAGAAATGATTACGTTTTATTAATTATTTAATATCTTCCTCGTATCAAGGAGCCCATTATTGTCACCGCAACAGCCCCGATTAAATTTTCAACCATTCCAAGAGAACGAAATGTTCAAAAATTTCACAAAACGGTTTTCGGTTTACATGGCGCTCAACAACATTAGCGATCCAAAAGTGAAGGTCTTAACACTTCTCTCTGCAATTCCACCTGCACTACATGAAAGAGTCTACGATCTGTGCTCCCCGGACGATCCGACCGACATGAATTTTGAAGAACTAACATCTATTTTGGATAACTATATTGATCCTAAACCCAGTATATGGGCGTCCCAGCATAACTTTATATGTCGCTTACAAAAACGAGACGAAACTGACGCAGTGTACGCTTCAGAGTTAAAAAAGTTATCATCAAACTGTGGATTCGACACCTGGACCAATTACTCCCAGCTCCTTTTATTGCGGCGGAGGCGTGTTAGATACTCTTTACGTAACCGAGCAACTGTGTTGTAAGTCTGGTTTCAATTTCTTCAAAGGTATGATCATCTGAAAAACTATTTTTCGTTTTCGTTAGCACACCCCGAAGGGTAGCGCGTAATCGTTTTAGTTTTTTTTTAATTCTACTGACATCCTCGTCGCCAATATTAAATAATTAATAAAACGTAATCATTTCTATTTAACGAATATCTTTTTAAGAATGACAAGTTGGATAAAACAACACCGTTGCTCGGTTACGTAAAGAGTATCTAACACCTTTTATAACCTGAATCATTTATTTTATGGTCAAAAGTGAATGGAGCATATGAATTTTTGTAGGCAACCAATTTGGTGGCAGTCGAAGCAGTAATGTTAGCAAAGGAGGAGGCAAACCGCATGAGACAACGGCGTTCACACCCTAGCCGCCACCGGGATTCCGATCCCGATTTCCGGCCACTGTAGGCCCGGCTTGCGGACGGCGAGCAATGGGTATCTCGATGTCCGACCATCCGGTAACCGTTCGGACCGACCACAAGTCGTCGGCGCGTACTGTTCCCGCGCGCCTCAAGGAGTTGTCAGCAACAGCAGGGGCAAACAAGGCAACGTGAAAAAAGAGAGATAACGTCAGAATACTCTGTCGCATTTGGTAATTCCGTGATTTACTTGAATTTTTTTACAAAGTTGTTAAACCCTTATTAATTTTTTAAATACATTGTAATCATTTAGAATCTTGATAAAATTTGCAAGGCTTCCATTGCTATAATTTTTTGACTTTTTCAATTTTGAAGTAAATTATGAAGTGCCAAAGTTAATGCAAAATAGCAGATTTTCAGAGGTTTATACTGGATTCGTTTTGCATGAATTTATGTTTTGATTTCTGTGGAAGCTTAGATATCCACAAGATATTGTGTTTCAAAAATATGTAATGCAAATATAATTGCGGAGCGGTTGTATAAAAAACAGTGAAAATATATATTGAGTTGCATCTTCTTAAAGACGATTGTTTAATGTAAAGGTTGTATGATTGATATCGTACTAGTTCTAAAGGAACAAGTAACTGTTTTTTTTTTGTAAGTACATAATTTACAACAAATAATAGACCGTTTAATAGACTTGGCTGAAATATTCTACGGGACTGACCGGGATTTGTGTAAAATAAATAAGGAGAAACAAGAATACTTCGCACTAAGTATAATTACGTGATCAAGTTGGTGGTGCTTGCAAGAGAATGACTGACAATATAACTTATATCTAATTAGCCTATTTGAACTAAACAAAACTTGTTGCTTTGATTTTTTTAATGAAAATATCTATGACGCCATAGAGTTATGTCGCCTGTCGGTGTTAAATAACTAAAAGGAAAAACTATTATAGAAACACCGACTTCCGAAAAGTTATTTTGTACTTTTCAGTGTTTTTTTTGGGATTAAATATAATGACCACCAAAAAATGCTTTGATACCCGTAGTTCTTTTACCAAAAAAAAAACTTAACACCAGAAAAATAAAGTCTAAAATACAATGTTATACTATTTTAGTCACAACTGCACTTCAAATTATATTCAAACACCAAATATAGTAAATGATCACCAAATATAGTAAATGATCACCAAATCTTAGCGAGCAAATTAATGTATTATTTCTTCCTAAATAAACCACTGTGATTGCCATAAAATGTAGGCTTATTACCAAATAAAGTATTATGATGCCATATTAAGTTATATCTCCGGCTTGCAATCCCCTCCCTCCGCACCGCAAGTGCCGGGCTTTTGATACTTTTTGATACTCTTAAAGATCAAAATTCATAGTGAACTTCCCCAGAATCCTGAAATTTGGCACAAAGCAAGGTCTTATAGCACAGGTATAGCAATAAATCTAAAAACAGTAAATTTAATAAAACAAAACAAAAATTGCAATTCGGAAAAAATTCGAGACTCCATTCGGAAATTGTAGTTTGCACGGAACCCTCAGTGCGCACTATGTAAAAACTTTGATTACAATTTTACATTTATCAAAATGTTGTTTTAATTTTGGTGATCATTTACTATTTTTGGGTTGCAAATGATTTGTTTAGAGTCATTTTGCTTAAATAGGATAGCGAGATGTTAAAATTTTGGTTAGAATTTTACTTTAAAATGCTGTTTTAATTTTGGTGATCATTTACTATTTTTGGGTTGCAAATGATTTATTTGGAGTCATTTTGCTTAAATAGGATAGCGAGATGTTAAAACTTTGGTTAGAATTTTACTTTAAAATGCTGTTTTAATTTTGGTGATCATTTACTATTTTTGTATGTTATATGTTACTATATTTGGTGGTCAGTTAAACATAAGCCTTTTTTTGTAAAAAGTTTTATATTTTAGACTTTTTATGTATAAGTACTAAAAAAAATAAAGTTATTTAATTAAAAAAAAAAAAGATATTTTCACTATACCTACTACCTTATATGTATATGTTACAAATAGGAAAACGAAAAATTACAATTCTTGTGGAACTAGTGATACATACCTGTTTTTTTTAGGACATTGTTTTATTTAGGCAGAGAACACACTAACCTATTATGTAAAATTTTTGTCCTACAGTTAGTAATGAGAAAAATGGTCTCGTGGTTTTAACAACTTCTGAGCGTAGGACCGAGGTAACGTACCGCGCAATTTGTAGGACAATATGACTGTTGAATTATATGAATATAAACTAAGTAACAAAAAAATAATCAGCTAGTTAGTAATATTTTTTTTTGACCTCGTTTTCGATACATATTGGAAGAGGGGGACTCTTTTATCAAACCATATCTTTTGTAGGACAAATACGTTTTCGAATCATTTAGATAATTATCTTGAGATTTAACATGAATAAAAACCTGTTAGGTATAAATTTTTCAGAGTCATCCTCTCATACATATTGTATCCTTGGTATCTCTGTTAGCTACCACAATCGAAAGTTTTGTATAGGAAATTGTTAGCCGTCTCAACAAAATTAAGCTACTCACGGAAAATTAGCTTGATAGTAATCAAGTGGAAAAAATGTACTAGGGTACCCGTACTTTATAGTTTATTTACATTTAACTAAAGTATGTAGGTACCATTTTGTTCGATAACTTCTTGCCATCTTGTAGATAGGGACATGATCCCATTGCTATAAAAATGTTGGGACTTCTGATCAAAATACCGCAACAAGTGGGTTTTGGCAGTCCTCTCGTGATATAACCTGACACTGCCTAAATATTTCTGAAGAGACCGAAACAGGTGGAAATCTGAAGGTGCAAGGTCAGGACTATACGGCGGATGCATTAACACCTCCCAGCCAAACTCTCTTAATTTTTGCTGAGTGGCTAAAGATGTGTGAGGTCTAGAGTTATCATGATGAAAAACCACGCCCCTTCTGTTGATTAATTCCGGCCGCTTTCTCTCAACTTCTTGCTTTAATCTCATCAGTTCGCAGTAGAGTTCAAAATCGATGGTCCTGCCTGGTGGTAACAGCTCATAATGAATAATGCTCTTCCAATCCCACCACACACACAGAATCACCTTGTTGGGAGTTAACCCGGGTTTCGCCACAGTCTGTGAAGCCTGACAGGCCTTTGACCACGACCTTTTTCGCACGTTCTTGTCGTACGTGAACCACTTTTCATCACCAGTTATTAGCTTCTTCAAAAATGGTTCGGTTTCATTACGTCGTAATAAAGAACCACAAATGAATACACGGTTCATTAAGTTTCTTTCAGTGAGCTCGTGAGGTAACCAAATATCGAGCTTTTTTGTGTACCCAGTTTTTTTCAAATGCGCCAAAACTGTTTTTTGGTCAATTACCAGTTATTCAGCTCCGTCGTAACTACTCATATCTTGTTCCATTTTATCAAAAATGGCATCCATTTTATCCGTCATAGGGCGACCAGAGCGACGTGCATCTTTGACATCAAAATTTCCGGATTGAAAACGCTTAAACCAAATTTGTGCTATTCTAAAAAAAAATGCAATGTTTATGGACCCAGTGCAGTATCTACACTGGGTCCATAAACATCGCAAATTTTTTTCGAGGCTTGCGTTGCATTTTTACCTTTTTTGTAGTAAAATTTTAAAATGTATTGAATTTCTTCATTAGATTCACTCATTTTGACGGTAAGAAAAACAAATGAAAATCACACATTTTCCTAATTTTAATTAAGAATTATGTTCTTTAAAAGTTAAACTTTCAATGATACCAAAACCAGCCAGATACAAATAGATTTAATACAAGTTCATACATACTATAAAGCGAAAAGACTTTTTCCCCAACCTAATATAATAGGTACTGGCCATTTCAAATCAAAATAATTTTTGTTTGGCTAAGAATTCTATTTACAAATTAATTTTATTTTAAAACATGGATTTTTTTTCCAAAAGTAGTCATTTGTTTATTGATTAGTGTTACATTTTCATCGCATTTCAATCTTTTTCGTTATCATGGATACGTTAAAAATTCGAGTAATTATGGAATATGAGTACCGTCGCGGCAGCAACGCGGCACAAGCGGCACGCAACATCAACGACGTTTACGGAGCTAACACTACAAACCAATGCACCACCTGTTATTGATTTGCTTGCTTCTGTTCTGGAAATTTCGACCTGAAAAATGAACCTCGCGGTCGTCCGAAGACTTTGGTCGACAATGACGAATTAAAGGCGATTGTGGAAGCTGATGATACACAATCTATGACTGAATTAGCGGCAGCTTTCGACGTTAACGTCAAAACAATATTGGTCCATTTGCGTCAAATTGGCAAGGTAAAAAAGCTTGACAAATGGGTGCCCCACGAACTCAATGATCGCCAGCGCGAAATAAACGTCGAGACGTGCCTTGCACTGCTCAACAGACACACAAATGAAGGAATTTTGAACCGCATTGTTACCTGCGATGAAAAATGGATTCTGTTTAATAACCGCAAGCGCTCAGCAAGTTGGTTGGATCCTGGTTCAGCACCTAAACAATGCCCTAAACGAAAACTTACCCCTAGAAAAGTGATGGTCACTGTTTGGTGGTCTAGCGCCGGTGTGATTCTTCACAGCTTCTTACCAAACGGGATGAGCATTACAACAGACGTGTACTGTGAAGAACTGAACACAATGATGGAGAAGCTGGCACATCTCCAACCAGCATTGGTCAGTCGCTCGTCTCCGCTGCTCCTGCACGACAACGCGCGACCTCATACTGCACAGCAGACGACGGTCTCCAAGTTGCAAGAACTGGGATTGGAAGCTCTCCGTCATCCACCCTACTCACCAGACCTTGCGCCTACAGACTACTACTTTTTCCAGAATTTGGATAACTTCTTGGCGGGAAAAAAATTCAATACCCGAGAGGCAGTACAAAATGCCTTTGAAGAATTTGTTGCCTCCCGTCCAGCTGATTTCTTTAAGAAGGGCATCAATAAACTGCCACTGCGTTGGCAAAGATGCATTGATTGCATGGGTGATTACTTCGATTAATACAAATAAAAAATACATGAAAAAAATTCGTTTAAATTATTTCTTAAAAATAAAGGGCAATTTCATAGGTAAAGACCTAATATTTTAATTTCGCCATAACTTCAAAACCAAACGTCCAATTTTAATCATTCAAACACCAAATATTATCTACATAAACTGTACTTAGTGATAAAACAATTTATTTTGATAATGAATATCAGTATGATGAGTATCATGAGTAAAATAATTGCGTTAAAATGTAGTCCAAAAAAAAATCAAGATTTTTAGATAAAAAAATGGTTGTTGTGCCTCACTTGACATAGATAGGTATAGTGTTTCCCGGACTTTTTTGTAGATATTTATAAGATCTACAAATAATTAAAACATTTTATGGTTCTATCTTTTATAGTTTAGGCAGCGTACGCAAAATAAGTAACTTTACTGGTTGATTTTTTACACCTTGTGTCCGAAAAACCCAAATATCTTACGGAACCCTATTTTTTATTAATAAATTTAATATAAAATAATAAATTTATTTTTCCTTTAACGAATTGCTTTTGCAATATTTTTTATTTTTATTATTTAGACTTCAACTGCATTCAATTTGTTAGTAATTTATTTTGTTAACAGTTGTAATTATTTAAATTTTTCTGTTGTAATTATTTATATAGCCTCTTTTTGGAATGTGAATGTGAGAACACTGTATAATCCACAAACACTTAGATAACTTTCTATTACAACTTACTATATTTTTATTTTATTATGATTAATTTTTTGCTTTTGTGTACAGTGTTGACTGGTCTACACTGTTCTTACATAAATCAATCAATATTGTAATAAACGCATTTTTTAAAAGAGTAACCATGGAGTTTCTTGCCGGTTCTTCTCCATAGAAAACGACCAATTTGGAACTGTGCACTAGCTTCTGACGTTTTATAAGTGCCCTTGTAGGCCTATTTGAAATAAAATATTTTGACTTTGACTTTTGACTTTGACTTGAAACACTTTACACGTGCAGCCTGTGGGTTAACTACACACTGGGAGCATATAGCGCCTTACGTGTTCAATACAATAACGCGTTTAGGGTGTTGCTGGGGCTACCACGGTTCTGCAGTGCCTCGACCATGTTTGCAGAAGCGCACACTGATGGCTTTCTTATTAGGAAGCAATGTGCGTCACTGCTGAGCCGTGTTAGGGCCAGTAGCAACCGTATTGTGAACGTGTTTGCGGACAGGTGCGACTCTCCACTGCTGCACCACTGGATACGCTTGCACGCTACACGGTGAGCAATGGACAGTTCCCCCTTCACCGCACTACATATTTGGAGTTTTTATTTTTTCGTATGTGTTTCTTTTTGTTTGTGTATAATATTTGTTTGTGTAGTAGGTTTATTTATTTTTTTCTTCGTTGTGTTTTATTATTATTATTATTATTTTTGAAGACCATAGATACCCTGCACGTATGGGTTCCATAAAAAAAAAAACCATTTCAAGTTTCAGTTCTAAGTATGGGTAACCGCCCAAATTTATTGTTTTTTTTTTGTTTTTGTATGAAAATCTTAAGGCAGTTCACAGAATGCACCTATTTACCAAGATTTAACAGTGCAAAGCGACTGTGACATACGGACGGACAGACTGACATGACGAATCCATAACGGTTCCGTTTTTTTGCCATTTGGCTACAGAACCCTAAAAAGGGCATTGCAATAAAAAAAAACTTGAATTTTTTTTTTTTTTTTTTTGTAAAAAAACCGCTATTACTGGGCTGCGAAATCGATATAGGCCCGGGCGGAGTTCATACAAAATACTGTGTACAAGTGACTGCAACCGGCTGTTAAACAAAGAAAATGACAAGTTTATCGTATCGTCGCTTTCCATCAGGTGAGGTAGCGGTCAAGCGCGAACCTATCAACAATAAAAGAAAAAATGGTCTGAAAACGAATTGTTATATTAATCTCAGAAGCTGAGATAAATATAACACAATACACGAGGTAAGATTGACATGCATTCACACATACATGTGTGAATGCATGTCAATCTTACCTTCCTTCGCCTTCTTACGCGGCCTGGGTACACCCAGGCCGCGTTATCTCCTTTATAGATCAATGAACAGTAAGGTAAACCTTCTTCAACTTCTTCTTCTGGAAAAACTATTACCTAGTTTCTCAAAGAAATCATGAAATCGAAAAGCTAAGGAATGAGACTGAAAAGAAAGATCTTCAACATATGTTGAAGGTCTTTTTTTGCATACTATCATATGTTTATCATGTGACTGTGAGACATGGGCTCTGACTAAATCGCTCAGAAAAAAGCTTGCTAAATGGCAAAGAGCCATGGATAGATGTATAAGCGGTAGCTACTAAAGACCAGATAAAATAAGGAATAGTAATTTTCGCTCCAGAACGAAGCTCACTGACATTCTTGTTATAATATACCAACAAAAATGGACAGGTCTTATAATGCGAGACCATAAAGAAAATTGGTGTAAAGCAGTCACAGAATGATATCCTAGCAAACATAATCGGAGACGTCAATGAATAAAATGTTACAATAATATATTCTTAGTTAGAAATGAGCAGTTAGTCTTAGAAACCGCTAACAAAACGAATGTCTGCAAACGTTACCGCTCTGAGTTGCAGCGGCGTGAACACGTAGACCAGCGACATGCGCAGAGGGACCATCATCACCAGGAAGAACGGCATGGCGAGTGAGAAGCGCGACGACTTGACGGCGTACAGCACCGCCAGCCCCGCCGCCTGGATCAGCGTGTACATGTGCATCTTCAGCGTCGGCACCTGCCAATATACACGACGGTTACTTACGGAGCCCAAGTCGGTACGGTGCTAGTACTTAACGGTGATTACGAACCCTCCGGACGTAAGGAATTTGCGGGTGATGCTTGACAGGCTTAAACAGCAGGATGCAGCGGTCCCAGAACTGAATACCACCGAGCGCCGATATGCCCATGTACAGGAACACGCCGAACAGCACGGCCATGGGCACTAGGCACAGCCAGCGCGCCGCCAGCACCGACACGCCCACCAGCAGCGACACCAGCAGCGCCGTCAGCCGCTGCTCTGTAGTGGGAGAGCGAGCAACATTCCTTCAACTGATCGCTTCATATCTATCGATTCACTTTTTATTTCAGATTATTATAAGTGGTATTTAATTTTCAGTTATTCATCACAAGTCGTTGTCAGAAAAGGAAACGTTGCGCGAGTGGAGTGCACCTTTGACTTCGACGATGTGCGGCTTGTCACCGGGCGCGTGCGTGGTGGACATGATGGTCAGCGCCGCCACGTGGCTCACGGAGCGTACCGTGGCTACGCACTGCCAGGGCGCGCCGAACAACCCGCACATGGCGTTCACGAACGACATGATCACGATGTCCATGTGAAAGCCGCTGCCCTTCTTCAGCTTGCGCTCCGGCTTATCGATGATCAGCCTGCGCACAAAACACAAAAGCTCACTCACTGAACTGCTCTCCGCTCCCATCTTGTCGTTTGATTGTTATCTTACAATATTATATTCATTGCAGTTAGTTTCGTTCGCTTTGCATTCAATAGTTTAACTGGCACAGCTAAGAAATATAACTAAACAGATAATTTTGGATATTTTCGCGTGAGTATTTGTGAAGATTACAAGTAAGCCGCTTGAAATAACACAGTATGGTGGCAGTCGTCTTACTCAGCGATGTGCGTCTCCATGAAGACAATAATGTACACCATGAGCGCCGGCAGCCCCATGGCGAAAGCAGCCCAGGCGGGGATGCTGCCGAGTCCGTCGTTGAGCGGCACGAACCAAGCGCGCTGCGCTGTGGGGTTCAGCCCCTCGGGTACGCGCAGCGTTTCGGTCCACACCGGCACGGCACACGACAGACCCACCATCAGCACGATCGCAATGGGCACGCCGAAGTCGCCGAGTGCGCGCCGCGCCTGCACACACAAACGTACGACCGCGTGAGCACGTACAGCACGTTGCCAACAGCCGCGGCCAAGCCTAACGTCTCATCTAACCTGATGCCGAGGTCCACGTTACTCACCGTATCTTGGCAACTCGTCGAACCGTTCGCAAGTTAGATATAATAAAGATACCAATATAAAGAACCAAGTGGTCATCTACAAATTAATCGTTATAACAATTACACGAAAATAAAAGTCTCCTGACTCATTTCGGCCCAGTGCGAAATTGTCAGCTGACAATTTTTGAAGAAGTTTGTAAATAGTGTAGATAGGTTAGGTTATGTAAGGGCGAGCTCTGATTACTCACGCTGCGGCCGAGGAACTTGCCGTTGCGGAAGATGCGCAAGTAATAGGCGATGATGAAGGTGGAGAGCGTCAGCATGGTGCACCACAGCGCCGTGTTGGGCTGCGGCGGCATGGCGGCGGCGGCCGGCGCCGTGGCGTTCCCTGCACGAGAGCATTCCTGTCACACGGTACATTCAACATAGCCAATTATACAACCTTAGCATTACACTAGAGTTCTCGGGTCACCACCGGAGGCATATTTAGAAAACTGGTTTTTGATTCTTTATATATACCTACTTATTCAAGTTTACAAAACCGGTTTTTCTAAATTCGGTTGCGTCAAGTAACAATATCCGCTCAATTTAGTCGTCCACGTTTCCAAGTTTACGTCGCAGTCGTAGTAAAGTGCGCTGCACTGCTTGTATTGAGCACAACGATCCACCACACCTGGCGTTGCCTGATTAAGCAACGCACACGAAGCCAGCAGGCTGCGGAGCGGCTCGGGCGCGGCGGCGGCAGTGGCGGCGCACTCCCCGGGTGGCAGCTGCATGCGAGCGGTGCGCTTGACCACGCAGTGCCCGCGCGTTTGCTTTAGCGTAGGAGGTACAGTACGGCCGACGGATCATGGCGTTTTTTATTAGGAACCAAATGGTGGCATGAGGCGACGCACACTGGGACCCTCCATACAACGTAATGCTCAAAACTCGATTATCAAAATGAGCGTATTTAAAAAAAAACTATGTAAGGGTAGGCTTAAGAATGTGTTACCTCATTTCTACAAATTAGTACTAAATCAGTAACTGCTATCTGCTGTCCAGTGCATCAGTTCAAAGTTTACTCTAGACCCACATTAATTATCCGTTAACGTTTGTGAGTTTGTAGCGCATATTAAAATACTTATTTCTGCAAGTAATCGTCATATTTAAATGAAGTCCATCATGGCTGCAACTAATCAAGGTGTGCTTATTTTAATATTGTTTTTTTGAACCTTAATGATTAATACTTGACTACCACAATTATTTGTTACCTGTGTTTAAAGTACATATCTACTTGTCATAATTTCATTAGCATCCCTCTCACTAGGAGTGGCGCGTTGATTGCTGCGCCAGTTTTAACTTTTGCAGCTACCATCGTTTAGCATTGGCTGTTCTGTTTATATTGTTGTCGTTGAATCAAAGCAGTCGTCATATGGTGGTGGCAGATACCTGACAGCGTGGCGTTGAGCGTGGCCGTAGCGTTGTCACGCAGCGTGGCGCTGTCGGGCGCGTAGTAGTGCACGCCCAGAGGGTGCGCGCGGAACACGTTGATGAGACTCGTCACCGGCTCGCCGATGAAGATCAGCGAGATCAAAAATGCGAAGATGTCTTCCGTGAACCTACAGGTGTCACAGTTATTTTAGTTATTCTTACAGGTACCTACACCCCACGCGTTCAACGACTAACATCACCAGAATACGCTAACATTTTTATCATTTCTAGGGTTCCGTATTTGAAAAAAAAAAATTGTTACGTCACAAAAAAAATTGCGATTCGGAAAAATCTTCAAGATTCTATTCCAAATTTGAACTATTTACGTAGGTAAGTTGCACTTGCCGAGTTTTATTTTTATTTTTGTTATGTGTGACATTATCCAGTGACTTCTCTCACTCTAGGGCGTGTCAGAGTTTCACTGAATAAAATCACACTTTTGTTTCTTTTATTAGCCCTTTGCGTTCTAGGACCACGGTTAACCTTTTCAGGAGGGACTACTGGCCCTCAGTAGCGTTCGGTCCTACTAGACCGCTAAACCTGGTTTTGCTGACATCTGTTTGATGCGCGCATGGAACGCAACGCTCCGACGTCGACGGCTCCTTGTAGACGGTTACGGGACGGCTGACCGTGTATCGGATATTATGTGCCAATGTTCAGAAATTTGTTAAAGCATTATTTTTGTCTTCTAAGTTGTTCTAGTAAATATATGTCTGACATGCGCAGCAAGCACTAGTGTAAGTAATGTGGTGAAACCTGGTGATCTTCTTAACAGCAACGCTGCCCTCGACAGAGGCGACGGCAAGCGCAATGACGATCATCCACAGGCCGCAGTACATGCGCGCCGTCAGGAAGTCGAACCCGTTGGAGTGGCAGAAGTTGGCCAGCGACTCGTCCAGCAGCAGCAGCGGGCCCGTGGCGCCCGTGATCATCATGGGCTGCCCCGCCACCAGCGCGAACAGGATGCCGCCGGCGCATGTGAACACCTGCGGCAATTCACTACATAATACCAGTCGGTAACTACCTACCCTACTTCCACCCCTGCAGGAACTAAGTATATGTCTCTGCTTTCATGTTGTTTGTATTACCTATTAGTATATAACAAGTATTTTACATAAAGGAAACATTGTTCTATTAAAAAAAAAGTAAACACCAATCTGTATTGGTAGCTTTTTGTAAATTCGCTTGCCACACCTGGAAATCAATCCAGATAAAATTTACTCTAACAAAGTGATAAATTTAAATGAAAGAAAAATCATGACATCTTTACTCCTCCCACTGAATTTATATTCAATGGGATAAAATAAAGCACTTCTCATAATTATTGGTCTTAATAAATTATCTTTGTCGTCAGTCGTCGTTTATCTATTGAAAAGACAAATAACTGTTTGATAGATAAGATTTATAAATTAAAAAGTAACGTTGGTATTGTTTTCATTTACAACCAAAGACAATATCATATCACCATAACAACCTTAAATAACAAACGAGTCATATCAACAGAAAAATAGGTGGAATTTGTAGCGACTCACCAGAGTCTCGGAGATGCCGATGTTACCGTAAGTCTTCTCGGCGAGCAGCCCGCCGAACGTGATGGCGGACGACAGCGCCGCAAAGTACATGAAGATGGTGGCGGCCACGCACTGTCCGTTGAGCGCGTCGCGGAAGTCGGACGCGTAGTGCGGGTAGCGGCGCCGCATGTCGCGCAGCACGCCTGCAACAAGCGTTCTCAGTCACGGCTCCGCACGGTAACCGAGCTTCCCAAGGTAACTAAGTAACGGACCTATGTGGGGGGCCCAAAAGGAGCCACCCAGAAATATCGTCACTGAAATAGGACATCAAAGAAACTGTGTAAAATAACTGACCTCCGAACATGCGGCCAGTTCGGCTGAGGGGGTCGTCGGGCTCCTTGCTGGGCAGGCCGCCCGCTTCCGCCGCCAGCAGCGCTTTCTTCTCATCGAGCGGCGCGGGCATTTCACCGGCCGCGCGCTTGCGCTCCAGCGCGTCGCGCTTGCGCCGACGGATCATCTCGCTTTTGGCGCGCAGCTCCTCAAAGGGTAGCAGCGCCTGGCGCTCCCAGTCGCCCGGCGGCAGCACAATGGAGTCGTCCAGGAACTCATTGATGGCGGACAGCAGCTCGCGACGGTCGTCAGCCTTGTAGGCGATGGAGTGGAATGCCGGGTTGGACATGAGCGTGGAAATGGAGCGGCCCACCTCATGGTAGTCCAGGTCGGCGCCACTGGGACCGAGCAGTATGAACATGAAGCGCACCGGCACCGGCACCTCAGTGATAGACGGCATAAAGATGCCTTGCGCCAGGCGCACGAAGGCGATGGTTGGTTGCTCCAGGAAGCCCACGGCGCCCACGAGCACGGTGGTGGCCTCGGCATCGCCGGGGATGCGCTTGAGGATGGAGTCGTTGTGCGGGCGTCGCAGCTCGTCCTGCGAGCCGGCGTCGGCGGCGGCGGCGGCGGCCAAGTACTCCACCTCGCGCAGGTCCAGTCCGCCCGCCGACGACTTCTTACGCAGCTCTGCGCGCTCCAGCGGCAGCGCGTACGAGCTGCGACGCCGCCGTGGGTCCGCCAGGTTCTGCACACAAGCACACGGTCAGTTACGCTACAACCTATGTCTGTTTGCTTCAACAAATGCAAGCGACCATTGAATTATCCTAGGCAAGGTCATCGTGGCTTCATTTTTTTTAGTTGCGTAATTGCATAGCGTATACCAACCTTACTTGAAGAGCGAGAGTCCGATTCACTTTCTTTTAAAGAATTGAAAAGCAAATCTATACTACTAACTAGTCTAGCCACAGTGAATAGATACTGGTAGGTATTGTTACGACTCAGACTGCTGTTATAAATATATAGCTGTATATTACTGTTATATGTTACTGTAGTGATGTTCATTCATGCGCAACCTGTAGTGGCAGGATTTGTTTCTTGTATCTCATATCACAGGCTTTTGGAGTCACGTGCAGCTTTACTCCCGGTGGTTATGGTACACGATGATGGACATTGGGATGGTCTGCCAATGCCATTTTCTTTTCCGGTACGAACCATCATTAATTAACAAGAATAGAATCATTTTTATTTGTGATAGACACAGAACAACGGTTATAAATACAAAGTAAAAGAGATAAAAAGTACAGAATGCGCCGAGCGTGTCCATACTGTTCATTATATACTTTTTACGAAAAACCGCATATAAAACGGCCAAGCCATTTTGGAGATAAATGAGAACATTGATCAGCGAACAAACGCACAAACAAGCTCTCACTCTAAAACAAAACGCATAATGTGTACCTGTTCCGTTTTACCGCGGATAATGTGTTTTGAATGCTAACGCTTTTATTCCGTTTTGTTCAATTTATTTTTAAGCTTATATTAGGTCTTTACCTATGAAATTGCCGTTCTGCAGTACTGGCCATTTCAAATCAAAATAATTTTAGTTTGTCTAAGAATTCTATTTGCAAATTAATTTTATTTAAAACATGTTTTTTTTCCAAAAGTAGTCATTTGTTTATTGATTAGTGTTACATTTTCATCGCATTTCAATATTTTTCGTCATCATGGATACGTTAAAAATTCGAGTAATTATGGAATATGAGTACCGTCGTGGCAGCAACGCGGCACAAGCGGCACGCAACATCAACGACGTTTACGGAGCTAACACTACAAACCAACGCACCACCTGTTATTGGTTTGCTCGCTTCCGTTCTGGAAATTTCGACCTGAAAAATGAACCTCGCGGTCGTCGGAAGACTTTGGTCGACAATGACGAATTAAAGGCGATTGTGGAAGCTATACATAATCTACGGCTGAATTAGCAGCAGCTTTCGACGTTAGCGTCAAAACAATATTGGTCAATTTGCGTCAAATTGGCAAGGTAAAAAAGCTTGACAAACGCGTCGAGACGTGCCTTGCACTGCTCAACAGACACACAAATGAAGGAATTTTTAACCGCATTGTTACCTGCGATGAAAAATGGATTCTGTTAGATAACCGCAAGCGCTCAGCAAGTAGGTTGGATCCTGGTTCAGCACCTAAACAATGCCCTAAACGAAAACTTACCCCTAGAAAAGTGATGGTCACTGTTTGGTGGTCTAGCGCCGGTGTGATTCATCATAGCTTCTTACCAAACGGGGTGAGCATTACTGCAGATGTGTACTGTGAAGAACTGAACACAATGATGGAGAAGCTGGCACATCTCCAACCAGCATTGGTCAATCGCTCGTCTCCGCTGCTCCTGCACGACAACACGCGACCTCATACTGCACAGCAGACGGTCTCCAAGTTGCAAGAACTGGGGTTGGAAGCTCTCCGTCATCCGCCCTACTCACCAGACCTTGCGCCTACAGACTACTACTTTTTCCTGAATTTGGATAACTTTTTGGCGGGAAAAAAATTCAATAGTACGGTCCGCGCCTACTGGCTCGTACAGACCGGCTTATTCAAAGGGTTCAAAACGCGTGTGCTCGTTTTTGTTATAAAATTCCTCCCAGAAGCCACATAACGCCATTCCTTAACAAACACTTTACCCTAAAAATGAAATCGAGACGCAAGCTACACTTGGCATGCCTTCTATTCGGTGTAATTAAATACCAAAAGCCAGACTACCTCTACAGTAAGCTGAGTTGGATCACTGGTAGACGTGAATGCGGAAGAAGGCAATGCTCACAGCAACTCTCATCGCAGCCCCATAGTACAGCAACATTTAGAGGCAGTTTCCGTTACGCCGCTAGTAAAGTATGGAATAACTTGCCACCGCCTATTAGAACAATAAACACGATTAATACGTTTAGGAAACGTTTACGCCAGTTTTTGATCGATTTGCAACGAAAGTTAAAGTAAAGTTAATTTTACTTATAGTTACAATATGTAGGTGGATAGGATTTTTATTTTATTTTTTTGGTTTGAACCTTATAGCTGCCTCGTCTCTTTTCGCTCGCTGCGAGGGATTTTTTACGTGTCTTCTATAACAGCTGTGTTCCCACGTATTTTAGAGACCTGTTTAAAACGAAGGATGCGTTTATATATTTTTTTGTTTAAATTTTTCATTTTGTTATTGCCGTTTCTGTCATGCTATTTGCTTTTATGTTCACTTGCCTTATGGACCTGGTCTACCTGCAGCAGGTACTTGCACACTCACTGGGTTTCAATGTATTATTTTTGTATGTAAATCGTAATATTTTTGTTTTTTTTTCTCTAATACCCGAAGTTTACTTTTTTATATATATATTTGACTGAATGCAACTTGACTGTTGCGCTCAGCTACCCAAGGCATACTGATTTATTACGTAATACGAATTACGGTAAATTTAATCGCTTAGGACCGGTTATTTTTTATTTTTTTATTATCAGTAATGATTGTGCGATTGAATTTGCGTACGTTTTGATGATGACTGTTTCATATATATAAATATATATTGTTTATTATTTATCATTTCCTACACACTCATTTATACCTACATGTAATAATATACATATATTTATTTACCTCACACCAAACAACTGATTAACATCCGTAGACTTATAGCAAGGTTCAGTTGAAAACCAGCGTCAGGCAACTGCTACGTAGTGGCCTGGCATCATGCTGAACTGGACCTATTTGGCGCAGCCGTGAGACATACAATGTATATGTATTCTAGGTTTAAGTTTGTATACCATAATTATAGTGTTATCTCATTGTGTGTACCTGTGTGCCAAATAAAAGTGTTTTCTTTCTTTCTTTCGTGTTTCTTTCAATACCCGAGAGGCAGTACAAAATGCCTTTGAAGAATTTGTTGCCTCCCGTCCAGCTGATTTCTTTAAGAAGGGCATCAATAAACTGCCACTGCGTCGGCAAAGATGCATTGATTGCATCGGTGATTACTTCGATTAATACATATAAAAAATACATGAAAAAAATTCGTTTAAATTTTTTCATACAAAACGGCAATTTCATAGGTAAAGACCTATAATAAGTGGAAACTTGTAATTGGCCTTCTTCTGCATATAATGTTTTTTTTATTGTTATATCTTAGCTGTAAGTTTTTTTAAAACAAAAAAATAAAAAATAATAAAAATAAGATATAATTTTACCGAAGAATTTTTATCTGTTGGTAAAGCATGAGCTAAAACTTTTCCTCATTTAAATGTCCGGATACATTTTGTTTAGCTTTTAACAGAAGATATGGAGCTTTGGACTGTATAAGAGTGCGTCCCTAACATAGAATATAGTGGCTAGACTAGGGAAATACTTAATTAAGAATGTATCTAATCAATACAAATGGTTTGGCAGTACACTCTCAAATATACACTCAAAACAAACAAAAAAAACTGTAATAAAGCTGCGTATGTGTATTTAATTGTTTTGATTTCAATCAACTTTGAAATACATGAGTCACACTATGTACAAGTGCGTGGTCAGCGTCGACTGTAGGTACATGTTTGTATGTTGCGATCGGTGTTGGCACGGCATGTATACTTGTGTAGGTAGGCAGCGCTGTCTAACTGTGACGTAGACACGTAGTGTTCCATCATGTTCGTATCAAAGTGTGGGAATGGAAATGTTTCGACAAAGTGCCACGTATCGTGGCCGACGATTGTCTCGATCTGGTGATGCATCGATTGAGCTCTTCCGTCAACACGTCGCATTAAGACGTACGACTGAAACATTGTGCACTACTGTAGGAACAAAGTGTGAACGCTGCGACCGCTTCACTCAAATGGGGTGAATAGGAATGCAGAGGTGAATAGGAACAAAAGTTTGAAGGGGATGTTTTAGTTATTTCACAATTTTTCCCAGCATTTAAGTATTCCTGTTTATTCATTGATTAATAATATATTTTTATTTTTTATATTTTTAAATGTTTTTTTTTAAGTTGTCTTTTTTTTAATATTTAAAAATGTGATATATATATATAATTATACATAATTAATAAATGGAATAATAATAATAATATTCCACAACTATCTACTAAGGTAATACGTGGAAAGGGAAACGTAGTGAATTGTACAATAGCCTATTTGAACATGTATCTGAGAGAAGACAAATTGTACAATTGTTTGTTTTCCCTATTAAAATTAAAATAATAGCCAAATCCTAATGGCAAACCTTACCAAAATAAAAAACTAAAATGGATTCGAAAATCATTTGATTTCTGATAATTATATTGTATGGCTTGGATTTGTAACAACGGGTTCTGACTTTAAAAGAAAAAACTTTTTACAAAAAAAATATAACCGACTTTAATGTTAAAAAACACTGAAAAGTACCAAATAACTTTAATTCTGGAAGTCGGTGTTTCTGTAATAGTTTAGTCTCTTCGTTATTTATAATATTAATGTAATCTAACCATGTTTGGGATTATTAAAACCGTTATAAGATGCGCTCTAACTCCTTATAAGATATTTAAGTTTGACTGAGGGGTACTTTTTAGTGGTGGTACCATAACTAAAAAGTGTAAAAAAAAACTTTTTACAAAAAAAATATAACCGACTTCTATGTAAAAAACACTGAAAAGTACAAAAGAATTTTAATTTCGGAAGTCACTGTTAAATAACGAAGAGACAAAATTAGGGATCTATTATAGAAACACCGACTTCCAA
Organism: Mythimna lalbum; assembly: GCA_949319445.1. Lineage (NCBI taxonomy): Eukaryota > Metazoa > Arthropoda > Insecta > Lepidoptera > Noctuidae > Mythimna > Mythimna lalbum. Next base: position 225,769 of record OX439344.1, on the reverse strand, counting down.
AATTAAAGTTATTTGGTACTTTTCAGTGTTTTTTACATAGAAGTCGGTTTTGTTTTCTTTTCTGAGGGAAAAATCATTCAATGATAACCCCCGCTCTTGGGTGAAGCGGGAGATAGTGTCAGACTCTTACTGACTAAAAACCCGCCCCGTTCCTTCTAGCGTCTTCATACCGGGGCTCCAGCTTCCTTTCGGATCACCCTGGCCCCAGTAGGCTTTCGACCCAGCTGGGCCCCTCCTGTTGCTGACAACTCCTTGAGGCGCGCGGGAACAGTGCGCGCCGTCGACGTCTTGGGCACGGTCCGGACAGTTACCGGACGGTCGGACAGTGACCTACCCATGGCTCGTCGTCCGCGAGCCCGCGTCTATTGTGGCCGGAAATCGGGATCAAAATCCCGGCGGTGGCGGCGAGGGCGTCGTTGCCTGATGCGGTCGGCCTCCTCCTTTGCTAGCATTACTGCTTCGCAGAAGGAGGCAATCACCTGCCACTCCTCCTCGCTCCGGACCATGGCCTGAACCAAGGCCCGGTGCGAGAGGTCTCCGCCACCGATCGCTCCAACGAGGGCACTGCGATGCTCCGCCCAGGCAGGGCACACCTGCCCGACGCGAGAGGTCTCCGCCGCCGATCGCCTCCACGAGAGCACGGCGATGTTCCACCCAGGCAGGGCACGCCTCGACTGTGTGCTCCACTGTTTTTCGGGCGTTTCGCACAGTGGCGACACCCGGGCGTCTCTTCTGTTTGAATCCGGTCCAGGAACCTCCCGAACGTGCCATGTCCGGTGAGGATCTGCGTCATGCGGAAGGTAAGGACGCCGTGAGGTCTTTCCAGCCACGCCTCAAAGAGGGGACTTACCGCCATAATTGTGGCGTGCCCAGCACTGGGTTGCGATAGTCGCTGACGCTAGGTAAAAGACGTGTCATAAATAGATTGAAAAAAGAAAAAACTGGCCAACAGCGTATCGGGCCGGGCCTCGCTCAGTGTAGGGTTCTGTAGTTTCCCGTCCCTTACAATTACTGTCCCCACTTAAAAGTTAAAAAAGTACAGCGCTATCTCTTGGGAAATCGGGGTAATCCGCGAAAGTGAGTTTGTTTATTATGTCTTCACGCCTAAATGGCAAAACCGATTAAGATGAAAAGGGGGAGAAGGAGGGAAGAAAAGAGGAGAGGAATTAAATTATATTGATAAACGCGGGCGAAGCTGCGGGTAAAAGCTAGTAATTTAAACAAAGAGGTTTTCGGTGGTAATTTTGGATTGCATGAACCGATTTTAATAATTCTTTTTTAATTTGAAAGAAAATACGATCAGAATAAAAAAATGTAAATTAAGGTAAAAAAAATGCTTGCATATACGGTTAAATTACAAACTTAGTTCAAAATAATTTTCAAAGTTCTACTTTTGAGATTTTTTGTGACACATTTTTTTTACTTTTAGAGCGATTATTTATGAGAATATTAACATTATTTTAGCAAACCCCTATTCAATTCTAATTACCTATCCAACGATATATCACACGTAAGGGTGTTATCACACCAATCGATGGATATCGGTCGACGTTGATCGATTTGTGTGGTAGCTTTAATTGATCGACGGATACCGGTCGTCAAACCAATCGATCGATTGCCTGTCGACGGCATCGGTCGACGTTGGTCGATTAACCCCGGCTATATTCCAACAGTTTCTTCCGAAATATATTCACACGAGGACGCATTCTACCATCGATCGATTGGTCAGGTAGAAACTGTCGATCGAAGTTGACTTATCGATTCTATCATCGAACAATGGCATCGTTCGACGATCGATCAACTGGTATGAGAACACCCATAGGGTTGAAATGAAAAGTAAAATCACACCCCACTTTACGTTTGTAGGGGAGGTACCCTAATAAAACATATTTTTACATTTTTCAAATTGGTACCTAATTTCAGTTTTCTAGTGCTAACGGTCTCTGAGATTATCTGCGGACGGACGGACAGACAGACATGTCGAAACTATAAGGGTTCCTAGTTGACTACAGAACCCTAAACATGGGATTAATAATAACCCCATCGCCGTAACTCTTTCGTTGACGTCGTGGTGGGGCTTGCGCGCTCCAATAAACCCTAGGTTTGTGTCGGTAGCGCATGCTTTGCCGTAACGTGCCTAGGGTGAGGGGTCAGACTAAGAGAGATACAATCGGCAGGGCAGTTTTGTGGTAAACTGTTGGGCATTAGCGATCCCACGGACCCGATCTCTCGGGAAAATTCTTGTTCTTCATCTCTGGCTTGCCTTTATTGGCCGGCCGTAGTGGACTCTGACGAGGAACAGAGCTCTCACCTCTCTCTTGCCTTTATTGGCTGGCATGAGTGGAGATTCGCAAGAGCAAACGTGCTCGGGAGAAGGATGTATTATCCAGTAAGGTGCTGGTATGGATCTTCACCGTACTTCCGGGATTGTCCCAATAGCCGTGGTATACCTCTCCACTCCTCAAGCACATCAGGATATGTTGCCCCTTTGTTGCTACGTCACTTTCTGTTAGCGACAGTTTTTGGGGGCCCATTTGTTGAGTGTTTAAGTTGTCCTCTGCCTTTTTATCGATGGATATAAAAAAAACATTGTTCAAGCAGGGCCCATAGTCTTAATATAGTTCTTGGTAACCAATCCATTTAAGACTCTAAAATCTATAGCCCTTATTATCTTTGTTTTCCATTATGTCGCAATACTTTTTCACCAGCCGGGGGTTGCCCTTGGGTTGCACATACAGAGTAATCGTCGGTTGCTACCACGTTCTATTAAAAGTGTCTAAATGGCCTCTGCGAGTTGGTTTCGGCTCCTCGTACGCCTTCCAAAGGACCATGACCTCAGGGTTTTGAGATATATTGACACATTATAATAATAATAATAAGGTCAGGTCATATCTCACCTTCTTTACATCGATGACCTGAAACTCTTTGCCTCCAGCAATTTCAACTGATGGAGCTACTGAAGGTCACTGTGTGGACAAATGTACAGGCATACATGTAAAGCGAGGGGAGATTTTGGAATTTGAGGGAATTCAACTCTCGGATTCCATACACCTCAGATCCCTTTCCTCGACCGAAACTTATAAGTATTTGAGTATATCAGAAGCGTTAGGCATTGACAATGCTCACATCAAGCAATCGCTGAGGGAGCGCTTCTTTGGCTGCCTGAAGAAGGTATTAAATAACCTTCTGTCGGGTGGAAATAAAGTTCCTTCCTTCAACGGTCGGGTTATACTAGTTTTAATGTACTGTTTTGGCATACTTAAATGGACTCAGACTGGACTAGACGCCTTGAATAGGCGGCTCCGTACTGTGCTGACCGCAAACCGGAAGCATCACCCACGATCATCGGTGATGAAACTGTTTATCATGCGGAAGTGTGGAAGTCGAGGCTGTTTAAACGCAAAAACTCTGCACAACCGCGAGGTGTGCAGTCTCAGAGAATATATTTTTAAAACCGATGTGGGTATGCACTGAAATGTGGTCGCAGTGCACAATGGGCTCACCCCGTTATCCATGGCTAAAAAGGACTGGCATAAACCTGTAGTACTGACTACTGATAGCCGCAAATAAATATGGAAAGGCAAGGAGCCCCACGGGCGCTTTTACCGGGCTCTTCGCGAGCCTGATATAGATTTCTCGGCGTCTTGGCCTGGTTACGTTTCAGTGACCTCTTTGGGGAAACTGAACGTTTTGTTTGTGCGATTATGGACGAAGTTATCTTAACGATCAACTACCGGAGATATATAATGAAGGACGGGACGGTTGACGTGTTGGGCATGCCACAGTCCGGGTGAGTCTATCAGACATTATATATATATCTCTGGTTGTTTTCGTTTGGCTAGCGGTGAGTATTTTCACAGACATAACCAAGTAGCCAGGATTATTCACCAGCAACTTGCTTTGAAATACAACCTACTCAATTTTGAGGTACCTTATTACAAGTCCCCGCCCGACCCAGTTCTCGTAAATGACCATGTCACGTTGTACTGGGATCGGTGTTTCATTACTGACCGGACTATTGTAGCTCATAATGCGGATATAGTGGTGATAGACTGATTAGCGTGCGGTGCAATGATAGTCGATATCACCATCCCGCATGACGAGAATCTCGTGAAAGCTGAGAAAGAGAAATAAATCAAATATCTCGACTTAGCACACGAGGTTGTCGACATGTAGTATGCGGACTCGGCAGTGATTGTGCCGATTGTCGTGACCGCCAGTGATCTTGTAGCCAAAAGCTTCGACGACCATATGTCGAAGCTGTCGTTGCACAGTTGGATCAAGGGCATGATACAGAAAGCAGTACTCCTCAATACGGTCGCATTGTGAGGAGGTTCCTGTCTCTGGAGCCCTAACCACTGGTAGCTTGGACCCAGCTCCCGACACCGGCGGATAACTGTCTAATATTTTTTAACTGTTTTTTTTTATATCATTTTGTAAAAAAATATTTAAAAATGTAATATAAGTAATGTGCACACAACGCCATCTAGTCTCGAGCTAAGCAGAGCTTGTGTTATACGGGGTTATTTGTAAAACTCTAGCTACCTCTTAGGACTATGTTAATAACATCATAAACAACTTTTGTTCTATGACTTTAAAAATTTATTAAATTTTAGTTCATCAAATTTTCAAACAAATAAAAAATAAATAAATTGAACGTTCTAAATATTACGATTTCTAAGTAGTACAATTCTGAGGGTAGGCGAACATGAACTTGACCTATTTACTGACAACCCTCACTAGTCGGTTGGTCACCTTGCGCTTGCGTCGCGCCATGCGTGTTCTTGTAGCGAAATTCGGCAGTGCGGACGTAATTATCTTTACACGATGGTGTATTAATATTCTAATGTCGAGTACACGAAAGTGGTGCGAATGCTTGCTAGGTGTAATGACAATGTTCCGGAAGCCTGTAGATACAGCAAAATACAGAGTTGAAATGTATTAGAGAGAACAACGAAATATTGAATGTTTGTTTTTGGTTAATAGATATGTTATGATTGGTAAAAAGTCATAAAACAAAAGTTGTTGTGTATGATGTTGGTAACAGTTAACAGTCCTGCAAGGTTGTTAGTATTTTACAAATAACTCTGTATATTTCTAAATACATACATACTATAGATAAATAAATTACACCCAGACACAGAACAAATTATTATGCTCGTCACACAAACATTTGTCTGGGTGGGACTCACGACCTCTGGCATAGCAGTCAGGGCCTCTAACCACTAGACCAACAGGCATGTCAAGGATTCCTTCGCACTTGGCCAGTGTTTTTAAAATAGAATTGATATTGTTTTGGTGTGAAGGGTTCGATATTATGACGGCCCTAAGTGATGACATGAAGCTTACCGAAGCCGCGAGAAGTGTGCGTAGGAGTGTAGTCATTATTAGTACAACGGCATGAAAGGCAGACTGACTGAATGGCGACTAGTGAGGTAGTGACGGTGACTGCAGCCCCGGCGCGGGCTCGGAGCCCGCTAGGGCGGCGGCGCGCGGGGTGCCTACAAACAACAATTCAAACCAAGGACAACAGCTACAAACAACTAAATGTGATCACACAACAAGGATAGATGAGCATCATGGGCTACGCATCGAGTGGGCGATCACGTAAGCTAACTATCGAGAAGACAAGCCGGTAAGGGTAGCGAGCAGAGGGAGAGGTGAGCGGGGCACACAGGCAAGGGGGCGCTCCGTACGATGAGGTGCGCGCTGTGGCGCCGGCACGCGCCGCCTGCGGAGGCACTGCACACGGAGCAGCGCGCGCGCGCCGCGCCTTCCTCCACCCACAGCGACTGCACACAACACAACACGTCCACATGCGCACTGCACCAGGCGCTCCTGACCACGACTCTACTTACGATAGCAGACGAGTCGTAAACACGCGTACAACAACAACGTTTAAAATAATTCACCCACTCTGGATTGAATGATATACGTTCAATTCAGAGTCAGTGTTTTTTTTTTTTTGTTGTAAATATATGTATAATACTCGTATTCAATGGCTTTAGTTTCTTTTTTTAGATTCGTATCATCAATATGTAAATCTTGAATTAAAATACAACGAAAAGGTATGTCAAATGCTAAAAAAATCGAAGTAATTATCATGTGTCAGGCAAATCATCATATAACGAAAGGGTGCCTAGGATAGAGCAAGCTTTCAACTCAGACTGAGCTCGCCGCGCACACGGATTGCAGGCGTCGCGGCGGCGCACGGTTTGCATCGTCGAGCAGTCGAGCTGAGGTGTTATGTCACTAGTTTTTTGCGTCCTTCGTGCCGGATTAACCTTGGAGATTATCACAAACATTCGTACATTTCGTCCGGCACATGCCAAACGTCAGATATCGTAACTAACGTTCGATAAGCGTGACTCGCTATCTGACACGACAGATTATCATTCTCTTGTAGGTACTTATCATTTTTTGTATTTTTCGTGTAGGTATTTGAAACCGATAAGGTTCATTGTGTCACACGACTACTGATTAATTTATTATGGCATGGCCGCCAAAGTCACGAAGCGCCATCTGGCGTTCTTCGGTACCCTTCGGTTTTTGGAATAAATTCGTAATACTTGCGATGAATTGAAAATTATAATTAAGGATAAGCGACGAGCTCACCTGTAGGCTGGTGTAGGAGGAGTGCTTCCTCCCGCTGATGGAGAAGCGGAAACGGTCATCGTGCACGTGGCGGTGGCGCAGTAGCAGCGAGCGCATGACCACGGGCTTGTCGTCCTCCTCGATGAGTCCGTCCGACACCATGCTCTCTACCACGCGGTAGGCCACGCCGGGCAGGTCCTTCTCGTCCAGATCCAACAGCACCACCCCGGTCTCCAGGCAGCGCCGCAGGTTGAGCAGCGAGTGGAAGGACAGCGAGGCCACGTGCGGCTTGCCCCACCGCGCCGAGCCCTCCTCCACGTCCTCCTCGTACTTGATCCAGCGCGCCGTCTCCTTCCACTCCGCCTCGCCGTCATCGGTAGCCAGTAGCTCGTCCAGTTGCACGAACACCTACAACACGCGCCTCTGGTTAGACACAAAGTCCATCGCACTGCGCGCCTATCCACCAGCTGCGAGAGCTTACCGAGTGCGGGCTGTGGTCATACATCTTCTTATACGCAGCATCTGTTAATATACTCTGCACTTTATCGCCACCATCCTTGCGACCCACGTGCACCGTAGACCCCTGGAAGCAAAAACGAGTATGGCAGTTAATATGTATATCTATAGCGCGTCAAGCATCGATAAGTGTCGGTCGAAGTAGACGTAAAGGCCTAGGAGAGGAGTACACTGATTGACGTCTCGACTGACCCGGGGCTGTATCTTGTGGCGGCGCAGCGCGCGCGGGTCATCGCTGCGGTGCGCGGCCAGCTCGGCGGCGTCCGCCTCGGGCAGCGTCTCCTCGGCCGGCTCCATGGACACGCGCCGCTCGCCCGCGCCGGCCGCTCCGCGCGCGCCCTCCTGCAGCGAGTACTTGCGCGGCTTGTGCGGGTGCAGGTGCTTGCTGCAATACCAACATCACGACTCAGTCCTACCAAATATCAAGTCTTATAAATTAACAAACTGTTTATTATAACTGTAGGTTAATATACTAATATTTTCTATTCATTGATTGACACGAAATGCCTGTATTTTTTAAAATTAATTTATAAATATATAATTAATACTATAAACGAGTGTTAATAACATAATATAGCGTACAGTAGGTAAAGCTGACATGCGCGCACTCATGTGATGACGTCGTCGGACGCGCACGGCCGCAAGGCGCAAGCGGCGCGGGCGACTATGGCAGATTTGGCGCATTTGTGGGTGGCGTGCGTGCCATGCGAAACTAATGATGCGTTGACGGTAACGCGTGGACGAGATGCTACCAAACTGGCAAGGTCACTTAGTTTTATTTGTGACTTACCCGAGACAAGTAGTATATATGTAAATTTAAATAACTGGTATTTTGCGTCGTCGAATGTTTGACCTAGGTTATGGCTGAAACCATTTAGTCGTTATCGCGGCCTTGTAGTTATTGTTTCCGCGGTGCTGGCACTGGTGACACTGGTGACGGCAGGCTTCGGCGCGGCTCACGTCGCTTATCACGTGGCACGTGTCCGGGCTGTCATCGCTACACACGTGTAATTACACAAGTCTACCTCTAACCACAATCATACACCACGCTTGTTCCCATGGATATTAATCTTGTGAAAATTGCTATCGCCAACTTTATGTTGTAAGTATAAAATGTTAAGTTAAAGACGTTGCTAGTAACAGCGCAGATGGATTAAAAGCCAGTCCCGAACCGATGGCGCAATTTGTATGTTCGACTTCGTAGTGAGCGAAAGTACAAGCCGGCCTTCTGTACTATCGAGTGGGCGGCGCGGTGGTGCGCACGTGGGGGTGGCAGTGCTCGCGTGCGCAAGGTCGCGCCGTGCCCTTGTGCGCCCCGTGCCAGGCGCCACACGCCGTGCAGATGCTGCATCAGGGCCGCAAGAGATACTACACAGGGGTTTCTCATCACAAGTCACGGTCGCGTGCATAGAAATGCCGCGTGCATACATCTTTGGGCGTTTCTGTACTTACTTATAAGTAGGTATCACAAATCACGTATATTTTATTATGAATACTAGCTTTTGCCCACGGCTTCGCTCGCATTAAATTCGGGGAAACACGGTTCCTCTTTCCTGATTTAGAACACAGAAGAGAACTCGGAACAGAATATTATTTTAATACGCTACTGTAGACGATATTATGTGTCTTTCCATTTGGGGGATAGAATGTAAAGACTCTGAGCATTGGACACACGCAAACATGCTTCATACAATTTTCCATGGAAAAAGCACGGTTTTTCTAAGTTCACCCCAGCCATCTTTGATGTTTGTCCTTCCGCTTTGTTAATGGTCATAGCGAAACTAAACTTAAGAGGAAATACCACCGGTGGCCGCGCATCTATTGTCTTACTATTGTGTCTCTAATTGACGGTATCTGAAGGGTTAATTCATGAATCCCCAAGCGACCACCGGTGGCCGCGCATCTATTGTCTTACTATTGTGTCTCTAATTGACGGTATCTGAAGGGTTAATTCATGAATCCCCAAGCGACGACCGGTGGCCGCGCATCTATTGTCTTACTATTGTGTCTCTAATTGACGGTATCTGAAGGGTTAAACGCGAACGGAAGATCTGTGGGAATTCTTGGGATTCGTGGGATCATTACATTTTCACCCTTTCCTTCGCCCGCCCGGTTAAAATGGTAGTGGCAAAACCGGGTTTGTTTTCGGAAATCGGAAAACCAAACCAAGACAACAATACCAAATCGCAAAGCTAAACATGAATAGCCAAAAATTCGAAAGCAAATCAATTGTCAAATAACAGAGTATACGTACCGTATGCACTGTAGTGTGAAGCAAGGGCCGATGCCCGCACTTAAGCACAGTTAGAGAGCACACGACGTTAGCGTGTTTCAGAAATCTATCACCTCCATTTATAGGAATCCATTGAGTAACACAGTATTTATGTTTCGAATATTGATTTTTTTCTTAAACACTGATTGATTTATGGTTAGATTTAATGTTTTAATATTGTTTTATTTAATTTGTTTTATATAATTATTTTATTCACAAAATTAGTACAAGTTCTATGATACAAAATCATAAAACCAGTACTATTTTTGCGGAGAGTCTCACACAAATTTCATCCCCTATTTTAGAGATTTCCAAAAAAAAGCAGGTATTTTTCGTTGATAAGATAACAGAGAGTCTGTGTACCGATTTTTAGCTTCCTACCTTAAAAACTGTGAAAAGTTACTTATAAAACATCACCCCTTCTTTTAAAGTGTTGGGGGCAGATTTCCGAACAAAAAGTGATGCATGATTTCTTTGTTAGTCACAAATAGTCCGCATACCAAGTTTTAGCGTTCTACTTTGAAAATTGCGGAATGCTCCATACAAACTTCCACGGAAGTAAGGGGTTAGAAAGAGATAAAAAGTAGCCTATGTCACTCTCCATCCCTTCAACTATCTCCACTTAAAAAATCACGTCAATTCCTCACTCTGTTTTGCCGTAAAAGACGGATAAACAGACACACACACTTTCCCATTTATAATATTATAAGTATATATAAGTCTTCTTCTTCTTCCTGCCCTTATCCCATATTCCTTGGGGTCGGCGGAACACGTTTTTTTCTTCCATTATGTCCTGTCTCCCGTCCAACTATTACTAAATCCATTTTCTTTCAGATCACTCCTCACACAATCTATCCATCTTTTCTTCGGCCTTCCTCTCCCTTTCCATCCAAACGTATACTCAGAACTCTTTTCGTAATATGCGCTTCATCCCTCCTCTTCACATGACTATTCCAAGACAACTTATTACCTTTCAACTTTTCAGTCACTGGCGCCACAAACTTCCTCTAATATACTCATTTCTCACTTTATCCATTCTCGTCACATCACACATCCATCTCAACATTCTCATCTCCGCTACATGCAATCTTTTTTCATCCTTCTTTTTCACAGCCTAACATTCTGATCCATACAATATGACAGGTCTTATGACGGACTTGTAAACTTTACCCTTCAATTTGAAGGGCATGCGTGGGTCACAAGTTGTTCCCGTGACCTGACGCCATTTCATCGGTATATCTCACCATCCCGTTAGACGAGCGACCTGAGGTTCCGAAAGTCGGAACAGATTGGTATGGGCGTTCAAGCGAGAGCTAAAGGCAAAGGGTTGGAGAGACCGCCGAAATCGCAGAAAAAATACTCTGTTTTGGTTCTACTCAATTTCAGGCCAACAATCTCCAGTCTATGCCATCACACCTCCAATCTGTTTTGAATCTCTAGGCCACTCTCGGCAACCAGCACAATGTCGTCGCCAAACAACATACACCAGGGAGCGTCCTCCTGAATGTCCGACGTCAGAGCGTCCATTATCATCAGGAAGAGGTAAGGGCTGAGGGCCGGTCCCTGATGTAAGCCGACAGTCACATTGAAGTTTCCAGTGGTGCCCACTGTGGACCGGACTTGGGTACTACATCGACTGTACATCGCTCGGATCAACTGCACATAATAATAATAAGCGATTTTGGCATCACAATTCCAGTCATCCTTAGAGTCTGGGTCGCTGCCTGAGATTTTAACAACTGGTGCCACCCACCTGCTCCATAAGACAGGTAGTACCGCGGACCCCAAGAACTATAGACCGATTACATGTTGTTGTTGTGTCGACGGTCTATAAACTTCTTACATCCATCCTGAGAGTAAAAATTAATCTACACATTGAGAACCACTCAATTATGTCTGCCTCTCAGAATGGATGTAGGAACGGGTCACGCGGCACTAAGGAGCTACTCCTCATAGATATGGCCATAAGCCAACAGGTTCGTCGATCCCGCAAGGATCTGTCGACATGCTGGATAGATTATAAGAAGGCCTACGACTCTGTTCCACATACATGGCTCATGAATGTGTTGGAGTTGTATAAAATAGATGCAACTCTACGCACCTTCCTTGAGTCATGTATGAGGCAATGGAAAACGGTCCTTCGCTATCCAGGATGTCGACCGATCCAGGAGAATGATGAACCAATATGGATTAAACGGGGAATATTTCAGGGCGACAGTTTGAGTCCACTTTGGTTTTGCTTAGCCCTGAATCCTCTAAGCACGTTGCTGGAGGATTCAGGCTTGGGCTATCGGTCGAGAAGAGGTGGTCAGGTCCTATCTCACCTGCTTTAAACTCTTTGCCCACAACAATTCGCAACTGATGGAACTACTGAAAGCAACTGAAACTTTCAGTAGTGCCATCAGTATGGAAGTCATGCATGTAAGGCGAGGGGAGATAGTGGAATCCGAGGGAATTCAACTCTCGGATTCTATTCACCTTAGAACCCTCTCCTCGACCGAAACTTATAAGTATTTGGGTATGTCGGAAGCGTTAGGCATTAACGTCGCTGACATGAAGCAAACGTTGAAGGAGCGCTTCTTTGGCCGCCTGAAGGAGGTTTTAAACAAAGTCAAAGTCAAGTTTTTTTCAAAGTCAAAATATTTTATTTCACATAGGCCTACATGGGCACTTATAAAACGTCAGAAGCTAGTGCACGGTTCCAAATTGGTCGTTTCCTATGGAGAAGAACCGGCAAGAAACTCCATGGTTACTCTTTTAAAAAAAGTGGTAGGTGTTACAATATGATAGTATGTAAGAACAGTGCATATCAATACTGTACACAAAAGCAAAAAATAAAAAAAGTAATTCAAATAAAAAAGTAATTTAAATAGGAAGTAATCTAAAGGTTTGTAAGGTATACAGTGTTCTCACATTCACATTACAAAACGAAAAACAGGCTATATAAAAAAAAAAGCAATAGAAATATAGATAATTGCAACTATCAATAAATTGATAACAAAATAAATTATCAACGAGTTTAAGGTAGTTGAAGTCTCAAAAATTAAAAAAAAAATACTTATTGCAAAAGCAATGTCCTATAGAAAAAAAAATACAAATAAAAAATGTATATATATTAAAACAGAGGTGGAGCAGTTAACAGACACAATATTGGTGAGTTACCAGGGAGCCACATGTGCAGAGGTAGTCATTGCCAAACAAGCGTGTCTTCGACATAGTCTTTAACCTTGTAATATGCTTTTTTGGTTAAGACACGCTTAATATGCGTTTTGAATTTTCCCTCACTAAGTTCAGTTACCGCCTTTGGTAGCTTGTTGTAAAAACGTATGCTATTAACTAGGAATGACTTGCTGGTCTTAGCTAATCTCCATTTGGGTAATACAATTTCGTGTTTACTACGTGTATTTTTGTTGTGGAAATCGCTTCTAATTTTAAAGAGTCCTAAGTTTTTACGAACATACAAAATGCATTCCAAGATATAAAGAGAAGGCAGAGTCAGAATATCGATTTCTTTGAATTTATTTCTGAGGGACTCGCGAGGACCCATCCTATAAATAGCCCGGATAGCTCTCTTTTGCAATATGAAAATTGAGTCCACATCAGCTGCAGATCCCCACAATAAAATGCCATAAGACATAATACTGTGAAAATAAGCATAGTAAACCAACCTAGCCGTAGCTACATCTGTCAATTGCCTTATTTTTCTAACTGCATATGCAGCTGAGCTTAATCTTCCCGAGAGAGTTCTAATATGAGCGCCCCACTGCAGTTTAGAATCGATAGTCATACCCAAGAACACAGTGTCCGCAATAACATCAAGTTTTTTGTCATCAAGAATTAGACTGACGCCAACTTGGAGGACACTAGGTAATGAAAACTTTATACATTTAGTTTTATTGGCATTTAATAGGAGATTATTAGCTTCGAACCATTTCGAAAGAACTGCCAGACTTTCGTTAACATGCAAGACATCCCCATCTTTTCTATCTACTTTAAAAATAAGAGAGGTGTCATCAGCAAATAGAATTATATCGGATAAATTAGCCATCATATAAGGAAGGTCATTAATGTAAACTAGAAAAAGGAAAGGGCCAAGAATTGAACCCTGAGGCACGCCCATCTTTACTAGAGATCCCGAGGACGTCGCCCCATTAATGGATACTTTTTGCTGCCTGTAAGATAAATAGGAAAAAACAAGATCAGCAGCTCGTCCACGAATTCCGTAGTGATGTAATTTACAGATTAGAGTATTATGGTCAACACAGTCAAATGCTTTAGAGAGGTCACAGAATATGCCAATGGCATCCTGGGATTTCTCCCAGGATTCCAAAATGTGACTGATGAGTTTCACTCCTGCATCCGTCGTTGACCTTCCTTTCGTGAAACCAAACTGATGACTGTGCAAAATCCTATTAGAATTAAAGTGAGACAACATCTGGTCAAGCATGATTTTTTCATAGATTTTACTCAATGCTGGAAGCACAGATATTGGTCTATAATTAGAGGGATCACTCTTACTACCTGATTTGAAAATTGGTACTACTTTACTATGTTTCATTAAATCAGGAAATGTACCGCTGTCCAAACATTGATTAAATATGCCTGTTAGGACAGGAGCAATTGTATCAATAATATCTCCAAGAACCTTAACAGATATACCCCATAAGTCTTCAGTGTTTTTTATATTAAGACTTTTGAATGTTTTTAAAATTGTATCAACAGAGATATGCTTAAATTCAAAGGTTGGTATATCCTTAGTGAAATATTGTTTTAAAAAAGATTCAGCTAACAAAGATGAAGAAGGGAGAGATTTCGTAACTTCTATTGGGATATTAGTGAAAAAGTTTTCTAATGTCTCGGCCACTTTTGACGTATCTGAGATGATTTTGTTGTCAATTTTTAGTGACAACTCATTCCGATTTCGTTGGTTTGCCTTTCCAGTTTCCTTGTTTATCACCTTCCAGACAGCTTTTATTTTATTATTAGAATTTTCGATTATCTTACTTATTGATTTAGATTTAGCTTGGGCACAAACTCTTTTGAATATCTTTGAATAGATTCTAACGTGGTTGTGCAAGTTAAGATCAGGCGACAAAGATTTTTCATGGTACAGCTGATATAAAGTGTCTCTGCTTTTTCTTATCCCAGCAGTAGCCCATTCATAAAATTTGGATTTATTACTGATTTGAATTTTTCTAAGTGGACACGCCTTATTAAATTCTTGGCATACTGTAGAAAATAATGTACCATAGTTTACATTGGGGTCTTGCGAATCAAAATTGGCTGTTGAGAGACTACTAAGAACATTATTATTAAAATTATTTAATTTATTTTTAGTTAGCGGTCTAAACTCTGCAATTGAATCTAATTTTAACTTTTTGACTAACTCGAAAGATACGAGTTGGCCAGTATGGTCAGATCTCACGCCACTAATTATGGACGAGTCTTTTATATTAGAGTTAGTAAAAATGTTATCTATACATGAAGCTGAAGTGGGGGTTATTCTTGTTGCTTCATTAAAAATACATTTTAAGTTAAAAGAACTAAACAATGAGAGAAGTTTACATTTTTCAGGTGAATTTACTAGTAGATCAATATTTAAGTCCCCACAAACGAAAACTAATTTGTTATCTCTAATAAGTTTGTTTAGCATTTCTTCTATTACAATCAAAAAAGATGTCAAGTTTGATGCAGGTGGTCTATAGACACATAAGAATGTTTGGCCTTCAACCTCCGCACATGCTACCTCACACAAGCGATCAACAGAGCAAGCAGTGATATCTTTCCTTTCCTTATATCTTAAAGAATTATTACACAATATCAAGGTACCACCCCCTATTGATGATCTGTTGTATGCACTGGCAACTGAAAAATTATTTACATTGAACAACATTCTATCTGATTTTAACCAAGTTTCACAAAAACACAAGATATCCATATGATATTTATCTATTAACATTTCCACATCTAGAATTTTGCCGGAGAAGCGATTTATATTCTGATGGTATAATAAAATGTTGCTATTACGCTTCTCTTTTGTCGTTTCTAATAGTTTAAAGAGTTTATATCAGCATTATTAGGTATACTAGATAATACTGATTCGTCACTTAACCTAGTCTCAGTTAAATTATCATTAACTGCATTTATATTATAAGCTAACAAAGTAGCCAATAAGTGTCGACTTTTTTTGGGAAGAAACATATGTTCCCGTATCAAAACAAAATCACTAACAGTCTTCTATCGGGCGGAAATAAGGTGCGCGCCTTCAACGGTTGGGTCATGCCGGTTTTAATGTACTCTTTCGGCATACTCAAATGGACTCAGACTGAGTTAGACGCCCTGGATAGGCGGGTCCGTACATTGCTGACCGCAAATCGGATGCATCACCCACGATCTTCGGTGATGAGACTGTACATCCCGCGGAAGTGTGGAGGTCGTGGCTTTTTGAACGCAAAGACTCTACACAACCGCGAGGTGTGCAGCCTCAAAGAATACTTTCTCAAAACCGACGTGGGTATGCACCGCGATGTGGTCGCAGTGGACAAGGGACTCACCCCGTTGTCCATGGCTAAAGAGAACTGGTGCAAACCTGTGGTACTTACTATTGATGACCGCAAGGAAATATGGAAAGGCAAGGAGCTTCACGGACGCTTTTTTCGGGCTCTTCATGGGCCTGATGTAGATTTTTTGGCGTCCGTGGCCTGGTTACGATTCAGCAACCTCTTCGGGGAAACTGAAGGTTTTGTCTGTGCGATAATGGACGAAGTTATCTTGACGAAAAACTACCGGAGACATATTATGAAGGACGGGACGGTTGACGTGTGTCGGGCATGCCATCGTCCGGGTGAGTCTATCAGACATATTATCTCTGGTTGTTCTCGTCTAGCTAACGGCGAGTACTTGCACAGGCATAACCAAGTAGCCAGGATTATTCACCAGCAACTTGCTTTTAAATATAACCTAGTGGATACTGAGGTACCGTACTACAGGTATGTGCCCGACCCAGTTCTTGAAAATGACCATGTCACGTTGTACTGGGATCGGTCTATCATCACTGACCGGACTATTGTAGCCAGTAAGCCGGACATAGTGGTGATAGACCGATTAGCGCGCCGCGCAATGATAGTCGATGTCACCATCCCACATGACGAGAATCTCGTGAAAGCTGAGAAGTAGAAACAAATGAAATATCTCGACTTAGCTCACGAGGTTGTTGACATGTGGAATGTTGACTCAGCTGTCATTGTGCCGATTGTCGTGACCGCCAATGGCCTCATAGCCAAAAGCTTCGACGACCATCTGTCGAAGCTGTCGTTGCGCGGTTGGATCAAGGGCCTGATACAGAAGGCAGTACTCCTCGATACGGCTCGCATTGTGAGGAGGTTCCTGTCTCTGGAGCCCTAACCACCGGTAGCACCGGCGGAATACTATTTTTTTATATTTCAGTTCTGTGCCTTCGGCTTGACCTTTCGGAGATTAGCTATCATTCCTACAGTGCACAAAATTCACTTACCTACTTAGTTTCATCTACGAATGAGTGGAGCCGCAGCGACGCGGGCCGCAGGCGGGGGGAGGCGGCGACGGGTTCCCGTCGCGCCGCGCTCTTCCCGCGTGTTCCTTAGTACGCTGTTATTCACGATACAGTGCGCACGATTTTCTTAAGAACCTACCTAACGTTGTTGTAACGTTCGTAAAAGTTTTGTGTTATTACCCTGAGTGATAAGTGCATCATATCGCTGGACAGGGTAAGTTTATTTAATTTATTTTTAGTTTTGTCTATGAGAATTATGAGTGGCATGGACGTATTCATTTACGTAAACCTAAACTGTGAAGGAGTATTCGTGCTTTACACATACTCTGCCCATATAATGGTGTTATTTAGTCAATTATCTTGGGTAAAATGTGTATTATTTAATAATAGCTGTATAGCAATGTTTGTGGAGAAACCGCTTGTTATTTTTTTTTTCGACTAAGTACTTTACTATTGTCGTTACTAGTCGCAGCCAAGCTCACTAGTTGCAGACGTATTATAGCTCACACTGCCTACCCGCTTTGGTCGCAGCCATTCAGCTCGCCATCGGTAGTCGCATGACTCAAGGGCAGGCGTACGGCTCGTGAGCCGCAGCCGTACGGCTCGTGAGCCGCAGCCGTACGGCTCGTGAGCCGCAGCCGTACGGCTCGTGAGCCGCAGCCGTTCGGCTCGTGAGCCGCAGCCGTACGGCTCGTGAGCCGCAGCCGTACGGCTCGTGAGCCGCAGCCGTACGGCTCGTGAGCCGCAGCCGTACGGCTCGTGACCCGCAGCCATACGGCTCGGATGCCACAGCTGTTTAGCTTGCAAGTCCTAGCCGGAGTCCTTTCTTGACTTAACTGGCGTAGACAGTTTATGCATCTGCATGCTTTAGAATGAAAGTAATATCTGAGTCTCATGGCAATATTTTTGCTTGCTTTAGATGGTCCAAGAGGCAACTTTCGTCTCGTTGGGTGAGCTGTTGGAAGAGACGGCCGAAACTGACAACGACAATGTGATCCTAGAGCGGCTGAAACTTCTAGCACAAGAGCTGTTGCCCAATGGCTGGACTGCTTGGACGGTGACTCGATCAACAAAAGAAGACGTGTTTGGAGAGACCGTTGACCCCCAGGTATTGAACAAATTGAGATTTGCCATACCAACAGACCAACTGGCTAGAGCGTTCGTTCCGGAGGCAACTCGTTTGTCTGAAAAAGGGTTTCGTGACCTCAAGCTGAAGATGCTCGATTGGGCGTTCACTAGAGCGTTGATAACCAGCCCACCTGCGATCTGTAATAAGATTAGGGGTTCAGCCGCCGCAACTGAGTTATTCAACGAGGCAGTTAAACCTAGGCGTATGTCAAGGAAGGAAGCCGATCGAGCCTTATCACTAGAGGTGGATGAGGAGGCAACGAATATGAGGAAAAGACGAATATCCTCAGATCCGGAATCATGTGATGCATGGGCAACTAGGTCTAAACGTTCGCGAATAGATAGTCTTGAACAACGGATGAATGATATGTTCTCAACTCTCATGGAGAAAATTGAGTCACTGGCTCCAGTAAGGGATTTGAGGCATGAGAGCTCCTCTGAAGATTGCGCCTCATCTAATGAAGGAGATGACCTCCCCGCTCCGTCAAGATCTGAGTCACCCAGCGATTGGCATGCGCCACCGTTGGATTCTAATCTAGGTTTAGATTCTGCTCAACATAGCTGGCCAGAATTGGAGTTTCTCCCTGCAGTAAAGGAGGCAGAACCCGCGATTCCAGCACCGTCGGAACATGTTAAAGCAGAGGGCATCGCCTGTCAAAGGTTTGGGACAGATGCATGGAATCGCATACGGTATAAAGAGGTAGCTAAAAGATTGCAGGCATCACCTGTCTTTAGCACTTTAAAGATTAATGCTGAGTTGAGTGATCTTGGAATACAAACCTCAGGGCTCCTCACCAAGCAAGATGGAGTTCTTGGCACGATTGTCCATGGGCTCCTCTGCCAGAGAAAGGCGTTAGCCGAAGAACTAAAGAAGCTGGCAGCGAAATTCCCAGCGGCCGCGGCAGATTTAAAAACATTATTGTCAGAGGGTTCTGAGTTTAAGGCAACGTCAGACGATCTTTTGCAGTTCGTTTGTGCACATCGGGCGGAAACGATCGATTTGAGACGGAAATCCTTCAAAACAAATAGTGATGCTCTTTCGTCTATGCTGCAGCAGATACCACCATCAGAAACACACTTGTTTCAGGAGGATAAGCTCTCTCTTTTTATAAGAGACAATGGTGGTACGTCCCGCATTTTTCCTTTCCGTTTTGGGAAATTTCCGGAGAAAACGAAGCAGCTTTTTCAGCAGCCTCAGAAAAGCCGCCAATCACTCCCAGGTCGTGCACAGAAAGCCAAAAATCCCGCATGGCATTCCCGGCCATCTCAAACAGCAAACCAAAAGCGGAGGCAATCTGTTGGTAAGGCGAAGAGAGGCGATAAGAAGGAACAGCGGCAACAACGTCGTAAATATTGACGGGGTGTTCAGAGGGGGGCAGCTCAAGAATTACGAGCAACAGTGGCGTTCACTGGGAGCCCCAGCGTCCGTCTTAAAGATAATAACCAACTATGCACTGCCCTTTGCAAGAAAACCCCCTTCTGTTCCTTTAACTCCAAAGATTATGTCAGACTTTTCAACAAGGCCCTCAAAACTAATGCTAAAAGAGATATCGAAACTATTAAACCAAGGCGTAGTCGAAAAATCAACGGCCAAGATTGGATATTTATCAAGGATGTTCTTAATACCCAAACAGAATGGAAAGGTACGGCAAATTTTCGACCTTCGGCGACTAAACCTTTTCTTGAGTTCAAGAAAGTTTCGTCTGGTAAATCAGAACTACGTTCCCAAATTCTTGAAGAAGAACGACTACATGGGAAAGATAGACATCTCTCAAGCATATTTCCACATCCCGATAAGAGAGAGTCATCGGCGGTATCTCGCTTTTACCTGCCAAAACCAACTTTATCAGATGACTTCACTGCCTTTCGGTCTGTCAAGCGCTCCGTGGGCCTTTTCTCGAGTAAGCAAATGGATAGCAAGCATGCTAAGAGGCCAAGGCTTTCGAGTACTGGTATATCTCGACGACTTCTTATTTGCTCATCAAGACCCTCAAATACTAGAAGCTCAGATGAAGCAGGCTATTTCGCTTCTCCAAAGCCTCGGCTGGGTACTAAATCTAGAAAAGTCGATAGTAAAAGCTACGCCAGAGATAGAGTTCTTAGGCATAATATGGAATACAGTTACAAACCAAAAAGTCTTACCGAAACAAAAACGCGATCAGTTAGAAAGAGATCTTCTACAAATAATAAATGGCCGTGTTTGGAATTGGAATCAAGCCACGTCGTTGATAGGCAGACTGGGATTCGCATCTTTGGTAACTCCGTTGGGGCGTCTATTTACAAGAAACCTGCAGTGAGCATCTCGTGCTCTCTCAGAAGAAAATCCCAAGAGGATGCGCTTGCTGCCAGAGGCAGCAATGAACGACTTACTCTGGTGGATGGGAAACCTATCTCGACCGGGGAGAATTTTCATTCCCGAACCAAAACTATTTGTCACGACAGACGCCTCCAACATAGGTTGGGGAGTTCAAGTAGGGGATCACCACGTCTCACAGCAATGGGCCAAAGATCAACGAAATTGGCACATAAATCGAAAAGAGCTGTATGCAGTTTTAATGGCACTGGTCAAATTTCCAGATGTGTTAAAGGGACAGTCGGTTATGGTTCAGTCGGACAACCGTACAGTTGTGGCGTATATAAGAAATCAAGGTGGAACAAGATCATTGATACTGCTGGATTCGACAAGAGAATTGCTTCTCCTAGCCCACCGTTTGAAAATAGACCTGCTCCCTTTTTACATCCCAGGCCAGTACAACACATTAGCAGACTCGCTCTCTCGAGGCTAAGATCTCCCAGACTGGCATCTCAGCAACGAGATTACAACAGTCATATTTCAGAGAATGGGCACACCTCATATAGATCTGTTTGCGACAAATCGGTCCAAAGTAGTCCCTCATTATGTATCAATAGATGCCAAGGACCATCAAGCGTTATTTGTGAACGCCTTCAGCAGGGTGTGGCAGTCCCAGTTGGCTTGGATTTTTCCACCACCACCTCTAATTCCCAAGGTTCTACAGCACTTGGATCAAGCCTCGGGAACCTTTCTAATGGTTGTACCACGATGGAAAAATGTGTTTTGGAGAGGAGACCTGAAGAGGAGGTCGGTTGGAGTACCGTTTCAAATTTGGAACCTGGACCGACATTTGATAGATCTGTCGACCAATCAGCCCCCTCCGGGAATGAAAGGTCTATCTTTAGAGGTTTGGAAAGTACGGGGTGGAGTCAACTAACTACAGGACTTCAGTTGGAAGATATTGCTCTACTCCGAACCGCGTGGCGAGACTCGACGTGGAAAACCTACAGTTCATCATGGAAACAGTGGACTTCGTGGTGTAAACAACACGGGGCAAAACCTGACCGGCCTCGTCCACAGGAACTTGCTTCATACCTGAGCTTTTTATTCAGAATAAAAAAATTAGCATACGCAACCATTTTAGTACATAAGTCGGTAATAGTCACTCTAGCGGATCCCGAGCAAGTTAAAAACCTATCTGCACATCCACTAGTTACATCAATGCTGAAGGCAATCAATTTACGGAAACCGGCCTCCATGAGTCCCAAGTCCAAAATATGGAATATTCAAGACCTCTTAGCCTGGTTAGAGGCTCATCCACCTGATAGAGAGAGTATCTTTCAAGTATCGCGTCATGTGGCTTTATTACTGTTGTTAGCGTCAGGAAGAAGAATTCATGACCTAACTCTTTTAAGTATTTCTGAAGAGAATTGTATTATTTCAGAGACATCGGTAACCTTTTGGCCAATGTTCGGCTCTAAAACAGATGGAACAAGGGGTCGCCAATCAGGATGGTTGTTACATAAATCAGAGAACAGGATTTTTGATTTAGTGAGCTGGGTTAGGTGTCTTATTGATGTCACGTCTGTCAGACGTAAATCTCAAGAGGGCTTACTCAATCTGTTTATAACTACAAGAGGAAAGGTGAAAGCTGCTTCCAGGGCAGTAATAGCGGGATGGTTAAAAACTGCTTTCAGTGATATAGGAGTCAATTGTACGCCGGGTTCAATTAGGTCGGCGGTTGCGTCATACGATTACGCAAGGGACACTCCTTTGGATGAGATTTTAAAGCGTGGGAATTGGAGAGGGCCAACAAACTTCTTCAAGCACTACTGCAAAGCAGTTGAGAAGCCTACGAGGCTTATTGAAAATAGAGTAAGTAATTCTTTCGAAGCAGTTTAGTACTCTCCATATAATTATAGTTATTATTGATTTGTCTGAAGACTTTCATTATAGCCTTCAATTTTTATCAGTCGATTGATGTAAAAATTGTGACCAAATGTTGAAGGATAATAAAGAACTGATTATTTTTGTATATCATGTTTCAATTATTTTGCTCCTACTGAAAATGTTAAATAGCAAAAACTAAGGTCACAGTACGCTGGTCACTTGGAGCCGGCAGATTATAAACACTTCTCCGAAAGGTCAAGCCGAAGGCACAGAACTGAAATACTACCGTTTTCTACCCCGAAGGGAGGAAAACGATTATTTCAGGTCTTGCCGAGGCTTGACCTGAGCAATGGCTTGCCGACTCTTTCGGAAGCGGTACTAAGGAACACGCGGGAAGAGCGCGGCGCGACGGGAACCCGTCGCCGCCTCCCCCCGCCTGCGGCCCGCGTCGCTGCGGCTCCACTCATTCGTAGATGAAACTAAGTAGGTAAGTGAATTTTGTGCACTGTAGGAATGATAGCTAATCTCCGAAAGGTCAAGCCTCGGCAAGACCTGAAATAATCGTTTTCCTCCCTTCGGGGTAGAAAACGGTAGTATTTTTAAATGATTTTTTTTTTAGGAATTTGTTAAAAAAATATTTAAAAATGTATTATAATATGTATACAAAATAAATAAAGAGAATAATAATAATATATATTTATATGTGTTCAAATTAAATAAAGAGATAATAATAATAATCTTTATTGGCATAAAATATAGGTACAATAAAATGAAGTCCCTGGCTCCCATGCTAGGTGAAATACCTGTGTTACAGGAACCAGTGCCCTCTCCCGTATCTTAGTAAGCTAATTACATTTTTATGCGGAGATACTATATTAAATTTTTTTTTTTTTGTAAAATATTTAAGGGGAAAAAAAAACTTAGATGAAATAAGCAAAAAACCAAAGCAAAGCAAAGGTAAGAGTAGAGTGTAGTGTGTGTGCGTGTGTGTATATAAGAATGTGTGGTGTATGTGAGTGTGTGTGTATGTGTGGTCTGTGGGTGTTTGTATGAGTGTATGTGTGTAAGGGTGTCTGTAGGGCATTAAGGAATAGGTTAAGTGCGTCTCCATACGTGAATTATGAAACAGTATTTAATATTTTTTCAGTTTCCTCATAGTTTAGGGGCAGTAACCATTCTTTAAGCACCAGCTTGACTTTAGAAAGGGTAAGGGTGTATATTTTTAGCATTTTATTTATTTTGTTATACATTTGTGAGCTCTGAGCAAGAAAGTGTCGTCGTGCAAGCGCTGATCGACATCTAACAGTTCCACAAACTGGGAAGCCAGTACGCCGATTTAGGATATGAGTGTCAATTGGTAAAGCAGAGTGCCGACGTAAGACTGCACGGAGAATGTAAATTTGTCTCACTGTTAGTACTTTTGCATCCTTATATAGCTGGGTGGTTGGGTAGTCACGTTTTTTAAAGTGCATAACTTTAAGGACGGCGCGTTGGGCACGTTCTACCCTGATCATCACGGTTTTAAGGGTCCCTTCCCAAACCGAGATACAATAGGAGATCACCGACTCGCAGAGAGAGCGATAGACAAGGGTTGATGTTTCCATGTCCGCCGAGTGTCTAAGAAACAAAAACATACTTCCTAGGCACACCTTTCTTCTTAAGGTGGTGCATCGTGACTCACATTTTCAATGTTTTTAATACAACCGCTCATAACTGATTATGACGTTATTACATATTTTCATTAGATATTTTGGAAACAGTATCTTTTAGATATTATAGAGCTATGTTTCTATAGAAACCAATTTCTAAAATTGCGTAAAACTGATCCAGTAAAAACCTCTGAAAATCTCCTATTTTGTATGAACTTTGACACTTCATAATTTGCCTAAAAATTAAAAAAGAAAAAAAAGTAAAACTATAGAAGCCTTGCAAATTTTATTAAGACTCTAAATGACGACAATTTTTTCCAAAAACTTTTAAGGGTTTAAAAAAAACAGCTAATTCCTGGAGCAAGTTTTGTGAAATTTTCGAGTAAATCTTGGAATTACCGAATACTAACAGAGTTTTCAGGCGTTATGTCTCTTTTTTTGCGTTGCCTTTTCGTCAAACATCGCGTTGGATTGCATTAAATGAAGTAACAAGCTTTTAAACCATTTTCGATGTTTACGATGGGCGAGTGGAAAAGGACCCTCTTAAGGGCCCACCACAGAACCTCACGTGGTAACCGATCGTATGCTTTTTCGAGGTCAACGAATACCATGTGGAAGTTTATATGCGCACCTCTGTATTTCTCGCATAGCTGGCGCAAAACGAAAATGCCATCCGCTGTACCGCTATTGTTTTAGCTAGCCGGTACAGCTCTTTTTGGCCTGCAGGACTGTCCAGTGTATTGTACAGTTTGTCCTAGGCTTTTGATTTTGCTAAAACCACGGCTATCTTAGCTTTTTTCTTCAAAAGGTCATACTCTCTCTTTCCTTTCGCTTTCAAACTACCGTTTACCACTTCTACAAAACAGTATAATATATATATCATATAATATATATATGTATATGTATATACAGTTATACAGGAATTTGTAAATTTGTATGTAGGGGGTAATCTCTGGAAGTATTGGTCCGATTGCTAAAATTCTTTCACCAATAGCTGCTTTATTACTGAGTGACATAGGCTATATTTTATGTACCTACGCAAGCAAAGCTGAGGGCAAAAGCTAGTAAGTAATATAAGCAATAGGTATAAGTATTAAGTATCGAAGTACGGATATTAGTATGGATAGATTTAATGTTTTAATACTGTTTTATTTAATTTATTTTATTATTCGTTTGTATCATAGAACATGTACTAATTTTGCGGAGAGGGAAACTAACCCTACGTTAAAGGCCGGGGGATAATTTCCAAAAACAAAAAGTGTTTTTCGTTGGTAAAAAAGAGTCCGTGTACTGATGTTTGTCTTCCTACCTTGAAAACAGCCAATAGTTATTTATAAAATTTCACTACCTCGTTTAAGTAGTTGGGACAGATTTTTTTTAAAAAAAGGTTGTACGATTTTTTTGTTAGTCACAAATAGTCGACATACCAAATTTTTACGTAAGTTTTTAAGTTTTACGTGGTTTATTGACGAGTTTCTAAAACAAAAGTAGGAAATGAAATAGAAAATTGAAACTATAGAATCTTAGAGTAGTGATTTTTGTTTGTATGAAATCTCAAAACATGTTGAGTTATAGTTAAAATTAACTTGTAAATAATAAATAGTACATTGTTACACTAGTCGCTAATTCGAGGGACTAAATAAGTAACTTTAACCCCGAGGTAAGCATTGTGCTTTTCATCTATACTTATAATAAATCTGTAGAGAGGTCAATTCTGTACATGAAATATATTTCCAAAATAACTATCAGGGGGTGATTAGTGATCGATACTGATGCTAAAAATGCAAACAGTAAAATTTTTGTCTGTCTGTCTGTCTGTCTGTCTGTCTGTCTGTCTGTCTGTCTGTATGTTCTTTATAGAAACAAAAACTAAACTTGGTACAATCATTCTTCATACTCCTGGGCAGGTTATAGTATACTTTTCATCACGCTACGATCAATAGGAGCAGAGCAGTGAAGGGAAATGTTGGGAAAACAGGAGAAATTACTCCATTTTTTAAGCTTCCGTCGCGTTTGCAGCCTTAATGGTTAAAGCTACACAGAAAACATGTAAAACGGAAATGTTCTCCTCAAAATTACATAAAAAATGTCCCACGACAGCATACGTCTATCTTTTATGGTTAACTCACAATAACACGTGTAACTCCCGATAGCTTAGCAGTTCTGAGCTTTCTGTTTATTTTTGTCTACTCTTACGTTTATAACACTGAATGTCGCTGGCATAAGCAACAGGATCCGCGTACGAAGTCGCTGGCAGAAGCTAGTTACGAATAAAAAAAGATAGACCTAGTTTTTTTTTAAATAATTTGACAGCTGTTAGTTGAAAGTAAAACTCCCTAGGGATGAAAAGTGTGATACTTTTCAGCCCGCTCCTCAGGCAAGTTCAGACCTACTTTCAGAGTATGAGTAATGAAATAGTCTTTTAATTATTTCACATATATTTGTATTATTCTGTTTATTCATAATTATATACATATAAATTATAGTTTTAAATATTCAATAAAAAAATAAAAAACATTTAAAAATATAAAAAATAGTAGCCCACCGGTATCGGGAACCAGGCTTGGTCCAAGGTCCAAGCTACCGGCGGTCAGGGCTCCAGAGAAAGGAACCTCCTGACTATACGAGCCGTGTCCAGGAGTACCGCTTTCTGAATCAAGCCCTTGATCCAGCCGCCTAACGGGAGCCTCCTAAGGTGTTGGTCGAGCTCTTGGCTAATAAGCCATTGGCAGAAACAACTATCGGTACAATGATCGCTGAGTCCACTTCCCAAATGTCGACAACCTCGCGAGCCTAGTCAATATACTTGATTTGTTTATCTTTCTCGGCTTTCACGAGGTTCTCGTCATGCGGAACGGTTATGTCAACAATCATTGCACGCCTCTCGCATCGGTCCACCACCACTATATCAGGCTTATTAGCCACAATAGTCCTGTCAGTGATGATGGACCGATCCCAGTACAAAGTGATATGACCATTATCAAGAACTGGGTCGGGCTCATACCTATAGTATGGCACTTCCGATTCCACAAGAGAGTAATTCAGAGCAAGTTGCTGATGTATAATCCTGGCTACTAGGTTGTGCCTATGCAAGTATTCTCCGTTAGCGAGACGAGAACAACCAGAGATAATGTGACGAATTGATTCTCCCGGACGGGGTCATGCCCGACAGATGTCAACCGTGCCGTCCTTCACAATAAATCTCCGGTAGTTATTCGTCATGATAACTTCGTCCATAATTGCACAGACAAAGCCTTCGGTTTCCCCAAAGAGGTCACCGAAACGTAGCCAGGCTACGGACGCCAATTGGTCTACGTCGGGCCCATGAAGGGCCCGGAAAAAGCGTCCGTGAAGTTCCTTACTCTGCCATACTTCCCTGCGATCGTTAGTGTCAAGCACTACCGGTTTGCGCCAGTTCTCGTTAGCCAGGGCGAGCGGGGTGAGTTCCTTGTCCTTTGCCACTACATCTCGATGCATACCCACGTCGGCAGCTAGGAAATATTCCCTGAGACTGCATACCTCGCGGTTATGTAGGGTCTTAGCATTTAAAAAGCCTCGACCCCCACACTTCCGCGGGATATACAGTCTCATCACCGACGATCGTGGGTGATGCATTCGGTATGCAGTCAGCAATGTACGGACCCGCCTATCCAGGGCGTCAAGTTCCGTTTGAGTCCATTTAAGTATGCCGAAAGAGTACATCAGTACCGGCATGACCCAACCGTTGAAGGCGCGCACCTTGTTTCCGCCTGAAAGAAAGCTATTGAATACCTTCTTCAGGCGCCCAAAGAAACGCTCCTTCAACGATTGCTTCATGTCAGTGATACTGATGCCTAGAGCTTCCGACATACCCAAATACTTATAGGTTTCGATTGACGAGAGGGATCTCAGGTTTATGGAATCCGTGAGTTGAGCGCCCACGGACTCCACAAACTCCCCTCACTTTACATGCATTATTATTTATTATTATTTTCGCTTTATTATTATTATAATTGAGTTGTTTTCTGTCTTGTCAATTTTTGTTCTCAGAATGGATGGGATCCGCAGTACTACCTGTCTTATGGAGCAGATGGGTAACGCCAGTTGTTAGAAACTGAGGTAGCGACCCAGAGTACTTCAGAGCAAGTTGCTGATGGATAATCCTGGCTAGAAGGTTATGTCTGTGAAAATATTCCCCGTTAGCTAGACGAGCACAACCAGAGATAATGTGGCGGATTGATTCACCCGGTCGGTGACATGCCCGACAGATGTCAACCGTGCCGTCCTTCACGATAAATCTCCGGTAGTTATTCGTAATGATAACTTCGTCCATAATTGCACAGACAAAACCTTTGGATTCCCCAAAGAGGTCACCGACGCGCAGCCAGGCTACGGACGCTAGTTGATCTGCATCGGACCCATGAAGGGCCCGGAAAAAGCGTCCGTGAAGTTCCTTACTCTGCCATACTTCCTTGCGTATGTTAGTGTCAAGCACTACAGGTTTGCGCCAGTTCTCGTTAGCCAAGAAGAGCGTGGTGGGGGGCAACGACAGAAAACCTCCACGAGTGCCCGCGGACTGTAGTTCCCTTGCGGACACGTCCTGAGGGAAGACCAATCTGCGGGACGGTGCACCCTGGGAGGCGGCCATAGACCACCTTGGGCACTCCTACCCAAGGGCCTCTATGGCCGTCTGCGAATGTTCTGTCCGATGGACCACTTCAACGCGTGTCCCTCTGCTACAGCAGAGGGCACAGTGGCGAATTAAGAGCGGGCTCGGTGTGCACTCACACTGCCGCCGGGCAGGCAGGAGAAAGACGTGTTCCTACTTCTGCCACCGTTAGTGTCGTAGCCCCAGAGATTATCCAAGGTCATGTTTTTGACTCTTGATGGAGGACGAGGGCCTTGGCTTAACCGCCCGGGCCGCGAGGAAGACAACCCCTATAAAAAATTACCCCAAACCTCCGAGCGGCGGCGCACCGTGAGGGAGGTTGTTAGCTTGCCTAAAGGGTCAAATTCACGGATATCGAGGGATATACCATGAGGGCGTGGCACGGTGGAAGCCAGTATTACCAAATGCCCCTATTTATCGAACGGCGGCTGTACGATTCATTCAGTCCTCCCCCTCCGATCACCATGTACGGCAAGCCGATCCCGCGGGAAAAGCGAGCCAATTACATCGGAGTGATCTTAGATCAGCACCTGACCTTCGCCGAACACATAAAGCAGGCTCGCTCGCGAGTACACGGTAGGCTCCACTTCCTGATGACTGCCCGCAGCAAATTGTCACGCAAGTGCAAATTGCGCCTCTTCACCGCAGTTATCCGCCCGATCATGACGTACGCCGGTGCTATCTTCGCACATGCCAAGGCCCATCACATCCACCGGATGCAGACCCTCCAAAACCGTATCCTCCGAAGGATCCCAGCTTACGGTAGGAGGAGTTCGCATCGGCGTCGGGTCGACGATGAAGTATCTGGAACTCGTCCTCGACAGCCGGTGGAATTTCGGAGAACATTTCCGACGTCTGGCTCCCAAACTTCTCCGGGCTGGGGCTGCTCTTAAGCGGCTCCTGCCCAACCTTGGGGGTCCAGACGCTTCCTGCCGGAGGCTCTACGCGGGGATCGTTCGGTCCATGGCCCTCTACGGGGCGCCGGTGTGGGCGCCGTCGCTGCCAAAGCGACCGGCGACCATACTGAACGCCTGCCAGAGGGTCATGGCAATACGGATGGTGCGGGGTTACCGCACGATCTCCCGCGAAGCGGCGAGCCTTCTGGCTGGCCTACTACCGTGGGATCTGGAGGCAACAGTCCTTGCACACATGCACGACATGCGCGTGGAGATGCAATGCCGGGGTGAAAGTCCACTGCCGCAACATGTCAAGGCATGGCGGACAGAGCTCCGGCGGGATCTCATGGTGAAATGGCGTCAACGGCTATCGCAACCCAGTGCTGGGCACGCCACAATTATGGCGGTAAGTCCCCTCTTTGAGGCGTGGCTGGAAAGACCTCACGGCGGCCTTACCTTGCCTTCACCACAGTCTGTGAAGCCTGACCGGCCTTTGACCATGATCTTTTTCACACACTCTTGTCGTACGTGATCCACCTTTCATCACCAGTTATCAGCTTCCTCAAAAATTTTCGCATGACGCAGGTCCTCACCGGACATGGCAAGAGACGCCCGGGTGTCGCCACTGTGCGCAACGCCCGGAGGACACGGTGGAGCACACTGTCGAGGTGTGCCCTGCCTGGGCGGAGCATCGCTCTGCCCTCGCGGGGGCGATCGGCGGCGGAGACCTCTCGCCGGGCCCTAGTCGAGGCCACGGTCCGGAGCGAGGAGGAATGGCAGGCGATCGCCTCCTTCTGCAAAGCAATAATGCTAGTAAAGGAGGAGGTCGACCGCATCAGGCTACGGCGCCCTCGCCGCCGTCGCCGGGATTGGATTCCGATCCCGATTTCCGGCCACCGTAGACGCGGGCTCGCGGACGACGAGCCATGGGTAGCTCGCTGTCCGATCGTCCGGTAATGGACCGAGTCCAAGACGTCGACGGCGCGCACTGTTCCCGCGCGCCTCAAGGAGTTGTCAGCAGCAGGAGGGGCCCAGCTGGGCCGAAGCCTACTGGGGACAGGGTTGTCCGAAAGGGAGCTCGTGCCCCCGTATGAAGGCTAGAAGGAACGGCGCACGGTTTTTAGTCAGTAAGAGTCTGACACTATCTCCCGCTTCAACCAAGAGCGGGTTTTGTCATAAGATGATTATCCCCGTCTACAAAAAAAAAGGAGAGCGGAGTGAGTCCCTTGTCCACTGCCACTACATCACGATGCATACCCACGTCGGCGGCTAGGAAGTATTCCCCGAAACCTATTATTATTATTATTAGTTTGTTATAGCTAATAAGATCATTTTGAGTCTCCAATGTTATCTCCATTATTATTTATTTTGTTCCTGTTGGTTTCACTATTTATAATTTTCCAAACCGTTTCTACCTTTATAGTACGGGATCCCTAGTACATTTTTTCCACTTGATTACTATCAAGCTAATTTTCCGTGAGTAGTTTAATTTTGATGAGACGCCCAACAATTTCCTATGCAAAACTCTCGATTGTGGTAGCTAACGGAGATACCAAGGATACAATTTGTATGAGATGTTGACTCTAAAAAATTTATTACTAACAGGTTCTTTTTTTGTTAAATCTCAAGATAATTATCTAAATGATTCGAAAACGTATTTGTCCTACAAAGAAAATGGTTTGATAAAAGAGTCCCCCTCTTCCAACATGTATCGAAAACGAGGTCAAAAAAAATTATTACTAACAAGCTGATTTTTTTTTTGTTACTTAGTTTATATTCATATAATGCAACAGTCATATTGTCCTACAAATTGCGCGGTACGTTATCCCAGTCCTACGCTCAGAAGTTGTTAAAACCACGAGACCATTTTTCTTATTACTAACTGTAGGACAACAATATTACATAATAGGTTAGTGTGTTCTCTGCCCAAATGAAACAATGTCCTACAAAAAAACAGGTATGTATCGCTAGTCCGACAAGAATTGTAATTCTTTCGTTTTCTTATTTATAACATAAGATACAGTGAAAAAGACTTTTTTTTTAGTTAAATAATTTATTTTTTTAGTATACAAAAGAAGTGTAAAAGATAAAACTTTTTACAAAAAAAGAATACACTGAAAAGTACTAAATAACTTTTCGGAAGTCGGTGTTTCTATAATAGATACCTAATCTTGTCTCTTCGTTATTCAACACCGACTTCCGAAATTAAAGTTATTTTGTATTTTTTGAAGTCAGTTTAATTATTTTTTTGTAAAAAGTTTTTTATTTTTCACTTTTTAGTTATAGTACCACAATCGAGAGTTTTGTATAGGAAATTGTTGGGCGTCTCATCAAAATTAAGCTACTCACGGAAAATTAGCTTGATAGTAATCAAGTGGAAAAAATGTTCTAGGGAACCCGTACTATTATTGCTACATTAGCAATAAAGTTAAATCAGCAGATCATAGGGCACATATGGTAATAATAAGATAAATAAGGCCTTAGCTGCCTTACAAGTATTTTTAAACATTTCAGAATAAGTAGCAATATATTTATTAAAAGTTTCAGTGTTATTTAATTAATTAATTTATTTATTTAAGGATCACCAACGAGTGTTACAAAATAAAAAAACTTAAAAATAAAAAATGGTACACGTAGCCTGGTCCTGGTGTCCTGGTCCGTAGTGTTCATTATGAACACTCAATTATAGGCAACCACAACTTATGCATGAATGAGCAAACATGGCTCCAAATTATTATAAATAAAAATAAGATAAAAATAATTAGATTGCTTTGACATAGAAAATAATTCATATTAGATTACATAATAAAATAAAATAAAAGTAATGTCAAAATTAAACTTAATTACAATACGCATGTCAAATAAATTATAATAGAATTGGAATAGATATAAATTCCGAGTTAATAATAGGCTTAAGGCCATACAGCTTAAAAATTGTTTCTCTCCTTGTTCTGATTCTTTTAGTTCCCTAAAGGTATCCTAACTTAATCTAAACTTAGAGCAGATAGTTTTAGTGTTTTTCTCAAACGTCTGATTAAACTACGTTTGAACTATTGAAAAAAAAAATTACTATTGTTCACTGCATGGTTCCAAACACCCAACCTGCTAGTTAAAGTGCTGTTAAATTAATTTAGTTTACCTGATGTTATTGGTCTGGATTGTATATAGCTTTTAAGAAACTTTATTCTCAATAAAAACATTACATAAAAACATGTCACTTACTTGAGAACAATAAATTTAAATTAAATACTAAATTAGGTTCGACAACATCTGTCACAAAACAATTAAAAGCACACGAAAACTTGACCCATCCAACTTGTTAAAGTCTCTGCAAATAATTACTGGTACATTAGTTGAAAGTTTTGCCATAATATCTACCATGACTAACACAATAAAAAACTTTTTACAAAAAAAAAATAAAATATTTTAACCGACTTTAAAAAGTACAAAATAACTTTAATTTCGGAAGTCGGTGTTTCTATAATAGATACCTAATCTTGTCTCTTCGTTATTCAACATCTACTTCCGAAATTAAAGTTATTTTGTATTTTTTTAAGTCAGTTTAATTTTTTTTTTGTAAAAAGTTTTTTATTTTTCACTTTTTAGTTATAGTAGCACCAATTAAAAAGTACCTACCCTTCAGCTAAACATAAATTACCTTATAGCCAGAGTGCATCTGATAACGATTCTTATAATCCCAAATACGGTATTCCTGCACAACCCTAATTCTCCACAATTCCTTCGTGAACGCTTTGAGTACTTCGTCCCGAGGGGTAAACCCTGCCGCACTGCAAATTCTCTTCTTCTTCGTACCCCGTTTCACACTTCTAGTCGTTATGATGGTTCCTTCACTGTCACTGCAGTGCGTCTGTGGAATTCCCTTCCGCACTCGCTACGTAACAGCCCTTCTTTAGATGTTTTCAAGAGGAAAATTAAAGAGCATTTCCTCTCTCAATGACATATATATATATATATATATATATATACTATGTCATTCATTGATATATACTATAATATTATATAGTATGTGTGTATTTATGTATGTCGTTATACTTATTTATGGCTTATTATTTTATTCATAGTATTTCTAATTTTCAAATTGTGCACTGGACCCCACCCTCTATCATCTCTCTCTATCGCTCAAAGGTTTGCTGGAAGAAAACTCATCCTTGAGTTAAGCTCGCCTATGTACATGAATTTTGTTATCCACCTATTTTATAAGTTTTTATAGTGTACAATAAAGAATTAAAGAAGAATTACGGTTATATTACATGAATTTACCCCCTCCCCCTTTCCCCTCCCCCTTTTCTTTCAGTCAGTCATCGACTACATGTATAAACAAAGCAATTTTGCTTGTTACGACAATTCTGCTATGATTCTATGTGGAGTTCTGTTCTGTTCATGATCAGATCATAACAATATTTCTATGGGACCAACTTGGAAGCATAACGTTTCAATCAAAAAAAAAATTTTCTAAATCGGTCCACAATTGACCAAAATATCGGTGAACAAACATACAAAAAAAAAAAAAACGTACATTCAGCCGAACATAGAACCTTCTACTTTTCGAAGTCGGTTAAAAATAGAGTAGTTTTGATAGGTAATTATATTTTTTAATTAGGATTTATGTATCCCTATTCATTTTTAAATACCTATCCAACAATATATCATAGATTAGGGTTGAAATGAAAACAAAAACCACTCCCCACTTGACGTGTAGGGTACTCCCCTGTACGCGGCACGTACTACCATAATATATTTTTTTTTCACTTTATTTTACCACTTCGTCGGCGTGACTGATATACTTATTGGTACCAAATTTCAGCTTTCTAGTGCTAACGGTCATTGGGATTAAGAGATTATCCGCGGACGGATGGACTCAGAGACAGACAGACAGACTTGGCGAAACTATAGTTCCTAGTTGACTACGGAACCTTAATAAAAATTCGTGGTGTATAAAAATAATTAGGTTTTCGTTAGTCTCACTAAAACTCCCAAACGGCTTGACCGATTTGGCTTATTTTGGTCTTGAAATGTTTGTGATAGTCTAAGGAAAGTTTAAGCGGTGAAAATAAATATCCGAATACAGCACCATCTCTAAGTAATTAAAATAAAATACCAATAGATGGCGTTATCCATTTAGCTAAAAGGTATCAAAATTCATTGACCGAGGCCGAGGTTGGCCGGGTTAGCTGGTTAATTCATGAATCCCCAAGCGACCACCGGTGGCCGCGCATCTATTGTCTTACTATTGTGTCTCTAATTGACGGTATCTGAAGGGTTAAGAATATAAATCGCATGCGAGTGAGTATGTAGGTACACAAACGCCTTGTTAGCCACTATGATGCACACATGATCGCTCGTGTATCAGTTCTTGTAATGGACGCTCCATCACTATGGACAGCTTTTACTTTAGGAAATATCGCCGTCACTTGCGACTGCTCATCTCTAAGCTGCCCCGGCTTATTTTGTTTTCTGGCATTTTATATTTTTAATCTATCATGGACCTACGTCCATGGTGCATTTTACCTTGTTATCACTTTTTTTGTAAAATGTCAAGATGAATGACGTAAGTTTAGTAGGTACTTATTTAAGAGTGCCCAACCGTATGTACTGACTCGATGGTACAATATTTCTGTAGGTATGTACATATGTCTACTGTATCGAACAAATTTGAGTTCGATACAGAAGGTAGGTACATTTGTGAAACATTCTGAAACATACCTACTCGTCCAATATCTGAATGTGTGACGATAGCGGTAGTATCATTAATTTGGCTTTAATGTTTGTTAAAAATAGAACGATGTACTTACCTAATAATAAACGATGTGAAGTTATCTAGGACTAGTGACAGTTTTTTATCTAAATACAAACATATTATTATCGTCATGTGTTAATACAATAAATAATTATTTTTTTCGAAATATTACAGGTTTTTACATTGAATGTCTTTGTTTGAATTGAACTTTTTTATTAAAAAAAAAATAAAATAGGTTTACAAATAATGAATATTGACAATTCAGGAAAAATGTGATTGGCATATTGTTTAATTTCCTCGTATCGGCATCGCAGAGTTGGACTTGACGGCACCCCTTGTCCATGGACAAACATGGCGGGTACAGCTGAAAGTTGATGTAGTGAATAGCGTGCGGCGCGTGCAAGGATGCGAGCTCACCGCTGGTGCTGCAGCTGCGAGGCGCGCGCGTACGTGACGGGCATGGCGCTGGGCTGCTCGTGCTGCGGGCGCTGCGGCTGGCGGCGAGTGCGCGTCGTCGCCGCGGCCGCGAATGGCTTGCGCGCCTAACCCGCACCACAATGCCAATGTCAGACTATTTTTGTCACACTACCAACAGATTCATACATGCCACTTCCGCACTCGGCAGTGTCGCTCTTGCGCACCGCCACTTAGGCGCTTCGGTCGCACAAATGTGCACCTGCCTGTGCGAACACCTGCTCCGCCAGCTCCGACCGAACACTGCAGCGCTCAATTGCCATAATTCTGGAACGGTACGGTAATCATGCACGTTGATCACGTACGCGTCTGTTGTGGCTACGTACTAGTGTCGGTACTCTACTCTAGTTACGTGCGCCTCACGCCTGGCTAATAATAATGATCAGTCTTCAACACATCTGCGAGTAGCCACACAACTATTATCTCCTGTACACTTGACCGACGCGCGGCTACTCGTATTTAGGGTTAGGTATGTAGCTCCGAACCCGAAGCATCCAGTCAGAATGTAGAATCATTCTAGCGTAAGGTCGGAGGTTTAGTGTTTCCAATCCTGTGCTTAGACTCAATGCACATACTTTTTATGCCTTATAGGTTTTAAGGACTTCCGCCAGTCGTGTATCTCAGGAACCGTTATAGGGAAGGCCACCTGATGGCGCCAGTCACAATCTTATACGCAAATGCCGCTTGAAAGAAGTGACACATAAAATATATTAAAATGGTTTGTAGCCTTTTTTGGATGTTAGAACATATCAAAGAAAAATAAATCAGTTAAATATTGGTTACCTAAAATAAGTTCGTAAAATATTTGACCAAATTTCATTTCACCTCAAACTTTTCAACTACTATCGTTTCGTTTTTTAGGGTTCCGTACCTCAAAAGGAAAAAAAAACGGATCCTTTATAGCATCCCTTTGTTGTCCGTCCATCTGTCTGACTGTCAAGAACCTTTATCACGAGAACGCGTGGAGGTATCGAGTTGAAATTAAAACCATATACTCAGGTCTGCGGTCTCTTCAAGCTGTGAAAAAAATCAAACTTCTAAGGTAACGAATAAAAAAGATACGGTCGTTTATTTCGCAAAATAAAATGTATATTCTAATACTATTCAAGATCGAAATTTATAGGGTACATCCCGTTGACCCAGAATCCTGAAATTTGACACAAAAACCAGGTCTTTTATCACAGGTATAGGAATAAATCTGAAAACAGTAAGAACAACGGCGAGGAAATAGTTGATGAAATTATTAAGTGTCTGCTTATTCATGGTCTGGCGTAAATAGTGATCCAACGTTAAGCTGTCGATACACCATATATTCAATAATCATATATCACAATTTGAACCACTGTTTTTTTCTCTACTCTTTTCTTTATCCCCAAAAAGTGTTCCCATAGCGTGATCTAACTTGACGCCAACGCCATCTAGTTAGAAAACGGAAACTACATATTATTTACCCAAATATTATAGTATCTTAGCCGTGCGCAGCGCCCCTTAGTGAACTTAACTGCGGGTGACGTAAGCTACGACAAACTTATTATTGGCGGTTGGTACAGTAATCGGGTCTAGGGATCGAAACGCAAAATTTATTTTGTTTTTATTGTATATACTTTTCCGGGATAAAAAGTACCCAGTGTGGTGCCCAGTATATTAAAAAATAATTATACCAAGTTTCATCGTAATCGAACCGGTAGTTTTTGCGTGATGCCTGAACAAATAGACAGACAGACATACATTTTTTTAATCACATTTTTGGATTCGGTATCGGTCTAGTAACACCCCTGCCATTTTTTTTTTTTGATATTTTCAATGTACAGAATTTTCACTTCTACAGATTTATTAAAAGTATAGATTTTAACTATAGTCTTCAGATACTTTGGGTGCGAATGAGTTTTCGTTGTGAACATGCTAGCTGGACAAAAGTCACTTTTGAATTTTCGGAAATTTCTTGTATCACCCTCTAGCCAGATCCCCATATGTCCCAACCCCATGAATTGTTTTGCGTTAATGTCAAGGTAATGAGGGTGATATCAGAAAAAAAGGGTTAAAAAAATAGTTATGTATTATATTTTTGAGCTTACCGATGTTATATTATATATCAGAGAGTTTATGTTTTTTGAATAACATTAGTGTTTGATCTTCTAGTTAAAAGTATGTATGTATGTATACTTTTTAATTATAATTAGCAAGTGTATAACCGTCCTTTTATTTAATGGTTCAATTTTAATTAATTTTCTGAATTCATTGGACTGGAAAGTACTTGTACCCGCCGGTACCCGGGCTGGAATATAGATACCTGTATTTATTTAAACTTCATGTACAGTAGTGGTACATAGGCGGACTTAATGCAACAAGGCATTCTCTACCAGTCAACCTTTGGGTTAAAAAAGACAACACTGTGGTATGTTTGCACAATAAACAAATAACAGATATATTATAGCCATATCTTTTAACTTTTAAATTATAACCATTTTGACTCGAGTTGAGTGTGAACTTTGCGTTTCGGTTCAATTCTCAGTTTAAAAAATGGCGTTTTTTGGTTAATGGCAGAAAAACCCCAAAGATAACCGTAATAGTATACTGTATGATTTTCTTTCGATGAAAAATGATGTTTGTAATATCACAGAAGCATCTGAGAGGGAATTCATAATGAAAATTTGAAGATTTTCAGCTAAGTTGACAGAAAAATGGAAAAGTTGTAGGAAGAACTGCGATCACTTCCCGAAAGAAGTTCGAGGCTGCGTATATTTCGTACAAAGTATTCGTCGATCACTCACCTCCATCATAATCAAGAAAGACTTCAACTCCTGACGTCTATCAGCGAATATCACTAAAGGTAGTGACAAAACGAACAATGACGACGATATGAAAGAAATTGATTGTGGCAGTTGAGATATCGGCACAATTGTCCGAAATTTGGCTTCAGTGATTAGAGAAGCTCAGTCACAGGCCCAAAAATGACAAAGTATGTCGGTTCACCCAGACAGAGCATCAAACAAAGGTGCTTAGTCTCAGTAGTCACTTAGAAAGCAAAGTGCAACTGAACGACACCCTACACTCCCCTACCTACTCTACCCTACTCTACCCTACTGTACCCTTCTCTACCCTACTACTCTACCCTACTCTACCCTACCCTACCCTACTCTACCCTACTACTCTACCCTACTCTACCCTACTCTACCCTACTCTACCCTACTCCACCCTACTCCACCCTACTCTACCCTACTCTACCCTACTCTACCCTACTCTACCCTACTACTCTACCCTACTCTACCCTACTTTACCCTACCCTACCCTACCCTACTCTACCCTACTCTACCCTACTCTACCCTACTCTACCCTACTACTCTACCCTACCCTACCCTACACTACTCTACCCTACACTACCCTAATTTTATTTTTTTTCCATAAGAATAACAATCACAACAAAAAAAAATCAGCCAAATCGGTCAAGCCGTTTTCATGCCATGTCGTGACAACGGAAAACGGGTCTCATTTTTTTAATATAGATAGATTATATTTTGACCTAACCTCACTCGATTAACGACGCTTCGAATGACACCTGTCTCATGTCTGTTGGAGGGTGGGGACGGTGCCCATACAAAATCTCCTTTGTTTGGGTGGTGAAATTTTGTCAAAATCTTTTCGGCAACACGGCAGGCACCCGTAATTAGTAGCTACGTAATTAGTAATTAAGTATTTTATGACTGTTCTTAACTTTTACTCTAACTCTATTTTTGGCAACATACAAATTATAATTATATTGTAATTTTTTATTTGTTGGTATATATTGTAATTTCTTTTATTTGTTTGTTTTGTATTGAAACTGCATTAATACCTCATATGAAAGCTGTATCAAGCAAAATATCCTAATAAATAATTTTGTCCAGCTAGCTTGTTCTAATCGAAACACGGTGGAATGGTGTAAAATAAATATCATCGTCATCATCATCATATCAGCCGAAAGACGTCCACTGCTGGACATAGGCCTCCCCCAAGCGTCGCCACAAATACCGGTCCTGTGCGTCACGCATCCATCGGATTCCCGCGACCCTGACCAGGTCATCGGTCTACCTCGTTGGAGGCCTTCCAAAACAAATACCTTAGAAATATAAATCACAGTGTCGGCGCCCATTATTGAAAAAATATGTCTGCAGATTCTAATGTGGTATAAAAAAAACTGAAACTTTTTTTAAATCATGGTAATTTAAAAAAAGTTATTAAGAATAGAATAGGCTAAGGAGCTGAATTTGAAAAAGAATACACTTTTTAATATAAGTATGTTATCGATGTTGCAAAATATTTTAGACCTATTAACCCTCTAATTATAAATTTTGGAGGCGGAGTGACTCGCGTCCGTAGGAATTACCACCTGTCCTAGGCCACCCTACACGTGTCCCTCGGGTGGTGCCACACGAGTAACAAGGCAGAGTCACAGGCAGCAGTCGTGTAACCTGTTCAGGCCATAGCGGACCTAGGGAACTTAAATGCCCCCTAAAATAGCTGCAATACTGGGTTAGAAAAGTAGTGCAGCTATTTTAGAGGGCAGAGTTGAGTGTTTTCTCCCAACCCCTCTTTTTATGAAAATGTCAAATAATAAGATAGTATATCATGCGATCCAGCTAATCCCCGGCGCTCTCCAGTATGCCCCAACGAAGCATCGAAGACTCCCTCTACATGCTGATGGGACACATTCGTGGCAAACTTAATGAAAAAAGACTTGTCAAGGTTATGTCCCTGGATATTGAGGGAGCCTTCGATAGCACGTGGTGGCCGGCTATACGAGTTCGACTGGCTGAGTTAAAGTGTCCTGTGAACTTGAGACGGGTCATGGACAGCTACTTGTCCGAGAGGGTGGTGAAAGTCAGGTACGCGGGAGTGGAGTACGAATCCAGGACCGGGTAAGGATGCGTCCAGGGGTCAATCGGTGGTCCCTTGGTTTGGAAAGTTCTACTGGATCCTCTCCTAAAGGGTCTAGAGTCTATAGGGGTCTATTGCCAGGCGTTTGCTGACGACATTGTCCTTGTGTTCGATGGGGAGACAGCTCTTGCAGTCCAGAGAGATGCCAATGTCGCCCTCGAGTATGTGCGAGCATGGGGTGTCACGAACAAGCTTTGGTTTGCGCCGCATAAAACGAAAGCAATGCTGGTCACGCGCAAACTGAAGTATGACACCCCATGTCTCAGGATGGGCGGGGTTGACATTGGGCTGTCGGACGAAATCAAGTTGCTTCGTCTCACCATCGACCACAAGTTGACTTTCAACAGTCACGTCGCAAACGTCTGTTCCCGAGCCGTTGGCATCTACAAGCAGCTGTCACGGGCTGCTAGGGTCAGTTGGGGTCTCCATCCAGAGGTTACCCGCTGCATCTATACGGCTGCAGTGGAGCCTATCATCCTGTACGCGGCGAGCGCGTGGTCGCCGGCCGCCAACAAAGTCGGGTTGCAAAAGAAGCTGAACGCCGTCCAGAGGAGCTTCGCGCTAAAGCTACCGCACGGTCTCCCTACACTCAGCACTGGTGCTGGCTGGGATGCTCCCACTTGATCTCCGGATCAAAGAGGCAGCCTCGACACACAGACACACAGACACAAACTTATAACACCCCTTTTTTCCGTCGGGGCTTTAAAAGACGTCTTTCAATTGTTTTCGGTAAAGTGAATTTCGAACAAAAACAAATCGAAAAAAGTGATCGATTACAAAGTCTATTACTTAAAAAAATCTATAATTATATTACAAACGAATAGTACCTATCTACTCACTTTCCATGGTTATGTGGTAAACGACAAAAGCGGATAAGGATCGTCTTAAAATGTCTATGGAAATATTCTGTAATCTAAAGTTAAGGTTTTTGTATTGGTGGATTAGTAATTTTCAGTCCCATATAGCATGGTATAAATAATAATAGTAATATTTGCCGGTACATCCTCAATGTTGCTTTCGTGTCGTTTTTTGTTGCAACCTACAGTTCACCATCACTGTAGCTCTCGTGTCTTTTATGTTGACACCTATAGCTCATGACGTATGTGGTACTCACATGCTGCGTTGTGCGCGGCGCTCGTCGTCGGCGTCGTCCAGCGTGTCAGAGTGCTCGGGGCGCGCGCCGTCGAACTGCACGTGGCGCGCGTCGGCGGCTGCGGTGGAGGCGACGTCGCGAGGCGAGCCTGAGTCCGACCACGTGCCCGGCATCTGTACACAGCACCCCGTAACTAGAAACAGGTCACCCGCGTGCTGTATAAGACAAGACTACAAGACAAGACTGGAGCACTCACCTGCGGGTCGGAACGCACACCAGCGCCCGCCGACTGCTCAGAGCTGCTCAGTGAGCTGGCGCCATCTGCACACACAGTACTGTTAGCGGCACTCGCAGGCCCGCACTCTATCAAGCCTTCTTTACACTTCAGTAGATGCGTCCGCGGACGTCATATTCGAATGCGTCCGCCGACATAATATAGAGGGGGTGATTTGTGCATCTGTTGTAGGTATTTAACGTCCTGAGATACTCATACGTCTGCCTCGAATCCGATAATTGGCGGTTTTTGTGGCACGGATCAAAGGGTTTAGGCACAAACGGCTGTCGTCTGTCCACACGTCTGACGACGCTTCAGTTTGATCAGAGTTGCGGTTGAGAGTGCACGTGTGTTTCTTGCGGATTTAATACATCTACTTTGCGCAGTACCTATTGGTTAAAGCGCTTGAAAAGGCTAACAATATGAGCACCGAGGAAAATTTCAAGTTTCTTGAGCTTTTAGTACGGGATCCCTAGTACATTTTTTTAAGCTAATTTTCCGTGAGTAGCTTAATTTTGATGAGACGCCCAACAATTTCCTATACAAAACTCTCGATTGTGGTAGCTAACAGAGATACCAAGGATACAATATGTATGAGATGATGACTCTAAAAAATGTATTACTAACAGGTTCTTTTTTTGTTAAATCTCAAAATAATTATCTAAATGATTCGAAAACGTATTTGTCCTACAAAAAAAAATGGTTTGATAAAAGAGTCCCCCTCTTCCAACATGTATCGAAAACGAGGTCAAAATTTTTTATTACTAACCAGCTGATTTTTTTTTTGTTACTTAGTTTATATTCATATAATTCAACAGTCATATTGTCCTACAAATTGCGCGGTACGTTATCCCGGTCCTACGCTCAGAAGTTGTTAAAACTACGAGACCATTTTTCTTACTACTAACTGTAGGACATAATAGGTTAGTGTGTTCTCTAAAAAGAGGTGGAAGGACTATTTTGAAAAACTGATGAATGAGGAAAATAATTGGAGTAGTACGTTAGAGAATAAACCAGTGAATGTGGGATTAGTGAGAATGGTTAGTATGGATGAAGTTAGGATAGCAGTAAATGGAATGAAGAATGGTAAAGCTATTGGTCCAGACAGAATACCAGTTGAAGTGTGGAAGTTATTGCGAGTGGATGTATGGATGTGGTTAGCTTTATTCTTCAATAAGTTGTTGCAGGAAGAAGTCATATCTGATGAGTGGTGCAACAGTTCCTTGGTGCCCATTTTTAAAAACAAAGGTGATGTGCTTGAGTGCAACAATTATAGAGGAATAAAGCTAATGTCACATACTATGAAAGCTTGGGAGAAAGTTATTGAAAGGCGTCTGAGAGAAAAGAGTGAAATTTCACAGAACCAATTCGGTTTTATGCCGGGTCGGGGTACAACGGATGCCATTTTCGCTATACGCCAGCTGTGCGAAAACTACAGAGGTGCGCATAAAAACTTGCACATGGTATTCGTTGACCTCAAAAAGGCATACGACCGGGTACCTCGTGAGGTTCTGTGGTGGGCCCTTAAGGAGAAAGGTATGCCTGGGAAGTATTTGCAGTTGATCCGAGCTATGTACAGTCGATGCAGTACCCAAGTCCGGTCTACAGTGGGCACTACTGACAGCTTCAATGTGGCTGTCGGCTTACACCAAGGGTCGGCCCTCAGCCCTTACCTCTTCCTGATGATAATGGATGCTCTGACGTCGGAAATTCAGGAAGAGGCTCCCTGGTGTATGTTGTTTGCCGATGACATTGTGCTGATTGCGGAGAGTGGCCTAGAGGTCCAGAACAGATTGGAGGTGTGGTGGCACAGACTGGAAAGTGTTGGCCTGAAATTGAGTAGAACCAAAACGGAGTACTTGTTCTGCGATTGCGGCGGTCTCTCCACTCCAGTGCCTGCCAGAAGAATAAAACGTGTTGCGCCGACCCCAAATAAAACGGGATAAGGGCAGGAAGATGATGAGGTTAGTGTGTTCTCTGCCCAAATGAATCAATGTCCTACAAAAAAACAG
Organism: Mythimna lalbum; assembly: GCA_949319445.1. Taxonomy (NCBI): domain Eukaryota; kingdom Metazoa; phylum Arthropoda; class Insecta; order Lepidoptera; family Noctuidae; genus Mythimna; species Mythimna lalbum. The sequence continues at coordinate 181,827 of OX439344.1, read as the reverse complement.
GTATGTATCACTAGTCCGACAAGAATTGTAATTTTTTCGTTTTCCTATTTGTAACATAAGTAATATATAAATAACACTGTAAAATTTGTAAATAATACAGTGAAAAAATCTTTTCTTTTTTAATTAAATAATTGTATTTTTTTTAGTATAAGAAGTTAAAAAGATAAAACTTTTTACAAAAAAAGAATACACTGAAAAGTACAAAATAACTTTTCGGAAGTCGGTGTTTCTATAATAGTTTTGTCTCTTGGTTATTTAACACCGACAGGAGACAACTCTATGGCGTCATAGATATTTTCTTAAAAAAAAAAAATAGTAATTTAGTCATTAATATTTGTTGTAGTTATTAAAACCCTTTTAGAACTAGTTGTCAGCATTATAAATAGTACGGCTCTCCCCGTACTATTTATAATGCTGACAACTATTTGTGGAACCCATAAATAAAAATGTTGTAAGTTAACTATTACAAAACATATAATATTTATAAAAGTACTAAATAAATAAATAGCTGCGACAGCTACGGTCTCACAATATCCAGTTTTTAAGTGCAACTTGCGTCTGTCGAGTACGAGCATAGACTGATCGACCTACAGACGTGTGGACGGTTTGTGGTGATCCGTTTGTTGATGCATCTGGCAACGTCCGCGGCCGTATCTGCTGACATCTAGAGGAGGCTTCACTAACGCTACCCCCGAAGGATGTAAGGCTACGACTACTACTTGGGTGTTTTCTTATAACAGTATATGTTCCTGGTGACATAAAGCCACTATAATGAGATATCCCAACCAGCAAAACAGTCTCAGAACTCACACTTTTTAAGAGTGGTATGCTTAAAGCGTTCTTATATTTGTTTTAGAACATAACATCGATCCTATATTACTTTTAGACAAGCCGGTATGGCCTCAAGAACGCTCAGTCTCATAACCAAGTCTCATATATGAATATAAGAGCATTTACTAAGACTAGTTGCACTTGAGAAAAACTTGCTCTTATATGGGTATTTGCTAAGCTCGTTTGATTTTATATTAGACTTGCTATATGTTATTGTAAGATGTCAGACTAATATCAGCATAGCATAAGAGTACTGTGAGTACGTGCACTTCTGATGTTATTTGAAACTAATATAAGATCAATAGCATTGGATAAGTATGATATTAGAGTGATTTCGGATCAACATATTTACAATACAAAAGACAAGACCCATATAAGAGCGTTTGATCTTAGATCGATTTTGGGAATATCTAATCTTAATAGTTTTAAGAGTAATTTTGCTGGCCATATTTAATTTAATTTTTTTAAATTCAATAGTAATAATGGATTACAAAAACTGGAAAAGATTTAAGAAAACTGGTGGCAACAGGAGGAAAGTTCTTAGGAAGTACAATGAAATGTTAAAAAGAAAAACAAATATACCGCTGCCAGGACAAGGTAGTGTTGAGAACAATATCAGTGAGGGTTCTGCAGGTTTTGCTTTCGTAAAAGAGGTCAATAATAACGACGGAAATTTTGTGTGTTCCATAAATAATGTCAGTGAAGATGAATCTCCGAGCGAGGACGAAACCGACTATGAAAAAGTTTCGTGTTAAAAAAGTGATGTCAAAAAATGGGCGTTGAAATTTAACATATTACATGCAGAACTAAATGCATAGTTATTTATTTTAAACAAGAATCTAAACGATGTTTTACCCAAAGACGCGCGAACACTACTTGAAACAAACAAAGAGATAGTACACATTAGTAATTTGGCTCCAGGAATGTATTGGCACAGTGGCTTGATTACATGACTCCTTGATATTTTAGGACGTTTATCGTGCACTCCAGATATTATTGATTTAAATATCAATATAGACGGATTGCCAGTATCGAATAGTTCAAGACAACAACTGTGGCCCATGTTATGTAATGTTTTTGAATTGCCTAACGTGCCTTAACATTAAGTTCTTTTTTTTTTCTTTCTGTCGATTTAAAGTTTTATGTAAAATTGCAAGGATTTATTCCAATATGGAGTTATCTTTAGTATACCGAATGCTAAAATTAGAGTAAACAATCTTGCATTAGTCTAATAGTGCGCTTGTAAAACACAGCTATACTAATGGCGACACTATCAATTTACAAATAAAATAATTAAACGAGAACAGGAAATAACTTATTTAACAAGGCGCATGAATTTTGAAGCGTAAAACGTTGTCTAATTAACAGTAAATAATAAATTCCAATACGATTACTTACCGTAAAACTACCTTTACTTTTAAAAGTAAAAGTATAAACATTAACTTTACGCAACTTTAACTTGTTTTCATTTGATTTCAAACCAACACTCACACGAACTTTTAAGTTGAATCTGACGTAAAATTCTCAAAATATTCTCACCTTAGACCGATATAATCCTATGCAGGCTTACAAGATACTTACGTAAAAGCCATAATTTTGGCTAGATTTCAGTAAGTGCAAACAGTATTCAATCAAACTGATGTTAGAACGATATTAAACTAAATATGCTTATAAATAGTGCCCAAACCCAGGCTTATATCATTATATAGGAGTGATGTGAGAGCAAAAAAGCAGTAGTCGTGAGATTGTTGTAAGCTTAGTTTTTGCTGGTTGGGATGTGAACTACTGGCTAGACTAGACGTCGAACAAAGCACAAGCTAGCGTCGGGTAAGAGATATCACATACTGCTCACATGGCTGGCAGCATGTTCGCGAGGCGGCGGGGCGCAGCGGGGCAGCGGCACTGCCCAGTTCACCGGTAGGTACTCAGTGACATTCATGAGTCATGAATTTGCGACCGCGTAAAATAATCATAAAAAATAGCCTTCCTAAGATTCAAAACAATTTCTAGAAAGTGGATTACGTGCAACCTAGATCGGCTCGGATCAGTTATCGCGTTGTTTTGTACACGCACGCAGTGCAGAAAAGAGAGGGCGAGGAGTTACCAGGCGCGTGCGCTTGCAAGTAGGGCGGCGGCGCAGCAGAGTCGCGGCGCGGCTCGGCGGCGGCGGCGGGCAGTCGCGGCGTGGCGTCGCCCCACACCACGCGCTCCATCTCCTCGTCCAGTCGCACCTCATCCTCACCGGCCACCTGCCCAGGAAGAACACATTACTGACACAGTAGTCTACTGTACAGGCACAACAAATCACTGGCTCTAACGCCTGTTTTCGTAAACACTAGGTAAAGTAGTAGAGATATCATAATCGTTGTAGCTACAGTAAAAAGTGGATGTGGCTGTGATAACAGATTTTAATAATTTGTAGTTTCTCGTGATTTCGCGCCTTCTGTTGAACGTCAAGTGAACGTTTAACAGAAGGCACAAAATTACGCGCGAACGCCGGTTCGCTTGGGGTTTAATAATATTCCACAATATAATAATAATAATATTCCACAACTATCACACAACGCCGTCTAGTCCCAAGCTAAGCAGAGCTTGTGTTATGGGTACTAGACAACTGATAAACATACTTATATATTTCTAAATACATACATATTATAGATAAATTACACCCAGACACAGAACAAATGGTCATGCTCATCACACAAACATTTGTCCTGGGTGGGAATCGAACCCACGACCTCCGGCATAGCATGACTGCTATGCCGGAGGTCGTGGGTTCGATTCCCAGCAACACATTTCACCCTTAATGACCCATCCCTGCTCTAAGCTAGGGAGCCGGGCGGAGACATGTATGCCAGATTTATACTGATTTGTCTAGACTAGAGAAGGCTAAGACAAACTTTAGAAAAATATAAAGCTAGCTGACTCGGTAAACTTCGTTTTACCATCTTCTTCTTCTTCTTCTTTTCGTGTCGATGCTCTCAAACTATACTTTTTCTGCCCAATATTTGGCAACCTGTACGGCTCTATTGTTGCCCTTAGGTTTTCCTCATAGGTTTTATCTGCTATGTAGGTGAATAAAATTATTATAATAGAAAATAATACAACTACTAAAAATTAATTTTGTTAAATTATTTTACTTTAGCTCAGCATTTTATAAAGTAAACATTATGTATATTGGAAACTCAAATCTTGACATTGTCAAATCGGTCATGACATTTTGGTATTTTCTTATATTGAAATTTATACTATTTGATGTTTTTGTAGGTGTTGTACTACATTTGAATAGTTCTTTCTAGTTTTATTGAATGATAAGGATAAATTATCTTTATTTTGTAAATAGGTTTTCAAAAAACCATTTTTACCCGTCAATATTGTTTTCAGTCAGTTTTAACGAGATGAGGCCGGTGTTTAGGAAACAGCTGACTGTCCTGAGCAGAAACACCGAAACAAACTCAGGGGTCAAAGTCTATTTTAAAGTCCATATAGTAAAGAACAGATAATGGTCAAATCATATGAGAACCATGCAGATTAGTGTATCAGATGGTTTTTTGAGGAAAGAACCACACAGATTTGAGTGGACCTGTCCAGTCAGTGTAAGCATTTGTCAGTATTCGTATAGCTCAAACTTAGAACTACTAAGGGGCTCAACGACTTGACGAACAATACCAAAGTTAGGACATTTGGGTGCGCCGCATCAAATACTCAAAACTGGCAGACATCATGTTAAAATACAGAAAAGGAAAAAGCAATCCACATAGTCCCCACATTTACAATCTATTTATATATATAAAAATGACCCCCGTTTTCCGTTGTCACGACTTGGCATGAAAACGGCTTGACCGATTTGGCTGTTATTTTTTTGTTGTGATTGTTATCGTGAGGACAAGGTTCTTATGGAAAAAAAAATAAGAGTAGGGTAGGGTAGGGTAGAGTAGGGTAGAGTAGGGTAGAGTAGGGTAGAGTAGGGTAGAGTAGGGTAGAGTAGGGTAGAGTAGGGTAGAGTAGGGTAGAGTAGGGTAGAGTAGGGTAGAGTAGGGTAGAGTAGGGTAGAGTAGGGTAGAGTAGGGTAGAGTAGGGTAGAGTAGGGTAGAGTAGGGTAGAGTAGGGTAGAGTAGGGTAGAGTAGGGTAGAGTAGGGTAGAGTAGGGTAGAGTAGGGTAGAGTAGGGTAGAGTAGGGTAGAGTAGGGTAGAGTAGGGTAGAGTAGGGTAGAGTAGGGTAGAGTAGGGTAGAGTAGGGTAGAGTAGGGTAGAGTAGGGTAGAGTAGGGTAGAGTAGGGTAGAGTAGGGTAGAGTAGGGTAAAGTAGGGTAGAGTAGGGTAGAGTAGGGTAGAGTAGGGTAGAGTAGAGTAGAGTAGGGTAGAGTAGGGTAGAGTAGGGTAGAGTAGGGTAGAGTAGGGTAGAGTAGGGTAGAGTAGGGTAGAGTAGGGTAGAGTAGGGTAGAGTAGGGTAGAGTAGGGTAGAGTAGGGTAGAGTAGGGCAGAGTAGGGTAGAGTTGGGTATAGTAGGGTGGAGTAGGGAAGAGCGGGAGCGAAGCCGCGCGGGCAAAGCTAGTATTATAATAGAATTTACAAAATGTAACACTTTACATAAATAATAATAATAATAATTATTATTATTATTATGAACGTCAAATGGTGAAATAAAATAAAGAACCTTCTAATTTCTAAGTCAAATTGTAGCATAAAGTTTTAAACAAAAATCATCAACAATCAAAAAGCAAAATAAAAATAATCATTAATGTCAAATTCGACAAAAAAAATAAAAAAAGAAATTATATATATAACCACTAATATAGACGGTACTGGAGCAATCAATCCCAAGCCGTTTTGTCTTCAAGATACTCTTTCATAGATATACTGAGAAGGTACAGTCAAAATAATAATATTTTTTAATTTATCTCTGAGCAAGTATCTGGGACTCAATTTATAAATTGCACGAATAGCGCTTTTCTGCAAACCATAAACTTGACTGGATATCGGCGGCATTTCCCCTCAATAAAATGCCGTATGTCATAACACTATGAAATTAGCTGGAATTAACTAAATGGGCTGTTTCTAAAGAAGTTAAATTTCAAATTTTTTGACAGCATATGCCGTAGAGTTAGGTTTTTTAGATAATTTATCAATATGTGGGCCCCACTGAAGCTTAGAAGCAAGAGTTATGCCCAAAAACACTGTAGTGTCTTCAGGACTCAACTCTTTACCTTTTATTTGCACACTTGTTTCCACTTGTCTAACACGTGGCATCGTAAACTTAATACATTTAGGTTTTTTTTATTTAAGAAGAAGGTTATTGATGTACTATTTTAGAAAGAGCGATATTCATATCATCAGTATTCAATTGCTGACGTTTAAGCTTAAACAAAAGTGAACTATGGTCTGCAAACAACACTATATTATGATTATCCTTTATCAGGTAAGGTAAATCATTTATGTAAAATAGAAATAAAAATGGTCGAAAAATTGAGGCCTGGGGGACACCCATTGTTACTACAGACCCGGGTGATCTTTTCCCGTTCACGTCAGCCCTCTGAATCCTATCACTTAGATAAGAAGTAAGAAGATCCAAAGAGGAGTTCCGAATTCCGTAATGGTAGAGCTTCCTGACTAAAGTTTCATGGAGAACACAATCGAAAGCCTTGGACAAATCACAAAAAATGCCCAGAGCGTCGCTTTTGTCTTCTCATGCATTATATACATGTCCTAAAGGTTCAACACCGACGTCGGTTGTTGAACGAACCCTTATAAAACCTAATTGCTTACTTTGTAACAATTTATGTCTATTAAAAAATCTTTGTAATGGTGCTTAAATAAGTTTCTCAAATATTTTACTAAAAGTGGGTAGCACTGAAATGGGTCTATAATTCGTAAGGTCAGTTGTACTACCCGTTTTACTATTAAAAATAAGTGCTAGACTAGAATCTACTATGTTGATAATCGATTTTACAACATCCACAGAATTTCCCCATAATTATGTAGTCTTTTTAGATTCAAAATGTTAAAGGTTTTAATTATATCTAAATAAGTCACATGTCCGAAATTAAAATCGCAATCGCAAACTTTAACATTTTCGAAAGATACGTTACCATTAACGGAAATGGTCTTAAGTATAAAGATGGAATCTTGTCACATCCTCAATTTTATAGTATTTTTCCATGTTCATGGAAAGATGCTCAAATAATTCCTCTACCTAAAAAGTCCAATCCCACAGCCATTTATGAATACCGTCCAATATCCGTTTTACCATTCCTGTCTAAAGTCCTAGAACGTTTAATCCACAACCAATTAAGTACTTTCCTATCCAAAAATAATCTCCTCAACCCCTTTCTGTCCGGCTTCCGTCCTGGTCATAGCACCACTACAGCACTGCTCAATATTACAGCCGATATAAGGTCAGCCATGGAAAGCAGTAATCTGATGGTCTGGGCATTGCTAGATTTTAGCAATGCTTTTAATACGGTTGATTTTGATGTTTTTCTATGCTCTCTTAATATATCTCCACCTGTGATTGACTGGTTTCGTAGTTACCTGTTCGGGTGACGGCACCGTATTTGCATCGGAGAGACCATGTCTTCTTGGTGTAGTACATCTGCCGGAGTACCACAGGGTGGCGTTTTATCACTATTACTTTTCGCAGTTTTTATAAACTCAATCTCAAACGAATTAATTTCTTCCTACCACCTTTATGCAGATGACCTCCAAATATATTCACGGGCACCTCTTAGAAAACTGTCTGAGGCTATCTTGACCATTAACCTTGATCTGGCTCGTATATGCGACTGGAGCAAGAAGTATGGACTTACGGTGAACCCTAAAGACGCAGGTTATAGTGGTGGGCAGTTCTAGAATTGTCTCGAAGATCGACTGGACGACTCTTCCCCAAGTTTCTTTTGACAGCTCAGTGATTCCCTTCAGTGAGAAAGTCAAAAACTTCGGGATATTCATCGTCAAAACTTTCTCTTGGACTGCCCAGCTACAGGAAGTTAGCCGCAAGTTATATGCATCTGCAGGTTCGTTGAGAAGACTACGTCATTTTCGGCCGCCTGCCACCAAGATTACGCTTGCACAATCTCTTCTTTTACCCATCTTTGATTATGCTGATGCTAGCTATCTTGACCTTACTGAAGTGCAACTGGATAAACTTGAGCGACTTCAAAACTTTTGTATAAGGTTCATATTCGGTTTGCGTAAATATGACCATGTTTCTGAATTTCGTGTTAAACTCAAGTGGTTGCCAATTCGCCTTCGCCGTAATGCTCATATTCTTTCTCTTTTATATGTGCTCTTTTTCCCTTTTACTCCTCGTAACCTCAAAGAACGGTTCTAATTTCTATGCGACTCCCTCATGATAGTTCTTAGGTCGTCAGATAACTTGAAACTTAAGATGCCAATGCTTTCAAGTACTTTCCTGGACAAGTCCTTTACTGTTCAGGCTGCTCGTCTATAGAATGCATTGCCTGTGGAAATAAAGCGCGCGCAAACACTGCCTGTATTTAAACGGCTTGTGAAGAATCATTACTTGGCACTGTGATCATGGCTTCGTTTCTTCACTTACTCTCCTGCTTATATATATATATATATATATTGTATGTATGTATATGTGTATCTATTTAAGTATTAAGTATTCATTAAGTTTTTTTTTGTTTACTTTCATTTTTTTCACCAAATGCAACCCCATTTTGTGTCCAGGCAATCTCTGTCCATTCTAGGTTGCCTGGAAGAAATCGCCTGGTGCGATAAGGCCGCCAATTGTGTGTTTTCTATTACATGGTTTCCTATTGTAATTTTTTATTCTTGATGTGCAATAAACAATAATATAAATAAATAAAAAAATTAACCCGTCGATGGAAGGCTTTCGATATAGCGACCATCGATGTAGTGACTGTCGAGTGTCGATATTATGAACTAGACCCGGTCCGGGTTGCCCTAAAATTTAATAGTATATCACGAATAAACGGAATCTGGCCTCCAATGAAATTTTATCGTATTCTTTATAAAAAAATAGAACGATTTTGAAAAATCTTAGGTCTTCTCGTCACCGTTTCTTACTTATCCAAATAATTTAACATATGGAGATTATATTCACCATCCATTATAAAATTAAAAGCCATTATTTATCACAGATAAATAGGTACTTCGTTGGTAAATCGAACAATATATCCTACAAAAGTTCTGTGAAATCATTGTAACCAATGTTTAAACAACCTCTCGGAGCTCGGTTAAGATAATCATCAAGTTATCGTCAATAACCAATGTTTAGGCGGTGGTGAACAGAAAAAATTGCTTAAACAGCCGTTTTAATATTTAAACGGTCGATTTAGTGTTGGTGAACAGTGAACACCCGCCTTACCAAGATATAAATAAACGGGGTTGACGTGCAACTCATGGGGATCGCTTAACGCCCAGCCTCGCCCAGCCATACGATAAACGTAACAAGTTGTGACGAGAGCGAAGTCGCACACTTTTACGCACTAGTGTAAATGACGTTATCGTATTGGAATGATAGCTGACGCATTCTTAAGAATAGCAGCGTCGTCTCGTCCCACAATTTGAGATTCACAGAAGTACGAGTGCACAGGAAGGCACCGGCCAGCCTGTGAGACTGTCGACTGACTCGTGTAACAATAGCGACTTGTTATTGAAACGTTTAATCATGCTATGTATCAATGCCACAGCCGACTTGTATGATCTTGGTGTCTTTATACGAGTGCATACGGGGCTCCTTTGGTCACGTCATCACGCGTGAACTGCTGGACCGATTTCTCTAATTCTTTTTTTGTTGTGTGCAGAAACATAACATGGCAGGTGCAACTTAATAAATAGACAAACAGAAGAGAAACAAATACAATAGTAAATACATACTTAGATACATACTTACATATAAATATATATTGACCGGCCTGTTGGTCTAGTAGCTTTCTGAATCAAGCCCTTGATCCAGCCGCCTAGTGAGAGCCTCCTAAGGTGTTGGTCAAGGCTCTTGGCTATTAAGCCATTGGCCGAAACGACTATAGGTGCAATAATCGCTGAATCCACTTCCCATATGTCGACAACCTCGCGAGCCAAGTCAATATACTTGATTTGTTTATCTTTCTCGGCTTTCACGAGGTTCTCGTCATGCGGAACGGATATGTCAACAATCATTGCACGCCTCTCGCTTCGGTCCACCACCACTATATCAGGCTTATTGGCTACAATAGTCCTGTCAGTGATGATGGACCGGTCCCAGTACAACGTGATATCGCCATTATCGAGAACTGGGTCGGGCACATACCTGTAGTATGGCACCTCCGATTCCACAAGAGATTATTTCAGAGCAAGTTGCTGATGGATAATCCTGGCTACAAAGTTATGTCTGTGCAAATATTCCCCGTTAGCTAGACGAGAACAACCAGAGATAATGTGGCGGATTGATTCACCCGGTCGGTGACATGCCCGACAGATGTCAACCGTGCCGTTCTTCACAATAAATCTCCGGTAGTTATTCGTCATGATAACTTCGTCCATAATTGCACAGACAAAACCTTCGGTTTCCCCAAAGAGGTCACCGACGCGCAGCCAGGCTACGGACGCTAGTTGGTCTACATCGGACCCATGAAGGGCCCGGAAATAGCGTCGGTGAAGTTCCTTACTCTGCCATACTTCCTTGCGTACGTTAGTGTCAAGCACTATAGGTTTGCGCCAGTTCTCGTTGGCTAAGAAGAGCGTGGTGGGGGGCCACGACAGAAAACCTCCACGAGTGCCCGCGGACGCCACGGCCAAGGAGAGCGGGGTGAGTCCCTTGTCCACTGCCACTACATCGCGATGCATACCCACGTCGGCGGCTAGGAAATTTTCCCTGAGACTGCATACCTCGCGATTGTGCAGGGTCTTAGCATTTAGAAAGCCTCGACCCCCACACTTCCGCGGGATATACAGTCTCATTACCGACGACTGAGGGTGATGCATTCGATATGCAGTCAGCAGTGTACGAACTCTCCTATCCAGGGCGTCAAGTTCCGTTTGAGTCCATTTGAGTACACCCAACTGTTGAAGGCACGCACCTTGTTACCACTTGACAAAAGGCTATTAAGTACCTTCTTCAGGCGGCCAAAGAAGCGATCCTTCAACGATTGCTTCATGTCAGTGGCATTGATGCCTAACGCTTCCGACATACCCAAATACTTGTAGGTTTCGGTTGGAGAGAGGGATCTCTGGTTTATGGAATCCGAAAGTTGGGTACCCACGGATTCCACAATCTCCCCTCGCTTTATATGCATGACCGCACATTTGTCCACACCAAACTCCATCCTGATGGCACTACTGAAGGTTTCAGTCACCTTCAGTAGCTCCATCAGTTGCAGATTGTTGGGGGCAAAAAGTATAAAGGAGGTGAGATATAACCTGACCACCTCTCTTCAACCTATAGCCTAGGCCTGAATTCTCCAGCAGTGTGCTCAGAGGATTCAAGGCTAGGCAGAACCAAAGCGGACTCAAACTGTCACCCTGGAATATGCCTCGCTCGATCCTTATCGCTTCGTTGTTCCTCTGGGTATGTCGACATCCTGGATAGCGAAGGACCGTCCTCCATTGCCTCATACATGCCATCAGGAAGGTGCGAAGAGTTGCATCAACTTTATACAACTCCAGCACCCTCATGAGCCATGTATGAGGAACTGAGTCATAGGCCTTCTTATAGTCTATCCAACATGTAGACAGATCCTTTCGGGAACGCCGAACCTGTTGGCTAATTAATGGCCATATCAATGAGGAGTAGCTCCTTAGTACCGCGGGACCCATTCCTACATCCATTTTGAGAGACAGACATGATAGTGTTATTATCAACATGTTGGTTAATTTTTTCTCTCAAAACGGATGTAAGAACTTTGTAAACTGTCGGCAAACATGTAATCGGCCGATAGTTTTTGGGTTTCGCTGTGCTACCAGATTTGTGGAGCAGGTGGGTAACTCCTGTTGTAAAAAACTCGGGTAGCGAACCAGACTCTAAGGCGGTCTGATACTGAGATGCCAAACGAGCGTGCGACCTTGCTATTCTGGATGTACCGCTCAACCAACCGCTTATACCTTCGTATACGGTTTGCCCATGCATACACCTTCTGCTTCAGGAAGTCGATGCGCTCTGTGACTTGGGACATATAGTCTCGGGGGCTGATTTCAGTCCCCAAAAATGCCCATCTCACAAAGCGCATCACTCGTGGGCGAGTGTTGCCCTCCCTGAAGCAGATTAGTTTGCCGGTGTAGCTACGTCACTGTTTGGAAATTTGACGTGAGCTACACGACATGCCGCTACGACCGCGCAGTACATGATCGAGTGTGTATCAGTGAGATCTTCGCAGTCATCAAAATAGTTGGACAACTGCGAGTCCAGAGCAGCCACCAGCACCTTATTCTTATTACACATGGGCAAACGAGGTAAACGCGGCCTAAGTTCAAGCGGCATGTTGCGATACTCCCGAATAGCACACTCCAATGCACTCCTCAATTCGTTAGTACTTACATGTGTAACAATGTCAGTGCTCTCCTCGTCAGCGTGATTGGGGAGATAGTTGGACGGTGATACCTGTAAAGGTAACGCCGTCTGTGACGACTTGACGAGGAAGCAATGGCGTGGCTACCCATTTCCGTTCGGAGGCGATCAAGTACAGTATCGTCCAACATATGATTACGCTGGATGACCCGCACCTGATCCGATAATCGTTGTGCCGAAACGTTGACGGCTGGCCCAAGCACTTGAAACAAAGAGAGCACCCGAACACGGTACGCGGTCAGGTTGTTTCCTCCCTCTGTAGCCCCATAGTATGCGCGCATGACGTTTTCATTGGTCGATTGCGTCCATCGCATGCGCTGGGACCCTGTCAGAGACCGGTGGGCCTCGAGGTCCTAAACACGCCGGCGGCCGGCGTCCTCCCCGACGACGCGCAGGTGGTGGTGTCGTCGGCGGCGAGTAGTACTCGTCGCTCGAGCTCGACGCAGCTGCCACGGCCGATATCACAGCACTCTTGGTGAGGCTGGGTTCCGGCGGCGGTGAGGTGGAGCTGAGCGACGAGGCCGGAGGTGGTGGGCGTGCACTTCGAGCAGCAGCTCTTGTCAGCATTGTTGTTAAAGCGTTGTTGTCGTATTATTGCATCATTTTAAAAAATACGTGTGACATAAAATGTCATCTGTCTGGTTTTTAATTTTCTTTTCTTTTCATGTTTTGGCCTTTATTTATTGAAATTAAATAATTAATTATTTAAGGGTCTTCTGGGATAAGAATTTGTAGGATTGCGGCACCAAAACTATTAATTTATATAAAAATTTTCATGAACGACACAACACTTTTGACATGCAGAGTTGCCAGTTATTATTATTATGATTAAATAAACAATGCTGTAGTGAAAAATAAATCAAACCAATCAGTGCGGTGATGATTGTATCAACATCTTGCGAATATGCTCACGTGCCACCTTAAAGGAAAATCGGCTTTGCATTCCTGATATTCAGAGAGAGCGCATTCCAAAGAGATATCACTTGTGCGAAAATAATAAATTGTAGTTTCTAACAGAAATAGCAAAGATAAAATATGTCGACAGGATAATTCTCAAAAAATTATTACGAACTGGTTTTTTTTTTTGTTAAATCTCTATATAATTATCTAAATTATTCGAAAAAGTATTTGTCTTACAAAATGTATGGTTTGTTTGATCAAAGAGTCCCCTCCGTTCCTACCAACATGTATCGATAACGAGGTCATCATAAATGATTACTAACTAGCTGATTTTTTTTTACTTAGTTAATATATATAATTTTAACAGTCATCTCGTCCTAGTTTATAGTTTACTTAAACTTACTTATTTAAATAAAATAAAAAGATTTTTTCACTGTATGTTACAAATAGGAAAACGAAAAAGTAGCAATTCTTGTCGGACTAGTGATACGAGTACATATCTGTTTCTTTTGTAGGAAATTGTTTCACTTGGGCAGAGAATACACTAACTTATTATGTAATATTTTTGTCCTACAGTTATTAATGAGAAAATGGTCTGGTGGTATTAACAATTTCTGCGCGTAGGACCGGGGTAACGTGCCACACAATGTGTAGGCTACTATTAAATTATATAAATATAAACTAAGCAACAAAAAAAATCTGCTGGTTAGTAATCATTTATGATGACCTCGTTATCGATACGTGTAGGAAGGAAGGGATATAACAAACCATACATTTTGTAGGTCAAATGCTTTTTTGAATTACTTAGACAATTATCTTGAGAAATTGTTGGGCGTCTCATCAAAATGCTACTCACGGAAAATTAGCTTGATAGTAATCAAGTGCAAAAACATGTACCAGGGAATCCGAACTAGTAGTTGAATTTTATTCATATGGAGGTATAGATGTATAGATTGGACTGACAGCTGTTTTGTAATGTTGTCGTTAGAGCAGTACCGCGCTAGCGCAGTGCGAGTGCGACACCGAGCCACGTATAAATAACCCGAGTTTATCAATTGAACATGCGGGTGAGTGCTTTTGTAAATTTGTGGTAAATATATTTAGGAGCGTGGGATGAGGAGGGGGGGGGGTTCTGCTGCCCTGACAATGACAACGGGAATATAAATAAACAGAGTGGCAAGAGTGCGCGGCGCGGTGTGCGGCGCGGGGCGAGGGCACGGCTCCAGCACGCACTACTACACGGATGCGCCACACGCGGCTGCCGGCGGCGGAGAGCCCGGCTGTCGGGCACTCGTCTCACTCAAAGGCGTTGGGGCGATAACAATTTGTATGTATAGGTGGAACGATATTCAGATATTGAGTATCTTCCTAATTAACTACAAATCGATTTCAATAAAATCGATTTACAGTCAGGCAGCGACAAGTCTGACTCGCTCCCTCGGTCGGGCGCGTGTTTTTTCACATTCCCATAGAGTGGTGCTCGACAGACGGCGCTGTGCATTGTATCTCTTAATGTAGGTGCGCGATGCGCGAGCAACTCCCTCACAGGTACAGTATCGGTATGCGGACGTGACCAGTGTCAGGTTTGTGCACCCTAAGCGCAACAGACATCAACTTTAGCTATTATAAACCTTCGCAACATATAGTGCGTTTATTGTAATTACTAGCTCATCACTGATTTTCTCTTGGTCTATTGAAGGAAAAACCTACTCGTAAGTGGTAGCAATGATTTTAATAGTTTTATAACAGTAGGGTCAAGTGAATCAATCTCGTATAGCGGAAGAAATCAGTGCAGCAATTCCGATGCTAGGAATAGGTTTTGTTTAATAATTGTATAAATTTCGCTAGAAAAATCTTTCCCTTCCCTCCCAGTATTTGTGTGCCAACAGTTTTTACACAGTTTAAAGAGAACTTTTTTATAAACCTTCAGTATTTTTCAGGTCACTTGACCAGTGTAATCATGTACACCATCATGTACATCTGTAGTACACATAGTAGTATACATATGTAGTAGTGTATATGTAGTCCCGGTGAAATATGTCCCTAAGACTCATACAAATAAGCGCAAGAGGATCACTGATTGATACTTGCTTATGAAGGAGAGGCGTGAGATCATTCTGCAGTTTTCAGACGTTGCGTGCACATATCGGCAGCTTAATAAACGGATCTCTAAGTCCTTGACACGCGATCTCCGTTACTTTAACCCCTGAAAACTTAAAGACGCGATTGGGCAAAATAAGGGCTCCAAGGTGTTTGCAATTAGGCGGAACATCGCCGTGCCCTTGTGGGGGCGATTGGCGGCGGAGACCTATCACGGGCATTGGTCCAGGCCATGATCCGGAGCGAGGAGAAGTGGCAGGTGGTCGCTTCCATCTGCGAAGCAGTAATGCTAGCAAAGGAGGAGGCCGACCGCATCAGGCAACGGCGCTCTCGCCGCCGCCGCCGGGATTCCGATCCCGATTTCCGGCCACCGTAGACGCGGGCTTGCGGACCGCGAGCCATGGGTAGCTCGCTTTCCGACCGTTCGGTAACTGTCCGGACCGGTCCCAAAACGTCTACGATGTGCATGCTATTCCCGTGGGCCTTCAAGGAGTTGTCAGCAACAGGAGGGGCCCAGCTGGGTCGAAGCCTACTGGGGCCAGGGTTGTCCGAAAGGGCGCTCGGGCCTCGGTATGAAGGCACGAAGGAACAGGGTGGGTTTTTAGTCAGTATCTGACACTATTCAAGGCTGCAATAGAGGATATCTTCAAGTTTTTGAACTGAATAGAGCTACAAATGGAGAGTACAACAATCGACTGCGCCTTACTGGTTTTTGGAAATATCTTCTTCCAAATAGCTAAAATTTTAAACGCTAATGTTTAACGTAATCTATTTGGCGATGTTCCAACAAAGCGCCCGCGCCGTCGTCCACAGCCGGGCGGCGCGCGGCGCAGGCGCTCGGTGTCACGGGCGAGTCACGCGACACGCCGACCTACGCGGCGCGTCACAGCGCACGACTGATCCACCCGCGTGCTTCACCTTGACTTTCAACTGTTATTCATTGATAATTTATATAAGTTTTTCTCTTTGTTACGAGGGTCTGTGCCGAGATAATATTGGTTGGCTGACCTATTGGTCTAGTGGTTAGTGGCCCTGACTGCTAAGCCAGAGGTCGTGGGTTCGATTCCTACCCAGGACAAATGTTTGTGTGATGAGCAGAATCATGTGTCCATAATATGTATGAATTTAGAAATAAATAAGTATGTTTATCAGTTGTCTAGTACTCATAACAAAAGCTCTGCTTAGCATGAGACTAGATGGCGTTGTGTAATAGTTGTGGAATATATTATTTATTTATTTATTTAATATTGATCTTAAGAATTATCGGTGGCTACTGGGCGAAATAATTTATATGTTACCGGAAATGTGTGAAACCTAGGAATTGTATACAATTACTAGGAAATGTATACAATTCCGAGTCTATGTAGGAAATGTGTTAAATAGAATCATAATTATTATTTAATTCATGAATCCCCAAGCGACCACCGGTGGCCGCGCATCTATTGTCATACTATTGTGTCTCTAATTGACGGTATCTGAAGGGTTAATACACACATTTCCTAGGAATTGTATGCATTTCCTAGGAACTCTATACAATTCCTATATATGATAGAAGGAAATGTATAAAATTAAAAACTAAGAACCGAAAAATAAATAAAAAACGATTAAGTGAGAATCATAACGATTATTTAATAAGCGGAACTTGTCGGATAACAAATAATCTTGTTTGATTATTTATTGATCAAACTTGAATTTGTTTAGCTTTTTTTTTATTGTTGATATGTTCGCGCTTGACCGCCATCTCACCTGATGGAAAGCGACCATGCAGTCGACGATGGAACGCGCTTACCTAGAAGAAACCTATTCACTATCGACTTAAAGATTCCCGGGTTGTAGTTATCAGGAACTTAAGTGGCAATGGGCAGGGCACATTGCTCGCAGAACACATGGCCGTTGGGGCCGAAAGGTTCAGGGTGGCGACTGCGTACCAGAAGACGCAGCGTTGGAAGGCCTCCAATACGATGGACTGATCACCTGGTGAAAGTTGCGAGAAACCGATGGATGCCAGACGCACAGGATCGCTCGTTGTGGCGACGTTTGGGGGAGGCCTATGTCCAACAGTGGACGTATATCGGCTTAAATGATGATAATGATGATGATAAGCTATCAGGAAACACATTCTCCGGCAAGGAATTCCACTTCTTAGCTGCACGCACAATGAATGTATTCCTAAAACGTTTTGTGCGTGTAGGTAGGACGTTCTCTATGTACCGGTGTCGCATCGCCGTAGGTCTGGTAGTCCGATGATGGAACGGGCTAGGCAGAATTAGGTTATGCATTCCGACGCACACTTACTCCCCGAAATGCAACCGGTAGAAAACCCACAGGCTAGCAACGTGGCGCCGATGCTGAAGCAAGACTTTGAAGCCTCGTCTCGACGAGTGTATCATCACCAATTATCCTTCTGGCTCGCCTCTCAATTGCCCCAAGTGCATCAAGCTGATATCGGCAATATCCGTCGTCAATGTTTGAGCAACTGTCTCGGCGTGAAGTATTGTCTGACCTTTGCGAGGGTTTCCAGCTTTTTTGCAGCCAGTTGAGCCTTTGCTTCGATGTATGGCTCAAAGTAAAGAAAAAGTTACATATAAAGTTTAAATGGTATGAACATACCGATCAACGATGACTACTGATATACGTTTCCTATCACGGTTTAGGAAATGTATAGATTTCCTAGGAAAAGTGTTAATTAAAAAATATTTCATACATATCCTATGGATTTTAGGAATTGTATACATTTCCTAGGAATTTTATACAATGACGGATTTCATACATTTCCGTTAACATATATATTACTAGTTGACCCGGTTTAAATTGCTCTGCCGTTATAAACTATTAAAGATACTGAAGGGGTGGGGCTAGAAGGGTAATAGCTTGCGACCTGTTCTCAAACTTAATCAATATACCTAGTCATGTCAAGTCATGTCACGTCATAAGTCATGTAAAGTCATAAGTATTGTCACACAGTGAAAACTTTTCTTTTTAGAATGCTGGCCACAAAAAAGTTTATTGAATTCGAATTTCGAATTGTTCATGAAAATAAAAATGTGTACTTTTTAGAATTTTACTCATTTTCAAATATGTAGTGGACGCTTAAAGAAGACCGTGTTGCAGTTATTGCGTTGCATCGTTGCGGTTACGCGCCAAATCAAATTTTGATATACTGAAAAATTTGAATATAACCAAAAGATTCGTTTATCGTACCATCAAACGATACAACGAAGACTTCTGTAGATGACAGGTCAAGAAGTGGTCGCCGTCGCTCTGTTAGGGCTTCAGCAGTGATAAAAACTGTGAAGGCGCGAATTCAACGAAATCCCAAACGTAAACAGAAACTGTTGGCCCTTCAGATGGGGTTAAGCAGAATCATCTTCATTTAACACCCTTTCCACCGGAAAAGGTGTCAAATGAAGACTTAGGGCTTCGGGCATATCGATGAAAAACAAGACATCGTTTGAACGCTCGTTTAATGAAACTGAGACTGAAGAGATGGCGCGGTTTGTTGAAGCGCTACGCGGAAAATAAATCGGAAAATTCTTTTTTCGGATGAAAAAAAATTTCCCGTAGAAGAAAGCTAAAACAAACAAAATGATAAGGTGTACGCACACAGTATGGAAGAAGCGAGCATCCGTATTCCGCGTGTCTAACGAGGTCATTTTCCATCCTCGCTCATGGTATGGTTGGGAGTTTCTAATTGGGGCTTAATTCAGGTACATTATTGTGAGAAAGGTGTAAAAGCGAATGCAGTTGTGTATCAAAATACAGTCCTGACGAACCTTGTGGAACCTGTTTTTCATACCATGTTCAATAACAGCCACTGGGTATTCCAGCAAGATTCGGCGCCAGCTCATAGAGCGAAGAGCGTGGCGCGTCAAATCCACTTCATCTGGCACGAAAACTGGCCCTCCTCCAGTCCATATTTGAGTCCGTTAGATTACAAGATATGGCAACACTTGGAGATAAAGCCTGCTCAAAGCCTCATCCTAATTTGGAGTGACTCAAGGCATCCTTGATTAAGGCAGCCGCCGATATTGACATGGACCTCGTTCGTGCTGCGATAGACGACTGGCCGCGCAAATTGAAGGCCTGTATTCAAAATCGCGGGGGTAATTTTGAATAAACTTTATTATCATAAGTTCATTTTGGTATATAAATGGTTACATAATGAACAAACTTGTCTCAATTATTTCATATTAACCATGTTACAGAATTTATGACCTGACTAGGTATTTATCTTTATTTTTTTATTTTTAACAATAATAAAAAAAGAAGAAGGAAACAGAAAAAATAGGGACAAACGTGATGCTTATTTCTGCAGAAATAGATCGGTCAAATCGTTCTGGAGGAGTTCGATAACAAACACGATAACATGTAAGATTTTTACGTATATGTTAGATAATCTTTCAGCACCATACACAATAGCTACTAGCGACCTGTCCGGCTTCGCAAGAGTACCATAGTTAATCATCATTATTTTCCTGCCTTTGTCCCGTTTTATTCGGGGTCGGCGCAAGTGCGCAACACGTGTT
This sequence comes from Mythimna lalbum, assembly GCA_949319445.1. Lineage (NCBI taxonomy): Eukaryota > Metazoa > Arthropoda > Insecta > Lepidoptera > Noctuidae > Mythimna > Mythimna lalbum. The sequence continues at coordinate 161,941 of OX439344.1, read as the reverse complement.
TTTCTTCCATTCTGTCTTGTCACTCGTCAAGCTATTACTAAGTTCCTTTTCTTTCATATCACTTCTCACATAATACATCCATCTTTTCTTTGGCCTCCCTCTCCCCCTCCATCCATCCACATCTAAACTCATAACTTTTTTAGCAACAATCATGTGTTTCAAAGGAGAGAACTTTTCACATGACCATACCACGACAAACGATTCCCTTTCAACTTTTCAGTCACTGGTGCCACTTTCAAACTTCCTCTAATAAACTCATTTCTCACTTTATCCATTCTCATCACACCACACATCCATCATCTTGACTCATCTACCTATCCACACCTAATATCCCGAAAAAATTCTTGCTATAATCTGCCGTCACGTATCATCAGTGCAAAATTTCTTACTGTAATGCTGATTTTAATAGGTACATTTGATTTTTTTACTGATAGAAATTAAGTAAATATATATTTGTACTTAAAAAAAAGAGAAAAGAGCCATCTATTGATATTTTTGGCAACTCGCTCACAACATTCTAGTTGACTTCAGAAAAATCCACTAGATGGCGCACAAAAGATTGTATTAATCCGTTCGTAGTATTTAATCAAATTCATCATTAAATTGTTTACCATATGTAATATTATTGGCAAATACTCACAATTTAAACAGCATTAGCTTTTCGTTCTTCTTTCTCACACACATAACACTTAACTGGCGAAAAAGAGAACTAAGTTTCTATTGGCGGTTTACCAAAACAGAATTAATGAAATACCTAACAGTATTCAACAGCTGATGTATTCCAAGCATTGTTATCGTTTGAGAAAAAAAAACTGCATATTATGTGATTTACTTTTCTGAGAAATATTCTAATTAGTAAAGTTACAAGATTATATATTATTTATCTCTAAAACTCTAACTTTACCTAAACAATATCAAGTCCGCACATACACCACACACAACCACAAGTATAGTTTCCGAATTAATAAACTGTTATAACACACACAACTAAATAACAGAAAACAAAAAAAACACTATCAAAACAATTACTAATAACACGTTAACCGATCAAAGCAAATTTGAAATAATTTGTAGTTCGTAGTTACAACTTCACGCGTCATATAGGGCGCCTCATAATATGCGTAAAAATGGATGTCACTCGTAATTCATTCATTGAATGTCGTTTCCAAAGCCGAGCTTTATTTTAATACAAAAATGTTCGATGAATCTCTCATATTTTACCCAAACAGACACAACATTTGATGTTTTTCTAGCATAAGTAGAGATGGAAGATCAAGCCTCATATAAAGCCTTTGTGGTAGAAAAAGACAGGAACACATTAGTGTTCATCTCTTTCTTTTGTTAAGTGTTCAGATTGGCAACCTCGCTTATGGTATCGTATCTTATTTGAATTTCGCACTAAGTGGCAAGTGAGCGTAACCGCGTAGGCGCGCGAAGTTTAAAGTTTAGATTTTTGTTTTATTTAATTGATAAACCGTGTTCTATGATTTAGGTGTGAGGTAGTGGTAGGTCAAGCCGGGCTTTTTGGCGGCTTGTATTGCTCGCACATCCCTGAAGCACATTACCTTTGTTTTTAAAGATAGGCACCAAGGAACTGCTGCACCAATCACCAGGTATGGCTTCTTCCTGCAACAACTCATTGAAGAACAAAGCTAACCACATCCAACTATCAACTCGCAATAACTTTCACACTTCAACTGGTATTCCATCTGGACCAATGGCTTTACCATTCTTCATTCCATTCACTGCTATTCTGACTTCATCCATGCTAAACATTCTCGCTAACCTTACATTCACTGGTTTACTCTCTAAATTTCCATTCCAATGATTTTCTTCATTCATCATTCTTTCAACATCTCTTTGATTTTTTCATAATCTGATAGGACCATTCCAGCTTCATTCCTTACACATCTTACCTAACAAATATCCCACGTCATTCTCTCTCTTGTTTTAGCAAGTCGGTACAGCTCTTTATGGCTTGCAGGACTGTCCAGTGTGTCGTACAGTTTGTCCTGGGCTTTTCCTTTTGCTAATGCCACGGCTTTCGTAGCTTTCTTCTTCAAAACATCATAATCACTCTTTTTTTCAGCTTCCAGACTACCATTTCCAGCTTCTACACGCTGCCATTCCTTGAATTTTCTTTTCTTTTCTTTCAACATATTCTGAATTTCTATCGACCACAACCATGTATTCCTATCTATTGTGCCTTTTCCTCTCGTTTCTCCTAAAATATCTTGCGCTGCATGTCTAATACACTCTACCATCTAATTCCAGCTTTCATTTATACTTCGATCAATCATGTCACCCATCTCTATCATTTTGTCCACCGCTTGCTCTCTAAACTTTTTGCACAATCATTCTTCTCTAACATATGCCACTTTATTTTGGGGGAAGGACGCTCTTTGCTTTTTTTACGTTTTATTTTGACTACTGATTCCATAACCAGGAGTGGGTGCTGTGGTACTAGATCTTCTCCTGGCAGCCCTTTGCAGTCTTTGACGTGCTTTATGTTGTTGCGCCTAACTAAAAAGTAGTCGATTTGGATCCTGTGGTGACCACTTTTGTACGTAATAAGGTGTTCCTCACTTTTTTCAAACTAAGTGTTGACTACTGCCAGGTCAAAGGCGGTAGCAGATTGCAGCAGCATCTCTCTCTTATAATTCGGACTTCCGAAATTCCATCCTCCATGTACTTTTTCATAAATACTTTTCATTCGTTCCCTCAATTAATTTAGGAGGAAATAGTAGCGGTTAAAGATATAGAAAGCGACTCTGTTGAATGTATGTACATGTCGTGACCAGATCTTTGGGCCTGTGCACACCACGTTTTTTAAACGCGCCGTTGAAACGCGTTATAGAAACGTAAGTCAACGGCGCGGCGGTTTTAACTTTTTGAAGGACCTGTATATATATAATACACCACGTTTGTAGCAATACAGGCGCGATACGCACGCGAGTCAGGCGCAGCCTGTAGACCTTTAATAAGACAAAAGCGCGCCATCGATACACGTTTTTACAACGCGCATCAACGGCGCGTTTAAAAAACGTGGTGTGCAGAGGCCCTTAAAGTTAATGAAGTGACCGAACCGTTACATTTGAATTTGATGATGTATCCGGCTAAAGTTGACCAAATCGTACAAACGTTAATGTTAGATCCTTATCTCAATCAACAATAATAAAAGGTAGTAGTAAGTACATACATAGGTACTTTTGTATTGCTCTTGTATGATCAAATATAGGTTTAAAAACTTAAATAAAACTCTTTATAAGATGGTCTGTATAGATGATTTTGCTTGCCCGTAGCATGATGTGACACCAACAAGAGGCATTATTACTACTACTGTTCTATTCTATATCATCAAATATTTCTTAGTTTTCGCCCTGATATACCTATCTAATGCACTGCATTATTTTTGTGAAATAAGTAGGGCATTACTTACGATTTTATCATTATTTGTTTCGTTTCGTGTTCAAATTCAATGAGGGAAGAAGTGTTAGTGTCCCCGCACAAGGGCTCCAAAAAAAAAAGCGGCCACCAAAAAAAAAAGCTAGAGGCGGCCACAAAAAAAAGCTGAAGTGCGCGACAGCTTGTGGCCATGCGTGTAGTATCATAACACACTCTGACGAAAAAGGATTTAATGCGCGAATGGCATGGCATTTTGGCCGCCACAAAAAGTTGCTACAAGCGGCTTCAAGCTTTTTTTTGTGGCAGCACCGCTGCTCCCGAGCCACAAAAAAAGCCGCCTCAAAAAAAAAAGGTTGAATTAAGAGGCTACCGACTGGAGAGGGCGCTCGTCAGGAGCCGGATCGAGGCCTCGACCAACTAGAGGAGGCGATCGTTAGGAGCCGGATCGAGGCCTCGACCAACTGGAGGAGGCGCTTGTTAGGAGCCTGATCGAGTCCTCGACCAACTGGAGGAGGCGATCGTTAGGAGCTGGATTGAGGTCTCGACCAACTGGAGGAGGCGATCGTTAGGGGCCGGATCGAGGCCTTGACCAACTGGAGGAGGCGCTTGTTAGGAGCCGGATCGAGGCCTCGAACATCTGGAGGAGGCGCTCGTTAGGAACCGGATCGGGGCCTCAACCAACTGGAGTAGGCGATCGTTAGGAGCCGGATCGAGGCCTCGACCAACTGGAGGAGGTGCTCCCTAGGAGCCGGATTGAGGCCTCGACCAACTGGAGGAGGCGATCGTTAGGAGCCGGATCGAGGTCTCGACCAACTGGAGGAGGCGATCGTTAGGAGCTGGATTGAGGTCTCGACCAACTGGAGGAGGCGATCGTTAGGGGCCGGATCGAGGCCTTGACCAACTGGAGGAGGCGCTTGTTAGGAGCCGGATCGAGGCCTCGAACATCTGGAGGAGGCGCTCGTTAGGAACCGGATCGGGGCCTCAACCAACTGGAGTAGGCGATCGTTAGGAGCCGGATCGAGGCCTCGACCAACTGGAGGAGGTGCTCGCTAGGAGCCGGATCGAGGCCTCGACCAACTGGAGGAGGCGATCGTTAGGAGCCGGATCGAGGTCTCGACCAACTGGGGGAGGCGATCGTTAGGAGCCGGATAGAGGCCTCGACCAACTGGAGGAGGCGATCGTTAGGAGCCGGATCGAGACCTCGACCAACTTGAGGAGGCGCTCGTTAGAAGCCGGAACGAGGCTTCGACCAACTGGAGTCGGATGGAGGAGACGGTCTTTAGGCGGTTGACACGATCCAGCCACCTAACGCCACGATTCATGCTCGTTTTGTTCCCAGCTCTGGAGCTTTGACCTGGAGTATATAGATTTATGCACTAATGTAAACGTCCCTAACACAGACTTACACGCTACAGCCAGACGCTTTTTTGTTTGCCTTTTAGCTGCGTACAGCTTGCCGAAAAAGTGCTTCGATGTAGAAAATAAAACTTATTTCGTATTGCTTTTGCTCTCGATCTCTTCTATAATATATTCATTAATAACCAAGCCTATATCTGATTTGGTGTATATTTTATGTCTATCTATCCTATCTAGCCGATAGTTTTAAGTTCGATATTGTTACTTGTTACATTTATTTATTTTTAAGATCTGCGTCATGTTGAACGCGAATAAATTCTTTTTCTTTCTTTCTTTCTGATAAAATAACCTAACTATTTAGGTTCCTTGCAAATAAATAAATATAAGAATTAAACAAAAAATACCATTCCTAGAAATTGTACATACATTTATTATGAAAAAATAACTGGGTCTAAGATCTCTAAGATAAGCAATGTCTAAAGGTAGGGTTTTGGACATTGCGATGCTGCCAACTTACAATTTACTACAATGATTACAAGTCATTTTATATATCAGTACGTACGGAATAGAGATTTATGTTTCAGTATGTATTGTGTCGCCAACGTGGCAGGGAAGGATCACATCGAGGCGTTTCAAACAATTTTGAAAATGTCAAAACCCAACGATTTTGCACACAGGACATTCATATCTTTAGTTATAGGAATTACTGTGTTGATGAATGAATAAAAATAAATACAAACCAACAAGCACTTTACTCACCAACAGTACTGTTGCTAACAGGGGGTTATTCCCTGTATACCCGAACCCCGAGGCACGGTAATTATGATACTATTACCGTGCCCGAGGCATCCGTCTTTATTTTTATATTGATCGATTTAAGTAAAGTTAATTTAGCTTAAAAGTAGCGTTAGCAAATAAGATCTATACTAATGTTATCTTTTGAGTGTCAGCGGCTTCGTCATCGTGATATTAGAAAATTGATCTAAGGAAACATACTCCCGAGGTAAAAAGTAGCGTTGTAACGGAGCTTCGCTTTCGCTTCCGTGACTGCGGAAGTTCCGCAAGAAATCGTATATTCGCATCCGCATCCGCATCCGCAAAATTTACGCGGAGTTAACGGAGTTATAACGGAGTTTTATTGACGTCATAAATTCATTATCATCGAACAATACCAAGCGAGCAGCGACGCTCGACGACGACTCAGCCGTCCAGTCATGTGTTGCGTTTGAAATGGTCAAGAATAATCAAGATTCAGCGTGTTTTCTAGAATCTTTCTAGTAATCAAAAAACTTCCAAATACTTTAAAAAGATTTTCTTTAAGATATCGCTTCAAGCGATACGATAATACAAATAAGTGTCCCGCACACGGGCCCGATGTTACTTTGTCTGTAATCAAATCTTGCAAATTAGATTTTGCATGCATGTGTAAATCAGATGACCATGCAAAATTATTATGATATGGAGCTGATCTGATGAAGGTACCGGAAGGTGGCTGTAGGAGCTTGGTAGTTAAACGACACAAGCCTATCGAATTTGAGCTCGTGTGATTCGTCTTGACGAGTATTAATTATATTATGTAGGTATTGTGTAATTATATTATACCATGTTACGAGTATAAAAGCATGCTATGAAAAAAACATTTTCATTAAAAACTTGTTTATCATAGTTCCTTGATGAGACTGATATTTTTGTTACATTACTACATACCGAGATACTTTATGATTTTAGATATATTACAGATATTTATGTCAATATCTTGTAAAGTTTAGACAGGTAGCTGTTTAAAAAAAAAAAGTAAAAGAAAACATTTAATTATGCAGGTAGGTACTTATATGTTAAATTTTGTGTATTATGAAAGTGTGAATGAACGTATTAAAGAAAAAATGATTACAATAAACCATAAATTACCTACTATTTTTTTCTCATCCAATGTCACCTTCGCATTCGCATCCGTTAACCTCCGCATCCGCTAAGATGGCTTCCGTTACAACCCTAGTAAAAAGCATTCCTTACCCATTGAACCGTTCGAGCGTGAGACACTAACATACGCGCGCTCACAAACTTTCGTCCTTATATTATAAGTGTGATTTTAAAGGGGATTTTTAAAAAATTTTGTTTGTGATGAATATACTCAAAAACTACTAAGTAAAGTTCTTTAACCAGTAGAATGCCACTTCAATACTAAGTGACATAATAATATAATTTCTACTTTCATACGGGTGGCAGGAGCTATTTTAAATAAAATTTTATTACTCACTAAAATTATAATACCTACCTAAAAAAGTAATTTTAAGGATCGGATAAAATTATAACGACATTATTTTTAGTTAATGCGAAACCTGAATATAGTTTGTTCAGAATTAGTAACTGAATGGATTCCAACAGTTTTTACACCATGTTATATTTTTTCCCAAAAAAATTAAAAGGTCACAAATTGGATATCACCGACACTAAGTACAACGCAGGACACTGCAAGTTTTGCGGGCATTACGAGTAGACGCTACCCAATAGGTGGATGCATGTTAAGGCTTTTAGTCTCGTTACATTTTCGAATCCCGTGGACTATAAACGAGACACGGTACAGTCCCGGGATTCAGGGAAAAAACGAGACTTTTGAGACTGGTTATAAAGATAAAAAAATATTGTACAATTTCCCTGAAAAGGATTGAGGAGCCAACATGGCAGTTTTGATGCGAATCAACCGCCAAGCTCAGAACGAGTAATTTTATTTAAAATAATATACAAAAAAGGTTATAAAACCGTGGAAAATCTTAACACCGCCATTCAGCTGACAGTACAACACCATCTATCGAGTTGATGTGATCTAGATAGAAAACTTGAGAATAATATTCAAATACTTGGCATTTAGGCAATCCATACAAGATTATAGTAAACAACTGTATTAGTAGTGTTCCACGCGCGCCTTAAAGAATTGTCAGCAAGCACCGTAGGGGCCAAGCAGGGCCGAAGCCTACTGGGGCCATGGGCCATGGGTTCACTCCGTAAGGGAAACCTGACCCCAGGTTGGTACCTGAAGTAGTTAACATATGTAAGTAACCTTATGTAATTTTGCGAAATCACATTTTGAGAAAAAGACATTATGACAAGTCATTCTAAGAACTTGACGTACGCGTAGTAAGAAGTGGACAATACGCAATAAAGACGATATACCTTCAGGTATTAAGGAACTTGACGTACGCGTAGTGAGAAGTGGACAATACGCAATAAAGACGATATACCTTCAGGTATTTAAGAACTTGACGTACGCGTAGTGAGAAGTGGACAATACGCAATAAAGACGATATACCTTCAGGTATTTAAGAACTTGACGTACACGTAGTGAGAAGTGGACAATACGCAATAAAGACGATATACCTTCAGGTATTTGAGAACTTGACGTACGCGTAGTGAGAAGTGGACAATACGCAATAAAGACGATATACCTTCAGGTATTTAAGTCAAGAGAGAATTGGTTACTCTTAAGCAATACTCAATATTTTTTTACATTCCATATTGTGTACATAGGTGGTATAAAATATTTTCAAGATCAATATGGACCCAGTCGGGCACAGCAAAGTTAGGAGAGAGGATGAAGGTTAAATTACAATTCATGGAATTTATTGTTATTGGCAGATCTAATAGATGTAATTATGTGTGTATATGGTGTAATGTTGTAAATTGTGTTAAATATTATTTTTATTTTTGTCATCGTTATTATTAAATTGTTATTTATTATATCTATGTACAAGTATTGGTAGATTTTGTCAGATATTTTATTTATTTTTGACGTCATTATAATGAAATTATATTATTATTCATTCATTTATGTATGTAATGATTTAATATAAGTAAATTAAATGTAAATATTTTAATTTATTTTTTAGGCAAGCGGCTATCATCGTCGGCCACATCCATCGCTTAACATTTGGTGAGATAGTGGTCAAACGCGAACTTATCTATACTTACAATAAATCTGTAGAAGTAAAACTTCTGATCATTGAAAATATAAAAAAAAAAATGGCAGGGTTTGTTATTAGACCGACACCGAAACCAAAAATGTAATTAAAACATTTTTTGCCTGTGTGTCTGTTTGTTCAGGCATCACGCAAAAACTACCGGTTCGATTACGATGAAACTTGGTATAATTATTTTTTAATATTCTGGGCACCACACTGGGTATTTTTTATCCTGGAAAAGTAAATACAATAAAAAACAAACTTAATTTTGCGGTTTGATTCCTATATCCATTACTGTACCAACCGAAAATAATATGTTTGTCTTAGGTTACGTCACCCGCAGTGGAGTTTACTGAGGGGCACTGCATACGGTTAAGATACTATAATATTTTATCTTAAGATACAATATCGCTCGCCATACAATTCAATGGACTATCACACACGACGAAGATAATAAATAATATTAAAATTTTAGTATCTTTAAGATGAATTTATATGGCGAGCGATATTGTACCAATACATATCATAAAACAAAGTCCCCTGCCGCGTCTGTCTGTCTGTTCGCGATAAACTCAAAAATTATGGCACCGATTTTCAAGCGGTTTTCACCAATCGAAACCGTGATTCTCGAGAAAGGTTAAGTTTTTGTATTTATTTCTGTGTCTTCTTCTGAGTCGGTACACTCTTGCCAGAGTGGTCGTGGTTATCAATGTGAATCACGATGAGTGTCAGTCAGAGTTTATTTCTGTGTACATTGACGGTATTTGTTGAAGATGTCGGGAAAAAATAAAACGAAACGAGAACCGTGTTACCCCGAATTTAATGCAAACAAAGCCGCGGGCAAAAGCTAGTGAATAATAAAACAAAACCTGTGAGTGACACCATTATGCTTTGGAGTACTTGTTGTTGCTGGAAATAAAAAGGCTATGCAATCAGTGGATCGAAAGATTTATAAATCTTTCGTATTATACTTTTAACCTTTCAAATACCGTAATTAGAGAGAGACACAATAGAAAAACAATGAAAGAGTGAACGCCGGCGTTTGCTTGGGGTTTAAAATAAAGTAAAGATAATGTAATTTCATTATTATTGAGAGTTTGAAAGTTCCCAACTTCATTTCAATAAAATTGAGTAGCTTTGTGCAAGTATAGCAAAGTACGTGTGTCAATTTTATTTAATATGGTTAAAGAACTTTTTAGTCCAGTCAAAATAGACATTCCAGTTTGCATTAATTCCCAACAAGCTGGATTTTTGTGCAGGCCTTCAATACGTCATTACATTAATGATATGTTATAAGTCCCCATCGATCCCGCTTGTGCGTTGTTTTTTATTCGAGGTCAAAGGTCACAAATTTCAGTACTTCCAATCCGATCAACTAAACCGATCAACTGGTTGATCAGAATGGAACTCAGTGAAGGATTTTTTTCCCATCTAATCAACTTTGAAACGGATCAACTGTTTTCTTTCTCAACGTTACAACTTTTTAGTTGGTCCGATAGGAATATTTGACTTTATTTAAATTTGTTCTATCTGCTCAACTGTGGTACTAAACTAATATTGAATTTTGTTTAATATTTCGGCACTTGTGAACTTTTTTATGAGTGGAAAAACACTATAGGTAAAAACAGATGTGAATTTTTTATGAGTGGAAAAATACTATAGGTAAAAACACTTGTGAAATTTTGTACGGATGGAAAACCACTCAAGGTAAAAACACTTGTGAAATTTCTTAAGGGAGGAAAACCACTCGAGGTAAAATACTTGTGAAATTTTGTACGGATGGAAAAACACTATAGGCCAGTCAAAATCGACATCAAACATCGCAAAGTCGCAAGTATCTATATTTTTTTTATATATAGTTAGGTTCTTTGAAAGTAGTTTACACTCAAGTTTGCAACCCTGGAAACCCTGTGCTACTCTCTTGGTACTCGAAAAACTGCGACATTTTTTGCTTTTTTTTTCCCAAAAATCTACCGAAAAAAAGCGTTGTTCATGTATAATTGCTGAGACCGTAATAAAGTTAATTAAATATACTATAATTTGAATTTAACTTCAGCACTCTAGGTCTATTAGTTGCAGAGATACAGCTTGTCAAAGTAGGCATTTTTTTTGAAAGGTGAAAATTTTGTGTTTGCTACATATTCAAAGACACGTAATGGCTAAGCTAATAGTCCTAAAGAAAAGTATGAGACAAGAATTAGGATATAGGCTTCATAGTTTCCTCAAAAATAACAAAAAAAGTAAAATATCGTGTTGCTTCGTTAGGGTAGATTATTGGAAGAAACTAAAAAAAGTGCCAAAGTTTCGTAGTTTTTCGAGCACCATGGGAATAGCACAGGGCTTTCAGGGTTGTAAACTTGGGTGTAAACTACTGTCAACGGATCTAACAACATACAAAAAAAATGTAGTTTCATGCGCGTTTGCGATGTTTCTGCTTTTTTGTGTCTATATTGACTGGACTACTATAGTCAAAATCACTTGTGAAATTTGTATGGGTGGAAAAACATGTGTTAGGGACATGCACTAATAAACTATCAGCTTTTATATAATGACAAAAATCTGGCAGCTACTAGCTCTTAAACTATAAACGGATTGAAGTAATAAGTCATTGTTGGGCTGAAAAATCTTAAGATAATTTGAAAAAATTTATTTATAATGATGGAGGAATGTGAAATGAACGGCGGCAAAGTTTTTCTACTTGAAAATTTTCAATACACAAAAGTCCGGCAATATAAAAATAGAGCATGGTACTTTAGGTGCATCAATTATAAGAAACTGAAATGCAAAGGAAACATAACTATAAAAGTAAGTTTTGAGTGGCTTCCACCCTTAAAAAATTTCACAAGTGTTTTTACCTCGAGTGGTTTTCGACTCTTAAGAAATTTCACAAGTGTTTTGCCACCCTTAAAAAATTCAGTTGATTGGACTGGAAGTACAGAAAAGTGATCTGATCGAGTTCCATACTGATCACCCAGTTGATCGGATTGGAAGTTCAGTAGGTGATCCGATCGAGTTCCATACTGATCAACCAGTTGATCGGTTTAGTTGATCGGATTGGAAGTACTGACAAATTTGCGTTTTTTAACCGACTTCGAAAAGGAGGAGGTTCTATGTTCGGCTGACTGAATTTTTTTTTTTGTATGTATGTTCACCGATATTTCGGTCAATTGTGGACCGATTTTGATTTTTTTTTTATTGAAAGGTTATGTATGCTTCCAAGTTGATCCTATAGAAATATTGTTATGATCTGGTCATGAACTTCGAAGATATGGAACAGAACTCCTCATAGAATCATAGCAAATTGTCCTAACAAGTAAAATTGCTTTGTTTATACGTGTAGTCGATGACTGACTGAAAGAAAAGGGGGAGGGGATGTATCGAACTGATCTGGTGATAAAGCCGGAACGTAAATTAATGTAATATAACCGTATTTGGGATTATTAGAATCGTTATGAGATGCACTCTGGCTATAAGATAATTTATGTTTAGCTGAAGGGTGGGTACTTTTTAGTGGTGCTACCATAACTAAAAAGTGAATTTAAAAAACTTTTTACAAAAAAAATTGGAAGGAAGTCGGTGTTAAATAACGAATAGTATCGGTTATAGAAACACCGACTTCCGAAATTAAAGTTATTTTGTACTTTTTGAAGTCGGTTTAATTTTTTTTCTAATTTTTTTTTATTGCGTATATCTCTGAAACAATGAGAGCTATCGAAACATGGTTCAGACAAAGTTTGTAGATCGTAAAATTGTCTACAAAAAAGATCATAACACTATTCTTCTACAAAGCATCGCTTTCGAGATATCGTGACTCGTATTCTCGACTATATGCACACATTTCAGCACCACCTCTGAGGTAGTGTACACGGCGCTTTTTTTTAACGAATAGGAATACTCAGTAGGAATATATATATTAATCGAAAGAATGTAATGGGACACTATTTTATTGATGATTTTTTTTTTATTTAAATTTTAACGGCAATAAAATTACATCATCATTCATCATCAAATTCTTCATAGTCACTCGTTTCTTCCTCTTCCTCTTCTTGCTCGATTTGTGTAGACTGCTCCAAGAAGAGAGATATATCAGTTATATCCTCATCAATTTCGAAACAATCTTCACCTGTTGCATTTGATTCAATGTTGGTGTAAGATTGGCCTTGACAATTGGTACATATCGATGAACAATTCAATCCAACTTTTCTGCACCCGCAAAAAACCGATAATGCATACTGGCCACATATGAGTGCATATTCGTCTTTTCTGTGTTTAAAATAGCCATAATTCGAGAACAGTGCGCCGTAGAAGAAAAAGTGTTGAGATCTTTTTGTAGACAATTTTACGATCTACAAACTTTGTTTGAACCATTTTTCGGTAGCTCTCATTGTTTCAGAGATATACGCAAAAAACGCAAATTTGTGACCTTTGACCTCGAATAAAAAACAACGCACAAGCGGGATCGATGGGGACTTTTGACATGTCATTTGACGCATCCAAAGCCTGAACAGTAATCCGGCTTGTTGGGAATTAATGCAAACTGGAATCATAATTTAATCTATTTTGACTGGACTATTTCTGGAAATCTAATGTTTAAAGCCAAAAGTTCAAACCGGTATCTACTGTTAAGTGTTGCGTCGTACCGTCCAGTGCGTAGTATCTAGTTTGGTCTACTAAATCTGCACAAGTACGTCTAGTCCCGGGAATAACAAGACTTTAGATCTTGTTATTCCCGGGACTAGAGGTACCAGTCTCGAGTCTCGAAAAATCTTCAAGGATCTCGTTATTATCGAGACCGAGACTGCCGAGATCAAAGCCTTAGTGCAAGTCAGTCGCCTGGATGGCCCGGTGACTATGCGTTATTACATAACAAGCTTATAACTTTGTGATTTTTCATGATACAGTCGTGAAATTTTGTACATAGATTCTTTACATAAAAATACTAGACATGTGTTTCGGGTTTCGCATATACTAAAACTAATGTCGTAGAGTCTCCTAAAGCATTGCATGTTTGAACAAATATTATCACAACACCTTCTTTTTCAACACAAGTTTTTAATCAAAATAATTGCACTATATCCATATAGCGCAATTATTTTGATCGCAATAACAGTCTCACTTTCAAGAATTGTTTTTTTATAATGTAACATAGTAAATCTAAAAATGTTAACTTGAAAGTAATCTTTTAGCATGCAAAATGAGTTTAACTTTATTAATTTTTTATACAGTACTGAAAATAAAGATTATGCTTCCTTAATATGAAATAATTATTGTTGTCATTAATTGTTAATTATATGGTTTAATAATAATTGAAATTGTTTTTTTTTACTTATAGAATATTTATTTAAAGCATGAGTGTTCTAATATTTTTATATATTTTATTCAAACTTCTATTAAAACTATGATTCGACAAAGTACAAAAAGACATGACTCTGCGACCATTGTTCACTCTGCAGCCAAAAGCATCGGAAAATTATGTATTGTATTCTCTATCATTAGTAAGCTCCTATAAAATCTTATTTTCAAGGCGGACTAATTTTAGAATCATCGTCTTCCTGCCCTTATCCCGTTTTATTTGGGGTCGGCACAACATGTTTTTTCGGACTAGCTTTAGAATCGATATATTTAAAAAATGCATCAGATTTTTAGGTTATAATTGAACCATAATAACGAATATTATTATTACTTATGTTTTTTCATACCTCCGAGTAATTATTAAGAAAATGAATAATATATACTTCTTAAACCAGTCCGCAAAGAAATCATTTATATAAAACATTTCATCACTACTGCTCTCAAAATGGTGAAGGAAAACATCGTGAGAAACCGACATGTCCTAGACCCAAAAGTTCGAAGACATATGACATTCACCAACCCGCACTGGGCCCGCGTGGTGGATTGCGACCAACTCCCGCTCCTAGAGAGCAGGCCTGAGTCTCAGTAGTGGGAAAATTAAAAGGCTGATTATGCTAAATAAAATATTTGTAAGGTATTCAGTATTTTTTTTTAATTAAACCCAAAAGGAGAGTTATTTTTTTATTATTTGTCGTAAATAATCGTTAATTAGTTATGAGTAGTCCACACACTTTTCTAAACAATCATTAGAAAACCCAGAAAAAAAGATCATGATAAAATAATAGGTTTTGATCACTTCATCATTATAATAACTACTTACCAAACGCAAATTTAGAGCCCTGACATGTAATTTTAAATTAAATATTAATTCGAGCGTTAACAAGGCAGATGCAGTTCATAAACTTTCAAATAAGTGACATGATAGTATGGCGAGTGAGTAGAAAGGAGTGAGCGCCAGCGAGCACACGCCAGCGCCGCTGCTGCAGCATCGGCCACCGCAAAGTGCGGCCGGGGTCGCGACAGCTGTCAGCTGCCGCGGCGGTCATGCTCGTCCTCGGCTGGCGCGGCACCGCTGCTGCTACAAATAGTTATATTCGCAATTTTTCCGCAACATCGTAAAGATTGCATAACTAAGTTGTGTTCGCTCCCCTTGGAATATGAATAGATGTTTAGTGTTTGCGAATGCGTTAAAGTATTCTAGGCGCACTTGTCGGCGGTGTGACCGGTTCCCACCTTGACGGCATGCGGCGGTTTGCGAGCGACCTCAAATATTTGCGGCTGCCGACGACATGTACGAAAACAACAGGCTTAGATAAAACTCATCAAGTGAATGCTTAATGAACGTTTGTATTACTGCTATAGTTTGTACTTTTACCCAGACTACACGAGAAGCTCTATCTGCTCCGGGTTTATGAGCCACAGAGTTTGTAAGGGTTCGATTTTCTGGAAATTTGGAAAATTTATCGCACCCTTAGTCAAATCGGAGTAAATTATTGGTGTTTATTTTAATCGACTGTAAACGACCTGCTGGGGTGATGCGAGACAGCCGAACGAGATATTACTTGATGGCATGAACCATTAAACTCTGGACCAAGATGGCTTCGTCGAGAATCGGCATATTCGTTGCACAGAAGCGACAGGTATCGCCGACTTTGAAGGTTTTCGTACCCAAGAAAAATGTCGCCAATAATGAAAAGAACGCCACTTCTTCTAGTAGTCGATTATCTAAACTTAATGAAAAAATTCAGAATAGCAGATTTCCTTTACCAAATATTACATAAATATTAGATTCTCTTTTAAGAGCTGTTTTATTGAGTGAGAGAGAGAAAGAGATTTGCATTCTGGTTACTATCAAGTGCCATTAAGTCCTGAAAGCAGAAAATGTGCAGCATTTTGTACTAATTTAGGTCAGTTCCAGATAATATCAGATAATACAATGGCATTAATAATTTCCCCAAGTGTGTTCAGTAGAGTAACGACGGCAACAATATCTGGTTTAACTTTTGACAAATATTTTGTGTATCTAGATAATTTTTGACATATTTGAAAGATTGAGGAAGGTAAATTTTAAATTAAACCCCGACAAACGTAAATTTTTGAAAAAAGCATGTTGCATATTGTTTCTGCGCAAGGTATCTTGCCAGATACAGAAAAAATAAATATTTAATAAAATTTCTCGGTGCCTAAAACACCAAGTGAGGTTAAACGTTGTGTTGCTTTCTACAATTACTATAGGAAATACCTTCATTTGCTGAAATCACAGTGCCATTAAACCAATTATGCAGAAGAAATGAAGCTTTATTTGGTCTGAAAGTTGCCAAATATCATTTGAAAAAGTAAAACATGCTAACCCAACAATTTTACAATACCCAGATTTCACGGATAACAGTAAATTTATATTAAAAACTGATGCTCAGGAAATAGCTATTGTTTAAGTACGATGTAATAAAAATATGAAACTTGTTGCCTACGCGAGTCATCCATTAAAAAAAGGCGAGAGAAATTGCCCAACAATTCAAAAGGCATTGTTAGCCATCGTGTGGTCAGTCAAATATTTCAGACCATACTTGTACGATAGACATTTCGTCATAGAACCAGACCATAAGCCTTTAGTATATGTTTATTGTTTGGGATGAAATATCCTTCAAGTCGTCTATTAAAATTTAGATTAACTCTAGAGGAATATGACTATGAGATAGTGTATGTGAAAGGAAAAACAAATGTCGCAGCGGATGCAATGTCTAGGATTGTGATAATACCGGATGAACTAAAATTTATGAATAATATTGTAGTGACTGTATAAACAAGAGCTCAAAAGAAGAGAATGAATAATAATATGAACGATGCAAGTAATACAGACTTGTTTAATATATCCAGACACAAAATCTGATTAGGCAAGGGTAGTGGAAATATTAAAGAAACCAAATGATTCTGTAGAAATTATTTGAAGCTTTTAATTCTTCAATCGTGATAATTAAACACAATAGAAAGACAATGGGTGCGCGAACGCCGGCGTTCGCTCGGGGTAATTGATGAAAATCGTATTTTGATAGCAGGCTTTTATAGCTCGGTATACTTATATAATTAATACTCATCAAGACAAATCAGAGTCCAAACTCGATGGGGTTGTGTCATTTAACTACGAAGTTCCTATAGCTACCTTCCAGTTCCATCATCAGATTAGCTCCATGTCATAATAATTTTGCATTGTCATTTGATTTACACATGTGGATAAAATTTAATTTGTAAGAAAATTAAAAAGTAATAAGATATCCTTAAATAAAAAATGTGTTGTGCATATAAAGAAAAGAGAAAGAATTTATACATACATCTAGATTATAATTAACTTTTTACGCGAGCCGAATTTGTGAAGGAATTGAGTACATTTTGTAAGGGGTGCCACGACAGAAAACCTCCACGAGTGCCCGCGGGCTGTAGTTCCCTTGCGGACACGTCCTGAGGGAAGGCCAGTCTGCGGGACGATGCACCCTGGGAGGCGGCCACAGACCCCCTTGGGCACTCCTACCCAAGGGCCTCTATGGCCGTCTGCGAATGTTCTATCCGACGGACCACTTCAACGCGTGTCCCTTTGCTACAACAGAGTGCACAGTGGCGAAGAAAGAGCGGGCTCGGTGTGCACTCACACTGCCGCCGGGCAGGCAGGAGGAAGCCGTGTTCCTCCTACTACCTCCGTTAGTCTCGTAGCTCCAGAGATTGTCCAAGGTCATGTTTCTGACTCTTGATGGGGGACGAGGGCCTTGGCTTAACTGCCCGGGCCGCGAGGAAAACAACCTCTATAAAAAATGGCACCGTGAGGGAGGTTGTTAGCTTGACTAATGGGTAGCTAAATTAGTCTCTAGTGCGAACCACGTGTTTTGAGCAAGTACCCGAAGTTTAATACTCGTGGGAACTGAATGGAAAATAATAAATACCTACTAATATTATAAATGGGAAAGTAACTCTGTCTGTCTGTCTGTCTGTTACGCTTTCACGCAAAAACTACTGAACGGATTTAGATCAAATTTGGTAGGTAGGTAGAAGAGACACTGGAATAACACATAGGCTACCTACAATTCCACTGCTGAGCACGGGTCTCTGCCCGCGCGATATAAACTGTAGTCCACGCGGGCGAAGCCGCGGGCGGAAAGCTAGTTCTTTATAAAACCTACTGAGAGCGATGCGCGGTCGGAGTCCGACGCGGCATCCGGAAGGAGCGCGGAGGGCTCGGAGTGTGAGGAGGCAGCGGGGACTTCAGGGAGAGGGTCAAGTCTCTCCCAGAAGAAGCGCTCCGCTTCCTTTAGGAAGGAGGACGGGTCGTCCTGCTCGGAAGGGCGGGCAAAGATCCTCACCAGCAGTTGCGGCGCGGGCCGAGCCCGCAAGATGGGGAGGGGCCTGACGGCCAAAACCTCCACTGAGCGAGCCGACAGGCTTGCCGCGGAGGGGCGCCACCCCGGTGCGGCCGGCCCTGCGAGAGACCTCTCGGAGCTGTCTGGTAGCGAAAGGCGTACTGAGGCGGAGTCAGGCGGGGAGACGGGCATGCCCTTCAAGGAGCTGGCCGTCACCCTGCTTCGGGACATGGCCCGCCAAAGGGACAAGGCGACTCGCGAAAGGACGATCCGTCGCCACAACAAATCCCTCCAGGGGGCTCTAGACGCCTCCCTCAAGAAGAGGGTGCCCAATTCTGAGGCTGTAGTAATTACGCTACAGCCTGAAGCGGAAAAGAGGGGCGTGACGTACGACGACGTCATGGAGAAGGCAAAACAGGCGATGTTGCCCCACCTTGGTAAGCTCGGAGCCGCTGCGGGCTTCCGCATGAGGCGCACGATCACCGGCGCCCGAATCCTCGAGGTCCCCGGTGCGGCCAGCGGCCCTGCAGCGGATGCCCTGGCTGCCAGAATCAAGGCGTCTCTGAGCGAGGAAGAGGCCCGAGTGTCCAGGCCTACCAAGTGCATCGACAGCCGCATCATGGGCCTGGACGACTCCGTCAAGGTGGGCGAGGTGGTGGCCGCCATTGTCAGGGCGTGCGGGTGCACGGCCGAACAGTCAACGCAAAAAAAATATAGACAACCGTTCATCGTGTCATTCTATATGTTAACATCACCATTAAAATATATAGGTCTCGACACTACAAACTACTTAAAACTACACGATTATCAGAATTTGTCGTCTAGACAAAGTGGGAACGCGGCCTTACAAAGTTTTTTTTTTACATAAAAAGCATTACTTATGTATACATATTACGATGTTTTTTTGTGTAGATATAGTAAAGACCAATATTAGGTATTGTAATACAATACATTATTTTGATTTATTTCACTGTTTAATCAATGCACGCCAGCAAAGCAAAAATCAGCAATTTTTTATCTGATTTAGTTACTTTTCTATCTATGGGTGAATAAATGTTTGCAATCGTTCCAGTACTTTCCTTTATAATATAGTGTAGATAATTGTGCGACAACAAAATTAAATCAGCACTTGTACTGGAAAACAAATGACTATTTTACGATATTATCAACCATGTTTGACCATATAATGATATGGGCACGCCACGATTATGGCGGTAAGTCCCCTCTTTGAGGCGTGGCTGGAAAGACCTCACGGCGTCCTTACCTTCCGCATGACGCAGGTCCTCACCGGACATGGCAAGTTCGGGAGGTTCCTGCATCGGATTCAAGCGGAAGAGACGCCCGGGTGTCGCCACTGTGCGCAACGCCCGGAGGACACGGTGGAGCACACCGTCGAGGTGTGCCCTGCCTGGGCGGAGCATCGCCGTGCCCTCGTGGGGGCGATCGGCGGCGGAGACCTCTCGCGCCGGGCCCTGGTCGAAGCCATGGTCCGGAGCGAGGAGGAATGGCAGGCGGTCGCCTCCTTCTGCGAAGCAGTAATGCTAGCAAAGGAGGAGGCTGACCGCATCAGGCAACGGCGCCCTCGCCGCCGTCGCCGGGATTCCGATCCCGATTTCCGGCCACCGTAGACGCGGGCTCGCGGACGGTGAGCCATGGGTAGCTCGCTGTCCGATCGTCCGGTAATGGACCGAGTCCAAGACGTCGACGGCACGCACTGTTCCCGCGCGCCTCAAGGAGTTGTCAGCAACAGGAGGGGCCCAGCTGGGTCGAAGCCTACTGGGGACAGGGTTGTCCGAAAGGGAGCTCGCGCCCCGGTATGAAGGCTAGAAGGAACGGCGCGGGGTTTTTAGTCAGTAAGAGTCTGACACTGTCTCCCGCTCCACCCAAGAGCGGGTTTCGTCAAAGATGATTTTCCCCGTCGACAAAAAAAAAAAAAAAACCATATAATGATATAACCGTGCGCTTAGCTGTTCATGTCGTAAAACGTAGAATTAATTGATTTGGCTAGCCCATACCTTGGTGTGGCCAGAGGAGAAGCTTCTTACTGTGAAATGCGACTATTTCAAGAAATGGTTGAATACATCATGAAATGTTCAATTGTACTGTCTGGTCACAGCATACGCACAAGCATCCTCCCACATCGGTAAACACTGCTCTGATAAAACAACACGAGTCTTCATTGGCTGTCCGTTTTACACAATTGACGGCAATATTACCAATTTTAATTGTCATATCATTAGGCGAGGTTTTTAATATGGGTGTACATTAAATACGTTTATTGTGTACTAGCTTTTGCCCGCAGCTTCGCTCGCGTTAAATTCGGGGTAACACGGTTCCATCTTCAACAAATATCGTTAACTAGCTGCTCCCAGGGGCTTCGCCCGCGTGATAGCAGAAAATTATCCCAAGAGAATATTCTTCCGGGATAAAAAGTAACCTATGTCCTATTCTAGGACATGGTCTATTCGTGTACCAAGTTTCATCAAAATCGGTTTTGCCATTTAGGCGTGAAGACGTAACAAACAAACAAATAAACAAACTCACTTTCGCTTTTATAATATTAGTCAGGGATGTCCATATAAATAACTACAATAACTTAACAAATTATAAACTAAAACCTTACTCGAAAATCACGCTATCGAGTAAAGAAAACCGCTTGAAAATCGGTGCAGTAATTTTTGAGTTTATCGCGAAAAGACAGACAGACACCCGCGGCGGGGGACTTTATTTTATAATATGTATTGATACAATATCGGTCGCCATACAAATATTGATCTTAAGATACGAAATATTATTTATTATCTTCGTCGTGTTTGGTAGTCCATTGAATTGTATGGCGAGCGATATTGTATCTTAAGTTAAATATTAAAGTATCTTAGCCGTGAGCAGCGCCCCTTAGTGAACTTCAATGCGGGTGACGTAACCTTCGACAAACTTATTATTTTCGGTTGGTACAGAAATGGGTCTAGGGATCGAACCCAAAATTAAGTTTGTTTTTTATTGTGTATACTTTTCCGGGATAAAAAGTACCCAGTGTGGTGCCCAGGGTATTAAAGAATAATTGTACCAAGTTTCATCGTAATCGAACTGGTAGTTTTTGCGTGATGCCTGAACAAACAAAAGACAGACAGATAGACAGACGAACAAAATTTTTTTTAATCACATTTTTGGTTTCGGTGTCGGTCTAATAACACCCCCTGCCATTTTTTTTAAATATTTTCAATGTACAGAATTTTCACTTGCACAGATTTATTATAAGTATAGATGTCCCCGGCTGTCTGTCTGTCGGCTGATGAGATCGTGTCGGCAAACAAGCGACGTACGACGTGCGCCACGCGGCCTGGTGTGTACGTGCGATGTGTGCGCTTGTCGCAAGGTTAAGCTAATCGCGATTACTATTCTACGTCTGCCATATACATGTCTAGATCGACGGAGGTGGCAGCATCCCCTGTGTGCCAGATGCTGCGAGTGCATCATCTGCTCGACTCTTCGTATTATAAGACAATACCTATCAAGCTGACCAAGATTCGATTCGATAAAGCCCAATAGTCCAAGATCCCAGAGTGATCTGACATGACTAGTGTACTTGTTGTACTTGTGGGAGCTCCCCCTTGCGATACTTCAGTTACCTACCGAAAGGGAATTCAATATAATAGTTACTTAAATTAAATTTTTATGGCTGATTTTTATATCTTTTGTAAAGGTTTTTTAAGTAGTTTTTTAATTGTTTCCCTAATTTTCTGCAATTGATTAATTTATTATTAATTCTACTGTTACTCATTTTCTGAAAGGTTTGTAGTTACTACTCGTTTTACCCTTGCAATTGACTTTGTTTATGTAACTGTTAAATTTTAATAAGGTTCATCAATCATTGTGCAAAGGGTGCTATGGTCACTTCTCAATTGTAATTCTAACACTATACGTGAGGACTTGCAATGGGGCTTGCTGTCGTCTATATTAGATTTTAGTTTTTGCTTGTTTAAGCTGTAAGTCCTCCAAGATGTAATAAATAAATAAATAAATCATAAGTATCAGACAGTTAGTCCGTGGTTCAAAACTTCTTTCAGACTCT
This sequence comes from Mythimna lalbum, assembly GCA_949319445.1. Lineage (NCBI taxonomy): Eukaryota > Metazoa > Arthropoda > Insecta > Lepidoptera > Noctuidae > Mythimna > Mythimna lalbum. Next base: position 139,454 of record OX439344.1, on the reverse strand, counting down.
TTAAAAGCTCCACAATAAAGAAATTAACTTTACTTATTTTTACATGCCTTATTTTTAATTAATATGTTATTAAGGTAAGTATTACAAAGTTATACTTCAGTAGTCAGAATAAATTGTAGTGACCAAATATCCTCTAACACACAAAAAATATTCAGCCGGGAGTATGAGCGCTAGAGCACGCATGCGTTTCAGAGCGAGTGAGACGATTTCATGAACTGACTGGATGTTTGGTCACTACAATTCGTCCGACCTTAATAAAATCAGATACGTTAAAATAAGTAAAGAATTGACAGAAATTTTGGTCCATGGAAAGGCTGCCACTTATGATACTACTTTTGATTAATACTTTACAAAACATAATATATAAAAATCATCCATAAAAATATAATTGAAGTAACTATTATTTTTAGTTTCCTTTCTGCCCTGGTAGGTACCTGCTCAGAGGCCGCAAGTAGGGGGTCCACAAGCATACAGGTATTCACATGAGATGCTACTGAAAACCATTTGTTTCATCCATGTGAAAATAAGTTAAGTCAGATCGCTCTGGGATCTTAGTATACAAAACTGTGGCGCCAGCTTGCGAGGCAGAGCCCCGCTGCAAAACCCACCTTAGGGATTACACTTTACAAATTTATTATTTGTAACACACAACCTTGCAGGACTGTATTGCTAACTTCATAAAAAACAACTTTTGTTCTATGACTTTTTACAAAACATAATAAAACCAAAAATAATCCTTCAATATTTCCTTGTTCTATTCGGCGAGGGGCTTGACGCGACGCTAGAGCATCAAGCACCTTCGCCGACCAACCCTCCTCCCCTCCGCTATTGTATTATCGCTTGCTTTGCATAGACTTTTTAATATTTAGAGCATTAATTAATTATTTTTATTTTTGTATAAAATCTGATGAACTAAAATATGATACATTTTTAAAAGTCATAGAACAAAAGTTATTGTTTATTATGATAGTAACATAGTCCTGAGAGGTTGCCGGTGTTTTACAAATAACCCTGTACAGCACACATTAATATTGTAAATTGAAATATTTATCTTTTTAAACTAAATGCTCATGAAAGTGTATTCGATATATCTATAACAAAATGGCATTTTTTAAATGTTTGTCTGTTTGTTCCGATTAACCTTTTGAACGCCAATCACTTGTATACAAGTTTGAGATTTTCGTGCTCTCAGCGCCACTACTTGATTAGAAGTAATAATACTATAAAATTTTACGACTTTTAGAAGACCTTTTATCTTGTTTTTATGGAAAATTGCCCTGTTATAACTTTATAAGTCATATTTTTAACTTTTTCACACATAATAAGTTCTGGTTTGTTTTATATTCAATAGAAAACAAAAATGCCAGAAAATATTTTGTTGCGTGGCGCTGGAGGACACATCGCGTATTATATAGATGGGCGTCGAAAAGGTTAATCTCTGAACGACCTAGGATAGATTTAAGTAAATTGAGTGCACCTTTAGGCACAACTAAGTCCAGTGTTTTTGTTCGTCTTTTGTCTACTAGATGCACTATTGAATAACACTGCACAAAGGCGTTCTTTCCGCCTTCGGCTCATGTGGTTTGTGCTAAGATCTCGTAATCAACGATTCTGACTAGTGTTGTGAGGAGAATATATTTTTTGGTTTTTGTTGAATCAAGTTTCAGTTTGCAGGTTTTGAAATATTAGCTGAGTAGTTCCATTGAATATGATTGTAGGCGTCCGGTTACCATATCTATCAACATTCTTCTCTGTCGTGTGAGCCTGGTAAGGGCCTGCGCACACTTGAGACAAGACAAGACAGAACTGTCTAAGACCTCTCAGACGAAACAGCTTTGTCTAAAACATCTCAGACCTGTCTGAGACGTCTCAGATAAAACAGTTTTATCTGAGACCTCTTAGACAAGACTTTTTTGTCTAAGATGTCTTGTCTCAAATGAGCGCAGGCCCTTAGGAATATCGTTCAGGTAAATTGTGAAGACGTATCGACCAGCCAGCAGTAATTACTTATTCTGTGCTACCAGTGCAAGTGTGACTGAATATAAAGGCGTCACTTTATCTTAGTCAATGTTTCGATTATATATAGATTCTGAGTATATCTAGCAGGTGTCATCGCGGACCTTTCCGCATGACCACTTAAAAAAAAAATCGTTTTAATCCTCCGGCGCGAATAAATGAACTTAGCGGTGGTCAGGCGAAAGTGCCTTTGATGGTACCTTTGCAGCCACGTACTGTTGTTTCTGAATGTGTCTAATAGTGATGTAACGAATGTCTGATTTCTCACAATGTCATACTGTTTTCACATTTCGTGGTGGCTGTCACGAAAGTTTAAACCGAAAATGACCAAAACCTAACAGACTGATTGAACGAAACTTAACAAAAAAAAGGTTTTTCAGGAAACACAGACTCCGGCAGGGAATTTCACTCCTTAGCTGTACGTATAATGAGTGTGTTCCTATAACGCTTTGTACGTATGAGTGGAATGTCCACCATATCCTGGTGTCGCAAAGTCGTACGTCTTGTCGTCCTATGATGAAACGCACTTGGCGAAATTAAGTTCTGCAATTCCATTGCACACTTCCCGAAATGTAAAGAATAAAAAACCGACTAGCAACTCAGCGTCGATGCGTCGTACTTTGGAGTTTTCACTTGACAAGTGCATCATTGCCGATGATCTGCTTGGCTCGTTTCTTAGTCGACATTAGTGCATCAAGGTGGTATTTGGCAGACCCATCCCAAAGATGAGAGCAGTACCTACCTACTCCATACAATACCAATACAATTTTACCTCGCTAAGATCCCCAATTTTTTATAAGGCAGTTGAGCTTATGTCTCCATGTAGAAGCCAAAATTGAGGGTAGATGACAACGGCACCCCAAGAAGCTCAAATTGGTCGGTTGTCGGCACGGACACACTCCGAAAAGATGGAGACGAATAGAATTGGCTCCGTTTAGCAGAAAAAAGACACGCGTGGGTTTTAGTACCATTGAACTTGACCAGATTGGCATCGCCCTATTCTGACACTGTCTCGAAAAACAAGTTCATGCGTTCAACCTTAGCCAGGATCTGAGAGATATCTCAGCTCGACTGAGAGCGGACCGAGCTGACCCGGCAAACTATCGAACCATCTCCGTTACGTCCAGCCCCTGTGATAGTATGGAACTGGTGCTTAGCAGAAAGCTTCTGGCATACCTAGAAGCTAACAACCTCCTCAGTGACCGGCAATACAGTTTTTGCCAAAAACTGTCTAACCTTCTAGCGTATGCCACTCACACCTGTGCCCAAGCACAGGCTGAACGTCAGCTTGCTTCCAAGCCATCAGCACTTATTTCATGTGAGAGACAATCCAGGTGCTGAAGTTTTAAGAGCCACTGCTGGTCGTCGGGGCCACTGGCTTCATTCAAGTCAAGGTTACTCAGGACCCCAAGAACGACTTTCTAATGGACACGAATATCCGACACACTTATAAGAGTATTGATGAATTCAGAATTCATGTATGAAATTCAGTTAAGTTCATTCGAAATGATTTGTGATGATTTGAAGTTAACATGTTTCATAATTTGTGATACATTAAATGTGAAATAAAGTTGTGTGATAGCAAAGTATTAAAGTAAATATAAAATTATATAGAGCAGTGGTGGCCGAGTGGTAATGGCCCCGACTTACGAGTTGTAGGTCGCGGGTTCGAACCCAGCCAGGCGCATTACTTTGTGTAATTTATTTCATCACCACTGCTCTCAAAACGGTGAAGGAAAACATCGTGAGGAAACCGGCATGTCTTAGAACCAAAAATTCGACGACATGTGACATTCACCAACCCGCACTGGGCCTGCGTGGTGGATTATGGCCCATTCCCTCTCCTAGAAAGGAGGCCTGAATCCCAGCAGTGGGAACATTAAAAGGCTGATGATGATGATGATAAAATTATATAAATTGTATTGTTTGTCTAAAAATATTATTTCCGTTTTATTTGTCAGAAACATTCGCCAAATATTCGCATGTTTTTTGCGAATGCGAATGTCAAAAAATTTGCAAATATTCGCGAATGCAAATGCGAATATTCGTTACATCACTAGTATCTGACAGGTACCTTCGTAGCCACGTAAGTACTATTCCTATTGACTGTTTCTATTAGGTAACTTTGGCACCCACGCTCTCTACAAATGATTAACTACAAACAAATCAAAATCTGGACTTTGTATCTATGAGTATCTACGAGTATGTAGGTATGTATTAGAACACATCATAATTATAAAAAGCCATTTTTTTTGTTATTTTACTTCGAATTAGTATCACTAGCAAGCTAGTTGTACTTGTATTAAATTATACTGATGTAAGTAGGTATAACAAGCGTAGAACAATCAGACTAATGCGAATTGTCATCTTGTCGTTGCAATAGTTATAATGGAAGGCGTGTGCAACCACCCACGTGTTCGTCGTTTGACGGCGCGGAGTCCGCCATCAGGTGCTTGCTAGCAATCAGCACCGCCAGTCGAGACTCGCACTCGTCTCGAGTGCCGCCGACGTTGGCTCTCCACTTCACGAGCTCGCGGCTATGTGTCGACGCATAACATAACGTCGGGGAGAGACGCGTTGCAATGCGATAATAATAAACGACTTCAACCAGTCCAGGACGACCACCGACAGCCAATCGGAGCAAGCAGTTTACTGCCGCGTACCTTTTTATTACCGACTTCACAAAAAGGAGGAGGTACTATATTCGGTTGTTTGTATGTTTTTTTTTTTGTATTTTGTTCATCGAATACTCCGCCAATTGTAGACGGATTTTCAAAATTATTTTTTTGTCCGAAAGTAGATAGTTCTGAAGTGGTCCCATTGTCACCAAGTTAGGATCTAATGATGGGTTCTTAGGAATCTTAGAGAAATTGAGGGCAACCCTCAAATTTTATAGGCTCATTTATTGTTTTTCGCATATTTTATGAAGTATCTTGTGTATTTGCGTATGGTTGTCACCATCTCAGGTAGCTGGGCTGATGTTGGAAGGTACAAACCCTTAACAGTAAGAAGTTACTCGATCAGGCAAGGACTGTTTAAGTCATTTTTTTATGTTTGATAGGGCTACCAAAAGTGGCAAATGTCACTTTTGTGGTCTCATGACCATCAAGTCATGATCTGATCCTGCAGTCAGGATAGTTTGCAGAGTACCTAGCTCCTCTGCAACTATCAGCAGATATATCGAGCTTAGGCTTATTGGAAAGGGTTTGAAGTGTGGATAAACGTACTGCTAATAAAGAACACCGAAGTACATAGAGCCGTGATGCTGAAGCCAGGAGCATCAAAAAAAGTACAAAACTTGAAATTACAGCACCGTAGTCGTGTTTGGGCTCATTTTAAACAGGACTAAATTTTGAGTTAAATGCAATGTTGACATAAGTCTGGCCTAATGCTGCAGCCAGGATTATCAGCACCTAGTCTAATGACTGATTGAAAAAAGAGGGGGAAGGGATATAACGAACTGATCTGATGATGAAGCCGAAAGGTAAATTAATGTCATCTAACCGTATTTGGGATTATTAGAACCATTATGAGATGCGCTCTGACTATATGGTATTTAAATTTGACTGACGGGTACTTTTTAGTGGTGGTACCGTAACTAAAAAGTGTAAAATAAAAAACTTTTTACAAAAGAAATATAACCGACTTCAATGTTTAAAAAAACACTGACAAGTACAAAATAACTTTAATTTCGGAAGTCAGTGTTAAATAACGAAGAGACTTAAAATATGACACAACGTGTAACGTTAAATGCGCAAAACCTCATATACCCCAAATGATTTTGAATTTAATGGACCAAATTCTGTGAAAAAAAAAAAACATTAAAAAATTTAAAGGTTTTATGTGCAGTTTTAGTTTGTTAAAAAATTTATATCTGTATTGAAATAAGAATTTTTATACACGGGTATATGAGAAAATTTGATTGGACTACAACCATTTATGTTTGTTTACCTATTTACCATTTACCATTTTTGATGATGATTTTTTGAAAAAATTTAACCTATATTAAAAATGGGTTTAATTGGTTCTGCTCCTTATTCTGATCAAACTATTTTCAGGTTTTGCGCATTTAATGTTACACGTTGTATAAACACTGACTTACAAAATTAAAGTTATTTTGTACAGTGCGTTTCACTTAAGATGTTCCTTTGCCGTAATGTTGGCAGTACGGAAAAACAGTGTTGCAATATTTTTAGCAATTAAATTACTTAATATTATGGAGATTAACTTATATTTCGTTACTTTAACAATTGCGTTTTTTTTTTAACTATTTTTGAATAAAGTATAGGGCGCTGGGCTCCATTCCGATGGTCCAGCAATTCTTTCAAATACCGAAAATGCCACGCCACAATATCGTATCTCTCTATAACAACGTCCTTTTAGTCCTGCTTTTTTTAAATAAAATCCCATTCCTCTCATAATTCTTCAAAAAGTGCTGCAACTACCGTTAAAATCGATTTCGTTGCGCATTTCGGGGAACAATTTTGGTAGAGTAGGCAACTCTTTCCTTTTGCCCTTCTTTTTTGTATAGACAGACAGGGGAGCCAACATTACGCCAAAGGAACGTCTTAAGTGAAACGCACTGTACTTTTCGGTGTTTTTTTAACATTGAACTCGGTTAATTTTTTTAATAAAAAGTTTTTTTAAAGGAAAATTGATTGATAGATTGAGGGTACACTTTTAATTGTAAGTAAGTATATACATAATTAGTTTCTAATGTTTTTGTTAAATAAAATACCTCGTTTGAAAATACTTCGAGTTACGAGTACTAAACGCGCCGCGTCGCTTTATCTGACCAATGTGACTTAGATATTCTTTCTAACATGAATGAGTAGTCGCGGTAAGCACTGGAAAGCTGGCAGGAACAGCAATATCTTTTGAGATCGCGTTCGACACTCAAGTGAGGCGCGTCCTGTTTTAAAAGATGCGCCTGCGGGCTGCAGGCGCGCCGTGCGCCCGGGTGCAGCTGTGCCACGCGTACCGTCTATCTTATCCGCAGTCGATTGCAAGCCGATAATTTTCGCGAAAACAACGCTATCGCCAACCCATATCACGTCTTAGGAAAATCTAGTCACCTTCGTCGTGCAGATAACGACTGCTTAAATGATATGGACGCGTCCCTGACAAAAGTGTGCCGGCACGTTTCCGTGAGTCGGACTACCGTGCGCTTATCGCAACGCAGTAAGCGACACGGTCACATTAACACTGGGTACTTTTCCGAATTTAAGTATCAAGCGCAAACCTTTAATTTTATTATTCGATAACAACAATCTGATAAGGAAGTACAACCGCGGCCTAGTTCGGTACATGGTCAGCGGCGAGCGCGCCGCAGCGGCCGCCGGCGCGTCGCGCCCCACGCTGTCGCTCGCGAGCGGCGCGTGAGCTGTTTGCCGAACACACTTCGCCACTTAACCAATTGTTACGGTTCTACAATAATGCTGCTGCTAGTTTTGCTTCGAGTACTACAGCAAAGCCAAAAGAGGTTTTTTGTCTCAGCGACCGCATATAATCTATTTGTTGTTTAGGGTTCCTTTACTCACTTGAGTAAATCGTAGCCAATAAAAGTTTTTTCGTCTTGGAAAAATATAATATTGACTATTTTACCCAATTATTATTCGGGTCCGTAACGATACTTCAAGAGTCACATGGTCGATTAACGGAAAGTTGACTGAAAATTGTAATTTTTTATTTTATTTGTAATAAAAAAATTCCATTCATCAGTGCTTTATTATTTTCCATTTCACCAAAATCAAATTTCAAAATTACGGGTATGTAAACAAAACTGTTTGACCCACCAAAAACATTTCATGTAAAATGTTACCAAGACGACCACGTAAGGTTTGCTCTGTGAAAAAGATATCAGATCTCATGTAGAGCCAAGCTTCTGAATCTACACGGCCTAACTCTACCGACCCTAACTTCACAAATTCTACATATCAGTAAAAATATATGGCTTCTCCGTTTTGCATATTGTCATACAGTAAAATAAAAGTTTTTACTGTGTGACAATACGTATGACCTGCCTAGGTAAATACAGTTAGGATGTTTTTAATATCGTGCGGCTTTAATTACGCCCGCAATTGCCCCGCACGCATAAACCCCAGCAGATGTCCATTTCATACAAGTATTTATTTTAATGCGTGGAATAACGCACGCGGGTCGCGTTTTTTTTTGCAATTTAAAATTTTCTGCATGCGGAGCTAGCCCGCATGCGTGATGATATCTACACGATATTAAAATACCCTTAGAATAAAATCTACCTCGCGAGATTATAAACTGTCGAAAGATTGTGAACCGCAAACTACTAACAATATAACGCATTATTTTTCGGTAGATTATAACCTATCGAAGTGAAACTGTTAAATCATAATCTGTCCCGCTTTAAATTATCAACTGCCCGAAGACTATCCCTGATTGGTCAGTCTCACAGTAGGCTGTAAGCAAAAATATTTATGAAGAAAGAAAGAAATTATTTTATTTGGCGTACACACTCGTAGATACACACGTACACTCGTAGATAGACACATAATTCAAAATCACAGATTCATTTAACTTCCACAATAATTTCGTCTATGTAATTCTTAAGCCGTGAGATATTTTCGACTCGAAATTAATTCATAATCATCAAAATACTGTTTGTTTACGTTCAACAACAAACGAATTAACAAATAAATACGGTGGCACGGGACACATGACGTTGAACCAATTAGCGCGCGAGATTTTCAGTTTCACTTCTATCAATTTTATCAACTACCAAAAAACCATGCGTTGAATTTGTAAGCAGTATTTTACGGTTCAAAATCCTTCGACAGTTTACAATCTCACGAGATAATGGCCTTTAAAATTTTACGGTAACATAAACAGGGTTATTTGTAAAACACAAGCAACCTCTCAGGACTATGTTAAGTACTAACATCATAAACAACCACTTTTGTTCTAAGACTTTTAAAAATTTGTCGTATTTAGATAATCAGATTTTCATACTAAAATAAAAATATTTAAATTGAACACTCTAAATATTACGAAGTCTATGTGAAGCAAGCTATAGTACAATAGCGGAGGGTAGCTGAACATGAACTTGACCTATTTACGGGCGACCGTCACTAGTCGGTCGGTCGCCATGATGCGCGCGCGTCGCGTCATTATGTGTTCTTGAAGCGAAATTCGGCAGTGAAAAATGTTTAAGGTTGTTAGTGTTTTACAAATAACCCTGTATATTTATTTGGAATCATCTCCTGGAGCCCTTATTTTGTTGCACCGCATGACGCCACCAACTCTGGTGGCGGTGGTGGTAGTGATACTGGTTTCTGAACTTTAAATTATTAAAATCCTAAAAATGAATAATGGTTACAGAAATCTATTTTCAAGACCTATTCCCACTTGAAACAGGTAGTCGACATTCACTTTTTGTTTGTACAATGTGGCATCTTATTGTCACTATATTAAATTTCGACTACTGTCATATCTTTAGTTACACTCACACGATTAAAGAGTTTTCTAAATGGTCAGTATTTTTCTGCAATATGTGACTGCAACACAGTGGCTGGCAACAGTGCAGGCAAAACAAGCCAAAGAAAAAACGAAAGAAGAAGAAATAAAAAAATCAACTAACCAAAAATAAAAACAAAACACACACCCACAAACCTGACAGTAACAAAACAACATTATCAATAACAGAATGCCTTGAAATAAACAATTTAATTATTAACATTGATAAAACTAAACTACTTAATGAATTTCAAATTACGAACTCAACGCACGGGTAATTTAAAAATCACTTACCTAGATAGTGACATTGAACAAACTGAAGTAACACAATTTCTAGGGTTACATATTGACAATAAACTTAATTGGAAACTTCACATTGACCATGTATGCAAAAAGCTGGAACAGTTTTCATACGCACTTAACAGATTGGGGAAAATAGGTATGGTTACGTTAGCTCTATCCTCAGGGCGTAATATTCTAGGGCAATGGTACAGACAAAGAGCGCGCTTTCATTGCTCAAAAACGCTGCATTAGAGCCATATTTAATTTACGTGAAACTGACTTCTGTAAGCCATATTTTAAAAGACAAACATACTTACACTGCCGTGTGTCTGCATATTTGAGGCCGCAGTGTTTGTAAGAAATAATATTGACATGTTTAATTACTACACGCGTAAACGATGTAAAGATCAATTGCGTACAGTATCTAGGAAGACTCATCTTATGCATGAAAGTATCTTTTGTATGGCCACACGCATTTCCTATCAGAATAATTACGCAAATGATAAAATTTAAAAAGAGTCTCCATGATTTATTAGTACATAAGTGCTACTACTCTATAAAAGGCTTTTTAGACAAATCTCTGCTCAAATATAGTCATGATGAGTTCAGTAGCCTACTGTTATGTGCCTGCCTACCTTTATTCGTTGTTTGGTTGACTAAAATTGATGTTGCAGTTGCTTTCTATTGTTATAATACAGCAGACAACATTATAGAAATTAATAAGTACTAATAACTAATAATAAATTTTAGTTGTAACATTTTTTTTAAATTCTGATATAAACTAGTGTTTGACTGCAATCCCACCTGATGGTATGCAATGATGCAATCGTTGATGGTGAGGCGCACTGAGTCTATTCACTCTAACCTTGAAGATCCCTAAATTATAATCGGATGGGAAGACGGCAGCAGGCAAATTGTTCCAGTCCTTCGATGTACGCGGTATAAATGACGAGGCAAAACGCTTAGTCCGGACCGTAGAGACTTCAACAACGTAAGGGTGGATACTCGCCGTACGTCGGTTTGTCCGATGGTAGAAATGAGATGGCGGAATCAAGTCATGCGATTCCTGCGCACACTCTCCAAAATGCAACCAGTACAACACCGGAAGGCTGGTTACCCTACACCTGCGCTCAAGGTTTTGAAGATTGGACTTAACCATAATTATCTGGATTACCAATCAGCCTCTTCGCACGGTTTTCCACCGAGTCCAAAGTTGCCAGGTGGCACTTTGCAGCACCAGCCCATATGTGGCTGCAGTACTCCATACACCCGGCCGACCATAATACCTTAAAGCAGTATTGTTTTAATCTTACTTCTTAGGCTTTTCGTACCATGACGCCTTCAAAACAACATTATTACAATCTTAAAACAAGTTTGTTTTCTTAGGTTTTGTGACGTCACTGTTAAAAAGTTCATTCTTTTTCGTACTCTGACGGGATTTTTGACTGTTTTTTTACGTCAAATAAGCAGGAATAAAAAAGTTCGATGAGATGCTCGGACGCAGCGGATTTATTATTTTTTTCCAAATAAATACTATTTAAAGTGTTGTTCGTGACATATTAAGTAAGTAAAACTTGTTTCGACGCCTAAACGTGTCCACTAATTGTTTAATCTAGTGATTTTAGTACATCGCAGATTATTATTAATTTAATATTGTATTTTAGATGGCAAACATACGTAAAAATGTTGAGTTTTTGGAAGCAGAAAACACTGGATTCAACAGTGCTCGAACAACAACACAAACAACAAGTAATTTCACTGGAACACACTGTGATGTCCACAATAAGTTTCAAGCATAACATAGGTACGCGTTTTACTTCGTGGGTTCAATTATCCGCTTCGAACACCAACCACTTGAAGACAGATTACTCTAAAGCACTTGAAAACTATTTTAACATTTCAAAATCGGTTCGCACTCAACAAATTAACACTGATAAGAATCTTGTTAATGTAAACATACGTTCCGAATTCTGAATATTACGATTCACACCAACGTGCAACAAAATACTAACGTAGTCTAGTTAGTAGTTTTTTAAATTGTTTTTCTACTTTATTCATATAAATTCTTGAAAGCTATTACGTCTTTTTTATGAAAGTTACTTAGATTCTTTTAAAAATATATTATATTAATATACATACCTAATATAGTTTGGCTGTGGACTCAATGAACTGCCCAAAATTCAGGTCGGAGGAAATTTCAACATCCAAGAGCTGAAGGCGGTCGGTACAATCCAATGATACATTCTGAATAGTAGTAGCCGAGGTGAACGGGCTCCTCATGGCGGTAAACAGACACGCCTGTGTTTTGGCGGCGTTGAATCCCACCAGATTGTTTTCGCCCCACTCGGACACTGCCTGAAGTGAGATATTCACACGCTCTACCATAGCCTCTCGTTTGGACTGGATTTGCTTCTTACTATCCCGAGCACTTGGCAGGTATCTCTCTACAACTGTACTATCATGTGCATACCCATAGATACCGGGCATCAGCAGTTCATTAAAATGCTACAGGAAAAGATTTGCACAGAGAACTAACCCGGAATTCCGGCATTAGTCGTCATGGGCTCTGATGAGCATCTATCGACAACAACTCGATTAATCAGACTATGGGAAATGCCGTATGCTGAAAGCTTACTCAAGGGGCCAGCATGCCATACCCTGGCGAAGGCCTTCGAGACGTCTTAGGAGACAGTAATCGCTTCCCCATTCTTCTCGAGGGCCTCGCCCGATAAGTGGGTGGCATACACTAGTAGGTCCCCAGTAGACCGATTGCGGCGAAACCCATACTGTCGGTCACTGAGGAGATCGAGATCGAGGTATGCCATGAGGCGCGGTTACCGAAATCGGCCAATAGTTGGTAGAATCGGCACGACTGTCTTTTTTGAACCTTAAAAATGATATTACAAACATAAATACTTCATACCGAGGATATCGAGGTATTTTAAATTTATGATGATGAATTGCAAAAAAAAAACACAAACTCACTAAATGTGTACTTCCAGTAATAATTACAGTTGATCAGCGTTATTTAATTTAAGTTTATAGTAGTAAAATGTGAAGTCTGCAGGCGATACTGACCCCATCCATAATATAAATACTACACTTGCGTGAAAAAAAGTCGGCCCACCCCTAACGTTTTGATTGACAATAAGCAACCAAACGTCCAAGATATAGCGAGATGCGAAGTGCAACCTTTGAGTTGCCTATAATTCGGCTCCACGATCACCAATGATGGAGGCTGCGAGGACGAGATCCGGAAACGCTGCGCCATGATGTGAGTGTCCTCAGTGGAAAAACTCAAAACTTTGTAAAGAGCTCAGAATGACGAGAAACACAAAGGTAAAGTAGTTGGTATTTCTAATATTTCTATATGGAGCTGAGACGTGGACACAGAGGATGCGAGACCATCGCAAGATTGACTCACTGGAAATATGGTGCTGGAGACGCATGTTTAGAATCCCATGGACTGGTCACCGAACCAATATTTCGATTCTGAAAGAACTCGGTATCAAGGAAAGATTATCGTCGTCTGTGCAAATATGAATCCTCAAGTACTTCGGGCATTTAATATGGCCGAACTGAGGACTCGATGGAACGATTAGTGGCGCAGGGGAAAGTCGAGGGCAAAAGGTCATGCCATCATCATTTCTAACACGGTGGACGAACCTCATCAAATCGGTGATACACTGCAGCGTTAACGAAAACTCTCGCGCCGCTTGCACACAGTGGGATTACTGTAGAGTTATTTTAAGTTAAATAATGTTAATAATAAATGTATGAACAATTAAATAATCTAGTCTCCAGTAACACAAATAAATAAAAGAACTATACTTTGAAGACACACTCTCAAACACCCCTTATTCTTACAAACACACCATCATGAATAACACACCACACCACACGAAGTTCATATGAGTAACTTTTTATTATTGTTATTTTTATTCTAAGATTTAATATTTTTGTAATCCATAGCACGATCAAGTTTGTTTTTTTTTTAATTCCTAATATATAATTGGCATTGTTTGTAAACAAATTGTAATATGTATATACATATTACGGAAGGGAACTGTCTCCTGAGATACAGGTTCACTACCTAGTGCAGGAGGCAGAACATTTAAATGGTGACACTTGTTTGCAAATAAATGATTAATATTATTTAAAAAAATGCGCGTCATTATCAACGATTGCGTCATTGCCGTCACTGCTTAGGTTTATATCAATAAAAAAAGGGTTTAACAGTGTGGACATGACACATATGCGGCGCGATGTTACCTATGTTATGAAATGGTGATAATATACAGACAAGCGGGCGCAGCAATCCCGGTAGATTTGCTATCATTTAATCAACTGTTCCATATATATTTGAACCGAACCTGAAAGACTAATTTACCGAAACAAAAAATAATCGCCAAAATCGGTTAACATTTGACATCACTGAACAAGAAATAAAATAAAAATAATTCAGACGATTTGAAAACCTTCATTTTTTTCAGTTGAAAATAGGTACAGAGATGATTTATGACAACAAAAATACAAATCGGGCTTTATCATAAGATAGAAAACTTTTACGTTTCATTCCGCTCGTCTATCTTATCACTCTTAACGTCCCATTCCTACTTACATAATTATATACCTACAACAAATAGATTATGTAACGCGTGATTATCAATCATTTTAACGTTACACGCTAAGCTCCAGCATACATCAAGCAGCGTACAGTGTAGTACCCTGCCCCCCGATGCCCTCGTCCCGCGCAGCCGATTGTAACTAACCTCATCAGATTATGGGTGCCTTACAAAAACATATAATCGACTAATGATTATAGAAAAAAGTGACCTTAGAGACGCGCTCGCAGCCCGCGCTAGGCAACTGCTCATAGTGTTCGGAATAGAAGTCGACGCGCGGTAATAATAATAAGTAGCCCTGGCCTCCGCGACCGCCGCCGCGCGCCGCCCGCGCCGGCGCTCATTGACGTGTTAAGTGTCGCGCGCGCAGCATTGACCGCTCATTAGTGAAATGGGCGCGAGCTGCACGCGTGACGCGCGCGCTCTCCACGACACGTCCCGCCGCACATGATACCTGTGTGTTGCGCTCAAGTCGCGTAGCGGGAGCGCTACGGCGCAGGGGTACGGGGGCGCCTCGTCGTAGCCCTAGCCCTGCTACGAGCTACGCGCTACGAGCCCCGCTGCGCGCTCTCAAAGCCCCAAGGAAGCGCTCACTTACTTCGGCGTCGTTCACGTGGCATACATCTTACTAGAGAATTCAATCTGCGCTCCCGCGCTTACGGGATCGGATTTTTAGTTTCGAACACGATTTCGATCACAAAATTCAATTCCGCAACTTTTTATAAGCGCCGTTCTGATATTACCTATTAGTACAGTAAACCAACGTCCAAACAGAGGAAGGAACTTGGATTACAAAGCAAGCCAACTGTCGTGTTGATTGCCGATTTGGATTATATCTGCTGTCAACACGGATTACAACAAGCAACGTCCCCTCTGTTGAGGCGCATCCATGATCCGTTATGGAGTCCATGCTATTGAGCCAGCACTGTCTGATCAAAATGTGACTTAAGAACTTTCCATGGAACTCATGACTTGTTCGTAGAATTTACTTATGGAAAATAATTTTGTTTTCATTTTTTTATCTATCTTCTTACATCTGAAAGTTGAAACGTTAATTAAATAGATTTATTTTAAATTTTCTGATTATTTAAACCTTGTTTAACCTCCTCAAAATTCAAACTCTGAACTGGAAAATGAAAAAAGCGTAAGAAACTTGAAATTCGTGGGCTACCTTTGACCATCCCCTTAAAATAAAATAAAACATTTAAAATATCTCAGCCTGCAGGATCGCATTTCCTATCTAAAGCAGGTTTACGAACCTATTTTAATTACTATCAATCGATTACAGTAGGTACCCAATTGTATTATTTTATGAGAATGATCAATTTCTTTTATAATAGTACCGAGTATAATTTCGAATTCTCGGACGATCCCCATAGCGACATTTACTCGGTAGGCTATTATTGTACGTAATATGTAGTTGATGTGATCCATTGTGTAACGTTATGTTTAATGTAAGGTTCCGTACATCCCAAAGAAAAACGGAACCTTTAAAGGATTTTGTGTCATACGAGTAAATGTCATCTGGTACCAGCTTATTAGTGATGTAACGAATATTCGCATTCGCATTCGTGAGTATTCGCATATTTTTTGACAGTCGCATTCGCTTTCGCAAAACATGCCAATATAAACAAAAAGGAAATAATATTTTGATTTACGCAAAATACGCGCCTTAGTCGTGGAGTTGCAGATAACAGCCCGTTTTACCTGTACCTATACCTAATATTTTGATTGAGTGGATACAGAAACACAATACAACTGATATGATTTTATATCTACTTTGATATTTTTCTATCACACAACTTTATTTCACATTTGCAGTTTTCATAATATGTATGCATATATCATATACATACATATTGTGAAACAACATGTTAACCTTAAATCATAACTAATCTCTTCGAACGAACTTAATTAAATTTCGGTGACGCGCGGCCCCCTGTTCCTCCAAATGGGTGCTTGACGAGTATGTAAGATATTCGTATCCATCAGATGACGTTCGTAGGATTCAGCGGAACCTTGACGTGAATAAAGCCAGTCGCCCCGACGGCATACCAGTAGTTGTTCTTAGTACTTGTGCACTTGAATTGTCTCCAATCTTGACCCGCCTATTTCGCATCTCATATGAGGCCGAAAAAGTGCCAATGGCTTGAAAGCAAGCTAAAATTCAGCCTGTGCCCTAGAAGGGCCATCGAGCTGACCTGGCAAACTATTGATCCGTCTCCGTTACTTGCATACTCTGTGAGAGTATGGAACTGGTGCTTAACAGAAAATTTCTGTCACACCTAGAAACTAACGACATCCTCAGTAACCGGCAATACGGTTTTCGCCGAAATCGGTCTACCTTCGAGCGTATGCCATTCACATTTGGATGAGGCCATCAAGAAGTATGGGGAAGCGCTTGCCGACTCAATAGGATCCAAGTTGGCACGAAAGCCTTTTTGCTTCTTTCCTTCGGTCTAACCACTGGTCTGTGTGATTGGATCGTAAACTTCTCAAGGGATCGATCCATCCGAGTGGTTATTGAAGGCTGCTCGTCGGGTCAAATGGATACTAATGCCGGGGTCCCTCTGGGGTCGGTACTCTTGGCAACATTGTTCTTGCTGCACATAAATGACCTACACGAATCAGGTGTGCAGACGATAGCACTGTTGTTGAGAGTTACATGACCGGCGCGCGAGCTAGAGGTCTCAGATTCAGTCTTTTCGAAATCTCTCTCAGATACAGTCAGACAGTTTCAGAATGGGGCGATGCTAATCTGTTCAAGTTCAATGGCACTAAAATCCAGGCGTGTCTTTTTTCCGCTAAACGGAGCCAATTCCACCCGTCTCCATCTTTCCGGGGTGTGACCGTGCCGATAACCGACCACCTTGAGCTTCTTGAGGTGCCGCTGTCGTCTACTCTCAATTTCGGCTTCTACATCGAGGCAACAGCTGAACTGCCTGAAGGTGAGACGGTATTTCACGTCAGAATAGCTGCTCGACCTCTATCAAGCGCAAGTTCGATCGTGTATGCAGTAATGCCCTCATCTTTGGAATGGAACACCAGCTTGATGCACTAGAATAAATAAATTAAAAAGCTAGCCAAGAAGATCATCGGCAATGCACTTGTTAGATTTATCATTTGTATGACGTAGTTAAATTATGTATTTTAATAAACAGATAAACAAATTTATTGGTAAAAATTGCATTTACAAGTTACAATAATGTTTTAATTAAAATGAAATATAGTACATATTTCTATATTTATATATTATTAGTTGTTATACATATTTATATATTATTAGTTGTTTAAAATTTTGCTACAATTAATTAATAAAATAAATAAAATAAACCATCGATAATATTTAATTACAATTGTTTTCTTTAATTTATCATTACATTGAGCAAAAATAAAATAATAATAAATTGATTTAATTTTTTATTCAATTAATAAAAAAATATATATTAAAAAAAATGATTCATCATTATAAATACTTGATTGTAATTGACTAGTCATTATCATTATTTATTGTGTTCCATGATACCTTATTATCTATCATCTCTTCAACAGAATAAAACGCTTTCTGAGTGAGCCAGCATTTAAGTTTTGCTTTAAAGCTAGATCTCGTCGTAGCCGAGGTAAGCGACGACGGTAATTTGTTAAATATTTTAGGCCTATAATATGCGTAAGCTTTTTTGGCTTTGAATGTCGGTGTGGTACTCCCGCTAGCTTATTAGCTTGTCGAGTGTTGTAAATATGTCTGTCTCCTTACTTTTTGTAGGTGTGCATGTTATCCTACGTAAACATAGCAGCCTGAAACATTACAATCCCCGGCAAGGTGAGTATACCAAGCGACACAAAGAAAGGTCGTGCAGAAGTTTCTTGTGATATGTGGGCAATTGCTCAAACTGCTCTTTTTTGCATCTTAAAGACACGTTACCTATCAGCAGTATGACCCCATAGCTCCGCTTCATACTGCAGAATTGAGTGGACAGTAGCAAAGTAGCAAGTTCGCACCATTTCTGGTGCGGCAACCCGCGACAACCTGCTGAGTGCGTAACAGGCACTGCCAAGCTTTGAACACATACTGTCAATATGGCCATTCCATTTCAAACCTCTGTCAACATGGAGACCGAGAAATCTAGTAGATTCTACCTGATCCAATTTAACTTGATCTATAAATACGTTCAAACACCTTGTTTGTCGTACTGTCAAGGAAAAGTTTAAATAAAGGGTATTTTTAAGATTTAAAACTAGAACATTTAGTTTAAACCACGTGTCAATCTCCGTCGCTACAGCGTTCAAGTGCCGCTCCAAAGCGTCCAGATTTATTTATTTATTTATTTAAATCTTTATGCACAAAGTTGTACAAAGGCGGACTTAATGCCTTAGGCATTATCTGCCAGTCGACCTTAGGGTGGTGCAGAAACATAACATGGCAGGTGCAACTTAATAAATGAGAAAACAAATGAGAAAAAAAAATGTAAATACATACTTAGATACATACATATAAATAAACAGAGCTATAGTGAAAAAAAGAAATCAGTGCGATGATGATTCTGCCAACATCCTGCGAATATGCTCTGGTGCCTTCACTTTAAAAGAATATCGGCTAGTCGCCATCCTGATATTCGGAGGCAGCGCATTCCATAGGGATATCGCTTGAACGAAAAAGGAGGAGTGGATAAGCCCGGAACGGTGTGAGGGACATCGTAGATTTGGTGCACTGACGACTACCGCTACGTTATCGGCGTACATGAACACTTCCCCTAAGCTCACACAATCAGGAAGATCATTTAGCAAGCGTGTAAACAGAACATTTGATACTGATGATCCTTGCGCCACACCGACGTTGGTCGTGAGTGGATCAGACTTTTTCCTACCACCATCTGGAGCCACAATTTGACATCTTTGGCTTAACAGACTCATCAGAATAGCATGCGCAGGACCAGTTATTCCATAGTGGCCTAGTTTGACGGCTAGTACGCTCTGATCGGCAACGTCTAGCTTTAGATAGATCACAGCACAAGACTGCAACCTTCTGACGCTTTTCAATGGCTTCCATTACACGTCGAACTACCTCTCGAGCGAGTGAGGTCGTCGACCGCCCGGCACGATAGGCGTACTGCCTTTCCGAGAGTGCATCAGTCTCAGAAAGGTAATCCGTGAGACGTTTACTAAAGCCATTTTCGAAAATTTTTGTGAGTGCAGGAATCACTGACAAAGGCCTATAATTGTCAATTTCCTCGCGCTTGCCCTTACCCTTATACAGTGGAAAAAATTTACTTATTTTCATAGCGCGGGGGTACGTCCCAGTTTCGATACACTGATTGAAGAGAGCAAGCAGCGTGAAGAGACGCCAACTGTACAGCCACACTGTGTAGTGATTCCATAGATATATCATAAATATCTCTCGTTGGCTTGTGAGGTATACTGTGTAATATTTCACGAATACCGTTTGCTGTATTTTATACACTGGTAACATTTATGAACTTTAAATCAAATGTAGAAGTACCCACCAGAGCAAATGTTACTGTGTGTGAAACGCTAAACATATAATTAGTACAGTACTGTCAGTCAATATTTATGTTGTGAAATAAGAACAAAAAAATACAAAGCGAGCGTTGTAAAATTGTTTAACCTATTAACCGCCTACGTCGGATATATCCGACAAACATTCTAGCGTTTATTCCACTAGGGTCGCATATTCACGACCAAATACTCCATCTCGTCAGCTTTTCTGTCATCTATGGGGATTAAACAGCTAACCGAGATAGAATACCCAGTCGCAAACACACTGCCTTAGCAAATAGGACGCGAAAACACTCATCGGACTAATCCAACGCGGGCGGTTAAAGGGTTAAATAATGTTATTCAGTTTTAAAGTTGTTTGACTATACAACAATTGTTATTATCTATACTTATAATATATCTGTAGAGAGGTCAATTCTGTACATGAAATAAATTTCCAAAATAACTATCAGGGGGTGATTAGTGATCGATACTGATGCTAAAAATGCAAACAGTACAATTTTTGTCTGTCTGTCTGTCTGTCTGTCTGTCTGTCTGTCTGTCTGTCTGTCTGTCTGTCTGTCTGTCTGTCTGTCTGTCTGTCTGTCTGTATGTTCTTTATAGAAACAAAAACTACGCGATGGATTTTAACGAAACTTGGTACAATCATTCTTCATACTCCTGGGCAGGTTATAGTATACTTTTCATCACGCTACGATCAATAGGAGCAGAGCAGTGAAGGGAAATGTTGGGGAAACGGGAGAAATTACTCCATTTTTTAAGCTTCCGTCGCGTTTGCAGCCTTAATGGTATAAAAAATATCCCACAACAGCATATGTCTATCTTTTATGGTTGACTCACAATAACACGTGTAACTCCCGATAACTTAGCAGTTCGGAGCTTTCTGTTTATTTTTGTCTACTCTTACGTTTATAACACTCTCACTCATCCCTAATATTAAAAAGTTAACATTATTATCTATTCAATAAAAAAAGAATCATAGAAATCGGTATAGAAACACCAAAGTTATACATGAAATACGCTAATAAGCCATCGCGCGTGAATACTGAATCCAGTCCCCCGGCTCTTAGAATTCGATATCAGACGTTTCAGATCTTTGATTTTGACGACCCCGTTGTCGCTGGCGTAAGCAACAGGATCTGCGTACGAAGTCGCTGGCAGAAGCTAGTAGGTCATAAAATAAGTTGAAATTATGATTTGTGATTTGTGTAAAATGACGATATATTCAAATAATGTCAAACCCCACTGGTCAACACTTTTTTATAAAAGGGTTGTATTCCTAGTGGAACAGACCCACTTGTGATCCAGCTATAGACCGTTACTGACCACCAAAGTTCATGTAAATTATTTAATATGATATCTTAACTATTGTTAATAGTTGTAATGATTTTGTGTGTGTCATACTGTGAATTTGTTTCTAATTATGCTTTATGGTATTAGAGAATAGTTATTCACGTTATTCACCTTATTACTCGTATTATGAAATGGCCCAAGACATATAACATAGAATTACTTGTAAATGTTATTGTGATAAACCATAATTAATGATGTTGTAAGATGTGTCTATAAAATACTATATCTGAACTTCCGAGGTGTTTCTTGGCCGTTTTTCACCTCAAAGACCTAGTTTCCGAACGAGCCGGTAGTTTATTCGAATAACTGACAAGCCTATTTGGAATAAATACTTAAGTCTTGTCATTTCTCTTAAATTTCATGCTTTTTTTCATAAAACCATTTCCCTACACACAAGTCAGTCAAGTATAGTCTTCTTTCCCCCTAGTCGATTCTAACACCCTCGTTAAGTCAAAACGCCGAAGTCTTGAGCATCGACGCCGAGTTGCTAGCCTATCGGTTTTTTATTGTTTACATTTTGGAAACTGTGCATTGGAATTGCAGAATTTAATTCTGCCAAGTCCGTTCCAACATCGGACCACAAGACGTACAGCGTTGCGACACAGGTACGTGGTAGACATTCCACCAAGCGTTTTGGGAACACACTCATTATGCGTACAGCTAATGAGTGGAATTCCCTGTCGGAGTCTGTTTCCTGAAAAAATATTTTTGCTAAACTTCATTCAACCAGTCTGTCACTGCTCTGTTATGTTCCGTTTAAACTTGACTTACACGAAATGTGAAATCAGTGTGACATTTTGCGCGCACTTTGTTTGAAAGTCAATATTCGCATTCGCGAATATTGGATTTGAATATTCGCATTCGCATTCGCGAATGTGAGAAATCAGACATTCGTTACATCACTACGGCTTATTACTTGTTTGCTACAAACTAGCACGTGTAAAGTAAATCCCATCAAAAACATAAATGTGAAATGAGAGCCAAGTTCAATATTATAATATTATATATGCTGACTTCATTGACAAAAAAAGTGAGATCTAAAGGTAAGGTGCCATGTACAATGGTCAGTCCTGAAATTTATTTATAACAACATAATATAACGGTCTGACTTGGCTAGTTCTCATATACTTTATATACTTTACATATCGACAGCTTAGAGTGAAAACCTCGGGTTTACAATTTTAGGTAATTTTTTAAAATTATATTTCTGGAAAAAAAGCTCATAACGCACAATCTTTTATCAAGCAAAATTTTAATACGATAGCTCTAGCGCCATCAACGAAGTTGAAGGCATACCTTGTTTTAGTCAGTTTGCTGTGATTCTCTCGCGATGACGGGTCGACAAATTAAATAACAAGAAAAATAAGTCAATATCTTGGTAATTTGGTTTTTGTGCCTCCCGAAAAGTTACGTATTTCGTAACTGCGACGTACTTATTTACTCTAAGCTATCGATATTGGAATCCATTTGTCAAATCCTAGATGATAATCACATGCATTAACAGATTAAAAATAAAAAATAAACTGGGTGGGGGTTCATTTATTTATCATAACCACGACATTGCATTTCTTTATTTTTTCAATAGCCTATGTTAATGGGGGCGATGCAAGCATTCCAACGATACTGCATACAGGTAAATCGGTTCAGTCATTTAGAAGTTAAGGTGAAAAAAAAAACTCTCATACATGCACCCTGAAAATATTTTCCGCAGATCTACCAAATATACACAAAAATAAATCATAATAAAAATCGGTCAAGCAGTTTCAGAGGAGTTCGATAACAACGAGACTTTATATAAATGAGTCCTTTAATACATGTTGTATACAAGCACACCCAAATAATCAGTGAAAGTGCGCGCGTCCGTCACTGCTGTCCTGTCACCTGCGCTGGCTCCTGCTAGCGCGCCGGCGAGGGCCGCCATCAGGAGGTGGGGGGGGGGGGGGGGGGCAGTATAAACAGTGAAGGTGTGCGCGTCCGTCACTGCTGTCCTGTCACGGCTCCTGCTGGCGTGCCGGCGAGGGGCGCCAGCAGGAGAGGGGTGGAGGGGTGGGCAGGCTTACTCCGTCATCACGTTTTCGTACAATTACGCTATTCGAGTTGGCAGTCAGTAGCTGGCACGTAAAACAAACTATTATTAGAGCTTACATGTTTAAAGTAACTTTAGAAATGTTTGGAGTAAACACAATAAGTATAGTACTTATATTGTTTTTTCACTAGCCGGTTTACGCTGCTTTTCTTCAGGAGTGCGTTCCATTAAACGTTCACAATACGCTAAGTGGCTCTACAATCAGAGAACTTCTATGTACATCGCAGCATCGTCTTCATTTCAGCTCTGTTTTTCAAGACGCCCTCTAGAGCACAGCCGGCTGCGCACTGCCCACAAGACATACGTCCGCTACAGCACGACCAGCTGCGCTGTTGCTATTTACAGTTTTATAAAAATAATTTTAGATGCGTTAATATTATAGAGATATTATTCTGTAGGAAACCCTTTGCAAGTAAAGGCCTTTACCTGCAGAGGGTTTCCTACAGAATAATTTCCTCCAAATTGAGCCAATTTTCTCAGGATTGCGGTTTGCAATTTCATCCTCTCATCTGTTGCAAGGTCTCAGTTTCTTTCTTTTTCCCACTGGCCCCCTCAATTCCAACAATCTTTTCGTCCACCTTTGATCTGGCAGGCATGCTATGTCTGGCCAACTTTCATTTTAATACAAGACCTTGTGCTAAACCGTCAAAAAAGCAACACTTTTGTGATGTTGAGTATTTTTGTATGCCTTATTTTATCTTTTTATGTTTATTTAAGTCCGCTCCGTGGCACGTTATAATTTTATTTATAACTAACTTCTGCCAGCGGCTTCGCCCGCGTGGAAGTAAGTTATTCCCCATAAACTGAGGACACCCGTTTTACACCTTAGGGGTAGAGTTTCGTAAAAATCCATTCTTAGTGGATGTCTACATCCTATAAGGAATCAAACAGCCAAATTTTTAGTTTGTACATGTAATAGTTTCTGAGATTTTTGCACCGACAGTGTAGTACATTTCTTTTACACCATTCGCGCCCAAAGTTTTGTAATTATCTGGAGACTATAATTAGAATTTGAAATGAACAATTTTTTTCTTTAATATCTTAAGTTTATAGTAAAACAGTTATTTGCTGGTATAAGGCAAGAATTCATAACCTTAGTCTTCATTTTGTTTGGCATGTTGCTCTTAAATATTTCTTTATAGCTCCAGCACTTATTGCATATTAGCCGAGCCCTGCGCTCAATCGCCTGGTAGTTGTTTAGTCTGTCGAAGCTTATTTGCTTGCCTTGCTCAATGTAGTTTTCGGTATAATAGCGAGGCTCGTTGTCGACTATATTTGTACATCGCCGGTCGGTGCTGTTGGTAATTATTATCAGCACCAAGTCGTAGGCAAAACGTCCTCCTCCTTGCGTCGTTTATCGTCAATGCTAAGGGTCGTGACCTCGACGAATAATATACTTGTGGACTATTTCACCATGTTGTCCTGTCCTCAGTGATGTGGATGGCGTCGCAGACTCCAGTGTAACACGGATTTGGTCTGACCACGTAACGGACTCCTGCCCCTAGGTCTTTTCCCATCTGTTGTGCAAAACGTTGGTGGCTTAAAAATTTTAGTTTTTACTTTTATACCGCATTAATTCTAGTCAAGCTTGTTTATTATCACCTGTTAATGGGGCTTTAAATATTATAGGTAATAGTGGGTCCCCCTGTTTTACACTACTCTTTACAGGGAATTTTTTTCATTCGTTTTCCACATTCTGTGTTGCTAGAGTTTCCTAGATATAGCTATGTGACACTGAATCGAATGCTTTTTGTAGTCGATATATGCTAGTACAATGGTCTATTTCTCTCTTGATATTTCTCGATGAGAAAATGGAATGTGTGAATATGGTCGATAATAGAGAAGCCCTTTCTGAATTCTACCTGTTAAATGGGTTGTCTTGTTTCTAATGTAGAGCTAATTATTTTGCTCAGGATTGTAGAATTCAGCTTATAATTATGCACTCGGCAGCAACTTATAGGTATATAGTTCCCAATATCATTCGGATTGCCTTTTTTATATAACAGAATTATGTTGGATTTAGACCATTGAATGGGTGTCTCTCTAGATTCGAGGATAGAATTGGGTTTGTAAAAGGTGTAACTAACTTTGGGGCAGCGATCTTTTGTCTCGTTTGCTAGGTTGTCCGAGCCCGGGCTTTTGTCTAGTTTCAGTTTGTTCAATGCTTCAATGACGTCATTTTCTTAAATTTTGGGTCTTTTTAGTATGTTACCGTCGCTGCTGTTATTTTGGTTCTTGGCTGGTGTCTTCTGGCGCTTTTGTGCTGTAGAGATCCCTGTAGAAGTCTATCTGTTTTAGTTATTTCGTTTTAGCTCTTCAATCAAATTTTTGTTTGATTTCAGTTCTTTGTATACCTTTTTCATGCTTCCAGTTTGACGTAGGTGTTCTTCAATAGTTTTATATCTGTACTTGGCGTAGTCTTTTTTGTGTATTTGATGACACTTGCAAAGTAAAGCGCCAAGATTTCGTTGAGTAGGTACGTGTACCTACTCAAAGAAATCTCTTACATATATAGCTCTAAATAGGTGTAATTAAATCTCATAAATTCTATTATTCAATTAATTATTATTTTAAATAAGACGCACAGTCTTATCTTTATATATATATGAAGGAACTGACTGACTGACGTTACGATATGAACGTATAGCCGAAACTATATTATTATTATTATATTCTTTATTGTACACCATATAAACAAAGAAAAATACAAGACAAACATTATTCAAAATAAGTGTACAATGGTCGGTCTATAGGGCCTAAGAGCATGACAGTTTAGTAGAGAACTTCACGCAGAGTAAGCAAGAGTAAGGAACTTCATGGACGCTTGTGCCGGACCCTTCATGGGCCCAACGTAGACCAACTAGCGTCCGTAGCCAGGCTGTGCGTCGTTGGTTTTGTCTGTACAATTATGGACGAAATTATCATGACGAACAACTACCGGAGATTTATTGTGAATTACGGCACGGTTGACATCTGTCGGACATGTCACCGACCAGGTGAATCAATCCGCCACATTATCTCTTGTTATTCTGGTCTAGCTAACGATGAATACTTGCATAGACACAACCTTGTAGCCAGGATTGTTCTGAAGCATATATTTAGTACTGAAGTAGTCTCTTGTGGAATCGAAGGAGCCATACTACAGGTTTGTGTCCGACACAGTTCACGATAAAAAACGACAGAAACACTTCGAGAAGAGGTAGGTAGTGCCTGCGCTTCGCTTGGCTCGTCTTTGGCGGGAGCACTGCCGTGCCCCAAGATATGTGTGTAATGTTAGTGATTACCGTTGAGGCGGTATTTAGACCCGAGCCATGACGAGGGTCTTAAGAAAGCCGAGAACGGTAATCATTAATTACTCACGTATATCATACGACGTTTTTCAATAAACTTGTGAAGAAAATAACTGTGAAACTAGTAAACTTTTGTGGCGGTAAAAATCTGTTTTCATATGCGCGCCCATTTTTTTTTAATTTTCCTCGTGGGTACGACCTGCGCCCATCCTGATACGATAAATTTAATAAAATTATGGCGGTGGAGATGGAGAGGTTGAAAAATAAAGTTTTAACCAAATTAAAGCACTAGTGCGTAATGTTAATCAAAATGTCACAGTTGCTACCACAAGTGCCATTATATACCTAAGTGCAATGCAATAAGAGTCACTTTATGAGCAAGGTATTGAAAAGGAATAAAGTCTAATATCTAATGTCTAATGTCACATACCTACTTTGAAAGGTTGGGAGAAAGTTATTCAAAGGCAGCTGGGAGAAAATTACTGAAGTTTCATAGAACCAATTCGGTGTTATGGCTAGTTAGGGTATAACGGATGCCGCTTTTGTCATTCGTGCGAGAAAGAGGACACGTAAAAACTTGCCCATGCCATTCACCTCAAAAAGGCATAAGACCAGGTGCCTAATGAACTTTTGTGGTCGGGCATTTAGAAAAAAGGTGTACCTGAGAAGAATAGAATAGAAATACTTTTATTCGGAACAGACACAGCACAACAGTTGTAAACACAAAATAAAGAATAACAAAATTATAAAGTACGCCGAGCGGGCCCGCACCGAAAGGGTGACCACACTGACCACCTCAGCATTTGCTGGCTGTTAGACACCTAGCGCACATTTTATCATTCTAAATTCGAAATAAAATACATAAATCCATACTTATATTATAAATGGGAAAGTGTGTGTGTGTCTGTTTATTCGTCTTTCACAACAAATCGGAGCGACGAATTGACGTGATTACAAGCTTTTATTTAGTTTCACCTGTCCTGATGTTTGTCTGTTATCAAATCTTGCAAATTAAATTTGACGCACTTCCCGATTACCGATTCAGCTGAAATTTTGCATGCATGTGTAAATCAGAAGACAATGCAAAATTATTGTGACATGGAGCTCATCTGATGATGGAACCGGAAGGTGGCTATAGGAACTTCGTAATTAAATGACACAATCCCATCGAGTTTGGGCTCGTATAATTATTCGTCTTGACAAGTATTAATTATAGAAGTAGGTATACTGAGCTATAAAAGCTTGCTATAAAAAAATGATTTTCATTAAAAGCTTGTTTTTTAAGTGGAGATAGTTGGAAGGGATTTTTTTTTCTGTCGACGGGGAAAATCATCATTGACGAAACCCGCTCTTGGGTGGAGCGGGAGACAGTGTCAGAGTCTTACTGACTAAAAACCCCGCGCCGTTCCTTCTAGCCTTCATACCGGGGCTCTAGTTTCCTTTCGGATAACCCCGACCCCGGTAGGCTTCGACCCAGATGGGCCCCTCCTGTTGCTGACAACTCCTTGAGGCGCGCGGGAACAGTGCGGCGGAGAGTGAGATATGCTACTTCAATACTTTTTGTCTCTTTCTAACCCCCCACTTCCCTAAAATGGGCGGTGGAACTTTGTATGGAGCATTCCGCAATTTTCAAGGTAGAAAACTAAAGCTTGGTATGCGGACTATTTGTGAATAACAAAAAATAGTGCATTATTTTTTTTTATATGTTTCCAACCCCTTAAAAGAGGGGGTGAAATTTTGTAAGACTTCCCGCAGTTTTCAAGGTAGGAAGATAAAAATCGGTACACAGACTCTTTGTTACAAACGAATAATACATGCTTTATTTTTTTTAGTAACCTTCCCCCGGCCCCCAAAAAATTTAAATAAATGCCCACACCTCCTTTTCCACTCGCCTATCGTAAACATCGAAAATATTTTAAAAGCTTGTTTCTTCATCTAATGCAATCCAACGCGATGTTTGACGAAAAGGCAACGCAACATAAAAGAGACAACGCCTGAAAACTCTGTTAGTATTCGGTAATTCCGAGATTTAGTCGAATATTTCACAAAACTTGCTCCAGGAAATAGCTGTTTTTTTTTAACCCTTAAAAGTTTTTGCAAAAAGTTGTCGTCATTTAGAATCTTAATAAAATTTGCAAGGCTTCTATTGTTTTACTTTTTTTACTTTTTCAATTTTTTGGCAAATTATGAAGTGTCAAAGTTCAAAATAGGAGATTTTCAGAGGTCTTTACTGGATTAGATTTACACAAATTTAGAAATTGATTTCAATAGAAGCCCAGATAATATCCACAAGATACTGGGTTTCCAAAATATGTAATCAAAAATGTGTAATAACATCATAATCAGTTATGAGCGGTTGTATGAAAAACAGTGAAAATGTGAGTCATGATGCACCACCTTATGTAACACATAGAGAGCACACAACGTTAGCGTGTTTCAGAAACCTATCAGTGCCATCTATCGGAATCCATATGAGTAACACTTATTTATGTTTCGAATGTTGATTTTTTCTAAAAAACTGATTTAATAGCCGTAAATCAGATTAATGTTTTAATATTGTTTTATTTAAATTATTTTAATTAAATTATTCGATCGTTTGTATCATAGAACGTGTACTAATTTTGTGGAAGGGGAAAGATTTCCAAAAAAAAATTAAGCAGCTATTTTTCGTTAGTAACAAAGAGTCTGTGCTAATGCCCGTATGTATTGGTTTATCGTTAATGGGTGAGCCTACTGAAAGTCCCAACTATCTCTGTACCAAAATTTATCAAAATCGGTTTTGCCATTTAGGCGTGAGGACATAACAAACAAACAAACTCAATTTCGCTTTTATAATATTAGTAAAAATGTCGCCGACTTGCAATCCCACCGCACCGCAATTTTTAAATTGTTAATTATTAGTTTTATGAGGACTAACTTTTTTATGATTGTTTAATTAAATAATTAATAAAAGGATTATTGAAATTGTAAGAGTTTTAGTTTTTATTTTAGGCATGGTTAAAAGAACGCTCAAGATTTTTGTTTGTAGTGGTTCATCAATTTGGAGACAAAAAGGTTATTTACTATGTTTCGCAAAATATTTTTTTTTTTTACCGAGAGTAATTTACTTAAATCGGATAACGAGAAGTGCTTTTATTAGCTTCACCTGTATGTTTGCTTGCTTGTTTGCTTGTAACCACCACCTTAGAGATCGATTTTGCCCAACTTTGGGCGATTAGATTTTCTTTAAACTTTGCACAGCCATCAAACATCGATGACAATATAAAAATCCGATTAAAATATTCGATCATTCTGATTAGATACGCCAGAATTAAAAAAAAAAAAATAATTAGGTAAGTATTTGAAAAACTATTCATAAATATATTAAAAAAAAAAAAAAAAAAACTAAAAAAACAAGCTAAATAATAATAATGAACGAAAGATATTATTGTGAAAAAAGCGTGGGGTGCTCGATTTACGAAAAATACTTATGGCACAAAATTCAGCGTGTTTTTAGTTTGTTTTTAAACTCTATTTTTTTTCACGTCGTTTTAATTTGTAATGTGGTTAATAATTTGGTGTTCACTAACTATTCTTGGATTAACAATTATGTTTTTTTGCTTAAATAACATAGCAAGATGTAAAAACTTTGGTTATAATTTTCCATTAAAATGCCGTTTTAATTTTGGTGATCATTTACTACTTTTGGGTTGATAATGATTTATTTGGAATCATTTTGCTTAATTAATTAAGCCCCAAGCGAACGCCAGCGTTTGCGCACCCATTGTCTTTCTATTATGTCTCTAATTATCACGATTGAAGAGTTAAATAGGATAGCGAGATGTTAAAACTTTGATTATAATTTAACATTAAAATGCGAGTTTAATTTTGGTGGTCATTTATTATTTTTGTCTATTATATGTATACCGAAATAAATTTCGATTCGAGCCTAAAGCTCTCGTATATGGCACGATTCTAATTTGATAAATACATTGTTTTTTACGTTTGTGTCATAGATTTTCAAAGGAGGCTGCGTGGCCCGCGCAATGCCGTCAGTGCGCGCCCGCAGTGACCCCGCGGCCTGTGCGCGCGACCGTGCCAGCCCGCCGAGCCCGCGCCCGAGCGGAACCGAGCCCACGCCCGTGAGCTCAATCACAGCTCACCGGAGCACCAAGAGTGCGCGACATCATGCCGAGGCTTACCTTCTGGCAAAATGCCAAATTCCAAGACATTCCCTGATTTCTTGACCTTCTGGACAAAAAAGTCCCAGAATATTGTTTCCTGACCAGTAATTAAACTTTATTGAACGGAATTCCGAAAACCTAGTGTTGAGAGTACACGACATCGATGCCAAGTACGCCGTAATCTGTCATCCACAATATGCGCTCTACTCTCCTCACTCACACAGGCATTCGTTTTTCTTTTTCTGCTCAGAACGATTTATATATTTTTCATCCCCCCATCTCGGATAGAGTATTTTTGCTCTTCGATATCTGAGAGCAAAAGCCGTTTTTATTCTCTTGTGAGATAAAATAAATTGAATTTAGAATATCGCCTTCACTATGTTTTCTATGAACTCAAAACATCATTAAACCTATTAACTTCTAGCTCCATGGTACCTTCTAGCTTCATGGAGAATGCTCTTGCTCCATAAAAAAAAACCGATCTCCGGCAGAAACGAGATGTATCTCTAATTATCAATAATGATAAGTAATAAAACAATAACCAGCTATTATCATGATCCTTACTTGCAAAAAAAAAAAATGCCAGTTTTATTAATCAGACGTCGACTTTAAAAATCGTTAATTACAATTTAATATTCATTCTCATTAACTGAATTTAAAAAAAGGAGGAGGTTCTCAATTTGGTTGTATTTTTTATACTCATTTGTTTTTTTTTTTTATTTTATTTTTTTTTTGTTACCTCGGAACTCCGTCGTTTATTGACCGATTTGCAATTTTGTTTTTTTACCTAAAAGGATATGCTTCCAGATTGGACTTATTTTTTTTTAAATCCAGTTCTTATGATGGAATCAATGAGGAATCGAGAGAACTCCTCAAATATTATAGGCAACCATTTAGTGATTTTGGTATTTTCATTGACATCTCGGTGACGGTCGATTGACAAGTGGAACTGGTGAAGAAGAACAGGAATGGCCAACGGAATTTCACATTCACGTAGATATCACAATGGAGGATAAAAATATATAACAAAATACCGAACGACATTAAAACCGAGAAAAGTGACAGAATATTTATTAAACGACTCAAAAAACTGTTAGTTGACAAATGCTATTATTCTGTGAACGAATTCCTTAATGATGACTTAAATTAAATTAAATACCTATGTGATATAAATGATGACCTTTAAATAATTTCATCTTATTTTATTGACATTTTTAATGATATTTTTTAATATTTTATGACTCTTTATGACATTTGTTATTAAATTTTTGACATTGTAATTTTGTACTTTTTGACATTTGTATTATTATTTGCTATCTGTAATGAGTTTTTTTTTTACATTTATTATGAATTTATTTTGCCAATGTAATAACTTACTTGTTGACATTTGTAATAATTTTCTTCTTATTTATCAATTAAAAGGTCTTCTTCACCAGTTTCACTTCATGAAATGTTATTTTTTGACTGTAAATGCTCAAGTTCTCGACTAAAATATCAAAATCACCATGTATTTGCCTATAATTTTTGAGGAGTTCCCTCGATTCCTCATGAATGCCATCATCAGAACTGGATTAAAAAAATAAGACCAATCTGGAAGCATATCCTTTAAGGAAGAAAAACAAAATTGCAAATCGGTCTATAAACGACGGAGTTCTGAGGCAACAACATAAAAAAAAAACATAATTATTAAAAAAAAAAACAAATAAGTATAAAAATTCAACCGAATTGAGAATATTTTCTACTGAATTAAAAAAAGGAGGAGATGCTTTTTTTAATTCAGTAAAAAAATAATGAATATTGAATTGTAATTAAGCAGTTTTATAGTCAACACCTGATTAATAAAACTGGTAATTTTTTTTTTGTTTGCAAGTAAGGATCACGATAATAGCTGGTTATTGTTTTATTACTTACTATTATTGATCATTTGAGAGACAACTCGTTTCTGTCGGAACCTTTTTTTTTTTTCTGTCGGAGCTTGGTTTTTTTTGAGCATTCACTAAACAACTTTTTTTATATGTTAAAAACTCAGACTCGGGACCTCTTTGGTGTAAGTACTTTTTTTTGCATTTAGTCATTTCCTCGCTGAGGTGGTATGAAAAGTTACGTGTTGCACTCGAGTGCAAAGATTTTTCACCTCGTGCTCTTTTGATTCTCTCGCTAACGCTCAGGATTCTAATTTATGATTTTAGAATCCTTCGCTTGTTCGATTATCAAAATTAAGCACGCGGTTAAAAAGCAACTTTGCATTCTTGTATAACAAATAACTATTAAAGAGAGGTGTGATTTTAGCCGTGATGAAATTTACAAAAAGTATGAACGTTTGTATTTCAAATCAGAGGAATTCATATGGATAAATGCGAAGTGCTCTGTGAATTTTCTACGATGATGAAAAGATGAGTGAATATGTGATTATCTTTATGAGAGTTGCAAGTCAGCCGACGCCTTAGCGTTCTGATAGAAAAACCATGTCATGCTCATATAACACGGTTCTTCTAAAAGACTCGCTAAATGATCTGGGCTTATTTCATTACAA
The DNA here is from genome assembly GCA_949319445.1 of Mythimna lalbum. Lineage (NCBI taxonomy): Eukaryota > Metazoa > Arthropoda > Insecta > Lepidoptera > Noctuidae > Mythimna > Mythimna lalbum. The sequence goes on along the minus strand of OX439344.1, from coordinate 106,104 downwards.
CTCACACAACTTAGTCCAGTTAATATCGAAACAAAAAGCACAAACATCGCAGACGCGCATGAACTGCCAACTTTTTATATGTTGTTGAGTAGTTTACACCCAAGTTTGCAACCCTGACAACCCTGTGCTACTCCCACGGTGCTCGAAAACTGCAAAATTTTGGCACGTGTTTTAGTTTATTCGAAAAAACTACTTTAACGAAGCGAGACACAATTTGAGCGAAACCTGAGCAAAGTTTTACCATTGCAATGGTTAAAAATTAGCGATTCTACCGCAATACTGCCCGGAATACTGTTAAATTCTGTCACTTGTTTAAAATGGTGGCTTGCAAATGCAAAAAAGTCGAAAGACGTCCACTGTTGGACATAGGCGGGAGTTTAGTCAGTACGTGACTTAGAATATGAAACAAACACATAATGTTCTCTTTAAAAAAAGCCTGCCGGCTTTGACAAGCTGTATGTCTGCAAGCAATGGACCTAGGGTTAAGCTCAAATTGTAGTATATTTAGTTAGCTATATTACATTATAAGCAAATATATTACAAAAAAAAACGCTTTCTTTGGGAAGTTTTTTCGAAAAAACTAAAAAAGTGCCAAAATTTCGCAGATTTTCGAGCACCATGGGGTAGCACAGGGTTATCAGGATTGCAAACTTGGGTGTAAAGTACTCTCAAGGAACCTAAAAACATATAAAAATATCGTAGATACATGCGCGTTTACGATGTTCGATGTCGATTTTGACTGGCCTACCTTCTGATTTTGAGACTACGCTGTATTTAAAAAAATTAATGTGCTGAATAGCATAAGAAGTAAAGAACTCAACATAATGTTCATGTAATTATTACTAGAGTTATTAAAAATAACGTTTTCATTAGGTACGCATATTCGGAAAGTAGCCTTCAAATTGCCAGAGAAGAAATTAAGCGTTAAATCCATATCTGAATCTGATGAACACATCAGAAAAATCCGATTGCCGCTTTCGCTTTCGCGTCTACTGTTTTATTTTTTTATGGTGGGCCATTATTTTCATTTTCATAATTGATAAATGGTTAATAATATAAATCACTCCCTGCGTTCGGGATCAAAAGTTAAACCTTCGTTTCGTTCGGAATCTGTTTTATCCTCTAATATTACTTTTCTAGTATTACTTTCAACCCGCGCGTTGAAAGTAATACTTTTCAGCCCTACGGAGAATCGTTTTTAACTGACAGCTGTCAAAAACTAGTAGTAGAATATCTGATTAGAGGATAAAACAGATTCCGAACGAAACGAAGGTTTAACTTTTGATCCCGAACGCAGGGAGTGATTTATATTATTAACCATTTATCAATTATGAAAATGAAAATAATGGCCCACCATAAAAAAATAAAACAGTAGACGCGAAAGCGAAAGCGGCAATCGGATTTTTCTGATGTGTTCATCAGATTCAGATATGGATTTAACGCTTAATTTTATAAGAGAAGAGGCTAAAGCATTAGTGGAAACCCGTTTACCGCCTAAGAAAGATACCTAAAGTCGTACGACGGTTAATGTTTTTATTTTTACCGTCCTTGAATTCGTAATGAAAAGCACAGTGTTTATCTCGACTTAAAGACTTACTTAGTCTTGCGTTCTCGGGACTAAATAAGTCTTTAACTTTTAGGAGATACGCACTGTGTTTTAACCCTAGGGATGGTAACGATGTACTGTACTTAGTTTTCCTTTAAAAAAATAAAACACCCGAGCTTTCATTGTTTTGAAAATATCTCTACATGTACCTAAAACTAATAAATCAAACCAGTATCTAAGTAAATGTATTTCAGTAAGACACCTTCTAATCAGCTGTTTTAATTGGTTCAAATTGATATTGACGAAAGCATTTTAAGTCGCTAAAAGGCAATAACAAACAACACAACACTCGCAAAACATTTAGTGTAAAACTAAGGTCAAGGTGGCCGAAGTTGCTAGTAGCTGGCTAGCCGAGTAGAGAGCTGCTAGCGGAGAAGAGAGCGGCTAGCGGAGCAGAGAGCGGCTCGCGGAGCAGCGAGCGGCTAGCGGACAGTCGCGGCGCTGTGGAGCACGCGCGCTGACGCCGTGATACGGCACAACGCAGACTGTTTCCAATAAAACAATAACGGCCTTCCACGATAAAAATTAAAGTACTGCACCCGGATAACATTGAGCATAGCGGCGGCGCCGGGCGGCCGGCGGCATGTTTCCGTTTATTGATGATAATACATTGTGATTGTTGTCCAATAGCTATGCTAAAAATATAACTGCGGTAACTGTTACTTTCGTAATATGCGGTTGTGAGTAAAAACGGTCAAATAGCACGGTTATCAAGTTCCCAGATGTACCTATGTCGCTAAGGCTGAACAGGTATCCCACCCTTTAAGTCCAATACCCTATAACTCATGGTTTAAAGTGTTAAGATACTATAAAAGTTGGAACATCATAATGTTTAGAATAATAATGTGGTCCAGCAAAACAGTGTCGAACAGTATGAGGCTGTACTTGAAGTAATCGATCGTCGATCAGCTCTGCTTGACGAAGCAGCAAGCCGAGCGTAGATCGAAACTGATATCAAGCAGGTACAGTGCGCTCAACTGCCCGGCTCTTGTGCTAGTTCAGTTGGCTGGTACAGTCAGCCGCGCGCCAGTGGCACTCCGACCTTGACCTGACCTAGCGAGCTAGCGCACGGAGTATCACTAGAGTAGAGGCCGAACTAACCCTTACTGGTTGTGTTAATACTAACGTACATTCTACTTTACGTCATAAAGTTTGTTCCTACGTACTTATGTACATAGAGGTTTTCCAAAAGTGCAAGGTTAGCGAAATAATAAAAAATATAAAACCGAAATGAGAACCTCTTCTTTTTTAAAGTCCCTTAAAATCCACAAAACACCGTATTGCCGCGTGCCACCGAGCAGTGTGCAGTGGCCTAGTGATTTAGTTCAGTCTTAGCTCTGGTCCCGTGAACTCCAGCACACAGTAGGGCACTGCTCGCAGACATATTGTTTTAAGTAAGCGTTACGTTCGTTTCGTTGAAGTTAAATTTTGTTTTGTATGTACAAAACATGAATGATGTATTTGCAAACGATAAACAACCAAATTACATAACAAAATGTAGGTGCTGCCGATGCAACAAGTCTCCCAGGGCCCTGACTTAGCTGTCCTGCTTTTCGGAATACCTCGCTAAGGAGCCGGTAGTACTTCTAGTGATGCTCATAGGGGTTTCAAAAAAATGTTGCTTGTTGTACATCTCTATCTCTTTAGAAATAGATATGAACGTTTTTCTTGATCTTGTTTATTTGTAGCTCAATAATGTTTAGCTTAGTAGTAGACCCGTGGTGGCTGCGGCTCTAGTCGTCCGCTGCGCCGCGAGGAGCTGGCAGTGAGCGACCGCACCCGGATATCACAGCTCAGCCTTCTTATTTTCAATTCGATGATTTAAACTTATAATTTTTTAAATATTTTTTTCTGTCTGACATCACACATACCTACTATGCGGTAAACTTTCCGCATGTTTTGGTATGCGATATTGTGCATTTCATTAATCAATTAATCGGTTCGCATAAGAAAACATGGAGGCGCACAGCGCGAGGCCGCGACGGTTCAGGACTCACCTGCGGGGCGAAGCCCAGGAACGACAGCTTCCTCTTGCCGGAGCTCATGCTGCGTGTTGCGTGCACGAGCGCGGCGCGCGCGATAGAAGGAGCGGCGCGACGAACACGTTGGTTCTGGTCGTCGGCAGCGCACCGACTGTGCGCGGCGCCTGGCCGGCTGTCGCACGGCGCGGCGCGCGGCGCTGCCGGTGCGCAGGGGGCGGGGCGCGGAACGAGGCGCGGGCGCGGGGCGGGGCGGCGCGTGCGCTCCTGCAACACACACATGACGTCACGCGGGACTGCGCAGGCGCACTGTCAGCGGTGCCGCGGCCGGCACTCCGGCAGCGAAGCAACGAGCCTAGTCCGCAGGTGCGCCCTCGCCCCGATCTTGAAGAATTCGTAACATAGAATCAGTTCAATTCAGTCGCCATTTGCCATGGTCGAAGTGTTACCGCACGTAGCACACGCATCACGCACGCTTGGCGCACGCGGCTCGGGTAAGCCGTATAAACACATTCTTGCGAGTAGCGAAGCGAATGGCGGGCGAGGCGAACACGCAAATATGTAAAGAGTGCGGCCACTATCGGTACGTTACAGTATTCTCCTCGCCACGGCTCGCGGCTCGAGCTGGCACGCTGCACGCTCGCGCTAGCAGCGAAGCAGTCACAGGGCACGAGCAGCGAACTTCAACTTACCAAATGTACCTAAACCGATTTTGACCAATCCTTTTTTTGCTCCGAAGAGTTTGAGTGAAGATCTAAAGGGCCTCACATAGACACATGGCAGATATAATATAAAGATGTATATTGTAGCACGGTACATCTCACTACATCTTTCCATAAAAATGGTCAGCAAGACACACGACTGCTATAGGTAATACATTTTTATCTTAAGATACAGAGTGATACGAAAATATAAATATATATTTCGATACATCTGAATACATTTCCTTATATCTCTCTTCGAAAAGGATGTTCAGTTTGTCTCAGTCAGTCAGCCAGTCAGTCTGTACCCACCCAGAACCTTCGCAGTGAGGACGCGTCGTAAGAACATGGAACGGCATCCATGCTTATAGAGTATTCTAGATTCTTGTAGGACGTAATTCGACGGTTCGTCAATCGGGACGTATACCAAAAATGAAGGATTATCTTGATATTGATAAATGATAAATGATAAATGATCTTTATTTTGTAAATAGGTTTTAAAAAAACACTTTTACACGTCAATTTGGTTTTCAGTCAGTTTTAACGAGATGAGGCCGGTGTTTCCTAGCTGACTACCCTGAGAAGAAACACCGAAACAAACTCAGGGGTCAAAGTCTCTTTTAAAGTCCATACAGTAAACATGTAATGGTCAAATCATATGAGAACCATGCAGACCAGTGTCTCAGATGGCCTTTTGAGGAAAGAACCACACAGATTTGAGTGGACCTGTCCAGTCAGTGCAAGCATTTGTCAGTATTCGTGTAGCTCAAACTTAGGACTACCAAGGAGCTCAACGACTTGACGAACAATACCAAAGATAGGACATTTGGGTAGGCCGCGTCAAATACTCAAAACTGCCAGACATCATATAAAAATACAGAAAAGAAAAAAGTAATCCATATAGTTCCCACATTCACAATAATAAAATACTAGTATTTACAAAATGTAACACTCGACACATATAAAAAAAAAAAAAAAATATTAAACGTATACTAGACCAGTGTCGATAGTTTTTGAAACGAAATAAAGTCATAGTAGGATGAAACTCATTGGAAAAGAAAGAGAATATAACAAAAATGAAAGGAAAATAATTTACAGGCGATCTGAGGTCGGGGAATGGATGGGTGTACGCTTTTAAGGATAAAAAACCGTTTATCTCGATTTCCGACAAAACTACAGGCCTATGGAAAAAAGTTAAATTGCAAAGTTGTAGATAATAAAAAGATCTACAACTTTTGTAGTAACACTTTTTTCACATAACCAAAAAGTTTTTGGTTTTTTATTTTTATCTTTTACAAAAGTTTTTTTTTCCACGAAATTTGATGAAAGTTTACCTTTTTATGTCCCAAATACACTGTATTTCTTTCATTTTGTTCGTTGAAATCTGTAATTTCGGATGGTGTAAAAATAATATCATTACTATGGTAAAGTTTCTCAGAAAATACCAAAAACTAAAAAAACGCCAATGAGTACCCGGCTTAAGTTGATTGATGATTATCCTTACTATAATATTATAAAAGTGAAGTGAGTTTATTTGTTTGTTACGTCTTCACGCCTAAATGCCAAAACCGATTTTGATGAAACTTGGTACACGGATAGACCATGTCCTGGAATAGGACATAGGATATTTTTTATCCCGGATATGTTCCCTTGGGATAATTACCTGCTATCACGCGGGCGAAGCCGCTGGGAGCAGCTAGTAGTAGTATATTATTTCGGTTCGGTTTTTTTTTATGAAAGTAACATGCAATCTTTTTTTTTTTGAGCAATTAACGTGTAAATTTTTCGAAATAACTCCAAATTGTTTATAATGATTAAGAATAAAAAACTTGAATTTGAGTTCCGGCTTTATCACCAGATCAGTTCGATACATCCCCTCCCCCTTTTCTTTCAGTCAGTCATCGACTACACGTATGAACAAAGCAATTTTACTTGTTACGACAATTCTGCTATGATTCTATGAGGAGTTCTGTTCCATATCTTCAAAGTTCATGATCAGATCATAACAATATTTCTATGGGACAACAAAAAAAATTTCAAAATCGGTCCACAATTGACCGAAATATCACCGATATTTAACATACATACAAAAAAAAAAACATACATTCAGCCGAACATAGAACCGACTAACCGACTTCGAAAAGGAGGAGGCTCCTTGTCGAAGTCGGTTAAAAAGAACTTTTCTGTACTTACTACATTAATTTCCTCTTGTGTGATATATATAGATACTTAATTTAAAGTTATACATCTTGAAATGTAATGCACATTAATATAAGTACATTATATGCCCGCGGTTTCGCCCGCGTATTTAAAATATAGCTTATGTCACTCAGGAATAAAGCAACTTTCTATCGGTGAAAAAATAATTAGCCAATGGGCCAGTACTTTTAGAGATTACCTCCTACAAAAAAGAAAAAACGAACTTTACCTTTTTATAATAATAGTGTAGATAGCTGCCGCTTGCGAAGCCCCTAGTAAAAAAACTTTGGAGATAGACCTTGGAACACTTCAATTCAAATGTTCCGGGTATGCTATGATCGCATGTCTGTGCACACAACATCGTGGTATTGGCGGTACGGCCGCGGCCGTACGGGTACGGGAACTCTATAAGGGTAGCGCAAATGTGTACACACTGGTCAATCCTACCAATACACTTCCTCGAATACTGGCTCTTATCACAATATATCACCTTCGTGTTTTTTTAAATTAATCACTGCAAGGGTTTTTTCTTTCTTATTTCGTCACGGACAACGGTGATTTTTTGTTTTAAAGCCAAGAGGCGGTTACTTTTAAGTTTTATTTTTATTGATTTAAACTAGTGCTTGACTGCGCGATCCCACCTGATGGTAGGCAGGAGAATGAAAAGGACACAGATCCGCTTTCATAAGATCTTGGGAAGTAAAGAACTCAAAGTGATGTCAGGATATCGTCAATTAGAGACAGAGTTTTAATAAAATAATTAGCTTTTTTTTCGGTGGGAAAAATCATCCAATGACCAAACCCGCCTTTGGGTGGAGCGTTCCTTCTAGCCTTCATACCGGGGCTCGAGTTTCCTTTCAGATAACCCTGGCCCCAGTAGACTTTGACCCAGCTGGGCCTCTCCTGTTGCTGACAACTCCTTGCGGCGCGCGGGAACAGTGCGCGCCGTCAACGTCTTGGGCTCGGTCCGGACAGTTACCGGACGGTCGGACAGCGAGCTACCCATGGCTCGCCGTCCGCGAGCCCGCGTCTACGGTGGCCGGAAATCGGGATCGGAATTCCGGTGGCGGCGGCGACGGCGCCGTTGCCTGATGCGGTCGGCCTTTGCTAGCATTACTCCTGAACTTTCTATGTCCGGTGAGGACCTGCGTCATGCGGAAGGTAAGGACGCCGTAAGATCTTTCCAGCCACGCCCCAAAGAGGAGACTTACCGCTAAAATTGTGGCCATTGTGTCCAGGACTGGGTTGCGATAGTCGCTGACGCCATTTCACCATGAGATGCCGCCGGAGCTCTGTCCGCAGTGCCTTGACCTGTCGCGGCAGTGGACTTTCAACCCGACGTTGCATCTCCACGCGCATAACGTGCATGTGTGCAAGGACTGTTGCTTCCAAATCCCACGATGGTAGGCCAGCCAGAAGGCTCGCCGCTTTGCGGTAGATCGTGCGGTATCCCTGCACCATCCGTATTGCCATGACCCTCTGGCAGGCGTTCAGTATGGCCGCCGGTATGGGGCAGGACCCGCTTAAGAGCAGCCCTAGCCTGGTTGAGTTTGAGAGCCAGACGTCGGAAATGTTCTCCGAAATTCCACCAGCTGTCGAGGACGAGTCCCGGGTACTTCATCGTTGACCCGACGCCGATGCGAACTCCTAACGTTAGTTGGGAGTCTGCTGGTGGCGCATTCTAAGGGCCGTGGAAACACATTGCCTCGGATTTGTGCAGCGCCAACTCGAGTCCCTACGCGTGTCGCTGGAGCGACCGCCGCCCGGTGCATCATTTCTTGCGCTAAAACCAGCGTGTCGTCTGCGTAGCAAACCACGCTGACCCCGTCAGGGAAGTCGCCGCGCAGCACGTAGTCGTAGCCGATGTTCCACAAGGGTGGCCTTAGTACCGACCCCTGCAGAACACCGCACAACATCTCTCGACGTTTTCAGTCTCCTTGGTGACCGGGGTAGACATTGTACCTGTCCGACAGGTAAGCCTCGACCACTCGACAGAGGTATTCGGGCACCCGGTGGTACCGGAACGGAGTGCCTTCCGGATCGTACTCCAGGGTAGGGAGTTGAAGGCGTTGGCAATGTCCAAGGACACTGCCACGAAACACCTACCCTGGGACACCGTATCCCCCGTCGTAAGGGCTCGCACGGGCATGATGGCGTCCAACGTGGAGCGCGCCCTGCGAAAGCCGAACTGTCCATTCGAAAGGTCCGGCCCCACCAGTGTAAGGCGCGCGACGAGGCGGTTTGCAATTTTATTACTCTTTTAAAAGTCAAAAGTCAAAATATTTTATTTCATATAGGCCTACAAGGGCACTCATAAAACGTCAGAAGCTAGTGCACGGTTCGAAATTGGTCGTTTCCTATGGAGAAGAACCGGCAAGAAACTCCATGGTTACTCTTTTAAAAAATGTGTTTATTACAATATTGATTGATTTATGTAAGAACAGTGTAGACCAGTCAACACTGTACACAAAAGCACAAAATTAATCATAATAAAATAAAAATAACGTAAGTTGTAATAAAAAGTTATTTAAGTGTTTGTGGATTATACAGTGCAAATGTACAGGACAAATGTTTGTGTGATGAGCATAATCATTTGTTCTATGTCTGGGTGTAATTTATCTATAATATGTATGTATTTAGATATATATAAGTATGTTTATCAGTTGTCTAGTACCCATAACACAAGCTCTGCTTAGCTTGGGACTAGACGGCGTTGTGTGATAGTTGTGGTATATTATTATTATATTTATTTATCTCAGGACCCTGAGGTCCTGGACCTTTGGAAGGCGTACGAGGAGCCGAAACCAACTCGCAGAGGCCCTTTTAGATGCTTTTAATGATGGATTGTGGTACCAACCGGCGATTATCCCTGTATGCGCTATGCTAGTGCATCCAAGGACAACCCCCGGTTTGAAAAACTATTGCGATACAATATGGAAAACAAAATAATAAGGCTATGATTTTTGGAGTCTTAGGTGGACTGATATCATGGAACTATGTTAAGACTATAGCCCCTGCCTGAACAATGTTATTAAGATCCATCGATAAAAGGCAGGGGGTGACTTGCACACCCAATAAATGGGCCCCCAGAAACGGCCGCTAGCACGAAGTGACGTAGCAACAAGAGGGCAACATATCCTGAGGCGCTTGAGGAGTGGAGAGGCATACCACGGCTATCAGGACAATCCCGGAAGTACGGTCAAGATCCCTACCAGCACCTTACTGGATTATACATCCTTCTCCCGAGCACGAGCTCTTGCGAATCTCCACTCAAGCCAGCCAATAAAGGCAAGAGAGAGGTGGGAGCTCTGTTCCTCGTCAGTGTTCACTACGGCCGGCCAATGAAGGCAAGCCGGAGATGAAGAAGAATTCTCCCGGGAGATCGGGTCCGTGGGGTCGCTAATACCCAACTGTTCGCCACAAAACTGCCCTGCGGATTGTATCTCTCTTAGTCTGGCCCCTCACCCTAGGCATGTTACGGCAAAGAAAATTCTACCGATACAGTCCGTATTTTGGAGCACACAAGCCCCACCACGACGTCAACGTGGAGATACGACGATGGGGTTATTATTATTATTATTCACATTCCAAAAAGAGGCTGTATAAAAAAGCAGGAAAATTTTAAATAATTACAACTGGTAACAAAATAAATTACTAACAAATTGAATGCAGTTGAAGTCTAAATAAGAAAAATAAAAAATATTGCAAAAGCAATTCGTTAAAGGAAAAATAAATATATGTATATTAAAACAAAGGTGGAGCAGTTAATAAACACAATATTGATGATTTACCAGGGGGCCACATGTGCAGAGGTAGTCATTGCCAAATAAAGAGCTTGCCCACCTCGTCGAGCAGCACAATGGGCCAGTACGCGGACGGAGAGTCCTCAGGGCGCCCTGGCTTCGCAATAAGGACCAGTTCTTGGCACTCAGCCTTCGCACCGCCACTCTCATGAAATAATCTATATATTACTAGCTTTTGCCCGCGCGGCTTCGCTCCCGCTCTTCCCTACTCTACCCTACTCCACCCTACTCTACTCTACTCTACTCTACCCTAGCATATCTTACTCTACCTTACTCTACACTACTCCACAATACTCTACCCTACCAAACTTCATATAAACCATCTACTAAATAGTCCGAACAAAGCCTAAGAATTTGGTTTGTATAGGTGAGCCCGTTCTTGAGTTATAAAATAACAACGAAAAGTGGCATTGATTTTTATATATATAGATATATAAAAATCAATCTAGGAGTCGTCGGCTAAGTGCATAACAGCAATTATACTGTTACGCCGTTAAACTTCAACACGTCATATCTCCGACAAAATAAAGAGTGGCAACGAATATTAAAACGCATTGCTGTTCGAAAGCTCTAGAACCAAAGTACCTACCTAGTCTGGCAAGATCTGGAACAATCCTTCATAAGTACTCGTTGTACCTACTATTTAGCAGGTATGTAATCTGTAGGTACCTGTAGGTGGATAAGGGAAATGGTACTTTCCGCCATTAACAATAGAGTCGAAATTCGCGTGAAAGTGACTCGCGAAGGACAAAGTAATAAAATTGATTTATGGCCCCGCGACGCGACTCTATTGTTCTGGATCTATCCTGACACGTCAGTATCTAGAATTTTCTATGCTCCGCGTATAAATACGAGCCCCCGAACGGAAGTGAGTCAGATTTGGTCGATCCAGCCCGTCCCTTTGCTGCCCTCCCCCAGCGACGCCCTAAGCCGAGGCTCGTACCCCACAGGGGGTGCCCTTAGCGTTGTCGCTTAATTTTAAAATAGTTTGTAAGTAAGCCCTGGCTGGAGGCTTTGATTTTATTCAGGGCCGCCACAGGCAAGTTAGGTTGATCAGACGACAACCTCTTAGGTTGACCTGCGAGAGGCCACTCAAAAAAAAAGGAAGTGAGTCAGTTCTGATTTCGACTGCGATCAAGAGCGATCTACCTAAGTGTGCAAAGTGATTTTATCTAACGACCGAGGCCATAGTGTAACGAACTCTAGTGCTAATTGTGATTTGGATTATTGTTGACTGAACTAATTACTTATTGTTTGTGGTAAATAAAAATCTTTATTGGTAAATTGGCATTTGGTTACCCACGTACGTAACAATACTTACAGATCTATGACAGTATCGCTTCATCACCTAGGGGTCGTCGGCTAAGTGCATAACAGCAATTATACTTACAGATCAATGACAGTATCGCTTCATCACCTAGGAGTCGTCGGCTAAGTGCATAACAGCGATTATACTTACAGATCTATGAGAGTATGGCTTCATCACCTAGGGGTCGTCAGCTAAGTGCATAACAGCGATTATACTTACAGATCTATGACAGTATCGCTTCATCTCCTAGGCGTCGTTGGCTAAGTGCATAACAGAAATTATTCGTTATACCGCAATTCACACAATGATCCATGATAATTATCAATCAACTTCTTTTAAATAAGTCAGCCGTAAAATCCAAATTAGCAAGCCCAAGTCAAACGTCTAAACAAGATTATTCATGTCCAGGATGATATCAAAGATCACTAAATCAGATGTCCGTAGAAAGAAAACCAATGTCGAGAGATATACCTATCAGATATATCAATAAAAAGAATTGTGCAATGCATGGTCTTAGGTTTAAACACTCAGTCTCGTCACATTCTGCCACATGGGCGTACAAATATAAAAAGTTATTTATTTAGTTACATTAAATAGTGATAGTTAATATAATTGAAATTAGAGATGTCAAATAAAATCATAAAATTATCATTGAATTAATATGTCAAAGTGTCATTTAAATTGTAACATTTATCAAACAAAAATTCTTTAAATTTTTTCTTAAACTCGGTTAAGTCCAACTCTCTAATGGGTTTTGGAATTTTATTATAAATTTGCGGGGCTCTGCAAAATATGCTTTTTCGCATAAGAACAGTTTTGGCTCTGCGTCCTCGTAGAATGTCATATCGCCTATTACGTTGGACTTTTATCAGAAAGGTAAGGAAATAAATGTGGATTGGATCTTACAAATAAGGCAGTCTCATATATATACAAAGCTGGCAGTGTCAGAATTTTATGTTTCCTGAAATATGGCACACAACTGTCTGTCACTTGAAGTCCAAACATAGCTCTTATACAACGCTTTTGCGCTTTAAAAGCAGCTTCTCTATTAGTAAAGTTGCCCCAGAATATAATGCCATATCTTAGTATAGATGCAACAATACCATGATAAGCTGTGAGCAGTGTATCTGTGTTAACTATTGGTGCAAGTTTATATAAGGCAAAAGATGAGCTACTAATCTTCTTGCATAATGTTTCTATATGATCCTTCCAGTTAAGCTGACTGTCGATTATAAGGCCTAAGAATTTTGCACTATCCACGTCATTAATATTATTATCTTGGAACTTTACATTCATTTTAACACTGGGTTTTTTATGGCCAAAGTGCATAATTTGAGTTTTATCTAGATTGATTTTCAAATTATTATTACTAAGCCAAGAGATAATAGAGATTAAAGCGTTATTAACATCTGCTTCATATAGGTCAGGATTATTACAAGCTACTGTTACTGTACTATCGTCAGCAAATAGTGTAATGGGGTAGTCTATGGCTTTAGCCAGGTCATTAATATAAATTAAAAAAAGCAGGGGGCCTAGAACACTGCCCTGTGGTACGCCAAAATGTACAGTACGTGTTTTAGATAGGTACGTAACTTGTTCTTTAGTTTTCAAATTTAAGTCTGTTATAGCAGTTATTTGCTTCCTATTTGAGAGATACGTGCTTAATAAATCTAAAATATTACCTCGTATACCGTAGGAGTCAAGTTTGTTTCTTAAAATGTCATGGTCAACACAGTCAAAAGCTTGAGTCATGTCACAGTACATAGCACAAACAGGAGTCTTATTGTCAATATTGGTCATAATTGTATTTAAGAAGTCATATATTGCCATATTTATTGTTTTGTTTTTCCGAAACCCTTTTTGCTCATTACAGAGAATCATATGTTTTTCTAAATACGTATACAGTTCATTATATATATACTTTTCATAAATTTTGGAGAAAATTGGCAAAAGCGGAATAGGTCTGTAGTTTTCTATTAGGTCTTTATCCCCTTTTTTGAAAATAGGCTTTACAATGGAGACCTTAAGACGGTCCGGAAAAACACCGCGACTTATACTTAAATTAAGGATATGGCTCAAGTGGTTGGAGATTAGATCGGCAACATGTTTTATGATCTTAGTTGAAATATCGTCATAACCAACACTATGGGTGTTTTTGTTATTTGTGTTTTATGTTAAATACGAGTATTTGTATTGGTTGACATGGAGCCATAAACATAGATTTTTGTTTGTTTAAAATGTGCGCAGTCGATTTTATACCTGCCCCTGGTATCGGTACAATTTTGTCAATGAAATAGGCGTTAAACTTGTCAGCAATCAATTGAGGATTTTTAATTAATTTGTTGTCAGTTTTAATTGTATTGATTGTCATTAGGTAAATTAAATTTAGGGGTATTTATTATTTTCCATGTCATTTTGCTTTTGTTGTCAGAGTTTTTGATATTGTAGTCATTTTGAGATCGTTTCGTCAGTTTAATAATTTTTTTAAATAATTTAGTGTAATTAGAATATTTAAATTTATTTGAATGTGTTGGTTTGAGTCTATATGTCCATAATAATTGTCTTTTTTTTAAGCTACATAGTTTAAGTCTACGTGAAATCCATTTTGGTTTTGAACTTGTATGTATTTTAATAAGCCTACGGGGAAAGCACAAGTCGTAAAATAGTTTAAATTGTTCTATAAAGAAGTTAAAAGAATCGTTTGGATCGTCAGTGTCGTAGACTTCAGAGAAAGTTAGCTTCTCAAGACAGGTTCTAAATTTGGTATTGTTCTCCAGGCTAAAGTCTCGTTGTGATTTGTACCAATATTTCAGAACACAGTCCACTCGTACGGGACACTTCAGTAACTGCGCAGTGTGATCAGACAGGGCAAATTCAATCACTTCAGCTTTACATTTTTTCTCAAAGTTGTGAGCAAAGTTATCTATACAAGTTTGACTCTTTATTCTAGTGGGTTGAAAAATAGATAATCTTAAGTCGTAGTTCAGTAATAGACATTCAAAATCTAAAGTTTGGTAAGTTCTTTTTAGGATATCTACATTAAAGTCTCCCGCTATTACAATATTATTGTCTTGAAAGGACTTACTTGATAGTTCACGTAATATCATATTTAGTTTTTCCATGCACGCATTGAAATTACTACTATTTGGGACTCTATATATACAGACAATAACAATCTTATAATGAATCAGTTTGATGGCGCAGCATTCAAAGACGCCTGTTTCTGAAAATCTAGAAATCTGTTTTAATTCCTTGTACTGAAGTCCGTTTCTTGTAAGAATGCATGCTCCTCCTCTTTTACTTTGTTTTCTTGCGTAGCATGCTGCAAGATAATTCGGAATGTCAAGATATTTTTCATAGCCCTCCATTATGAAATGTTCCGTGATGCATAGTACCTCCACACATGATTGTGAGGCTGCCAACTCTTCTAGGCACACTGTTAGAGCTTCAGATTTTACTAATAGTCCAGCGATATTCTGATGTAATACACGTAGATGTTTATTCGCGAAAAAACTTGGTTGGTTGATTGTCACAGGGAATATTTTCATTAGAGTCGTCAAAAACTTCGTCATTAATCGCATACTTGTTGTCATTAGATTCAGCAAAATTGGTAATGTTAGTGCATTCAATGTCATCAATTAAAGTCTTTAGATCGTCAAAAATTGTCCTCATTGCTATGTTATTTATAAATCCGGTTTGTTTTTCAAACATACGAGAGTCACATTTAAGGTTCAGATTTGAATCTAGATAGTAGGCATATTCATGGGCCATTATATCCAGGTAAAGTAAATTATTAAAAGTTTCAATTCTCCAGTTGTAGATGTCATTATTTCTAACAAATGTATATGTCGGGAAGCATATAATAATATTTGTGTGCTTAATTCTACTTAGCACATCGCGGATATATATGTAATGAAATGACATTTCATTAATTCAAATTTGCTGCGCTTCGCGCGTTGAAGTTGTCAATGGAATTTGTGTTCTGTGGAACGGGGTGACATGTGATTGAATGGCAGATGATGTTTAGATTATTTTGCATATTTTATTGTTAAAAATTCTATTGTAAAGAGATAAAAATAAAGGGATATAATTGAGGAGGCGATATTAGTAAACTTTAAATGTCGTTTCTTTGATTTTCAGGTAAGTTTGTAGGAGTAATGGTCATGGTTAAACGTTGTAATATGGTGGGGACGTATTAAATAAACAAAACTTTGATTTTCAGAGAAACAATTTGTGGTTTATTTGGAAAATCCTCAATAACATATCTTATATATATTGTGATATTGATGTAGTCGTGTGTTGATTTAAAGTCTTCTGATCCAATTAATATTATGCAATAGTCTTGTATGGGGTGTATACGGGGCCCAATCAACATCTGTCGGGACCCAAGCCAACCTCACCTGCACGTGGTACACCCTGCTGAAAAACAGACGAGGCTATGGCGACCCGCCAACCCGCACTGGACCAGCGTGGCGGGTTATGGTCCAAACCCCCCCCAATGACTAGTAATATAAGGCACAGGCCCCAAGTGCCCGGCGACTCCACCGGTTGTGCTGACGTGGACGGGCGTAGGCGCAACCCTGGGGTCAGGGGTGCTAAAAATCTCCGGGCGAGAACGTCTAACCGTCGACGACTGGACCTGGCAACGTTTAACGTACGCACACTCAGGTCCGACGAGAAGATCACCGAACTGGAGGAAGAGTTGAGCGGGTTACGATGGAGTATTGTGGGATTATCTGAAGTCCGAAGACAGGGGGAGGACACGATAATCCTCGAATCCGGTAACCTGCTCTATTTCCGGGAGGGTGACCAGCAGTCCCAAGGTGGTGTCGGGTTTATTGTCCACAGGTCCCTCGTGAACAATGTGGTGAGGATCGAGAGTGTGTCGGCCAGGGTGGCGTACCTTATACTCAGAATATCTTCAAGATATTCGCTGAAGGTCATACAGGTTTACGCCCCGACCTCGGCACAGCCCGACGACGAAGTGGAGTCCATGTATGAGGAGGATATATCCAGAGTCATGCATGGCTCTAAGACTCACTTCACCGTGGTCATGGGGGACTTTAATGCGAAACTGGGCAAACGAGACGGTGATGAGCTGCGAGTGGGGCAATTTGGATTTGGACATCGGAACCGCCGGGGACACCTACTGGCTAGTTTTATGGAGAAGGAGAGCCTCTACATGATGAACTCCTTCTTCAGAAAGCGTGAGCACAGGAAGTGGACGTGGCTAAGCCCTGATGGTGTAACTAAAAATGAGATTGACTTCATCATGTCGACGAAGAAGCAAATATTCAATGATGTCTCTGTGATCAATACGGTGAAAACCGGGAGTGATCACCGTATGGTAAGAGGCACATTGAATATTAATGTCAGGCTTGAAAGATCTCGACTGATGAAGTCTACGCTCCGTCCTGCACAGATCCAGATCCAAAACTCCGAGAGCTTTCAGCTCGAACTTCAAAATCGTTTCGAGTGCCTAGAAAGCTCCGTGGACAAATATAATGATGGGTTCGTGGAAGCTGTCCATACAGTCGGGTCGCAGTTCTTTAAGACTCGTACAAGTAAGACCAAAAGGCTTACAGATCAAACTCTCGAGCTCATGAAGAAGAGGCGTGAAATAACTTTGCAGTCTTCAGATGACGTGTGCACGTACCTCAAAAGCCGGCTCAATAAACGGATCTCGAAGTCTCTGAAACGCGACCTTCGCAGATTTAATACCGAGAGGATTAAAGACGCGATTGAGCGGAATAAGGGCTCCAAAGTATTTGCACAGGATCTGTCTATTGGGCAGAGCCGGCTCACGAAACTGAAGACCGATGATGGCAGAGTTATATCCGCCAAATCGGAGCTTCTGGGAGAGATCGAGGCTTTTTATGGACAGTTATACACGTCAGTCTCCAAACCCGATACAAATCTAGCAAACGACCCAAGAGCTAGATTGACTCGACACTACACTGAAGATATCCCGGACGTCAGCCTGTACGAGATAAGGATGGCTCTGAAGCAGTTGAAGAACAACAAGGCGTCGGGTGAGGACGGAATTACGGCTGAGCTCCTGAAGGCGGGTGGAAAACCGGTCCTAAAGGCCCTTCAGAAGTTATTCAATTCCGTCATACTCGAGGGAAAAACGCCGCAGGCATGGAGCAGAGGTGTGGTGGTACTTTTCTTCAAGAAGGGTGACAATAAGCAATATGGTGTAGTGGTGTATGGTGTGTGGTGTGTGGTGGGTATGGTATGGTGGCTTAAGAATTACAGGCCCATCTCACTTCTGAGCCATGTCTACAAGCTGTTTTCAAGGGTCATCACGAACCGTCTCGCGCGCAGGTTCGACGACTTCCAGCCTCCCGAACAAGCCGGATTCCGAAAAGGTTTCAGCACCGTAGACCACATTCATACGCTGCGGCAGGTTATACAGAAGACCGAGGAGTATAACCTGCCTCTTTGCCTAGCGTTTGTGGACTACGAGAAAGCCTTTGATTCGATTGAGACTTGGGCGGTGCTGCAGTCTCTCCAACGGTGCGAAATTGACTATCGGTACATCGAGGTGCTGAAGTGTTTGTACGAAAACGCCACTATGTCAGTCCGACTACAGGACCAGATCTCGAAACCTATCCTTTTGCAGCGGGGTGTGAGGCAGGGAGACGTTATTTCTCC
The DNA here is from genome assembly GCA_949319445.1 of Mythimna lalbum. NCBI lineage: Eukaryota > Metazoa > Arthropoda > Insecta > Lepidoptera > Noctuidae > Mythimna > Mythimna lalbum. The sequence goes on along the minus strand of OX439344.1, from coordinate 87,850 downwards.
GAAACTGTTCACCGCCGCAATGGAAGATGTCTTCAAGGTTCTGGACTGGAGTGGACTAGGCATTAATGTCAATGGCGAGTACATCACTCACCTTCGGTTTGCTGACGACATAGTAGTCATGGCTGAGACTATGGAGGAGCTCAGCACAATGCTCAATGACCTCAGTAGAGCTTCCGAAAGAGTGGGTCTTAAAATGAACATGGATAAAACCAAAATCATGATTAACAACCATGTAGCGCCTACTCCTATCAAGATCGGAGACTCTACACTCGAAGTTGTGGAAGATTACGTCTACCTCGGACAGACAGTCCAGTTAGGTAGGTCGAACTTCGAGAAAGAGGTCAACCGTCGAATCCAACTCGGCTGGGCGGCGTTCGGGAAGCTACGCGGTGTCTTCTCGTCCAATATACCACAGTGTCTCAAGACGAAAGTCTATGATCAGTGCGTGTTGCCAGTGATGACATATGGCTCCGAAACGTGGTCGCTCACAATGGGCCTCATCAGAAGGCTTAAAGTCACCCAAAGGGCAATGGAAAGGGCTATGCTCGGGGTTACCTTGCGTGATCGAATCAAAAATGAAGACATCCGCAGGAGAACTAAGGTTGCCGACATAGCGCAAAGAATTGCCAAACTTAAGTGGCAATGGGCAGGGCACATTGCTCGCAGAACAGATGGCCGTTGGGGCCGAAAGGTTCTGGAGTGGCGCCCCGTACCGGAAGACGCAACGTTGGAAGGCCTCCAACAAGGTGGTCTGATGACCTGGTGAAGGTTGCGGGAAGCCGATGGATGCGAGACGCGCGGGAGCGTTTGTTGTGGCGGCGCTTGGGGGAGGCCTATGTCCAGCAGTGGACGTGTATCGGCTGAAATGATGATGAATGAGTCTTGTATAGTGAATTCAGACAGTTTTGACTCGATTCCAGCAAGAAGTTGCTTTATTCCTACTCTTGGTGTTAGGTAGTGGCAAATCTCATCACGATCTCTTAGTAATATATTTTGCGCAATGTTTAGGACCTTATTTTTGTCATCCGTGCTAAGAATGCATAATCTTTTTTTCCTACATGTCTGTTGAGTACTTTTATCGTTTATTGGTAAATTTATTTTTTGCTTATTGTCTGTGTTTTTTTTTGTTTTGCCTTTTTTCTACAATCATTTTGTCATGTTCTTGGTGAATTAAGGTTTCAGTTTGAGTTTGTTTTGAGTTACAGTTTGTGAGAGGTTTTTTCTTAGGTGTGTTCCGGTTTGATTTAATAGGACTATCAGTTGTTAATTTTTTGAATATCTTGTTTTTTTTTTAGTCAGGGTTTCATTTATTTGTTTCAGTTTACTGTTTTCGAGGTTTAATGATTCTATCTCGAGGTGAGCACTGTTTAATTGCGCTTCAAGTTTTTGAATTTCATCTTTTAAGGATTTTACATAGTCTTCGTCTTCCGATATGTCTGGTAAACTGTTGGTAGTGCATTCAAGTGTCTGAGATATCGAATTGTCGTCATTTTCATTTGGCGTTGAATCCGAGTTAGTTCGGACGCGCTCACTACGTAATGTGACATTTTCAAGAAAATGATTCATATTTATTGAATGAGCGAAATGAATAGTTCTGTTCTAAAGATTTATTATCAGTCTGGTAATACTGGTTGAAGAGTGGTAACACTTTGATAGCTATTTTTTCCTTAAGATGGTGCTGTTTTAACGCTTTAGTCGATTATTCATTATTAATATGGTCACACTAGTTTGTAGTATTGTCTATTGCAGATGTCAAAAATTTTTAAATGTAAACAAACAACGGTTGTCTTGTTCGTGATCTTGTAAAAATCTTCAATTTTAGAATGTTTCAGATACCTTGTTGCGTTTAGTCATCTAGTCGTTTATAGATTACTTTTTTTTTTGGTGTCTTGGAAGTGTATCAGTATTATTTTCACGTTTTGGTCACTATTCTAAAGTTCACAAGTGTCACAGTAATTTTTCAATTAGCTCAGTAGTGTCTTGTTTTTAGCGCACACAAACATTAGTTACTTAAATTCACTTAATTGTTTATATATTAGAGTCACTTTAGTACTGATTATGATCTTTTTAATAATAATTTAGGTCTCTTCAAGGCTACAATGAATAGGCCATCAACGATTTCATCACTGCTTACCATCAGGTGAGATCGTAGTCCAGCACTGGTTTATATCATTAAAAAAATAAAAATCCTAAAACGGAAAATCTATTTTGAAGTCTGATATCGAACTTGTAACGTCGTTTGTATAGTGCGTTTCACTTTGCAATGTAGAAAAACATGTGTTGCTATACTATTTTTTGCAATATAATTACTTAATAACAATATAATATAATATTTCACAACTAAACTAAAATTCACACAACGCCGTCTAGTCCCAAGCTAAGCAGAGCTTGTGTTATGAGTACTAGACAACTGATAAACATACTTACATATTTCTAAATACATACATATTATAGATAAATTACAACCAGACACAGAACAAATGATTCTGCTCATCACACAAACATTTGTCTTGGGTGGGAATCGAACCCACGAATATTAGGAAGATTAACTGATATTTCGTTACTTTTAACTATTGTCTTATAATTTTGTTACTTATATCTTTTTTCTGTAAAAAATATTTTTGAATAAAGAATAATGAATGAATGATATCGGTATTAGGTCTTTACCGATGAAATTGCCGTTTTGTATGAAAAAATTTAAACGAATTTTTTTCTTGTATTTTTTATTTGTATTAACCCTTCAGATACCGTCAATTAGAGACACAATAGTAAGACAATAGATGCGCGGCCACCGGTGGTCGCTTGGGGATTCATGAATTAATCGAAGTAATCACCCATGCAATCAATGCATCTTTGCCAACGCAGTGGCAGTTTATTGATGCCCTTCTTAAAGAAATCAGCTGGACGGGAGGCAACAAATTCTTCAAAGGCATTTTGTACTGCCTCTCGGGTATTGAATTTTTTTCTCGCCAAGAAGTTATCCAAATTCTGGAAAAAGTAGTAGTCTGTAGGCGCAAGCGAAAGCTTCCAACCCCAGTTCTTGCAACTTGGAGACCGTCTGCTGTGCAGTATGAGGTCGCGCGTTGTCGTGCAGGAGCAGCGGAGACGAGCGATTGACCAATGCTGGTTGGAGATGTGCCAGCTTCTCCATCATTGTGTTCAGTTCTTCACAGTACACATCTGCAGTAATGCTCACCCCGTTTGCTAAGAAGCTGTGGTGAATCACACCGGCGGCGGCGCTAGACCACCAAACAGTGACCATCACTTTTCTAGGGGAAAGTTTTCGTTTAGGGCATTGTTTAAGTGCTGAACCAGGATCCAACCAACTTGCTGATTGCTTGCGGTTATCAAACAGAATCCATTTTTCATCGCAGGTAACAATGCCGTTCAAAATTCCTTCATTTGTGTGTCTGTTGAGCAGTGCAAGGCACGTCTCGACGCGTACTTCGCGCTGGCGATCATTGAGTTCGTGGGGCACCCGTTTGTCAAGCTTTTTTACCTTGCGAATTTGACGCAAATGGACCAATATTGTTTTGACGCTAACGTCGAAAGCTGCTGCTAATTCAGCCGTAGATTGTGTATCATCAGCTTCCACAATCGCCTTTAACTCGTCATTGTCGACCAAAGTCTTCGGACGACCGCGAGGTTCATTTTTCAGGTCGAAATTTCCAGAACGGAAGCGAGCAAACCAATAACAGGTGGTGCGTTGGTTTGTAGTGTTAGCTCCGTAAACGTCGTTGATGGTGCGTGCCGCTTGTGCCGCGTTGCTGCCACGACGGTACTCATATTCCATAATTACTCGAATTTTTAACGTATCCGTGATGACGAAAAAGATTGAAATGCGATGAAAATGTAACACTAATCAATAAACAAATGACTACTTTAGGAAAAAAAACATGTTTTAAAATAAAATTAATTTGCAATTAGAATTCTTAGCCAAACAAAAATTATTTTGATTTGAAATGGCCAGTACACAGGACGGCAATTTCATAGGTAAAGACCTATTATTTATTTGCATGAGTATAGGTATCTAACATGTTCTTAAAATTTTGTGGGCTCCCTATATTCGGAATTTCAGCCATACAAATATTTAGTTTTTACATCTCTAGCATGCAGTAAGTACACATTTCGTCATCATCATCATTTCTGCCGATATGCGTCCACTGTTGGACATAGGTACACATTTAGTCATTAACGATCTCTTAAAATAATTTCATTTAAATAACAATTTAACCAATAAATTAAAACTAAATACTAAATAATTAAAAAACAAATCATTTATATTAAAAATTAATTTATGTCAACAAAATATTTAATAATAATAGAATATGGTGATGAAAATGTAGGTAATGTATCACAATAAATTATGAAAAAATTGTACCTTCAAATGTTCATTGATAGAATAAAAACATCTGTCACATTACCAGTTAAATAACTTTTTATTAAATTACATAGGGTTATTTGTAAAACACTAGTAACCTCTTTGGTGCTAGTTAAGAGAATCATAAACAACAACATTTGTTCTATGACTTTTTACAAAACATAATACATTTACCAAAAACAAACCTTCAAAATTTCGTTGTTTTATCTAATACATTTCAACTCTGTAGGTATGTTGCTGTACCTACCTACGCCCCCTGGACACGGTTCTCGTAGTAATAGTAAGCAGGCTTCCGAAACATTGTTATCACACCTACCCAGCAAGCATTCGCACCATTTTCGTGTACATGAATCACACTAGAAAATTGATACGCCAGCACAGACTTAGCAATATTTAGAACGGTCAATTAATTTTTTTTTGTTTTAATTTTGTTTGAAAATCTGATGAACTAAAATATGAAATTTTTTAAAAGTCATGGAACAAAAGTTGTTGTTTATGATGTTAGTAACACAGTCCTGAGAGGTTGCTAGTGTTTTACAAATAACCCTGTATACAACGCTGGGCTCCATTTTGATTGTCCTGCAATTGTTTCTAATACCGATAACGCCACGCCACAATATCGTACATACCTCTCCATTAACACCTTTCTTTTTAACCCTGCTTTTTTTTAAATAAAATCCTATTCCTCTCATAAATCTCTATAAAGTGTTGCGACTACTGTTAAAATTGATTTCGATAAATGCGAAACATTTCGTGCAGTAATCTTGCTAGAGTAGGCAACTCTTTTCTTTTTACTTTCCTTTTTTTTCTAGACAGACAGGAAAGCAAACATTACGACGAAGGAAACTCAGTGAAACGCACTCAAGAATCTTGTATACAATCTGGATTGATCAAAAATGTACTGAAGAGTCCTAGACTAGGGTGTCCATAGACTAGTCCGTACTACGAAACATTATGTTCTAAAGAAGTTCAAGATATTAATAATACATTATATTTTAGACTTGTACGTTCAAAAGCTTATATATACATAGATATATAAGTATATTGTGAGGACATGACTTGAAGGGTATTAGAATAATAACCATGAGTATAAAGTAAAGTTTTTATTTTGGTTTGTACATTTGCACGTAAAATGATGCTCTCGTTTTAATCTTGTTTACATCACGTGACCAAGTTAATTTATTAAATAGATAAGTAGGCTTTTTTGTGAGGATTGTGCCAAAGAGTAGGGTAGCCAGATGGAGTTTTCTACGATCTGACATTTTCATTAGATTACCTCTATTTAAAAATGGTGTTATGTGTGATCTTGGAGGGACATTAAAACAAAACCTAGCACATGCATTTTGTACTCGCTGGATTAACTTATCACTTCTACCGAGAATGCACGCCCCGTACACAGTGTCAGCATAGTTCAGCTTGGATAAAACAAGTGACTCACAGAGCATGATATGCATATCCACACTTTAGTATGGGCGTACACGGTATAAAAGCTTGAGACGATAGAAGCAATTACGCACAGCTTCTGTAATATGAGTCTCAAAATGCAAGTGTTCATCAAATACTACTCCAAGATTACGCGCTTCCTGCACCCTCTCAATGGTTATCAATCCTCACATCCAAATTACTATTGCTCAAATCGCTCAAAAAATCTCGTGATCCTATGATCAAAAATTTGGACTTGACTGGGTTTAAAACCAATGAGTTTCTCGAAGACCAGGCTGTGATTCTATCCAAATCCTCATTCTCTTTTTTTAGTGTCGACAGTCTGCTGAGGATGAAAAGACAGATACATCTGCAAATCATCCACATAAAGGTGGAACTTGGTGTTGAGCAGGCAGTTGGTAATGTCAGCACTGTACAGAATGAAAAGAAGAGGCCCTAGGATCGATCCCAGGGGCACACCCCTGCTTACGCTCCTTGGACTAGAAGACTCAATGCTTCCATCACTTTCACTTGTCACCTGGACAAACTGAGAACGGTGAGTCAAGTAGCTTTTAAACCACTGAACCGTCTCAGGTTGACATCCATAGTACGACAGCTTAGAAACGAGAAGTGACGAGTTGACGTGTAATCGAGTCAAAAGCGCGCGAGAAGTCCAGTAAGACCAGCATAGCACCCATTCCCTTATCCCTGCCTTCAAGGATATATATACTATAACATAATCACTAATTTTACATGCCAAAGACTTTGTTTTTATTTTGTATACCAACTATTATTTTCAGTAAGTTTTAAAAAATAAAGCCGTTTTTTGTGCATGTGGTGTTAACCTGTAATTAATTGTTACACTTGTAAATGTTACTCTAGTTATTAATCTGAAATGTGTGTAGTGTAAACAGTTGTTGGTTAACCTAAATAAATAAAGGATATTCCCGACCACACATCAAGTAGGGCCGTGGCTGTACTATGTCCGTTGCGAAAACCAGATTGAGCGAGTGGCAATATGTGGTGCTCCTCAAGATACGCTCTGAGCTGGTTGGAGACAACCTTCTCTAGAACCTTGGAGAGACATGGCAGTAGGCTAATAGGGCGAAGTTCTATAACGCTGGTAGGATTAGATACTTTAGGGATAGGTCTAACTATTGCCAATCTCCACAGATCCGGAAAAGAGGAGGAGCCGCTATAGCTGCGAGAGTACGAGGAAGAGTCATCATCAACATTTCAAGAGAGATATGGTCACAACCCTGAGCATTAGACTTTAGACCACGTAGCAGCCTCAGCACCTCATCTTCCTGAATGGGCTCCAGCTGGAAATTAGCATTACTGAATTTGTGTTGCTTATAATATTCTAAGTCGGCAGTTGTGACTGTACCACTACCTGGTACATCCAAAAAGTTTGCATTATTTTTTTCGGGATCACTACAGTGGTTTGGTAAACTGTGCTCTGGTGTTTTAGAGATAGCTATAGAGGATTTTAAATGACTCCATAGCTTCTTAGGTTTTTAATGTTTTTATTTATATAAGTTTTAAAATATGCACGCTTCTTACTGTCCAGCGCCTCCCTAACAAGGTATTTAAGCTCTTTGTATCATGAGTCAAAATGATGTGATGCTTTAGTAGCTTTTGTCTTATTGTGGCTTTTGTCACGCAGCTTCATCATGTCCTTGACAGTATCAGTTATCCATGGAGGGGATTTATCTTTGATGAGAACCTTTTTAAGGGGAGCATGTAAATCAAACAAATTCAAAATATAGCTATTAAAAGTTTCCACCATGGAATTAACATCGTCCAGGCTTTCAATGTATTCCCAGTCCATCTTATTAAGATCCTCGTTAAAATGGTCCAGCAGTATATCCCTAAGCGGCCTAAAAGTGACCCAGCGTGGAGAGGGCTTATCTAATTTGAAGTTAAATTCAGCAGATATCATTGCATGCTGGCCGAGCTCTGGTATGTGTGATACAGAGACCGCACGCACACGGGCATCAGTGCATATAACATCAATTAATGTCTCGCTGTGGTCTGTGAAATGGGTTGGCTGAGATATAACTTGATTTAACTTGCAGCATAGCAGAAAATTTGTTTAGGAGTTTGGTTTTGTTATTTGAATGACTTAACATGCTAATATTGAAGTCGCCCAACGAAATAATTTTATCCACTTTAGCAAAAGAGAAAAGAGAGTCGGTAATTGCATCCAAAAAAACATTGACATCGAGCCACGGGATGACAGAATGGGAGTTGACACTCAGCCGAAGCCACATCTGCTCGACCTGCGGCGCAGACGTTTTACTTGTTACGACAATTATTCTGTTATGATTCTATGTAGAGTTCTGTTCCGTATCTTTGAAGTTCATGATCAGATCATAACAATATTTATATGGGACCAACTTGGAAGCATAAAATTAAAAAAAAAAAATTTCAAAATCTGTCCAAAATTGACCGAAATATCGGTGAACATACATACAAAAAAAAAACATACATTCAGCCGAACATAGAACCTCCTCCTTTTCGAAGTCGGTTAATAAGACTGCTTTCTTAGCGGTTTTGTGACGTCACTCTTAAAAAGTTCATTCTTTTCGTACTCTGACGGGATTTTTGACCGCTAGAAGTATTATTGTTTTTACGTCAAATTAGCAGGAACAATAAAGTTGCTCGGATGCAGCGGATTTATTATATTTTCCAAATAAATACTATTTATAGTGTTTTTCGTGACTTAAAAAGTATTTAAAACTTATTTCGATGCCTAAACGTGTCCATTAGTACACGAACAACAAGTTAATTTCACTGGAATACACTGTTTATCTTTACTTTGATTCTATGTTATCCATTTACCTACAATAAGTTTTAAGCTTATTCGCTTCGAATACCAACCACTTGAAGGCTAAGGGTACTCTAAATTTAAGCACTTGAAAACTATTTTAATATTTCAAAATCGGTTCGCACTCAACAAATCAACACTGATAAGAATCTTGTTAATGTAAACATACGTTCCGAATTCTGAATATTACGATTCACACTAACGTGAAACTAAACTTGTTGGGGAGATAAATGAAGTACTCCTTATTTATCGAGGGTTTATCAATTTAATAACGTTGATATTGAAAAATATATAAAGACAAAGAACGATGTGTTATTTTGAATATAAGCGAAAAAAAATGCCGATCGATGACATTTTGACGTAAATCACATGACAGCATCTGATAGACGACCTGCGCCAACATCCTCCACCCCCTGGAAGTCCTTGGCTTAGACTTCTAAGAGGCATTTGTTGGATCAAATATTTCAACAGGTAGAGGACATATCTTCGAGAAAGAACGCTCCGGTGGCTGTTCGGATGGTGGCAACACGTGAGACTCCATCCCTTCCAATGTAGGCTCGGATGACACGTCCGAGGCGCCATTTCGTCTTCCTTTATGAGGACTAGTTGTTTGACAGTGACTTCACTCTTGTTAGACTTCCATTTTGTTCTTGTCTGAAGCGCTGACATACTCTTTGGACCAACGCTGCCAGAAATGTTGACGCATTTGCTCGATGCGGTCGTAATGAGGTAAACAATTGGTAGCCGCGCTGGTAATGTCGTCGCAAGCCGGTGCTGTGAGCGGACGCCCAATCAGGAAATGCCCCGGTGTCAATGCTTGGAGGTCATTCGGGTCTGAAGAAAGAGGTGTTAGCGGGCGAGACTGCGAGAGTTCAAGTCAAAGTCAAAATATTTTATTTCACATAGGCCTACAAGGGCACTTATAAAACGTCAGAAGCTTGTGCACGGTTCCAAATTGGTCGTTTCCTATGGAGAAGAACCGGCAAGAAACTCAACTTGTATTAGTACCGTGTTAAACCCTTCAAACGTGAGATTAGAGTTGCCTACGACGCGTCTCAAGTGATATTTTAAGATTTTACTCCCGCTTCCCACAAGCCACCAAAATGAGGAGAATATGGGGGAGTGAAATTAAATTTAATATTTTCGATAGCGACTCTCTCGATAGTATCTTTTGAAAATTTAGTTAAACAATGGTTTAGTTCGTTAGCCGCTCCAACATATTTTTTTCCATTATCGGAATATATCTCTAAAGGTTTTCCCCTTCGAGATATAAACCTTTTTAAACAAAGAAGATAGCCGTTTGTTGAGAGATCTGTGACCAATTCGAGATGCACTGCTCGAGTTGCAAAACAAATAAATACGCAAATATAGCATTTTACCAATCTAGAGCCTCTCCCTTGACGGCTTAATATGAAAACTGGACCACAGAAGTCAGTACCAGTGCGTTGAAATGGAAAACCTGACAGTAGTCTTTCAGCTGGTAGGTTGCCCATGATTGGGCCCATTTTCCCACTCAACCTAACGCATTTTACACATTTATGAACAATTGAGCGCGCTAAATTCCTACCGCCAAGTGGCCACCATTCATTACGAATGGAAGAAAGTAATAATTGAGGGCCAGCATGACACAATTGTATATGTTTATGCTGGAATAAAAGAAAACTAAATCTATGTTTACTACAAAGAAGTACAGGATGTTTTTTGTCGTAGCTGAAATCATTACAATTAGAAAGAAAGAAAGAAAGAATTTTTACAAAAGAATAAGTTGAGTCCTGACATATTCCGTGAAAATTTTATATTTGTGGTTTGTTTCAAGAAGTTATGGTATTCAAGAGGAAATGATTCTCTTTGAGATAACTGCAAGCAAAATAGTTGAGTCATGTAATTCATTTACAGGCAACGGCCCGTGTCTACGTTCAGTTTTATGTCGAATTGATTGCTTTCAATGTCAGATGGCTCACTAATGAACTTAGGTCCAAACCACCATAACTCGTTATGAAAAAGTTCAGGTAGGTTGACACCACGCGATAACATATCGACTGGATTGTTAAAGCCCTGCACGTGTGACCATACACAATTGCTAGTTAAGTCATTGATTTCGAGATTCGAGTCTGTTTTGAACGAAAGTTTTTATTAACGTTGGATAGTACGTAATCACCCCAAAACAATCGTTGAGCCAGTCCAGAATAATACTTTTTCGAATGTTAGATTAATTGAGTATTTGATCTTTTTATAAAGACGCGCGCGCACCCACCAACGCACCGCACAGCTCAAGCCGCGGAATGGTTACCGGCTTTAAGGGTGCAACCTTACTTTTTGCACACAATAATCTTACAGTTACCTCTTTAGAGTGCTCGCAAATGCTTTGTACATACGCACTCGCACCGTAAGCTTCCTGAGAGGCATCCGTAAAAATATGTAGTTGTAACTGATAAGCGTACTGTGTGGTGACATGTCTGGGAATACGGACCTTTTGTAAATGTTGCAATGACTTCAATATACGGTTAAACGAATCTGCGATATTACTCGGAACAGGGTCAACCCATCCGACTTTGCAAAGCCAAAGTTTTTGCATGAGTATTTTAGTTACAATAATAATAGGCGCTAATAACCCTAATGGGTCATAAACTTGTGAAATAGCCAAGAGTAGTTTTCGTTTTGTTAATGTGAAACATCAATGTCATAACTTATTTTACTATCGAATCGTAATTCATCACTGTCATTGCAGCAACCTAAACCAAGTGTTTTATGTTGGGCAGTTTTATCGAGTGACAATGATTTCGTGACAAGTATTTGATGAACTATCGAAATTAAAAGCCCATTTCCGCAATCAAATGGAAAACAGCCGAAATTTAAAATGGTATTAATGGTTTCGCAAATCGACAATAGTTCCTGTTTGTTATTATGGGAGTATATGAAATCGTCGACGTAAAACGAAGATAATATTATTTGAGATACTTGCTCATTAGGACAATCAAATGCTAATTGTCGTAAACATCTCATAGCTAGGTACGGGGCTGAAGCAGTACCATATGTTACTGTATTCAGTTGATAAACTTGTAATGGGTCACGTTTATTGTCCCGCCACGAGACTGTAATGTACGATGATCAGGTTGTACTAGAACTTGTCGGTACATTTTTTCTACACCCGCACAAGCAACGAACGCAAATTGTCTAAAACGTAGAAGTATACCAACTAAGTCATTTAGTAAAGGAGGACCGATTAATTGTATGTCATTAAATGGTGGTTTTTGCGCCTGCATCGAACACAACTCGCAACTTAGTTGTCGTACTTTCACGCTGTACACAGTGATGGGGTAAAAAAATAATACGGTGAAGTGTATGACTTAAGACGGCTCATATGGCCTAACGCTAAATATTCATTTATGAAATCTGAGTACATACGTTTGATTTCAGGGGAACGATCCAGCTTTCGTTCCAATGATAAGAACCTATTTTTTGCTAGTTCGTATGGATCGCCGAGCGAATCAGCTGATTCACACATAGGTATTCGCACTGAAAACCTACCTTCACTATCGCAAGTAGTGGTTGAAATGAAGAGTTCCTCACAAACCTATTCATCAGCTGTGAGAATATTATGTGTTGATTTGCCATTGTCAACTTCTTCTAGCTCCCAAAAACGTTTTAATTGGTCATTTAGAGAGTTTGTGAGTGTACAACAAATCATGTTATTTACACTACTTGGAATATTCTGGATTAACGTACTAGAAATAATCCACCCTAAATGTGTATTTTGTAAGTAAGGCCCATTGGATAAACGCATCCGACCTTCCTGTAGCAGGCTCCAAAACACATCAGCGCCAATGAGCAAATCTATATTTGATGGAATATGATAGTTTGGATCTGCTAGTGTAACGTTTTGTGGTATTTTTAATGAATGAACATCAATAGTTGAGTTCGGAAGACAATAAGTAATCTTAGGTAAAACGGAACAATTTAAACGAGTGCTAAAATTACTATTCTTTGATCTCATGAGGAGGCCACAAGACTGCTGTGAACGTGTAACAGTGTTTCCTACCCCAGTGATGGTGAGTGTGGACTGTATTGGTTTTAAACGTAATTGTTTACAAAGTGATTCGGTAATGAAACATCGCTGGCTGCCACTATCAAGAAGGGCGCGTGCCACAATGCGAGTGTCGTTATGACATACTTCAACAATCGCAGTTGAAAGTAAAACCTGTTCTATTGGGATAGAATGCACGGTTTGATTTAAGTCATTAGTGTGTGCGTTTAACGATTGTGGACCTGAACAAACGTCCACCGTGCCACTAACGCTAGCGGCATCAGTATACGTACAATCAGGATCAGGAACACAACTAATAGAATTGTAACTTGCATTGCCTTCTACGTGGACCATGTAGACATTCCTCAATGGTATGACTAGAACGTAAACAATTGATACATGTGTCTTTTTCAGTAACGAATTTGTACCTATCTTGGACAGGTAAATTAAGAAAACGGAAGCATGAGTATAATGCATGATTAGCTTCGCACATAAGACACTTATAAGTGCTCGCTGGCTTGGCTACAGTCTTATTGACCGAGATGGTAATTTATTGTTTGAAATAAAAGAACGTAGTTGCGTGGAAGGTTTTTAAATTGTTGTTGTTATTTGTAGAATTTTTGGAAAACTCACTCGTGTGTTTGTGACTACTCTGTATCATATCCAGTACATCAGAACGGTCTCTTAAAAACTGTATTAATTCATGAATCCCCAAGCGACCACCGGTGGCCGCGCATCTATTGTCTTACTATTGTGTCTCTAATTGACGGTATCTGAAGGGTTAAGTTATCTAATGTTACTTTCGCAGAACCTTTACAAATAGAACTTTTCATAGTTTCCCATTCTTTATTGGTGACTGGATCAAGCTTTGTAACAATTAAATGAATAACTAAAGTGTCCCAATGTTCAGTGGGCTCATCCATAATTTTTAACGATCTTAAGTTTTTTAACACAGAGTCGATTAATTTTCGTATTTGAGTTGTTCCTGACGTCACATCGGGCCACACATCATCGTAGTCGCGGACGTCCCCTCTCCGACCACTCGCTCGCCGACACCTCGCGCGTACGCACATTATATCGGTTATCATATTTGTAACACATACCTACGTGGATATATACAGATTGATATTCAACATAAATGGTCCTTCGAGCCAAAGATCGCACGTTTTTTGTGCTACGCACGAACCTCCTGTGGACTTTGGACTGGCCGTTCGCACAGCGTACTCGCCTGTGCCTTAGAGGACACTTGAAGGACAGTCTACCCAGAGGGACAGTGTACTGAGTGAGTCCGTTCCATTATCCTTTCTATTTACCTTTTCTATCCAGGAAATTTAAAATAGTGCTACACGGATCATGTTGATCTCTTCATAAATAGCTTACCTACACAGTGGAAATTTCCATAATCAAATCATCGTCATTTTGCTATAACTTCACATATATTTTAAAAACATTCCTTCGCTCGCTAACCGCAAGTGTTTGGCTAAACGCTTAAACAACCGTAGTATAATTTATATTTCTTTTGTTATTGCACGTATTGCATCGGTGAGTCATCGGGCTCATTAGCAATATTAGCTGATTTTACCGTTAACTTTGCCAGCTTTTTATGCGTAATATTATAACTTATTCGTAATACATATTGGTTTCTTTGTCTTTGCTTGCACTACAGACTTTGCCTTTTTTTTTTGCTTTGCCTATACGACCTACCTACACCTACTCATTATGTCTTATGCAAAATTAAGGGAACTCGTGAAGAGGCGTGGTAGCTACAAAGCAAGGCTTACGCATTTTAGCAACTTTTTAAGATTATTACCTAGTACGGGAAATGATTTAGATCATTTTCAAGCAGCAGAATTAAAAAACCGTCTTAGTTTAATGGAAACCCTTTACAAGGAATTCGACGTGTTGCAGACAGAGTTGGAGCTGTTGTCGGAGGATGCGGACGAAATGTGTCAAGAGAGGGAGCAGTTCGAGTCGCAGTACCACGCGCTGGTGGCCGACAGACACGAGCGCGCGCCTCCTCGCCCGCGCTCGTGTCTGCCACCTCCGTCGATAATCTCCCGCGTCACGGCTCTGGCTGCAGGCACGACTTCGTTCGGCTGCCTAAGATAGACTTGCCTCACTTCGACGGGGACTATCAGCACTGGCTTGAATTCCGAGATACGTATCTTTCCCTTATTCATAATAATGACAGCATACAAGATATTAATAAATTTCATTACTTGCGTGCTGCTTTAACCAGCAGCGCGTCATTAGTGATAAAAAGCATAGATTTCAAAGCGGATAACTATGGTACAGCTTGGCAGTTATTAATTGAAAGGTACGACAATGAAAGACTACTTATTAATAATCACATGCAGGCCTTATTTAATTTTGAAACAATTCAACACGAATCTTGTAAATCTTTGCGAAACATGATCGATGTTACAAACAAAAATCTTCGTGCCTTGTCTACTTTAGGTCAGCCTTCTGAGGAAGGGGGTCTAGGTGAGACCCTTATTATATACATGATGTCTGAAAAACTTGACAAGGTCACGCGAAGGGAGTGGGAAGAATATAAAAATAATTTAGATTCATTTCCAAATTTAAAACATTACATTAAATTTTTAACAAACAGAGCAGATTTACTTGAATCTTTAAATTACAATAAAAACATAACATCAACAAAAAACACTAACGAATACAACAAAACTAAAAACTTTCTTACAACTACAGAAACAAAAAACGACAACAATTCAGATAATGTTAAGTGCCCCATGTGTTCTGAGAATCACTTTTTATTCAGTTGTCAGCCTTTCAGAAAACTTGGCATAGAAGCACGCATTAAAAAAGCATCAGAAAGCAATATTTGTATGAACTGCCTTCGACCTGGTCATACCGAGAAGCGTTGCAGTCTTTCACATTGCAAATATTGCAAGACCAGACACAACACCCTCTTACATAGGGAATCAGAAAAACCGACAGGGGAAAACATAGTTTTATCTACAAACGTCATACTCCCCACGGAAAGTAATCAAGGTCACATTTTGCTTTCCACAGCCTTGGCAAAGGTAGCTGACGTCAATGGAGAGCTTCATACTGCCAGACTACTGTTGGACAACGTCAGCACCTCCAATTTCATCACCGAAGAGCTTTGTGGGAAGCTCGGCTTGGTAAAACGCAGCAATAGCTCCACCGTCTCAGGTATTAATGGTCAAGCTGCTAGTACCTCAGCAAGCTGCAGTCTTCATTTGCAGTCTTATGATGGTAGCTATCAGGTGAAAGTAAGCTGTTTTGTTCTACCAAAAATCACACAATCGTTGCCTGGCTCTTATGTTGACAAAAAGTATATTACCATCCCGCCAGGTATTCAACTAGCAGACCCAACATTCAATGTGCCTACTGCTATCGACATTCTAGTCGGTGCTGAGGTATTTTGGGACGTCTTAGGTTCCAAGACTATTAATTTAGGCAATAATCAGCCTAGATTACAATCATCCAAATTAGGTTGGCTTATTTCGGGCCGCGTCAGTCGGTCTCGTCATCGTACACAACCTTCCGTTTGTCACTTTCTATCACACGAGGAGTCAGATCAGTTGACTCGCTTCTGGGAACTTAATACAGTGTCGTCTACAAACTGTTTCTCTTCAGAAGAACAGGCCTGTGAGAAATTATTTCAGGAGACCACACGCCGAGATGCGCATGGTCAATTCGTTGTCACCATCCCATTGAAGGACTCGCCCGAGTGCTTAGGTGATTCTTACGCAATGGCCAAGCGTCGTTTTCTCTCCCTGGAGCAAGATTTGAGCGAGACTCCACATTCAAAACCAGATATATGCAATTCATGCAAGAATATATCGATCTTCATCACATGACCGAATATTCAAAAACCAAAAATTCACTAATTAATTATTTCATGCCTCATCATGGTGTTGTGCGCGAGTCAAGTTCTACCACAAAACTTCGCGTAGTTTACGATGCTTCGGCTAACAGCACCTCGGGCAAGTCCTTCAATGATATTCAGATGGTAGGTCCAACCGTACAGGAGGATCTGCTTTCCATTCTTTTGAGATACAGGCAACACAAATTTGTTGTAACAGGTGACATAGAAAAAATGTATAGAGCTATTTTAGTTGAACCATCTCAGCGCCCGTTACAACAAATTGTTTTCAGATTCAACTCCTCAGACCCTTTAAAGACCTATGCACTGAATACAGTGACATACGGTACAGCTTCAGCCCCGTATTTGGCCACAAAATGCTTAGTTTCACTTGCAGATCAATGTTCAGACCCAGAAGCGAGTCAGTCAATCAGACGTGATTTTTACGTTGACGACTATTTGAGTGGAGGCGACTCGATTGAGTCAGTCATAAATTTATGTCATAGGGTTGTAAATACTCTCGAGTCCGCCAAGTTTCACCTTAGAAAGTGGCAATCAAATAGTCCAAAGATATTAGAGGCCGTTACTAATATAAAACCAGAATTTAAAGATAAAAAATTAAATCTAAATGACACACCAAGCAAAACACTTGGGCTATACTGGGATTGTAACACAGACAAATTATTCTTTTCTATAGATTTAAAACCCATTTCCAAAATTACAAAGCGTAATATATTATCTTTAATAAGTCAGGTATTTGATCCAATCGGCCTCGTCGGGCCATGCATAGTTCAGGCTAAACTCATATTGCAGCAGTTGTGGATACTTAAATGTAACTGGGATGATGAAGTACCAACAGAAATAAAATCACAATTCGTTGAGTTCACACAGCCACTTCCAGCTCTTAACTCAGTTCACATTCCTCGTTGGGTATCGT
The DNA here is from genome assembly GCA_949319445.1 of Mythimna lalbum. Taxonomy (NCBI): domain Eukaryota; kingdom Metazoa; phylum Arthropoda; class Insecta; order Lepidoptera; family Noctuidae; genus Mythimna; species Mythimna lalbum. The sequence goes on along the minus strand of OX439344.1, from coordinate 70,400 downwards.
GTAGTAACGCTTGTTTGGTGGAGCTACACACTTTCACAGACGCTTCTGAACGCGCTTACAGTGCGTGTATTTATGTCAGAACGGTAGCAGTCGACGGAACAGTTTGCGTTCGCCTTTTAGCTTCCAAAAATAAGGTCGCCCCTATAAAGCCCACAAACATACCAAGGCTGGAGTTGTGTGGTGCCTTACTTGGCACAAGACTTTTCCTGAAGGTACGTAAATCATTTACTCTACAGTTCAATCACTGTTTCTTCTGGTGTGACTCGACGATCGTGCTTGGATGGCTTTCGACATTGCCAAGTCAGCTCGATCAATTCGTCCGCAATAGAGTGAGTGAAATCCAAGAAGCTACGACCGGACAGACGTGGAGCTATGTGCCTTCGAAAAGCAACCCCGCTGATCTCACATCTCGGGGGGTGAAGGCTGATTGCATCAGCTCGTCCACTCTTTGGTGGTCGGGTCCTGATTTTCTAAATCACAAAGAAATACAATTTCCTAAATCACCTAATACACAAAATCATTCATTACCAGAAACATCATTACATACAACTACTGACACACATAAACAAAATCATAACAACATATTTTCAAATTTAATTCATAAAAAATCATCATTTACATCACTCATAAGAATCGTTGCCTATTTACAAAGATTTATCAACAATTGTCAGAAACAGAATAATAAAAAATCATCTTACTTAACAGTTTCAGAATTACAATCATCACAGATTCTCATATTGCAGATTTCTCAACAAGAAATGTTTCCTGAGGAATATTCATGTCTTGAAACTAATCAGGTCTTACATAAAAAGAATCGGTTAATAAGTCTTTCTCCTTTTATTGATTCAGACAACTTAACCCTTCAGATACCGTCAATTAGAGACACAATAGTAAGACAATAGATGCGCGGCCACCGGTGGTCGCTTGGGGATTCATGAATTAATACGCGTAGGTGGACGTCTCAACAATTCTAACTATAGTTACAATGTTAAACATCCTATTCTTTTATGTAGCATACATCACTTAACAAAAATCATCTTCGAAAGGGAACACAAAACACTCTTTCACGCAGGGCCACAATTACTTCTAGAGCACATTAGACTCACCTACTGGCCTTCAGCAGGCAGAAACCTAGCTAAGCAGGTAGTGCGTAACTGCATTCGCTGCACTCGCTTCAAAGCTCAGCCTATTCAGGTCATCATGGGCAACCTGCCAAGTGATAGGACCATCTTAGAGTACCTGTTTTTGAACACAGGGCTTGATTATGCCGGGCCAGTGCTGATAGCCGACCGTAAAGGTAGAGGATGTAAATTAATAAAATCTTACATTTGTGTTTTTGTGTGCATTGCAGTCAGAGCCGTTCATCTGGAGCTAGTTTCCGACCTCACCAAGGAAGCTTTTCTTGCGGCTTTCAGCCGATTATTAGTCGTCGGGGCAAGCCTCAACGCGTGTACTCCGACAATGGCACTACGTTTGTGGGAGCTTTCAATGAGCTTTCACGCTTCTTAAAGGTTTCATCTAGTAGCATAGAGTCAGATATTGCAAGCAAAGACATCGAATTTAAATTTATACCTCCCTACAGGCCACATTTTGGTGGGATATGGGAAAGTGCCGTAAAGTCCACCAAACACTTATTACGTAGGGTTATGAGCCTAACTCATCTAACTTATGAAGAGCTCTCAACATGTCTGATTCAGATAGAGGCTATTTTAAGCACATTATATCGGTTATCATATTTGTAACACATACCTACGTGGATATATACAGTCGTATAAAAATCGAACCAAGCAGTTTTATTATTAGTCAAGGCCACCAGCAGCTAACCTGGAGCTTGATATTCAACAGAGTGGATGTTTCCTTTGTAATGGCTTGTAGTGAAAAGAAAGCCTTAACATGGTTACTTATCAATAATCTATTGTTATCAAACCTATTAGTCAACAGATCCCAGGCAACTTGATAGTTGTCAGAAGTAAATTCTAAAGATTTGATTACTTGTAGCGGTTACCTTTCAATGTTGAACGCAGATAATGAAATTTCTGAATTGGATTAATATCTGGTGCATTATGGATTAACGACATGTATGTATCGCGATACTCTAGCAAGTTCTCATATGATCCTTCAAGGGAAGGTAACATAATAGTAGGCAACTTTACTGTATTAGTTGCATTGCCACTATGAGCACAAGATTCTTTAGTCACAAGTTTCTCATTTTTATTTAAAATACATTTCGCTAAAGACATTACTTTGAAATATTGTGTTTCAACCAATTCTCTGACTTCCAATTGTGGATCCAGGTCTTGTTCGTCAACTGAGTTCTCGATTTTGGTTTGGATATTTTGGAAATCATGGAAAATTTGTTCAGTGTTAGATATTTTCGTAACTGTATTTCAACAATTTGTTGTTCACTTAATGAAACATCTTCTAACGAGGCAATGTATTTACAAAAGAGTATGATTCTATCGCGGAAGGTACCCCGTTGGTTAAATCACGAATATCGAGATCATCGCTATTGGAAGTAAGAGGTGATTTATAGTCTAAGCTCATTGTGATGGTTGTGTAGGAACGGAGAAGTACTTACAAATAGCACCGAGTATGAAGGTAGCTCACGGTGATTGTGCACCAGGCAGTATGAACGTAGCTCGATACCGACACTAAAACGTAAAAACACGGCTTTAATACGCTTTGAACCTATCCCTTACCCACGCACGCGCTAATAGTCCAAGTGCCCGTGAGTGCCACCTTCGGATTTTTATAAAAGCTGAAAGTTTTTCTATGTGTATCCCTAGTACAGTTAAGAATGATCCCCACCCATGAAGCTGAGGCAGCGGTGGCTTTGGCAGGTAACAGGTAATAAAGGTGTATAAAATTCCATCTCAAATTTATCATAAAATAAAACTGTTTTTTTTTTTATATTTGATTCATAATAATATCAAAACTCGCGTTGCTCATTGCCAGACAGTTAGTATGGTTGCAACCCTCTGCTGGACACCCTTAAACTATTGTAATTTATAATTATACTAGCTTTGCCCGCGCGGCTTCGCTCCCGCTCTTCCCTACTCTACCCTACTCTACCCTACTCTACCCTACTCTACTCTACTCTACCCTACTCAACCCTACTCTACCCTACTCTACCCTACTCTACCCTACTCTACCCTACTCTACCCTACTCTACCCTACTCTACCCTACTCTACCCTACTCTACCCTACTCTACCCTACTCTACCCTACTCTACCCTACTCTACCCTACACTAGCCTAATTTTTTTTTCCATAAGAACCTTCTCCTCACAATAACAGAGATAGATAGAGTAGGGTAGGGTAGGGTAGAGTAGGGTAGAGTAGTAGGGTAGAGTAGTAGGGTAGAGTAGGGTAGAGTAGGGTAGAGTAGGGTAGAGTAGGGTAGAGTAGGGTAGAGTAGGGTAGAGTAGGGTAGAGTAGGGTAGAGTAGGGTAGAGTAGGGTAGAGTAGGGTAGAGTAGGGTAGAGTAGGGTAGAGTAGGGTAGAGTAGGGTAGAGTAGGGTAGAGTAGGGTAGAGTAGGGTAGAGTAGGGTAGAGTAGGGTAGAGTAGGGTAGAGTAGGGTAGAGTAGGGTAGAGTAGGGTAGAGTAGGGTAGAGTAGGGTAGAGTAGGGTAGAGTAGGGTAGAGTAGGGTAGAGTAGGGTAGAGTAGGGTAGAGTAGGGTAGAGCAGGGTAGAGTAGGGTAGGGTAGGGTAGGGTAGAGTAGGGTAGAGTAGGGTAGAGTAGGGTAGAGTTGGGTATAGTAGCGTGGAGTAAAGACGAGCGGGAGCGAAGCCGCGCGGGCAAAAGCTAGTCTTAAATAATTTCCAGCTCCTGTAAGCATCCAAACATGTAATCTATCATTAAGACGATGCATATGACTTAGCATTATAGCAGCAACATCGGTGTCAACAGTTTGAATCACAATGCTTGCTTCATGTTTAATTTTACACGCGTGTTAAACTATTTTGATGTCTGCTTCTTCATGCTCTGGACAAGACAATTCCTCATTTATACTTGACATTACTTTGTTGGCCTCTTAAACCGTAAACGAATGACATTTTCTGAAATTTAGATGTATCATTTTATTGCCCATAAACGGCGCCATTTCGTCAGAAGCCCAGTGTAAAATAAAAAAATCAACACGAGCTTCTTTAAAAATAGATTTTTTTCATTCTTTGTCAAAGTCACTAGGACGGACTTGTTCAGGCCCAGCAATAGTATACTCCAATTGTGCAGATTCAAATCGCAGAGAACGTTCGTATCACTATCACGTATCAAGAGTACTCACGGGCTCTTGCTCTATAACCTCTTACGATGTTTTGTGTAGATTCCTTCTTCGAGTTGAAATCTTGAAAATGTGAAAAATGACTTGGCTTGTAACGGATTTTTGAATGTAACGATATATTTTTCAGGCACGAATGGTCGAGGCCTGTAGAGACCGGAGCAGCAGAAGATGCCCTTCTCATAGCCGATAGCAACATTTTACTTCATTTTATTCCAGTTCATTTTACTCCAACTCACTGACTTTATCCAAAAAATTTAGCTGACAACCAGACTGACACTGACACTGAATTACAACAAGTGCGTTTCACTTAAGAAGTACCTTTGCCGTAAGGTTGGCTCCACTGTCTATCTACAGAAATTAGAAGGGAAAAAGTAAAGAGTTGCCTACTCTAACAATATTTTTGCACGAAATGTGTAAAGAAGTCGATTTTAATAGTAGCCGCACCAGTTTATGCAATATTATGAGAGGAATATTTTATTTAAAAAAAAGGAAAATATAAAAGGAAGTTGTTAATGGAGAGATGCGAAATTGGCGTGGCGTTTTCGGTATTTGAAAGAATTGCAGGACAATCGGAATGGAGACCTATATTTTATTCAAAAATAGTTTTTACTGTCTGTTTTTACATATTATTATTTTAAGTTTGTATATACCTATTAATTTATAATGTTTAATAGTTAAGATAGTTATAAGATGTTTAAAGTTTTTACTGTCTCGAAACGAAAAAAAAAAACAAAATTAGAAGACACGTAATATCAGTTAATCTCCCTAGTTAAAAGTAATTTCAACTATCAAAATATAGCAACACTGTTTTTCCGTATTGCCATCATTACGGCAAAGGAACTTCTTAAGTGAAACGCACTTGTAATTATTTAATATTTCAAAATCGGACGGCTAGAATTGACCAGCCAGTCTGGATAAAATATTTAAAAAAAAACCGTATGTACTATTTTTTTTTTCTCTTTTATATCCTGCATCGCAGCAATCTGTTTAGTAAGCATTTAACCGCTTCTGTGACTGACTTATCGTCTGGATGTGGTAGATTGTATTGATGAGAAACATCCAAAGAATTTCTCTTCCTACTAGCTGATGAATCGGTCTATGAGGCTAGGCACACTATTTATTTATTATTTATTTATTTATTTAAACTTCATGTACAGTAGTGGTACATAGGCGGACTTAATGCAACAAGGCATTCTCTCCCAGTCAACCTTTGGGTTAAAAAGACAACACTGTGGTAGGTTTGCACAATAAATAAATAACTAGTCTTACGAATTCAATACTTCCAGATCCAGATAGCTTAGAAGCCAGGTCATTAACATGCTAGATAACTTTTTCTGGTATTTTGAATCCCTCTGGGTAATTTCTTCTTTAACAGTTTTTACTTAAGATCTTGAAAAATATATATTTATTTGTTGTTGATGCTTTTTGGTATGTTAAACATGCATCTCATTGCCTTATTTTGGAACCTTTCCAGGATTTCTATGTTACTGTTAGCTCAATACCGTATGTCCAAACAGGTTTGAGGACAGCCTTGTATACTGCCATTTTGCTTTCGTTCGATAGCTGTGAGGTTTTTACCAGTTAACCAATACATGTTTCTAAGCTTTGTATAGAGTTGTTTTCTTTTGACCCATATATGCTTCCTCCAAGTCAACTTTTTGTCGAGATGCACGCCAAGATATTTAGCTGTTTCATCTTGCGGTATTAGTTCGCTATTTAGTAGAACAGGTGGGCAGTTTCCTTTTCTTAAGGTAAAAGAAACATGGACTGACATGTACTATTATTATAAACGCAAAAGTTTGGATGTGTTTGTTCCTCTTTCACGCATTTTTATGTTTTTTTTTTTTTTGCAAAAGCTTAAAGGTGAGTATAGACTATTTTCTGGAGCATTTCTGTGTAATGTAACATTCTTACGAATGGTACAATACAGGCAAAAGCTCAGTTTCCTAAGCATTTCCATGTAATGTAACGTTCCTGCGAATGCTCGGCGTTATGTTACGGGTAAATGCTCACTGCGAGTTTGTATTTACCAACATTTCGTTGTACCTTGAGTTCATTTTTTTTTAAATGTCACCCCGCAACCGCGCATCGCCCGCACTCGTGGTTCGACGAAATGTTACACCAAAATGTTCGTTGGTTTGTAACAAAGAAGCGAGCGTGCTCGACGTTTCGTTCGTAAAAGGATGATACACTAGAACATATCATAGAGCGGCTCGTTGTTTTGTTACAAATAAATGTTGTAGTTTGTAGTTTATACTTACCTTAATAGGCTATATTAATTTCATGTATGCGGGCGAAGCCGCAGGCAACAGCTGGTAATTAATAATTCTTCGTAATATTTATAACGTTCAATTCAAATATTTTAATTTTTGTATTAAAATCTGATGACCTAAAATATGAAACATTTTTAAAAGTCGTAGTAGAACCAAAGAGAATAAATAGCTTGTTACTACTTTATTAACAAGTCTCGGATTAGAATTTTGTTCGCGATGTCCTGTCTATTGATAGTATATGTTTAAGGTGGTGCATCACGACTCACATTTTCACTGTTTTTCATACAACCGCTCATAACTGATTATGACGTTATTACACACTTTTCATTAGATATTTTGGAAACACAGTATCTTGTGGATATTATCTAGGTTTCTAAAGAAACCAATTTCTAAATTTGTGTAAAACTAATCCAGTAAAAACCTCTGAAAATGCCCTATTTTGTATGAACTTTGACACTTCATAATTTGCCTAAAAATTAAAAAGTCAAAAAAGTATTCCTCTAGAGACCTTGCAAATTTTATTAAGATTCTAAATGGTGACAAATTTTTCCAAAAACTTTTAAGGGTTTAAAAAAAACAGCTATTTCCTGGAGCAAGTTTTGTGAAATTTTCGAGTAAATCTCGTAATTACCGAATACTAACAGAGTTTCCAGGCGTTATCTTTCTTTTTTTGCGTTGCCTTTTCGTCAAACATCACGTTGGATTGCATTAAATGTAGTAACAAGCTTTTAAACCATTTTCGATGTTTACGATAAGCGAGTGGAGAAGGACCCTCTTAATGTCTTTGCGTAGAACAAAACTCGTTTTGTATGATGTTAGTACTATAGTCCTGATAGGTTGCCACTGTTTTACAAATAATCCTATATACTATACTAATAGACTAGATTATTTATGTTTATCTAGGAGAAACTGTCTAGGTAAAACCCATAGATATAAGAAGGGCCCATAGATATTAGAAGTTATTTATATTTCTATGGTAAAACCGAATCCAACTGGGTTGCTTTGATCGATTATGAAACGTGGTCGCTATTTAAAACATCCTCAAAAAAATAAAAATCACCCAAAGATTTGAAAGCATTGACTTTCCCTTTCCAAACCAAGGTTACCGTTGTCCAATGTCTTTATGACTTCGTTGCTTAATAACTAATAGGCTAGTTGCCGTAAAAAATGTAATTAGTCCGTCTTTTAGATTATTTAAAAATAAGGGACACGTTTTTTTTATTTGTAAATTAAACTAAAAATTACAAAGATATAGCCCATCATAGTTACGTATGACATCACGCCGAGCTGCATTTTTTCGCATGGGGTGACGTCACACGTAACTTTAATTAACTATATTTTTGTTATTTTTTGTTTAATCGAATAAAGAATAAATACCTACGTGTCCAATATTTTTTTATAATCTGAAATACGGACTAAATAAAATGCAGTTATTTTGACCCTGGAAACTACCCTATTGAAAATAGACGCTATTATTATGATGCCCTGTAGCTGTAGGTATTGATAGAAAGAGAGTAAAGCCAAATTCAAATAAAGTTATTTTCACTTCAGTCTAAAGGATACGTCTAGAAGCAAGGTTAAATCAGTTACCGGACCGGTACCAGTACTGGTGTCGAATGCTGCAAGCTAGGCAGAGCACACCCAGTGGTGCTGTCGGCTCAGTCGGCGGCGGCGCGCGATGGCAGGCCCCGCCGAGCTGCGCTGTCCGACACGCGATCTACATGTTAATAACTGAAAAATGATGTTTTATTTTAGTCACACGTCTGCCTTTGCTTTTAACACCGTTACGGTCATCTCTAGTATCGGTACGACTTACAAAACATTCCGTTCAGCGCTTATTACAAAATATCCACAGCAAGTCGCACGACTCGTCCCGCCGCCCTCGTGGCCGTGGATCGTGGACCGCGGCGAGCTGGTTAGTGGCGACAAGCTCCGCGCCACCAGCGAGCTGGTTATCCGGTTAAAATATCAGCTGCTTTGTTCTTCAGCCATTGTGAGTGATTTGTGTTTCCTTGCATCTAGGCTTGTGTCAGGCGTGACACGACTCCGTCACTTTCTAGAAACGTCACTACATCACTGACCGACACTGACTAGATAGACTACGACGCGATATTACGCTCTTTAAAAGTCTCGAGCAAGACAATGACAAAAATCCTCTGTGTGCCTTTTTCACCTACTATCAGAAAAAATAAGAAACAGATGGTAGTTTTTTTAATTTTTCAAGTAATCGTTAAATAGTCCATGTTCATGCATTTTGATATATATAGAACATAAAATCAATTGGAACCAAAGAGATTAAATAGATATGTTTAATGTCTTTGATTGCAACTAATATTTTTATTTTAAAATAATGCTTCTTGAAATTTTCTTGAGACTTTACAATCCTAACTATAAATTCGATGAAATTTATTTTGTTTCTCCGGTCTTTTATGAGAAGACTGAGATTTTCTCTGTTGACCGGCATTTTGACTCTCATTTCAAGATCATGCCTGTGGGAGGAATATAGAGGGCACTTCGTCAGCAGGTGGAGTAGTAGACAGTCTACTGCTTGTCGGGGTCGCAGGCGCACGCTGGATTCTCCTTGCACTTGAAGTGAGTCAGGTATTCGGAGAACCCACCGTGCCCCGTTAGGTCCTGGGTCAGTTCTTGGGTCATCCCTATCTTCCACACCGTCCTGTACGTCGCGATTCGCGACGTACAGGACGGTGCGGAAGATGAACAACTTCGTCGTGGCCGCCATTTCCCCAGTACAATACCTCCGGTTCCATTCGCTTAACGTTTCTATACGGATCATACGCTTAACGAATGAAACCGGGCATTTATCGTGGTGAGGTTGCCGCTTACACCTCAGGGCAGCCTCCATAGCGAGCGAGTCGACTCTCTCGTTACCCTCCAGCCCCGCACGAGCTTTGATCCAGAACAAGGAGACTCTCTTGTTCTGGATACTGCTGCGGCGGATAGCGTCCCTGGTAAGTTTAGGTTTGGTTTTTTTTTTACACTTCTACCTCCAACGTTGTCTAAGCTACACTTTCATTCTAGTTTCTTTCATACATGGGTGAATTTCAACAAATGCAATTTTTTTATCATATCGGTGAACTTTTTCATTTATAGTTTTTTTGTATATTTTTTCGGGTTTTATGTATTATTTAGGATATAAAATATCCCCAAATTTAATATCATCAACGTATCATGTAAGACTAAGGAAAAAATTCAGTTTGAATTTTGGTTTCCATCGATATGACAAACCGGCACCGATTATTTTTTCTGAACACCGATATGATAAGTTTATCCACCGAAATGATATACATATCCAGCGATGTGATAATCTATCCACCTTTGAACATCACAAAGGAAATAGCCAGATATTAAAAATTTTGGCCAAATGACTGCATATTATGCACGTCATTTGGCTTCCTTACCAAATGAAGTGCATATGCAGTCATTTGGCTTCGGGTTGAGATAAGTCCGGCTGTCTTTCGTTTAGCTGAACATTCCCTATCTTTTCTTATTATTTCTAACTACCTATCTCTTTCTCTCTTTTTTTCTCCTCCTCCTTTAGTTTTGCACTTATTAGAAAATACTTATTTTCTAGAGAAACCTTTAATGCGTTCAATAGATCCACCTCACCATCATCGTCTCAGCCTATACAAGTTCATTACCGAATACAGACGTCCCCTAATGATACATTTATACATCCACTACCCAGTGGTATCGTGGTAATGATTTTGGCAGTCTATGTAGGTAAGTATGTTTGAATGTTTGTATGTAGGTAAATATGTATGTATGTTTTTTTTTTTTAATTGTTATAAACTAGTGCTTGACTACGATACCGCCTGATGGTAAGCAGTGATGCAATCTCTGATCGTTAGGCGCACTAGTTTCTTAAAAGCTTATTCACTCTAGCCTTGAAGACACCCAAATTATACGGGACGGGAAGACCGCAGCAGGCAAATTATTCCGGTCCTTCGACGTACGCGGTATAAACGACGAGCTGAAACGCTTAGTCCAGACCGTAGAGGTTTCAACATCGTAAGGGTGGATATTCACCGTTCGGCGGGTTGTGCGATGGTAGAATTGAGATGGCGGAATAAAGTCATGCAATTCCTGCGCACACTCTCCATCATGCATCCTGTAAAACACCAAAAGACTGGCTACTCTACGCCTGTGCTCAACTAACTTAACCAAAACTGGATCACCAATTAGCCTCTTCGCACGCCACCGACTCCAATGTTGCCAGGTGGCATTTAGCAGCACCAGCCCATATGTGGATGCAGTACTCCACACAAGAAAGGCCCTTTGCTTTGTATAACATTAAATGCTGTCCCGGTGTGTAGTACCGCCGGACCTTTGCAAGAACACCGAGTTTTCTGACAGCTACCTTGGCTTTGGACTCAATGTTGGCATCTATGGCCCTTCTAACTTTTTCGAGCACCTCCTCTCCGGTTTCGATCTCCACGGTCGAAGCAACCGCGACCGAGTGCAACGTACGTACAACAACGACGTACCGAGGGCGTCCGGATAGAGGTGAAGGCCCAGATGAAATATCTGGGCCTGATGCTTGACAGCAGGTGGCGCTTCGGTCCGCACTTCAGCGGGCTGTCGACGCGCCTGCTGAAAGCTGCGGACGCCCTCTCATGGCTCCTCCCGAACCTCGGGGGACCCAAGGCGCGATGCCGGCAATTATACGCCGGCATCCTGAGGAGCATGGCCCTCTATGGGGCCCCAATCTGGGCGGACTCCCTCCATAGGAGGGAGAATGCGACCGCCATCCGCAGGCCACAAAGGGCCATTGCACTGCGGGTGGCGAGGGCCTACCGGTCGGTGGGCTTTGCGGCGGCGTGCGCTCTGGCCGGCACCCCTCCTTGGGAGTTGGAGGCGTGGGTGCTCGCCAGAGTGTACGAATGGACGGCGCGGCGCAAAGCGCTTGGTGAGCGCCCCGTCGACCAAGAGCGGGAAGTCGTGCGGCAGGAGGCGAGGGACGCGATAGTCTACCACTGGACGGAAGACCTCGCCTCCGCCGCCTTTGGCCGGCGGACCTTGGACGCGCTCGGCCCAGTCTTGAGAGACTGGCTCGAGCGGTCGCACGGTTTCCTCTCGTTCCGTCTGGTGCAGGTGTTGTCATTGCTGTTTCGGAACGCACCTGCACTGGATCGGGCGGGAGGAGACCGCGGCGTGCCATGACTGCGGCGCTGCGGAGGACACGGCCCAACACACCCTCGAGGCGTGCCCGGCCTGGGGTGAGCAGCGCCGCAGTCTAACTGCGGTTATTGGGCAGGACCTCTCGCTCCCCGGCGTGGTCGAATGTATGCTGGGGAGTGAGGAGGCCTGGACTGCGGTCGCCTCCTTTTGCGAGGATGTTATGTCGCAAAAGGAGGCGGCGGAGCGTGCGCGGGAGGACGACCCCCTCGCCGCACCGCTCCGCAGACGAAGAAGGGGAAGGAGAAGGCGAATGTTCGATCGCCTCCTCCCACCCCCAGGTGGTGATTAGCGGGCGACAGGCGCGTGGGCGCCTTCGCCCGCATTGCACAGATCACCACCACCGTCGGTTGGGAATGGCCGAGCGCTCGCGGCATTCCCGGGCCTCTCCTTGCTGAGAGGGGCGTGTAGGGCCCGCCGTCAAGGCGAGCGATCGTCGGCGGAGGACTGGACGTAAAGGCTCTGCCAGCTGCCCAGTCCTTCGCCACTCACAGACGATGCGGGAGCGCCGCTGGGTCGTTTAGTGGGTATACCGGCTCTGACCGGGGAGTCCCACACACATACCCCTCCCTCCCCCGAGGGAGGGTATGCGTACCGCATTTTTCCCTGCGTAAAAAAAAAAAAAAAAAAAAAAAAAAAAAAAAAAAGGTTAGGTTAGGTTAGGTTAGGTTTTTTTTTTTTTTTTTTTTTTTCTCCTATCTCCAACATAATCGGAGTCTATTCTACGCAAACTTCTCTCATTCCAGTTCTCGCATTTATTCCTCTCGTACTTTCATTCCGCATACTGTATCTTTCTAGCATTCGATCATCTTTCTTTCTTAAGGGTAGGACGCCCTTATACTAATTTCTACTCTGCTAATTCTCTTTATTTTTCTCATTTAGGGGAAAACACAACAACTCAGTCTTTTTATTTTACAGGTATCTTATTCTAACCTTATTTCTTAGTTCTACTCCTATAGTATAGTGGGTTTACAATTCCTACGGCCATCTTTTCTATTCTTATTACTACTTCATACATATTTTACTTCTTAAATTTAATTTACACTGGTATTTTTTTTTTTTTTTTTTTTTTTTTTTTCTACCTTATTGCTATTTGTCAACAATAATATTGCATGATGGCAATTATTTATCTTTACTTATTTTAAACATTATTGCTTTCACTTGGGTACATTTTTTTCTTCTAAATGTTCAATGCTTGACATTAATATTGTACATAATATTATGTAAACATTTTTGCTTACACACTTTTGTTTCTTTTTATAACTTTTTCACATATTTTTATACAATAATCTAGCAAAATTTCTCTCTTTTTGCCTGCTATTATTTCCCACAATGTTTCGGCGTCTAGTTTGGCGTTGAGTACGTGCTCGGCCTCCAGCCTTTCCCGGTCAAATACGGGACAGCTGAACAATATATGTGGCACCGTTTCATCAACATCGGGGTCGCAGATGCACGATGGGCTCTGTTTGCACTTGAAACGGTTCAAGTATGCCGAGAACCCACCGTGCCCCGTCATGACTTGTGTGACTATATTACTGATGTTGCATTTCCTGATTATCCTGTATGCCGCCACTGCGTCCGGGAAAAACATTTTGGTCACTGAAGCAGTTTCTCCGGAGCTGTACCTGCAGTTCCACTTGTCTAACGTTTTCGCACGAATGTGTCGTTTGATGTACGAAACCGGGCACAAATCATAGTCAGGCTTTCGTTTGGAACCTTCAGCAGCTCTTTTGGCTAATTCGTCCGCCCTCTCATTCCCTGCCAATCCCGCGTGAGCCTTAATCCAAAACAAAGTAATCACTTTGTTTTGGGTTGATATGGACCTAATATTGGCCCTTACCTCCACTGCCAGTGGATGGTGTCGGTCATGGTTTTGTACGGTTTGGAGGGCTGCCATGGAGTCACAGAAGATTCCAAACGATTGCGCACTGTGTTTGAGGATCTCCCTAGTTGCGACGCATATCGCCAGAAGCTCGGCCTGGTAAACGGTGGAGTAGTGTGGGAGAGCAAGCTTGAGAGCTTTGGTCTCGGCATCACCCCTCCAAATGGAGAGTGCAGCCCCAACCTTGCCCCCAATCCTGCTCCCGTCCGTGAAGATACGAACCTCAAGTTCGTTCTGGGCATCGAGTTGCTCTTGGTCCACCAGGCTTACAAGCTCCAGCTCAGCGCGCTCCGCGGGATGTGGAGCCTCCATTGCTGAGACTACCTGTTCTACCTTTCTGCCACCGAGTGCTGGCTGAGGCACCCCCTTCCTGGCTTCATATAATGATGCTGCCTCGCGGACACGGAGGTCTAGGGGCAATATTCCAGCCAGCACCAGCGCAGAGCTTAAGGAGACTGTCCGGTATGCCTTACACAGCTTTTGCGCAATTCCGCGCTGAACTGCTCCCAACTGCTTCATAACACCCAGCTTTTCAACGGCTGGGGCCCATACGCTGGCGGCGTACAGGATAACCGGCTCCACGGTGGCCACATATATTATCCGTATGACTTCAGGGTGAAGTCCCCAACTGGTCTTTGCTGCCCTGGTTAGCTGCTTGTAGATGCCTATTGCCTTCCTGCATATGTTTGCGACGTGAGTATTGAACGTTAGCTTTTCATCGATGGTGACACCCAGGATTTTTATCTCTTTAGACATGGCAATGTCGATCCCACCCATGTTCAGGCGTGGGGTGTCGTATTTTAGTTTGCGAGTGACCACCATTGCATTGGTTTTTTGTGGTGCAAATCTGAGTTTGTTTTGTACGCCCCACGCCCGAACATGTTCGAGTGCGGCATTGGCACGTCCCTGGATATCCAGCGATGTGTCCCCATCGAAGACCAGCACGACATCGTCTGCAAAAGCTTGGCAATAGACACCCTCAGCTTCTAAGCTCTTCAGAAGCGGGTCCAACAAAAGGTTCCAGAATGTCGGTCCCCCTATGGAACCTTGGACGCAGCCTTTACTGGTGGCTTTGCCGTACTCTTCACCCGCGTACCTTACGCTCACCCTTCTGTTTTGAAGATAGCTGTCGATGACCCTCCTCAAGCCAATTGGACACTTTTCCTCTGCCAGACGGACTCTTATAGCTGGCCACCAGGCGCTGTCGAACGCACCTTCGATATCTAAGGATATCAACACCACTATCTTTTTGAGCTCCAGCTTGCCACGTATGTGCCGCATTAGCACATAAAGGGCGTCTTCTGTGCTCCTCTGGGGCATGAATCCGTACTGGCGAGTACTCATCCTTGGAATCAAGTGGAACTTGAGGCGGGCCACCAACATCTTCTCATATGTTTTCCCCAATATTGGCAGAAGGCCGATAGGTCTGTACGTCTTAGGCGTGTTGTAATTGTCTTTCCCAGGTTTCTTTAGTATTACAACCACCGCCTCCTTCCAGACTTCAGGGAAGTGGTGGCATTTAAGACATCCGTTCAAGAGAGCGAGGGCAACCTCAGGGGCAACACCGATCGCTCGGCAACAAATATCGGCGGTGAGACCGTCCGCTCCTGGAGCTTTTTTGGCATTGAAGGATCGGCACGCCGCCATCAATTCAGCCATCGTAAATGGTGGATCACACGAGTCATCGTGTCCTCCAGCATTCACAGTGTCGGCTTTTTCCCTAATGAGGCGATGGTATGTGCTGTCACTGTCTACATGGTCTTCTGGGTAAAATGTGTTTGCGAGTAGTTCGACTGACCCCTTTGTGTCCAGCACCTCGCCGTCCCTCACTAGCGGTTGGTCCTCTCCCCTTCCCTTGGTCCTCCCTATAACACGGTATATCCCCTCCCAAACCCCCTCTTTGTCCTGTTTTGCTCAGAAGTTCTTCCAACTCTCGATTGTAGCTTTGGCTGCTTCCGTTTCATACTCAACTTTGTGTTTCAGGTAGTCTTCAACGACCCTCGATCTTCGGTCTGGTGCAGCACACCTAATTCTGCGCTTCCTGGTGGCGACTCCCTTCTTCAACTTCTCAAGTTTCTCGGACCACCACGGCAAGGTAAGCACTTCATTGGTTTTCCTCATTGGCATTGACGAAGTGCATGCGTCCCTTATTAATTGTACATATTTATTTATTACTAGCTTTGCCAGCGCGGCTTCGCTCCCGCTCTTCCCTACTCCACCCTACTATACCCAACTCTACCCTACTCTACCCTACTCTACCCTACTCTACCCTACTCTACCCTACTCTACTCTACCCTACCCTACCCTACTCTACCCTACTCTACACTACTCTACCCTACTCTACACTACTCTACCCTACTCTACCCTACTCTACCCTACCCTACTTTACCCTACTCTACCCTACTCTACTCTACCCTACCCTACTCTACCCTACTCTACTCTACCCTACCCTACTCTACCCTACACTACCCTATTTTTTTTTTCCATAAGAACCTTCTCCTCACAAAAACAATCACAACAAAAAAAAAATCAGCCAAATCGGTCAAGCCGTTTTCATGCCAAGTCGTGACAACGGAAAACGGGGGTCATTTTTATATATACAACGTGTAACAAAAAGGGGGTATACATACCAAGTGCAAGGCCTCTTGATAAGATAACAAACAATACGGAAAGGGTTTTCTAACCTTATGTTTACATGGTAGGAAGTTGTGATTTATTCCATACATATGATACCAGAAACCGAACATTTCAAACTGAAACCAATACATCACTAGCAAAAAGTCAGCTGATCGGTGTCATTGAACTGTTTATGACTAAAAACAAACCTCTTACTCCTGGTATTTCTTCAAACAGTGGATAAAGGGTTCCGCATGTTTATTTTTTCTAACATTTTTTTTTTTAAGAAAAATAGTTTTAAGAAGAAATAAGTTTTTCCTACAAAGACTAAGATTATGTTTGTGTACAACAAACCAAGCCAAAAACTAGAGCGAGTGCATGCGTTGGCCATCGAAAAACCTGCCGGCCGCGTAGGCCCGTGTTCGTTAGCGCGCAGCGCATATTATTTTTCGTGCGACTCACGCCGCTTTTAGAGGAGACTAATTAGATAAGGGTATTCGTAAGGATATGGAATAATTAGGTACCTATCTGGTATTTACGTGAAACAATAAGAAATATCTACATACTTTTTTATTGTTTTCGTAGATAGGATAGTAACAAATACTTAATTTACGAAAAATTTAAACGAAGTACCTACCTATGTAAAATCTAAACGAACGTTGTACTCGGCGTTAGACGCTGCGAAAAAGGATTTCATATCTGTTAAAATGAACCCAAATATCATTTCTAAGCAACTTATGTGCCTCCTGGTACAAATAAACTCCCAGTGGGTTCCGTTCTTGAATTTAATTTAATTAGAGGACTTCAATAAGTTGTCACTTTTTGCAGGGTCGAGATGAATTTTCTTACGTACCTAATTCTTTTTATGTCGGTTGCTATACATAGGATATGTACTTAGTTAACAAGAAATTAATTATTTAGATGTAGTGTGCGCATTCACGACGCCGCGTGAATGCGTGTGAGTTTAATTTTACCCCGAGATTATAATCAAATCAACAAATCTTTCGCGTTTATTTCTAAAAAAAACTATACGTTTGCGCACAATTAGGTCTTTGCGTAACTTTTTGCCTTTTCTACAAAAACATTACCAGTAGTAGCACAGTTTAGTCTTAATTTATCATTTTAAAATAAATAAAAAACATGCGAAAGTACTAGGAGTCCATAAGAAACGAGAATTGTTATTGATAGTTTTAAAATACGGTTCACAGATCCCTAAAAAAATTCCTTTGAGAAGCTCAAATGTTATTGAACACGATAAAATAGTTTTGTCCCAGTCGCACGCGCCGCCTGCGTGTTTAATGTGAGAGAGATGGCAATGTTGTCGTCGTCCGTTCGGCTACTCTCTTTGGCGGTACTGGCGGCGTCTTTGTACGCGCCGAAAGTCAAATTTAGGTAAATAAATAAATATAATTTTGCATTAGTGGATGACCAATAATCTTACGATGCAGTCGCATAGCATAATTATCCGTTCCGGTGTTTGTGATTTGGATTTTAAACATTATTTTATTGCAGTTGTGATAATCGTGTGTGATGGCATTTCTATGGTGATGGTGTTAAGTAATAGTGAATATTATGAGATGATGTTGTGTGTCAGAAGAGAGGACGGCCGGTAATGTGCGAGCTGCTCGCGAACTTGATCGTCCTCGATTTATCGCGGGTACCTAGAAGGAGCTGAGCGCCGACAGTTTCTTCGGTGGCGGGCTTCCATCGGATAGTAGGTAGGTACATTCACAGAGTACTTTGTAACATAGGTACTGAAAGGTACATCGTCTGCAACAAACTGGTTCCACGCTTCTGGTTTAGGGGGTCGCCCAAACACTATCGATCCAGAATTTGAGGAGGCCGTACTCGAGCATTTTGAAAATAACCCACGTAGGTACTAGCGCACTCGGCGAGCTGCATTAGCGCTGTATACCTCTAACCATATGCAAGTAGGTATGGCGAGTGTTGCAGAATGAAGGTCAGCACCTCTTCCGTCGCATCCAGGAACTGACACCTGCAGATATTTTGCCTCGCGTGACCTTCTGCTTTTTTGAGGCAAAATTTTAAGTAGGCAGGTACTAGGCAAACAGCGTTTCATTCACACACGCGCCGCGCGTATCGAAATTAGGTAGAATTAGGAAGAGAGGTACTAGGCGATCAGATTTACAGAAGAAGTCTTTATTAGTATTAGCAAGTGACGTGGAATGTTATTGACCCTCGTAGTGTCGTGACACGTTTGTTATGATTTGAATTCGAGAATCATACGATACCAAGGATACCAAGAATTTGGTATCAATTCTTTGAGTAATTTATTTTGAGCTGAAACTTTGTGTAGAGATTCTATACCACCAGTAAACTTCAGGGCTTTTTGATGTATATACCCTTTTTGTTACACGTTGTATATAGATTGTATTTAATTGGCTAACTGTATTTAATTTTTCTACTTCTATTTTATTAATTTTATGTTCTTGCATTAATTGGCTGAGTTTCTCACAAAACTCAGGCCAATTTGCTTTTTTTGTGTTAAATATTCGGGTGGTTCTATTAATTTGTATGCCTTTAGACCTTTTTAATTTAATGTTGAAAACAATGGCGTTGTGGTCCGAGCTCGTGAGGCCCTCGTCTATTCTCCAGTCGTCCACCAGGTCCAGAATGTCCGTCGAACATGCTGTGATATCAACGTGGCTGCAGTAGCGTTTTCCCCCTCTGATCGTGTCGAAGGTCGGAATTTCCCCTCTGTTGAGTATGTTCAGACTCAGCTCGTCGAGCACTCCAGACACTTCTTCACCTCTGTTGTCGATGGACAAGCTTCCCCACCAGGTGCTTTTCGCGTTTGCGTCTCCTCCGATGATCCACCTTCTGGAACCTACTTCCTCCTCAACACGTTTGAGGTGGTCTAGATATGGTCCCACTGGCTGATCCGGCTCAAAATAAAAGGAGACCAGCGTGATCATCCAGGCATTGGTCCGGATCCCCACCACGACGATGTTATTCGTGGTGAGTTTTGGGTACTGCGTGACAATAAGGTCTTGATCGAAGACTGCTATTGCAGCCTTTACAGTCCCATCTCCGGTATCAGTGCTCTGGAAGATCCGAGCGCCTTTGTAGTTTCTCATTGCCTTAGCCCCTCCGACATATGGTTCCTGGAGGAGAGCAATGGCGACGCCGCGCTTAGAGGCTTCGATCAGGAACTCTTCTGTTGCAAGCTTTTTCCGCTGGAGGTTTGTTTGTATCAACCTGTAGAGGTTTGGATTTCCGTGGGTGCCCTTAGCAATACGCCACAGTGGATCTGGCGATTTCGTCCCACTTATGGCGTGTCAGGCAGTCAAGGCTGAAGGCGTTGTGGTCAGTGCCGTCGAGCCTGGCCCTTACGCAGTTCTGGCATTTGGGTGGGATACCCGCGAGGCAATCGGCGCATTCCGACTTCAAGTGTGGGCCGCCGCAATGACTGCACAGGTCGGCCGGCTCCTTGCAGAATCTTCTGCCATGCCCGTAGCCGAGGCAGCGCGTGCACTGAATTAACGGTGTTTGGTCCTCCACCCTAATGCGCTGGAAGTCGATGTGTAGGCTTCCGACATCCGTAGCTCTTCTCCAGATGGTCGGTGAAACGCTGACCACAACGTGATTGGCGTGTGGATTTCTTATTTTTCGCCTGAATTTAACCTCCACTCGGTCGTCCTCTTTGTCGAGATCCTGAAAAACATCCTTGTTCTGTTTCCTCATGGCCTTGAGAATATCCTCATCTGAATGAACAGAGAGGACGCCCCTGAGGATCAGTAACGGGTCCTTATTTTTCATTACCTCGACGCTGAGGTCCTGCCTTTCCACTTCCAGTCTGTTTTTGACCTTATTTCTTTCCTCCCTAGTCTGAAATCCCATTATTATTTTACTGTCCTTAGCCTTTCTCACCCGTTCGACTTTTACCCAGCCCTCCTTTGCATCCACTGCCTTCCGTATTTTATTTAATACTTCGTCTCCTGACTCTGTATTGTCTTTCGAGGCGACCACGATAGAATGCAGCGTACTTCGCATTGGTTTCGACTTTCCGCTGTGGTTCGCTGTAACGCTCGCATACGATGACTTCATTCCTAAATCAATTGCGGCTTTTAGGTCATCCATTCTCCTGTTGCTTTCTTGTAGCAACCTCGAGTGTTCCTCGATGCGGATTGCTAACAAGCTCTGCTCTGCGTTGCATGAGAAGGTTACGTCAGTGGCAGCAGTTTCGGGCTCCGAGTTAACCTTAACCCCACTTGGATTTTTTGTTTTAACCTCCCTTTCCGCTTCCTTCAACAGTTGAAACAGCCGATCCAGCGCTTCGGTGATGCCGTTTTTGATTTCGGTCTTAGTGTTTCTTGAACTGCTCAGGTGTAGTTTGGCTTTGTTCAAGCAGGCTCTGGCTTCTGTCGACCGATCCGCGTACTGTGTCTTTGGCGGCGTCGTAAGAACCTCTGTGAGTTTCGAGCGCATTGGGAGGGTTTTTGTCTCCTGCGACTCTGGAGGTTTTTGTCCGATTTTAGCAGGACCAGCCTGTATCGTCTTGGTGGTTAAGGGGGGTGGTGGGTTTGAGCTGGCACGCTTGGTTGCTTCCAATTCTGCAACGCTGCGTCGAACGCTTGGGGGTGATGTTCTTGTTTTTGGTGGTGATTTGTCACCATCCGCCTTCTTTACTGGGGTCCTAATGCCTATCATATTGGAGATATGCGTCAGTCGTTAAAAGTAAAAAATAAAAAATTAAAAAAAATGCAAAATAAAAGTGTATATGTGTAAAAGAAACAAAAATGCGTATAAGATCGTAATGATCTTCGGTAAAAAAAAAATTTGGTGTGTTCTCTGTATAGAGATAACACTGTCAGCCTTATTGTTCAATAACACAAGTCAAGCGACGAACATAAAAACAGACATGTAGAGTCTCGCTCTGTCAAAATAACTTATGACTAGGTTCCAGATAAATATCTGGGGTCAATGAGCTTCCAGGAGTCAGTAGGCGTCAAGAAAATTTGGGATGTAGAGTCGAAAAAATTTCGACTCTACGATAGAGTCGATCTCTACCTTCCGTAGGATAGCTCCCCTCGAGCCCTCCAAAACGAACCCAAACACCATGCAGTTCTGCCAATGAGTCCCGGAGTTATTAAGTCCCAAAACACTCGGTTTTTTGCCTAAGCGGCAACCGAAAAATGGTTTTCTGGGTTCTCTCCGGAACCTCTGGGCCAAAGGCACTCGTGCTTGGGCTCACCGGAACCGTCTCGGCGAGACCTATCCCGCGGAGCAGGTTTCAGGCCTGTAAATTTTTGACTCCTGAAAATCCCTGAAATAGCGTTAATTGGATGAGGAAAGGCCAGCCGATGTCCCCAAAGAAAACCCGAACCCTGTACGACCCACGGATCGAGAGTTATCCGAGTCTGAAAAAAGGTTTGACAGTTCTAGAACTGTCAAAGTCGATTTTCAACCCGGTATAACTTCCCCCCCAAAAGTCGCAGAACGCTCGAGTTTGGACTTGTACGGCTTGGTTCGTCCTGTTCCACCGCGCAAAATGGTTTTCAGGATCCTGAAATTTCTCAGCGCTAAAACGCCTGAAACCAAGTGGGTCAGACAGAGGTTGTTTCCCCAAGCACCACTGCGAAAACCGCAACTCTCTGCGGCCCCCGGATCCGGAGATACGCCAGTCCAAAGTTTCCAAAAGGGTGGGGGTAAATGTCAAAACCAAGTTTTGGGTGGCTATAACTCCGCAACCAATGGTCACAAGGAAACGCGGTTTGAAATGCGGTGCTTGGCTCAGCTTCCTCTGCCCGCCAAATATGGTTTCAGTGCTGAAAAATTTCAGGTCCTGAAAACGCCTGAAAATATGCACAATTTATTCCCGCTTGTATGCCGCTGAGAAATGTGAAAAACCGGGTCTTCTGCGCCAAATTGCTCCGGAGATAATTAACTTTATGTATTACAACCGAAACAACCAAAATGGCCGAAAATGTCTACTTTACTCGTTCCTGGAGCTATTGGGGGCAAATTTGGGCTTAAACAAGCTGCAATATGTCATTAAAATCTAATCCTGGCATCAAAATAATTTTAAAACTATTTGTTTTGATTTAAATGGGAAAAAACATAAAAAATTTGATAACTTTGTGACACAAAAAGAAAAAATTTTGGAAAAAATGCCTAAATTTATGTTAAATGACTCGCTATACGATAAGAAGATAAAAAGTTGAATTTTGATGATTTTAACTGCTAAATTTTACAAAAAACTGAAAAAAATACAAATTGTGAAAATTTACGCCAAAAAGTAACTTTAAAAAATACAGTCTTCAGCTATGTCTGCTCTTCTGATGAGCGCGCAACAGGATCCGCTTGAAAAATAGGGGGTATTCGCTGAAAGTTCTTCAGAAATGGAGTCCTAAGTTTGAGTCTTCTGTATTTATTTATTCCACTTCTGGTAGGGATAAAAATCCGATTAGAGCGTCGTTCCACTCGTCTCTGCGCCTCTTCTCAGCTGTCAAAAAATTGGCTCCTTGTGATGCGTGGTTTATGCACCACGTGGTCAACTTTTGGGGTTATGTTCCCGGTTTTTCTTAGTTAACTTGGTAACACGTGATCGGAAAATTGCTTGCAAGGTGTCGTTCGCTGCGTCTCAATGGGCCTCGTGACCTGGTAAAATAAAAACCAGGCCTCGACGATCGTTTTTCGGAGATATAAGGCTCCGAAAATTTCAAAATCCCAGTTTTTACGGTTTTTCGCAAACAACACTTTTTCCGGAGTTTTCCGGCACGTGAAAACTGCTCAGTCACTTGCGCGGCACCGATACGCGTTGTTTGGTGTATGGCACTACTTGTTATGGCTAAAAAATACCGGTCAAAACAATTTTTAAGTGCGGAGCGATTTAAAAAACGATCCGACCGCCACGAGAGTCAGGGGGGTACGGTTAGGTTAGGTTAGGTTAGGTTAGGTTAGGTTGCGCTTACGCGGATGACACTCTCCTCATTGCCCGGGGGAGGGATTTCAGGGAGGCGGCCTGTCTGGCCTCGGCTGGCGGATCCTTAGTGGCAGGGAGGATCCGCCGTCTAGGGTTGAAGGTAGCGCTGCACAAGACCGAGGCCGTGTTCTTCCACGGGCCTCGGCAGCGCTACCCTCCTGACGCCCACATTGTCGTGGAGGGCGTCCGGATAGAGGTGAAGGCCCAGATGAAATATCTGGGCCTGATGCTTGACAGCAGGTGGCGCTTCGGTCCGCACTTCAGCGGGCTGTCGACGCGCCTGCTGAAAGCTGCGGACGCCCTCTCATGGCTCCTCCCGAACCTCGGGGGACCCAAGGCGAGATGCCGGCAATTATACGCCGGCATTCTACGGAGCATGGCCCTCTATGGGGCCCCAATCTGGGCGGACTCCCTCCATAGGAGGGAGAATGCGACCGCCATCCGCAGGCCACAAAGGGCCATTGCACTGCGGGTGGCGAGGGCCTACCGGTCGGTGGGCTTTGCGGCGGCGTGCGCTCTGGCCGGCACCCCTCCTTGGGAGTTGGAGGCGTGGGTGCTCGCCAGAGTGTACGAATGGACGGCGCGGCGCAAAGCGCTTGGTGAGCGCCCCGTCGACCAAGAGCGGGAGGCCGTGCGGCGGGAGGCGAGGGACGCGATAGTCCACCACTGGACGGAAGACCTCGCCTCCGCCGCCTTTGGCCGGCGGACTCTGGACGCGCTCGGCCCAGTCTTGCGAGACTGGCTCGAGCGGTCGCACGGTTTCCTCTCGTTCCGTCTGGTGCAGGTGTTGTCCGGACATGGCTGTTTCGGAACGCACCTGCACCGGATCGGGCGGGAGGAGACCGCGGCGTGCCATGACTGCGGCGCTGCGGAGGACACGGCCCAACACACCCTCGAGGCGTGCCCGGCCTGGGGTGAGCAGCGCCGCAGTCTAACTGCGGTTATTGGGCAGGACCTCTCGCTCCCCGGCGTGGTCGAATGTATGCTGGGGAGTGAGGAGGCCTGGACTGCGGTCGCCTCCTTTTGCGAGGATGTCATGTCGCAAAAGGAGGCGGCGGAGCGTGCGCGGGAGGACGACCCTCTCGCCGCACCACTCCGCAGACGAAGAAGGGGAAGGAGAAGGCGAATGTTCGATCGCCTTCTCCCACCCCCAGGTGGTGATTAGCGGGCGACAGGCGCGGGGGCGCCTTCGCCCACATTGCACAGATCACCACCACCGTCGGGCGGGAATTGCCGAGCGCTCGCGGCATTCCCGGGCCCCTCCTTGCTGAGAGGGGCGTGTAGGGCCCGCCGTCAAGGCAGGCGATCGTCGGCGGAGGACTGGACGTAAAGGCTCTGCCAGCTGCCCAGTCCTTCGCCACTCACCGACGATGCGGGAGCGCCGCTGGGTCGTTTAGTGGGTATACCGGCTCCGACCGGGGAGTCCCACATACCCCTCCCTCCCCCGAGGGAGGGTATGCGTAACGCATTTTTCCCAGCGTAAAAAAAAAAAAAAAAAAAAAAAAAAAAAAAAAAAGGTTAGGTTGCGCTCTCATGGCTCCTCCCGAACCTCGGGGGACCCAAGGCGAGATGCCGGCAATTATACGCCGGCATTCTCAGGAGCATGGCCCTCTATGGGGCCCCAATCTGGGCGGACTCCCTCCATAGGAGGGAGAATGCGACCGCCATCCGCAGGCCACAAAGGGCCATTGCACTGCGGGTGGCGAGGGCCTACCGGTCGGTGGGCTTCGCGGCGGCGTGCGCTCTGGCCGGCACCCCTCCTTGGGAGTTGGAGGCGTGGGTGCTCGCCAGAGTGTACGAATGGACGGCGAGGCGCAAAGCGCTTGGTGAGCGCCCCGTCGACCAAGAGCGGGAGGCCGTGCGGCAGGAGGCGAGGGACGCGATAGTCCACCACTGGACGGAAGACCTCGCCTCCGCCGCCTTTGGCCGGCGGACATTGGACGCGCTCGGCCCAGTCTTGAGAGACTGGCTCGAGCGGTCGCACGGTTTCCTCTCGTTCCGTCTGGTGCAGGTGTTGTCCGGACATGGCTGTTTCGGAACGCACCTGCACCGGATCGGGCGGGAGGAGACCGCGGCGTGCCATGACTGCGGCGCTGCGGAGGACACGGCCCAACACACCCTCGAGGCGTGCCCGGCCTGGGGTGAGCAGCGCCGCAGTCTAACTGCGGTTATTGGGCAGGACCTCTCACTCCCCGGCGTGGTCGAATGTATGCTGGGGAGTGAGGAGGCCTGGACTGCGGTCGCCTCCTTTTGCGAGGATGTTATGTCGCAAAAGGAGGCGGCGGAGCGTGCGCGGGAGGACGACCCTCTCGCCGCACCGCTCCGCAGACGAAGAAGGGGAAGGAGAAGGCGAATGTTCGATCGCCTTCTCCCACCCCCAGGTGGTGATTAGCGGGCGACAGGCGCGGGGGCGCCTTCGCCCGCATTGCACAGATCTCCACCACCGTCGGGCGGGAATGGCCGAGCGCTCGCGGCATTCCCGGGCCCCTCCTTGCTGAGAGGGGCGTGTTGGGCCCGCCGTCAAGGCGGGCGATCGTCGGCGGAGGACTGGACGTAAAGGCTCTGCCAGCTGCCCAGTCCTTCGCCACTCACAGACGATGCGGGAGCGCCGCTGGGTCGTTTAGTGGGTATACCGGCTCTGCCCGGGGAGTCCCACATACCCCTCCCTCCCCCGAGGGAGGGTATGCGTAACGCATTTTTCCCAGCGTAAAAAAAAAAAAAAAAAAAAAAAAAAAAAAAAAAAAAAAAAAAAAGGTTAGGTTGCGCTGCCAAGGACGCGGCGAGGGCCGAAATGCTGGAGGGTCTCGACAGGGATCCGTATGGGAGACCATACAAGGCGGCGCGCAGCAAACTGCGCCCACATGGTCTCCCACTAACGGAGACCCTCGAGCCGGCGCTGTTGGATGGGGTGGTCCGGTCCCTGTTTCCACGCAGGACCAACTTCACCCCGCCAACGATGGACCCTCCAGAGGGGGCCGCTTCACCGGAGGAGGAGGTTCCCCCGGTGACGGCTGGCGAGCTTTACGCGGGGGTACTCCACCTCAGCGGGAAGAAGACGGCCCCAGGGCCAGACGGCGTTCCCGCACGCGTGGTGGCCATCGCCGCCACGCAAATGGAGGAGAGGTTTCGGGACCTCTTCAGCGCGTGTTTTACGGCTGGGAGGTTCCCGAAACCTTGGAAGGAAGGCAAACTTTGCCTCCTCCGCAAAGAGGGACGCCCGGCGGACTCCCCCTCGGCTTACCGGCCCCTCGTTCTGCTCGAGGAGGCCGGTAAGATGTTCGAGGGGATCATCGCAGCCAGGCTTAACAGCCATCTGCAGGGAGTGGGGCCGGACCTGTCGGACGCCCAGTTCGGTTTCCGACAGGGCCGGTCCACCATCGACGCGCTGACCCTTCTCAAGGGCCAGGTGAAGGAGGCGACGGAGGCGGGGGACGGAGTGTTGGCGGTGTCATTCGACATAGCCAACGCCTTCAACTCCATCCCCCATTCGGCTATACTGGAGGCACTCCGGTATCACGGAGTGCCCCAGTACTTGCGAGATCTCCTGGCCAGCTACCTGGAGGACCGCGAGATCCTCCTTGCGGACAGGTCGGGCTCGGTCAGGAGATACAGCGCAGAGTCCGGTGTTCCGCAGGGGTCGGTACTGGGGCCTCCCCTGTGGAACATCGGCTTCGATTGGCTCCTGCGGGGGATCCTCCTCCAGGGCACGAGTGTCATCTGCTACGCGGATGACACTCTCCTCATTGCCCGGGGGAGGGATTTCAGGGAGGCGGCCTGTCTGGCCTCGGCTGGCGGATCCTTAGTGGCAGGGAGGATCCGCCGTCTAGGGTTGAAGGTAGCGCTGCACAAGACCGAGGCCGTGTTCTTCCACGGGCCTCGGCAGCGCTACCCTCCTGACGCCCACATTGTCGTGGAGGGCGTCCGGATAGAGGTGAAGGCCCAGATGAAATATCTGGGCCTGATGCTTGACAGCAGGTGGCGCTTCGGTCCGCACTTCAGCGGGCTGTCGACGCGCCTGCTGAAAGCTGCGGACGCCCTCTCATGGCTCCTCCCGAACCTCGGGGGACCCAAGGCGCGATGCCGGCAATTATACGCCGGCATTCTACGGAGCATGGCCCTCTATGGGGCCCCAATCTGGGCGGACTCCCTCCATAGGAGGGAGAATGCGACCGCCATCCGCAGGCCACAAAGGGCCATTGCACTGCGGGTGGCGAGGGCCTACCGGTCGGTGGGCTTTGCGGCGGCGTGCGCTCTGGCCGGCACCCCTCCTTGGGAGCTGGAGGCGTGGGTGCTCGCCAGAGTGTACGAATGGACGGCGCGGCGCAAAGCGCTTGGTGAGCGCCCCGTCGACCAAGAGCGGGAGGCCGTGCGGCAGGAGGCGAGGGACGCGATAGTCCACCACTGGACGGAAGACCTCGCCTCCGCCGCCTTTGGCCGGCGGACCTTGGACGCGCTCGGCCCAGTCTTGAGAGACTGGCTCGAGCGGTCGCACGGTTTCCTCTCGTTCCGTCTGGTGCAGGTGTTGTCCGGACATGGCTGTTTCGGAACGCACCTGCACCGGATCGGACGGGAGGAGACCGCGGCGTGCCATGACTGCGGCGCTGCGGAGGACACGGCCCAACACACCCTCGAGGCGTGCCCGGCCTGGGGTGAGCAGCGCCGCAGTCTTATTGCGGTTATTGGGCAGGACCTCTCGCTCCCCAGCGTGGTCGAATGTATGCTGGGGAGCGAGGAGGCCTGGACCGCGGTCGCCTCCTTTTGCGAGGATGTTATGTCGCAAAAGGAGGCGGCGGAGCGTGCGCGGGAGGACGACCCTCTCGCCGCACCGCTCCGCAGACGAAGAAGGGGAAGGAGAAGGCGAATGTTCGATCGCCTTCTCCCACCCCCAGGTGGTGATTAGCGGGCGACAGGCGCGGGGGCGCCTTCGCCCGCATTGCACAGATCACCACCACCGTCGGGCGGGAATGGCCGAGCGCTCGCGGCATTCCCGGGCCCCTCCTTGTTGAGAGGGGCGTGTAGGGTCCGCCGTCAAGGCGGGCGATCGTCGGCGGAGGACTGGACGTAAAGGCTCTGCCAGCTGCCCAGTCCTTCGCCACTCACAGACGATGCGGGAGCGCCGCTGGGTCGTTTAGTGGGTATACCGGCTCTGACCGGGGAGTCCCACATACCCCTCCCTCCCCCGAGGGAGGGTATGCGTAACGCATTTTTCCCAGCGTAAAAAAAAAAAAAAAAAAAAAAAAAAAAAAGGTTAGGTTAGGTTAGGTTGGGGGACCACCCCACAGTGCTTACGTCCACGTCGTGTCCCCTGGAAACGACCCAGTCCTGACCACCGTAACGGAGTGGCAGGCTGGGCTCGGCCAAAGTGCACTGTGCATCGTAGCTATCACTATTTTATTTTATGCGGGTTATAATTTGATTGTTTGGAGTGCTACGATTATTTGCGGGCTATGCCTAAACAGCCAGCGCGGGACGCCTCCGGGCGGTTCCTTAAAAAAGGCCCTTCTCAGGGCCAACCAAAAGGCCCTTCTCAGGGCCAACCAAAAGGCCCTTCTCAGGGCCAACCAAAAGGCCCTTCTCAGGGCCAACAGGACGCTTCGGCGTCAGAGGCTAGCCGCGCGCCGTCTGCGGCTAGCTTCTACAGCAGGGCGGACGAGATGTCGGACTCCGACATCGAGTCCATCGAGCGGTTGTCGGACGCGATTGCAGCCGAGGAGGGCGACTCCAGATCGCGGAAGCGGGCCTTCCTGAAGGACGGGTCTGAGGGCTCTTCGGGATCTGTAATCGAACCAAAGAAGAAGGCGAAGGCCAAGAAGGCGACGACGGCGGCGGACACCCACGATGTGGGTCTCGCGGACGCCGAACGCCAGCTGAACCTGGCTCGGCGGGCGCAACTCCAGGAGGACCTGGAAGAGCGGGTTGTGGCCAAGGAGCAACGGGCGCGCGTCGCCCGGGCCAAGGCCGGGTACGGAGCGTCCCGCGTTCTGTACGCCGACCACTCCTTGGTCGAGCTGGAGCGGATGGCGGAGGAGGACGCGGAGGAGATCGCAGAGGTCGCTTCCAAGTCCTCCAACCTCAAGGGCACCTTCCAAAAGTCCCTTAAATGCAGGGCTGCGAGCCTGCGTAGCATCGTCGTGGAGTTGGTGAAGCGCAAGGCTAACGACGAGACGCGACAACTGCAGGCGAAAGTGGATCGCCTGCAGCAGGACACATCTTGGCTATCAACGAAACGTGGATTCGTGAAGGGCAGGAAGATCGTGCGCCTAGCGTTCCAGGATACAGGTTTAAGCATATTCCACGTCCTAGTTCCGTGCGTGGCGGGCGCGGTGGCGGGGTCGCCTTTTATATCAAAGACGGCGTGGCTGCGAGGGTAAGAGTTCATCCTGCCCAGGCTGACGTTGAGCAACTCTGGTTAGGCCTCACAGTAAACAAAAAGAAATTTCTCATTGGAACTGCATACCGTCCACCTTGGTTGAACTTGGAGGTCTTTCTTGAGGGCTTAACTGCCAGTATCAGTGGCCTAGCCCCATATGACCATATAGTCCTACTAGGTGACCTAAATGTTAATTTATTGGACGCAAATAGCTCCAAATCTCTTCTGCTTTTAGATTTCTTTAGGATTTTAAATCTTACCCAGCTGGTTCAGACACCAACACATTTTATAGGTGATAGCAGTTCCCTCATAGACCTGATTTGCTCCGATGCTAATATTCGCAACGTCGTAGTGAACCACATTGCTGATCTTGGCCATCACTCCTTTATCACATGTGAAACAATCATTAAGAAACAAAAGCCTCAGCCAAGATTAGTTGTGTATCGCCCGCTCACCAACATTTTGGGAGACTTTTTTGACACCGACCTTAAACTATTTCCATGGTCAAGTATTGGAGCCATGAACGATGTTGACTCAATGGTACATACATTTAATTTATTTATGACCCAGCTTTTTGATCTCCATGCTCCTATAAAGAAGAAGACGTTTAGGAATCGCTCTACCCCCTGGATAACTGATAATATTCGACTTGTGTTTAAGCTGCGCGATGAAGCCAGGGCTGCTCTCCGCAAGTCAGGGGAACAACATAAGAAGTATTATCTTGATCTCAAGCACCAAGCCACTTTGGCACTCTACAATGAAAAAAAGGCGTACTTTTCCAAAAGCATTAATGATAAAATTAAAGACCCAAAAAAACTGTGGTATAATTTAAAATCGGATGTGCTTCCGGACCATAAGCAAAAATTGCTCCCTGGACATTTTGACAACCCACATGACATTAACAAGGCATTTCTGGATGTCCCAGGTAGTTGTCATACGGACACTTCTCTCCTGTCTTTTTTTAACTCGCACAATCATGGCCCTGCTAAATTCTCTCTCACAGCAACTAACCCAGACTCAGTTCTTAAAATCATTAAGAGTTTGGGGTCCAATGCCCAGGGTGTGGATGGGATAAGTTTGGACATGTTAACCCTTACTTTGCCTACTACACTTCAAACTATTACAGACATCATCAACCACTCCATCCTTACAAACACATTCCCGAAGCCCTGGCGATGTGCTGTTGTCCGCCCAATCCCTAAGAACAGTAACCCAGCAAGTATGAAGGATCTAAGACCAATAAGCATCTTGCCCTGCTTGTCAAAGATCCTGGAACGTGTAGTTTACACACAAGTTGTCGAATTTCTAGAGACAAATTCCATTCTCCCCGACCTTCAGTCTGGTTTCAGAAAGGGAAGAAGTACTGCAACGGCCCTGGCGGACGTTGTGGGAAGTATTCTTGAGGCACGTGATAGGGGTGAAGGTACTATTCTTACCCTGCTGGACTTTTCCCGGGCTTTTGACGCTATTAATACAGATTTACTGTTGTCAAAACTATCGTACTATGGCTTTGATAGTGATGCAGTGGAGTGGTTTAAAAGTTATCTTTCAGACAGATCACAATATGTTGAAATCTGCAAGGAAGACGGAACTACCCTATCATCCTCCACTCTTGGCGTGACTCGGGGGGTCCCTCAGGGATCAATTTTGGGACCGTTGTTGTACATTCTGTATAGTGCTGATATCATCAAATCTATAACCAATTGCAAATATCACATGTATGCCGATGATATTCAGTTATACATATCTTTTAAGGCTAATGATACATATCTAGCAGTGCAGAGGATGAACCAAGACTTGGATAGAATAGTTCTATGGTCGGAGAAGAATTGTCTAGTTTTGAACCCTTTAAAGTCAAAATTTATTGTTCTAGGCACAAAAAAGCAAGTCGGCGCTATTAAATCCTTAAATCCAGAGATAGTTATTAAGGGGGAAAAGATAATTCAGGTCGAGCAGGCATGCAATTTAGGGCTGCTCATGGATCCGGGGCTACACTTTGAGTCACATATAACCAGAGTTCTCGGAAATTGCTTCTATAGACTGAAAGTATTATATGGAATTCGTAAATACCTGAGCTTGCCAGTACGGAAACAACTTGTTGACAGCCTTATTCTGTCTAAATTGAATTACTGCGATACTGTGTATGGACCTTGCTTACTGAATAAAACAGAGAGAGTGATTCAACGTGTACAAAATGCCTGTGTTCGATTTTGTGTAACAGTGCCTCGTAGAAGTCACATAACTCCGTTCATGAACCAGATCGGGCTGCTTAAGATGGCGGCCAGGAGGAAGTTTCACTTAGCCTGCTTACTGTTTGGTATTATAAAAACCAATAGACCTCACTATTTATCTGATAAGTTGACTTGGAAGCAAAACTACCTAAAAAACAAACTCCGTTCCATGGTTAGCCCGCTAACCGTGCCAATGCATCGAACTGCTGCTTTCAGGGGCTCCTTCAGGTTTGCATCTACGCATTGCTGGAATGACCTCCCACCTCCAATAAGACACCTGAAAACATTGCAGTGTTTCAAGTTTCAGTATAAAAAGTTACTCATGTCTCAACAACTATCCTCTTAAATTTGTTTGTTGCACTGTTCTGTTTGTACCTCAGGGGTTTTGGCAGTCAAGCACTGGCGGGGATCTCCAGCGGTGCGAGCTGTTTTGGCCATCGAGTCTCTTTCTGCTCCTGTTGATTTGTTGGCCGGTCGGAGCATAACTTACTTCTTGGACTCTATTGGTCACTTTCCAACACTTTAGTTAATCTGTAAATGACATAATATTATATTACGCGAACACTCTCCTGACAATTTTATTCTAATGTTTATTCTTACTGTTTTAATTTTGCATATTTTTTTTTAGTTTAGTTCTTATCTCCCTTACCTTTTACTCGTTTTTGAGTTGATATCCGTCTTTATTTTTCCTTTCCCGTGTCATTCTAGGCGCCCTCAAACCTCACGCATTAGTAGCTGTTTTTGCTAGGTATTCTCTGAAACTCGACACTTCAACAGCCCAACTCACCCAGAACACATTTTTTGCTACACACACACTTTACAAATAGATTGATTATGTAAATTGCGTAGGTCCGGAATCTTGTTTTTATTCTATTAGGTAATATGATGTAATATAGTGCCGGTGTAAACCATCGATCAGCCATCTTTTTACTTTACCACAGACTCAAAATCGGACTCGGTGACTGCGCATTGACAATTATTCTAATCGATTTGTTTATTGATCGATGTGTGTGTAAATCGACTATCTCAGTGCTTATTTTTTTCCAATTGTGTCCTGTTGTTTTTATTTGTTTTTATGTTTATATCTCTTTTACGTAAAATAGTTTTCTGTTATTTATGTTTCGTCTATTTTATTGATTATAATATAGTTCACCTATGTTCAATTTTGTAATCCTTGCTGGCCGGTTGGCGTCTCATCGTCGAAAACGGCTGGTGCTGAAAATCAGCGCTGTGGCTCTGTCCTGCACGAGCCCCAGCATTATGCTGAGTACTGGCCGTTTTGCGCTGATGTGACGCATATCCTATCTAGCTGATAGTTTTTAAGTAGGATATTGGTATTTTGTTTATTTTTATTTATTTTTGGGATATGCGTCATGTTGGGCGCAAATAAACACTTTTTCTTTCTTTCTTTCTTTTTCTTTCAGGAGGTCAGCCAGCTTCACCAGAAGCTGGCTGAAGCCACGGCCCGGCCAAGCCAGACCGAGCCAAGAACGGTGGCAGAAGGCCCTCCCTCC
This sequence comes from Mythimna lalbum, assembly GCA_949319445.1. Taxonomy (NCBI): domain Eukaryota; kingdom Metazoa; phylum Arthropoda; class Insecta; order Lepidoptera; family Noctuidae; genus Mythimna; species Mythimna lalbum. Next base: position 37,090 of record OX439344.1, on the reverse strand, counting down.
AACCTTGAGGACATCCTCCGCAAGGTTGTGATGGAGGAGAGGGCCTTTACGCGAGCCTGCATCGCAGGCATTGAGGACCGGCTATTGCCAGAAAAGCGCCTGCGACCGCCGCTTGCCGCGGACAAGAGGCGCAGTGAGCCGGGGCCATCCTCCGCCGAGGACGCCCTCCTCCCTTCCACCACCCCATCCAACCAGTGGACGGAGGTGGCTGGGAGGGGGAAGGGCAAGGCCAAAAAGGCAGTGGCAACAGTCCCTGCCGTCCCCGCCACCGCCCCTCCCAGCCAGTCGCAGCGGGCGACTGGCAAGGGAAAGGGGAAGGGGAAGGGGGGGAAAAAGTCGGCCCCCAAGGCCGCTGCCGCTGCTCCAGCTCCAGCGACCAAAGGGGCCCCCGCCGGCACGAGGAGGAAGTTGGCTCCTCCTAAGTCCGCGGCCGTCGTGGTGACGCTCACCGCGGAGGCTGCGGAACAGGGGGAGACCTACGCGTCCGTCTTGTTACGGGCGCGAGCCAACGCCGATCCCACCCAAATGGGGATCGGCAAAGTCACTTGCCGTAAGACCCAGACCGGTGGTCGAATCTTCGAGTTCCCGGGGGCCGACGGCGGTGCCCACGCTGATCTCTTTGCGGCAAAACTGCAGGAGGCAATTGCGGACGTGGCCAAGGTTGCCAGACCTGTCAAGCTGGCAGCCTTGGAAGTTAATGGCCTGGACGACTCAGTCTCCAAGGAGGAGGTGGTGGCGGCGGTCGCAGCCATTGGGGGCTGCGAAGCCACAGCGGTGCAAGGCCGGGACATTAGGCCCGGTCGCGGCGGCATGGGCACCATGCGTATTGAGTGCCCAGTCGCCGCTGCCAAAGCCGTCCTTGACAAAGGACGGCTTGCCGTCGGTTTCAGCTCGGGTGCAGTCCGGGCACTTGTGGCGCAGCCCTTGCGGTGCTACAGGTGCTTCGGCATTGGGCACACCCGGGCTCTCTGTCCGTCCACGGTAGACAGGACGGACAGTTGTTACCGCTGTGGCAAGGAGGGCCACAAAGCCATCACCTGCCAGGCCGCCACGCCGCACTGCGCAGTTTGCGCTGCCAGTGGCCGCCCGGCGGGTCACGTCATGAAGGGGAGGAATTGTAATCCTCCCCCTAAGAAGGGAAAAGCGCAGGCCACGATCCGGCCTGCCGCTACTACCGCCGTTCCCGTTCTTGAGGCGGGAGCGTCGACGTCTGCGGCTGCGGAGCGGGGTGCGATGTCCGATTGATGGCTACAGTCGAACATCGCATCCTTCAGGCGAACACCAACCACTGCAGGGCTGCCCAGGATCTGCTGATGCAGACCATGGCTGAGTGGTTGGTGGACGTGGCGGTGGTTGCCGAGCCTTACTCGGTCCCTGGCCATTGGCTGGGCGACCGGGACGACTTGGTGGCGTTGGTGACGCGGTCTTCCTCGGACTCCCCTCCCCTCTCGCTTTTAGAGAGGGGACCGGGATACGTGGCCGCCGCGTGGGGAGATATAGCTGTTGTGGGGGTTTATTTCTCCCCTAACCGCCCTCTCGAGGATTTCGAGAACTTTCTCGGAGTCCTCACCGCAGTCGTCGGGAGGGCGGCGCCGCGCCAGGTCGTCGTGTTGGGCGACCTGAATGCCAAGTCGGCGGCTTGGGGCAACCAAGCCGCCACGTGCAACGTCCGGGGACGTGCCGTCGAGTTTTGGGCGACTTCGTGCGGTGTGTCCCTCCTCAACAGGGGGGCGGTCCACACGTGCGTGCGGCAACGGGGAGGATCGGTGGTGGACGTCTCGTTCGCCACCCCCGTGCTGGCCGCACGCATCGTAAACTGGCGGGTGGAGATGGTGGAGACCTTATCGGACCACCGCTATGTGCGGTTCGACATATCCACTCGGGGCCCGCGGGAGACTGTCCGCTCTGGCCAATCTCCCTTCCCGCGGTGGGCTCTGACCCGCCTGGACCGAGAGGCAGCCCAGGAGGCAGCCTTCCTGCAGGACTGGCTCTCGCCCCCTGTTGAGGTACAAGACGTGGACGCTGCAGCAGCCCAGCTGCGGGAGTCCCTGACCGAGGTGTGCAACGCCAGCATGCCTCGGTCTCGCCGTCCGCCTCCCCGACGCGCCGTCTATTGGTGGTCGGAGGAATTGGCGGGGCTCCGCGCCGCTAGTGTGGCGGCCAGGCGGGCCTACATGCGGAGCCGTCGACGCAGCGCCCGTAACCAGGTCGAGGAGGACCGCCTCTACGCCTCTTTCCGGGAGGCGAGGAAGGTCCTCAAGTCGGCAATAGGCGCTGCCAAGGACGCGGCGAGGGCCGAAATGCTGGAGGGTCTCGACAGGGATCCGTATGGGAGACCATACAAGGCGGCGCGCAGCAAACTGCGCCCACATGGTCCCCCACTAACGGAGACCCTCGAACCGGCGTTGTTGGATGGGGTGGTCCGGTCCCTGTTTCCACGCAGGACCAACTTCACCCCGCCAACGATGGACCCTCCAGAGGGGGCCGCTTCACCGGAGGAGGAGGTTCCCCCGGTGACGGCGGGCGAGCTTTACGCGGGGGTACTCCACCTCAGCGGGAAGAAGACGGCCCCAGGGCCAGACGGCGTTCCCGCACGCGTGGTGGCCATCGCCGCCACGCAAATGGAGGAGAGGTTTCGGGACCTCTTCAGCGCGTGTTTTACGGCTGGGAGGTTCCCGAAACCTTGGAAGGAGGGCAAACTTTGCCTCCTCCGCAAAGAGGGACGCCCGGCCGACTCTCCCTCGGCTTACCGGCCCCTCGTTCTGCTCGAGGAGGCCGGTAAGATGTTCGAGGGGATCATCGCCGTCAGGCTTAACAGCCATCTGCAGGGAGTGGGGCCGGACCTGTCGGACGCCCAGTTCGGTTTCCGACAGGGCCGGTCCACCATCGACGCGCTGACCCTTCTCAAGGGCCAGGTGAAGGAGGCGACGGAGGCGGGGGACGGAGTGTTGGCGGTGTCATTCGACATAGCCAACGCCTTCAACTCCATCCCCCATTCGGCTATACTGGAGGCACTCCGGTATCACGGAGTGCCCCAGTACTTGCGAGATCTCCTGGCCAGCTACCTGGAGGACCGCGAGATCCTCCTTGCGGACAGGTCGGGCTCGGTCAGGAGATACAGCGCAGAGTCCGGTGTTCCGCAGGGGTCGGTACTGGGGCCTCCCCTGTGGAACATCGGCTTCGATTGGCTCCTGCGGGGGATCCTCCTCCAGGGCACGAGTGTCATCTGCTACGCGGATGACACTCTCCTCATTGCCCGGGGGAGGGATTTCAGGGAGGCGGCCTGTCTGGCCTCGGCTGGCGGATCCTTAGTGGCAGGGAGGATCCGCCGTCTAGGGTTGAAGGTAGCGCTGCACAAGACCGAGGCCGTGTTCTTCCACGGGCCTCGGCAGCGCTACCCTCCTGACGCCCACATTGTCGTGGAGGGCGTCCGGATAGAGGTGAAGGCCCAGATGAAATATCTGGGCCTGATGCTTGACAGCAGGTGGCGCTTCGGTCCGCACTTCAGCGGGCTGTCGACGCGCCTGCTGAAAGCTGCGGACGCCCTCTCATGGCTCCTCCCGAACCTCGGGGGACCCAAGGCGAGATGCCGGCAATTATACGCCGGCATTCTCAGGAGCATGGCCCTCTATGGGGCCCCAATCTGGGCGGACTCCCTCCATAGGAGGGAGAATGCGACCGCCATCCGCAGGCCACAAAGGGCCATTGCACTGCGGGTGGCGAGGGCCTACCGGTCGGTGGGCTTCGCGGCGGCGTGCGCTCTGGCCGGCACCCCTCCTTGGGAGTTGGAGGCGTGGGTGCTCGCCAGAGTGTACGAATGGACGGCGCGGCGCAAAGCGCTTGGTGAGCGCCCCGTCGACCAAGAGCGGGAGGCCGTGCGGCAGGAGGCGAGGGACGCGATAGTCCACCACTGGACGGAGGACCTCGCCTCCGCCGCCTTTGGCCGGCGGACCTTGGACGCGCTCGGCCCAGTCTTGAGGGACTGGCTCGAGCGGTCGCACGGTTTCCTCTCGTTCCGTCTGGTGCAGGTGTTGTCCGGACATGGCTGTTTCGGAACGCACCTGCACCGGATCGGGCGGGAGGAGACCGCGGCGTGCCATGACTGCGGCGCTGCGGAGGACACGGCCCAACACACCCTCGAGGCGTGCCCGGCCTGGGGTGAGCAGCGCCGCAGTCTAATCGCGGTCATTGGGCAGGACCTCTCGCTCCCCAGCGTGGTCGAATGTATGCTGGGGAGTGAGGAGGCCTGGACTGCGGTCGCCTCCTTTTGCGAGGATGTTATGTCGCAAAAGGAGGCGGCGGAGCGTGCGCGGGAGGACGACCCTCTCGCCGCACCGCTCCGCAGACGAAGAAGGGGAAGGAGAAGGCGAATGTTCGATCGCCTTCTCCCACCCCCAGGTGGTGATTAGCGGGCGACAGGCGCGGGGGCGCCTTCGCCCGCATTGCACTGATCACCACCACCGTCGGGCGGGAATGGCCGAGCGCTCGCGGCATTCCCGGGCCCCTCCTTGCTGAGAGGGGCGTGTAGGGCCCGCCGTCAAGGCGGGCGATCGTCGGCGGAGGACTGGACGTAAAGGCTCTGCCAGCTGCCCAGTCCTTCGCCACTCACAGACGATGCGGGAGCGCCGCTGGGTCGTTTAGTGGGTATACCGGCTCTGACCGGGGAGTCCCACATACCCCTCCCTCCCCCGAGGGAGGGTATGCGTAACGCATTTTTCCCAGCGTAAAAAAAAAAAAAAAAAAAAAAAAAAAAAAAAAAAAAAGGTTAGGTTAGGTTGGGGGACCACCCCACAGTGCTTACGTCCACGTCGTGTCCCCTGGAAACGACCCAGTCCTGACCACCGTAACGGAGTGGCAGGCTGGGCTCGGCCAAAGTGCACTGTGCATCGTAGCTATCACTATTTTATTTTATGCGGGTTTTAACTTGATTGTTTGGAGTGCTACGAAAATTTGCGGGCTATGCCTAAACAGCCAGCGCGGGACGCCTCCGGGCGGTTCCTTAAAAAAGGCCCTTCTCAGGGCCAACCAAAAGGCCCTTCTCAGGGCCAACAGGACGCTTCGGTGTCAGAGGCTAGCCGCGCGCCGTCTGCGGCTAGCTTCTACAGCAGGGCGGACGAGATGTCGGACTCCGACATCGAGTCCATCGAGCGGTTGTCGGACGCGATTGCAGCCGAGGAGGGCGAGTCCAGACCGCGGAAGCGGGCCTTCTTAAAGGACGGGTCCGGGGGCTCTTCTTCGGGTTCGGCTATCGAAAAAAAGAAGAAGGCGAAGACCAAGAAGGCGACGACGGCGGCGGACACCCACAATGTGGGTCTTGCAGACGCCGAACGCCAGCTGAACCTGGCTCGGCGGGCGCAAGTCCAGGAGGACTTGGAGGAGCGGGTTGTGGCCAAGGAGCAACGGGCGCGCGTCGCCCGGGCCAAGGCCGGGTACGGAGCGTCCCGCGTCCTGTACGCCGACCACTCCTTGGTCGAGCTGGAGCGGATGGCGGAGGAGGACGCGGAGGAGATAGCAGAGGTCGCTTCCAAGTCCTCCAACCTCAAGGGCACTTTCCAAAAGTCCCTTAAATGCAGGGCTGCGAGCTTGCGCAGCATCGTCGCGGAGTTGGTGGAGCGCAAGGCTTCGGATGAGACGCGACAACTGCAGGCGAAAGTGGATCGCCTGCAGCAGGAGGTCAGCCAGCTTCACCAGAAGCTGGCTGAAGCCACGGCCCGGCCAAGCCAGACCGAGCCAAGACCGGTGGCAGAAGGCCCACCCTCCAACCTTGAGGACATCCTCCGCAAGGTTGTGATGGAGGAGAGGGCCTTTACGCGAGCCTGCATCGCAGGCATAGAGGACCGGCTATTACCGGAAAAGCGCCTGCGACCGCCGCTTGCGGCGGACAAGAGGCGCAGCGAGCCGGGGCCATCCTCCGCCGAGGACGCCCTCCTCCCTTCCACCACCCCATCCAACCAGTGGACGGAGGTGGTTGGGAGGGGGAAGGGCAAGGCCAAAAAGGCAGTGGCAACAGTCCCTGCCGTCCCCGCCACCGCCCCTCCCAGCCAGTCGCAGCGGGCGACTGGCAAGGGAAAGGGGAAGGGGAAGGGGAAAGGGGGGAAAAAGTCGGCCCCCAAGCCCGCTGCCGCTGCTGCAGCTCCAGCGGCCAAAGGGGCCCCCGCCGGCACGAGGAGGAAGTTGGCTCCTCCTAAGTCCGCAGCCGTCGTGGTGACGCTCACCGCGGAGGCTGCGGAACAGGGGGAGACCTACGCGTCCGTATTGTTACGGGCGCGAGCTAACGCCGATCCCACCCAAATGGGGATCGGCAAAGTCACATGCCGCAAGACCCAGACCGGTGGTCGAATCTTCGAGTTCCCGGGGGCCGACGGCGGTGCCCACGCTGATCTGTTTGCGGCAAAACTGCAGGAGGCAATTGCGGACGTGGCCAAGGTTGCCAGACCGGTCAAGCTGGCAGCCTTGGAAGTTAATGGCCTGGACGACTCAGTCTCCAAGGAGGAGGTGGTGGCGGCGGTCGCAGCCATTGGGGGCTGCGACGCCACAGCGGTGCAAGGCCGGGACATTAGGCCCGGTCGCGGCGGCATGGGCACCATGCGTATTGAGTGCCCAGTCGCCGCTGCCAAAGCCGTCCTTGACAAAGGACGGCTTGCCGTCGGTTTCAGCTCGGGTGCAGTCCGGGCACTTGTGGCGCAGCCCTTGCGGTGCTACAGGTGCTTCGGCATTGGGCACACCCGGGCTCTCTGTCCGTCCACGGTAGACAGGACGGACAGTTGTTACCGCTGTGGGAAGGAGGGCCACAAAGCCATCACCTGCCAGGCCGCCACGCCGCACTGCGCAGTTTGCGCTGCCAGTGGCCGCCCGGCGGGTCACGTTATGAAGGGGAGGAATTGTAATCCTCCCCCTAAGAAGGGAAAAGCGCAGGCCACGATCCGGCCTGCCGCTACTACCGCCGTTCCCGTTCTTGAGGCGGGAGCGTCGACGTCTGCGGCTGCGGAGGGGGGTGCGATGTCCGATTGATGGCTACAGTCGAACATCGCATCCTTCAGGCGAACACCAACCACTGCAGGGCTGCCCAGGATCTGCTGATGCAGATCATGGCTGAGTGGTTGGTGGACGTGGCGGTGGTTGCCGAGCCTTACTCGGTCCCTGGCCATTGGCTGGGCGACCGGGACGACTTGGTGGCGTTGGTGACGCGGTCTTCCTCGGACTCCCCTCCCCTCTCGCTTTTAGAGAGGGGACCGGGATACGTGGCCGCCGCGTGGGGAGATATAGCTGTTGTGGGGGTTTATTTCTCCCCTAACCGCCCTCTCGAGGATTTCGAGAACTTTCTCGGAGTCCTCACCGCAGTCGTCGGGAGGGCGGCGCCGCGCCAGGTCGTCGTGTTGGGCGACCTGAATGCCAAGTCGGCGGCTTGGGGCAACCAAGCCGCCACGTGCAACGTCCGGGGACGTGCCGTCGAGTTTTGGGCGACTTCGTGCGGTGTGTCCCTCCTCAACAGGGGGGCGGTCCACACGTGCGTGCGGCAACGGGGAGGATCGGTGGTGGACGTCTCGTTCGCCACCCCCGTGCTGGCCGCGCGCATTGAAAACTGGCGGGTGTAGATGGTGGAGACCTTGTCGGACCACCGCTATGTGCGGTTCGACATCTCCACTCGGGGCCCGCGGGAGGCTGTCCGCTCTGGCCAATCTCCCTTCCCGCGGTGGGCTCTGACCCGCCTGGACCGAGAGGCAGCCCAGGAGGCAGCCTTCCTCCAGGACTGGCTCTCGCCCCCTGTTGAGGTACAAGACGTGGACGCTGCAGCAGCCCAGCTGCGGGAGTCCCTGACCGAGGTGTGCAACGCCAGCATGCCTCGGTCTCGCCGTCCGCCTCCCCGACGCGCCGTCTATTGGTGGTCGGAGGAATTGGCGGGGCTCCGCGCCGCTAGTGTGGCGGCCAGGCGGGCCTACATGCGGAGCCGTCGACGCAGCGCCCGTAACCAGGTCGAGGAGGACCGCCTCTACGCCTCTTTCCGGGAGGCGAGGAAGGTCCTCAAGTCGGCAATAGGCGCTGCCAAGGACGCGGCGAGAGCCGAAATGCTGGAGGGTCTCGACAGGGATCCGTATGGGAGACCATACAAGGCGGCGCGCAGCAAACTGCGCCCACATGGTCCCCCACTAACGGAGACCCTCGAGCCGGCGCTGTTGGATGGGGTGGTCCGGTCCCTGTTTCCACGCAGGACCAACTTCACCCCGCCAACGATGGACCCTCCAGAGGGGGCCGCTTCACCGGAGGAGGAGGTTCCCCCGGTGACGGCTGGCGAGCTTTACGCGGGGGTACTCCACCTCAGCGGGAAGAAGACGGCCCCAGGGCCAGACGGCGTTCCCGCACGCGTGGTGGCCATCGCCGCCACGCAAATGGAGGAGAGGTTTCGGGACCTCTTCAGCGCGTGTTTTACGGCTGGGAGGTTCCCGAAACCTTGGAAGGAGGGCAAACTTTGCCTCCTCCGCAAAGACGGACGCCCGGCGGACTCCCCCTCGGCTTACCGGCCCCTCGTTCTGCTCGAGGAGGCCGGTAAGATGTTCGAGGGGATCATTGCAGCCAGGCTTAACAGCCATCTGCAGGGAGTGGGGCCGGACCTGTCGGACGCCCAGTTCGGTTTCCGACGGGGCCGGTCCACCATCGACGCGCTGACCCTTCTCAAGGGCCAGGTGAAGGAGGCGACGGAGGCGGGGGACGGAGTGTTGGCGGTGTCATTCGACATAGCCAACGCCTTCAACTCCATCCCCCATTCGGCTATACTGGAGGCACTCCGGTATCACGGAGTGCCCCAGTACTTGCGAGATCTCCTGGCCAGCTACCTGGAGGACCGCGAGATCCTCCTTGCGGACAGGTCGGGCTCGGTCAGGAGATACAGCGCAGAGTCCGGTGTTCCGCAGGGGTCGGTACTGGGGCCTCCCCTGTGGAACATCGGCTTCGATTGGCTCCTGCGGGGGATCCTCCTCCAGGGCACGAGTGTCATCTGCTACGCGGATGACACTCTCCTCATTGCTCGGGGGAGGGATTTCAGGGAGGCGGCCTGTCTGGCCTCGGCTGGCGGATCCTTAGTGGCAGGGAGGATCCGCCGTCTAGGGTTGAAGGTAGCGCTGCACAAGACCGAGGCCGTGTTCTTCCACGGGCCTCGGCAGCGCTACCCTCCTGACGCCCACATTGTCGTGGAGGGCGTCCGGATAGAGGTGAAGGCCCAGATGAAATATCTGGGCCTGATGCTTGACAGCAGGTGGCGCTTCGGTCCGCACTTCAGCGGGCTGTCGACGCGCCTGCTGAAAGCTGCGGACGCCCTCTCATGGCTCCTCCCGAACCTTGGGGGACCCAAGGCGAGATGCCGGCAATTATACGCCGGCATTCTCAGGAGCATGGCCCTCTATGGGGCCCCAATCTGGGCGGACTCCCTCCATAGGAGGGAGAATGCGACCGCCATCCGCAGGCCACAAAGGGCCATTGCACTGCGGGTGGCGAGGGCCTACCGGTCGGTGGGCTTTGCGGCGGCGTGCGCTCTGGCCGGCACCCCTCCTTGGGAGTTGGAGGCGTGGGTGCTCGCCAGAGTATACGAATGGACGGCGCGGCGCAAAGCGCTTGGTGAGCGCCCCGTCGACCAAGAGCGGGAGGCCGTGCGGCAGGAGGCGAGGGACGCGATAGTCCACCACTGGACGGAAGACCTCGCCTCCGCCGCCTTTGGCCGGCGGACCTTGGACGCGCTCGGCCCAGTCTTGAGAGACTGGCTCGAGCGGTCGCACGGTTTCCTCTCGTTCCGTCTGGTGCAGGTGTTGTCCGGACATGGCTGTTTCGGAACGCACCTGCACCGGATCGGGCGGGAGGAGACCGCGGCGTGCCATGACTGCGGCGCTGCGGAGGACACGGCCCAACACACCCTCGAGGCGTGTCCGGCCTGGGGTGAGCAGCGCCGCAGTCTTATTGCGGTTATTGGGCAGGACCTCTCGCTCCCCAGCGTGGTCGAATGTATGCTGGGGAGCGAGGAGGCCTGGACCGCGGTCGCCTCCTTTTGCGAGGATGTTATGTCGCAAAAGGAGGCGGCGGAGCGTGCGCGGGAGGACGACCCTCTCGCCGCACCGCTCCGCAGACGAAGAAGGGGAAGGAGAAGGCGAATGTTCGATCGCCTTCTCCCACCCCCAGGTGGTGATTAGCGGGCGACAGGCGCGGGGGCTTTTTTTTTTTTTTTTTTTTTTTTTTTTTTTTTAAATCCTATATGCTCTCCGACTTCCATCGGAGTCTATGCTGAGTATACACATCACCACCACCGTCGGGCGGGAATGGCCGAGCGCTCGCGGCATTCCCGGGCCCCTCCTTGTTGAGAGGGGCGTGTAGGGCCCGCCGCCAAGGCGGGCGATCGTCGGCGGAGGACTGGACGTAAAGGCTCTGCCAGCTGCCCAGTCCTTCGCCACTCACAGACGATGTGGGAGCGCCGCTGGGTCGTTTAGTGGGTATACCGGCTCTGACCGGGGAGTCCCACATACCCCTCCCTCCCCCGAGGGAGGGTATGCGTAACGCATTTTTCCCAGCGTTAAAAAAAAAAAAAAAAAAAAAAAAAAAAGGTTAGGTTAGGTTAGGAGCCTGTCTGGCCTCGGCTGGCGGATCCTTAGTGGCAGGGAGGATCCGCCGTCTAGGGTTGAAGGTAGCGCTGCACAAGACCGAGGCCGTGTTCTTCCACGGGCCTCGGCAGCGCTACCCTCCTGACGCCCACATTGTCGTGGAGGGCGTCCGGATAGAGGTGAAGGCCCAGATGAAATATCTGGGCCTGATGCTTGACAGCAGGTGGCGCTTCGGTCCGCACTTCAGCGGGCTGTCGACGCGCCTGCTGAAAGCTGCGGACCTCTCATGGCTCCTCCCGAACCTCGGGGGACCCAAGGCGAGATGCCGGCAATTATACGCCGGCATTCTCAGGAGCATGGCCCTCTATGGGGCCCCAATCTGGGCGGACTCCCTCCATAGGAGGGAGAATGCGACCGCCATCCGCAGGCCACAAAGGGCCATTGCACTGCGGGTGGCGAGGGCCTACCGGTCGGTGGGCTTCGCGGCGGCGTGCGCTCTGGCCGGCACCCCTCCTTGGGAGTTGGAGGCGTGGGTGCTCGCCAGAGTGTACGAATGGACGGCGCGGCGCAAAGCGCTTGGTGAGCGCCCCGTCGACCAAGAGCGGGAGGCCGTGCGGCGGGAGGTGAGGGACGCGATAGTCCACCACTGGACGGAGGACCTCGCCTCCGCCGCCTTTGGCCGGCGGACCTTGGACGCGCTCGGCCCAGTCTTGAGGGACTGGCTCGAGCGGTCGCACGGTTTCCTCTCGTTCCGTCTGGTGCAGGTGTTGTCCGGACATGGCTGTTTCGGAACGCACCTGCGCCGGATCGGGCGGGAGGAGACCGCGGCGTGCCATGACTGCGGCGCTGCGGAGGACACGGCCCAACACACCCTCGAGGCGTGCCCGGCCTGGGTTGAGCAGCGCCGCAGTCTAATCGCGGTTATTGGGCAGGACCTCTCGCTCCCCAGCGTGGTCGAATGTATGCTGGGGAGTGAGGAGGCCTGGACTGCGGTCGCCTCCTTTTGCGAGGATGTTATGTCGCAAAAGGAGGCGGCGGAGCGTGCGCGGGAGGACGACCCTCTCGCCGCACCGCTCCGCAGACGAAGAAGGGGAAGGAGAAGGCGAATGTTCGATCGCCTTCTCCCACCCCCAGGTGGTGATTAGCGGGCGACAGGCGCGGGGGCGCCTTCGCCCGCATTGCACTGATCACCACCACCGTCGGGCGGGAATGGCCGAGCGCTCGCGGCATTCCCGGGCCCCTCCTTGCTGAGAGGGGCGTGTAGGGCCCGCCGTCAAGGCGGGCGATCGTCGGCGGAGGACTGGACGTAAAGGCTCTGCCAGCTGCCCAGTCCTTCGCCACTCACAGACGATGCGGGAGCGCCGCTGGGTCGTTTAGTGGGTATATCCCCCGAGGGAGGGTATGCGTAACGCATTTTTCCCAGCGTAAAAAAAAAAAAAAAAAAAAAAAAAAAAAGGTTAGGTTAGGTTTTTTTTTTTTTTTTTTTTAAATCCTATATGCTCTCCGACTTCCATCGGAGTCTATGCTGGCTATTTGATTCTCTTTCATTCCAGTTCTCACTTGTATGCCTCTCGTACTTTCATTCCTCATACTGTATCTTTCTATCATTCATCCGCACGTAAGCTTTTTTAGGGTGGGAGCTCCCTCTATATCTATTTCCTCTAATCTGTCTAACTACGTTTTTTATTCTCTTTATTTACATAAACAGGTTTGCGGGAAAATAAATTGGGATACAATCTTTATTTTAATCTAGCTACACTTTCTTTGTTAAAATTTTTACAGTTTCCATTAACAACTATTATTTTACTTCTATGGGTGACACATTTTTCTTATCTTATTCTCTAACAATCGAAACATATTAACAATTTTGTATTTCAGAAGGGAAAGAGGGAAGACAGTTTTTGGTTTACAACTTATTTTATCCTTATTTCAAAAGTGAAACTTTACACAACAATAATTAACTATTCTAAGCTTATTATAATTTACATACTATTTATCTATATCCTATGTTACATTTTATATTAGACATTTCTATGGCTATGCTAAACTTAATATACTATACTATATTATGATAGCATATTTACTTATGCGGTTTTGTTTCTAGCAATTACTTTTTGTGCAATATACTTGCTGTAATTTAGGAATATTTCCCTATTTTTACTTCTCATAATGTCCTTTACATTGTTGCGTGTTACTTTCATACTTAAAACTTGCTCGACGTCAAAGCGGTGTCTGTCGAATTGAGGGCAGTCGAAAAGTATGTGCGGGACCGTTTCACTTGCTTCTGGGTCACAGATGCACGATGGACTCTCCTTGAGTTTGAAACGGTTCAAGTACTCGGAGAATCCACCGTGCCCCGTCATTATTTGCGTGTTCAGGCTATTTGTTCCCATCTTCCGGATTATCCCATAGGCTGTGCGAACATCTGGGAAAAACAATTTCGTCACAGATGCCGTGTCTCCATTCCCGTATCTTAGGTTCCATTCGTCAAGCGACGCCATACGTATGCTTCGCTTGACGAATGAGACCGGACATTGGTCATAATCGGGTTTTCTTTTGGAGTTTTCAGCGGCCTCCTTTGCTAGCTGGTCGGCTCTTTCATTTCCCTGTAGCCCCACATGAGCTTTGATCCAAAACAAGGTTACCACCTTGTTCTGGCGGGATGCAGATCGTAAATTATCCCTAGCTTCTACAGCAAGAGGGTGGCGTGATCCGGGATTTGCTAGTGTTTGTAGAGCCGCCATTGAGTCGCTAAAAACTCCAAAAGTAGAAGCCTTGATCTTGGTTACCTCCTTAGTTGCCCTTGCAATTGCCAAGAGTTCGGCCTGGTAAACCGTGCAGTGTTTTGATAGAGCAAGTTTGAGGGCTCTGGTCTCGGCCTCACCACTCCATATGGACACAGATGCGCCGACCCCTCCTCCGATTTTGCTCCCGTCCGTGAAAATACGGACGTCAAAGCTGCACTGGTCCAGCTGCTCTTGGTTTACCAGGCTGTCGAACTGCAGGATGTCGCGTGCTGCAGGATGGGGATCTTCTATTGCAGCTGTCATTCGCTCGATCTCCCTGTCTCCTAGTGATGTCTGGGGCACTCCCCTCTTGGCTTCATACAAGGATGCCGCCTCACGAACTCTAATGTCGAGGGGGAGCAACCCAGACAGCACCAGTGCCGAGTTCAGGGAGACCGTGCGATATGACTTGCACATCTTTTGGGCAATTCCACGCTGAATGGACCCGAGTTGCTTTTTAATACTTAGCTTTTCAGCTGCCGGCGCCCAGACGCTTGCAGCGTAAAGCATAATGGGCTCTATCACCGCCACATACATAGTCCGTATCACTTCTGGGTGTAACCCCCAACTAACTCTGGCAGCTCTGCACAGCTGCTTGTAGACCGCGACTGCCTTCCTACAAGCGAGTGAGACGTGTTTGTTGAAGGTCAGTTTTTCGTCAATTGTTACACCCAGAAGCTTTACTTCCTTCGACATTTCAATTTCCGTTCCTCCCATGCTCAGGCGTGGTGTGTCGTATTTCAGCTTTCTGGTTATGACCATGGCAACTGTCTTATGCGGTGCAAATTTTAATTTGTTTTCGAAACCCCACGCCATAACATGATTGAGGGCAGAATTGGCACTTCCCTCTATGTCTCGCGCCGTGTCCCCGTCAAAGACCAGAACGATATCGTCTGCAAAAGCCTGGATGTACGTTCCCCGAGCTTCCATCGCTTTTATAAGGGGATCTAGGACCAAGTTCCAAAAAATTGGGCCCCCTATCGAGCCTTGGACGCAGCCTTTATTTGTTCCCTTCTCATATACCTCCCCGCCGTACCGGATTGCGACCTTACGGTCTTTGAGGTAACTATCTATGACCCGCCTAAGGTTTACAGGACACTTTTCTTCTGCCAGTCGGATTCTTATTGCCGGCCACCACGCGCTATCAAATGCCCCCTCTATGTCCAAGGATACGAGCGTCACAATTCGCTTTTCGTCAAGTTTTTTATGGACATGCTGCATAAGGTCGTAGAGGGCATCTTCAGTGCTTTTCTGTGGCATGAACCCGTACTGACGGGTACTCATGTTTGGCAGAAGGTAAAACTTCAGGCAGGCTACCAGCATCTTTTCGTAAATCTTCCCCAATATAGGCAGCAGCCCAATCGGCCTATATGATTTGGGGCTGGAATAGTTCTCTTTTCCAGGTTTTTTAAGGATCACGACAGTTGCCTCTTTCCAGGCCGTGGGGAAGCAGTGGCATTCTAGGCACTTGTTGAGAAACCTCAAGAACAATTCCGGGTCATTACCCACGGCGTGACGACAAATATCTGCGGTAAAGCCGTCCGATCCTGGTGCCTTCTTCGGGTTGAAGGAATCCATCGAATTTTCCAACTCAGCCATCGTGAAAGGTGGGTCACAAAAGTCATTTTGCTCGCCAGAGTTTACGGTTTCGGCCTTGACTCGAATGGATCGGTGATTCGTATTGTCGGATTCCAGTTGGTCTTCCGGATAAAAAGTCTCCGCCAACAGTTTCACGGAACCCTTTGCATCCAGGATATTGCCGTTTATTTCCAAAGGCTGGTCCTCCTCTCTACGTTGTGTCCTACCTATTACCCTATAAATTCCCTCCCAGACCCCCTCCCTATCCTGTCTCCCACAGAATTCCTTCCAACTCTCGGTTTGGGCTTTGGCTGCTTCTAACTCATACTCTTCTTTCTTTTTCAGGTACTCTTCTATGACCTTCGACTTCCGGATTGGGGCGGCACAGCGGATCCTACGCTTCATAGTGACGACGGTTTTCTTCATCCCGACGAGTCTCTCGGACCACCACGGCAAGGTAAGTTCTTCTTTTGCTTTTTTAGTATCGTTTGTTTGCATGCTTTATCAATTGCTCTAGTTAGGTTTTCTGTTACTACGTCTATTTGCTCTACATTGTTAATTTTATCTATTTCGGCTATTGTGAATTTAAATTCTATTTTCGACTGGCTAAGTTTCTCATGAAAGTCAGACCAGTTCGCCTTTCTAGTATTGTACTTACGAGTAGTTCGTTCAACTTTGAGGCCCTTTGATTTCTGTAATAAGATTTTAAACGTGATGCCGTTGTGATCCGAGCTCGTGATTCCCTCGTCAACCCTCCAGTCGTCTATCATGTCCAAGATATCATTGGAACAAGCGGTGATATCTACATGACTACTGTACCGCTTTCCTCCCCGGATAGTGTCGAAGGTCGGAATTTCCCCTCCGTTCAGTATGTTTAGATTTAGCTCCCCGAGAGTTCCTACTACCTCTTCCCCCCTAAGGTCAGCCGTTGGACTGCCCCACCACATGCTCTTGGCGTTGGCATCGCCTCCAACGATCAGTTTTTTGGAACCAATTTCGCGCTCTATTTGTCTGAGGTGTTCCAAATAATGATCAATTGGCTGGTCTGGCTCAAAGTAAAAGGAGACAAGCGTGATCTCCCAAGCACTGGTTCGGATTCCCACCACAACGATGTTGTTTGTGGTGAGTTTTGGGTACTGCTTGACAATAAAGTCACTGTTAAAGACAGCTATTGCTGCCTTAACGGTCCCGTCTCCTATTTCAGTGCTTTGGAAGACCCTAACGCCCCTGTGACTCCTCATAACTTTGGCCCCACCCACATACGGTTCCTGTAGAAGTGCTAGTGCTATCCCACGTTCCGTGGCTTCTGTGAGAAGCTCATTGGTCGCTAGCTTCTTGCGTTGAAGGTTTGCCTGTATTACTCCGTAAGGAATATTTGCCTTTGCGGTGCCCTTAGCAGTACGCAACGGTCGATCTGGCTATGTCATCCCATTTTTTACGAAGTGGACAGTCATGACTAAAGGCATTATGCTGTATACCATGCTCTACTTTTGCCTTCGTGCAATTTCGGCACACGGGTGGTAAGCCCGAAAGCCAGTCCGGGCACTCCGATCTCATGTGGGGGCCGCCACAGTGGCCACACAGGTCTGCAGGCTCTTTGCAGAACCGTTTACCGTGTCCAAAACCTAGGCAACGGGTACATTGGACCAACGGCGTCTGATCCTCGACCCTGATGCGCTGGAGATCAATGTGGACGGTCCCCATGTCCACTGCTCGTCGCCAGATGGTAGGCGAGACACTTATTATAACGTGACCAACATGAGGGTTCCTTGTTCTTCTTCGGTATCTCACCTCCACTCTATTCTCCTCGGTGTCGAGTCCATCAAAAACACCCTGATTCTGATTTCGTAACGCCTTAAGGATGTCTTCATCAGTGTTAACTGACAAGACGTTCCTTAGGATCAGAAGCGGATCCTTGTTTTTGACTTCCTCGACTGTGAGGTCAACACCTTCTTTTTGGAGACGGTCCTTTATCTTGCCCCTTTCTTCTTCGGTTTGTAAACCAATTATAACTTTTCTGTCCCTGGCTTTCCTCACCCTTTCCACTTTTATCCACCCATCCTTTGCGTTAACTACTTTTCTGACTTTGTTAAGCACTTCGTCACCCGTTTCCGTCTCATCGTTGGATGTAACTACAACAGAGTGCAGAGTGTTACGCTTTGGCATAGCTTTCTCTCCCCGATATGAAGCCACCGACGCGTAGGTAATCCCCTGCTCAAAGATCTTTCTTTGGTGGTCCATTGCGTCCTTTAGCTCTTCCATCTTTTTATGGTTTTCGACTAAAAGGTTTGTTTGGAATTCCATTTTTTGTAAAATTTTTTCGGTATCAAGTTTTTCGGGAGGAGTTTTAGCAGCTGATTGAGGGTCCGAAAGTAATGGCTTCTCTCTAGTCATGTTTTGCTTGGCTTCTTTTAGCTCCGATTCAACTTCCTTTACCAATTGGTAAAGTCGTTCTGCGGCTTCAGAAATACCATTTTTAATCTCTGTCTTTGTGTTTCTGGAGCTGTTGAGATGCAGTTTTGCTTTAACAAGGCAGGCCTTTGCTTCCGCCGTTCGGTCTGAATATTTGATGTTCGGCGGTGAGAGGGTCTCAACAGACTTTCTTGTCTGTGTCCCGGCCACAATGTCCTGCGTAAAAGCAAGTTTTGTTTTTATTTTTGCAGGGCCGGCCTGCATCGTCTTTTCGGTTGAAGAGAGATCAGGGCTGCTATTTGGGTCTCTATGCTGCGTCTAACATTGGAGGAAACCCCCGCTCCAGGTTTGGATGGTGATTTTTTGCCACCGGCCGCTTTTAGAGGTGTTCTATGACCGAACATGTCGGAGAGTATGCGTCAATAATAATAAAATAAAAAAGAATTAATGTCAATAGGGACAAGAAGGTAGAAGAGATTTTGTATAAAAATAAAAAGATAACGCACAAAAGTACGCTACAAAACCGCACAAGCACTTATATCTAAAAATATTTTACAAAAACAAAATATTTGTAAAACGTGTCTCTAATTAAGCTCTACCCTAAGCTGCTTGGTTGTGGATAGCTGTCAGGGGCTCCGTGTAAGCCTACGAGTCGATTTGATCTATCAAAGCTGACTTTTTTAACTTTTTCGTAAATGGCTCTATAAAGAGTCAATCTAATGTCATCACTGGATAAAGCCTGCCAAGCCCGTTCTAACAAACCCAAACACGAAGCAACTATCCCTAACGGTTCCGGAGCAATTGAAGTTTGAAAATTTGGGTTTTTTCCAAGATGGCAGCCAAAATAATTTCTAAACTAGCAATCTCCGCAACCAACTGACCGAAACCACCCGTGCTTGGGCTTATATTATTGCGCTCGACAAGATCTATGCAATGGTATACTTTTCAGGCCGAAAAATCTTTGACTCCTGAAAACGCCTGAAAACTATTTCACTCGCAAGGTAAGCCTATTTCGACCTCTTCAGAGAAAACCCCGCCGTTCTACGACCTCCCGTTGTGGAGATATGAGTGTTCAAAATGAAGCAAAAATGGCGGGACAACTGTCAAAGTCAAAGTTTGACAGGTGATATCTCCGTTCCAGACGGTCGCAAAACTACCGAGTTTGGGCTCTCCCACCCCGGCTCGAGCTCCCCTATCTGCTGAATTCGTTTTCAGGATCCTGAAAATTTTCAGCTCAAAAACAGCTGAAACTACAGGGTAAGAAGCACGAGAAGGCTCCAAGTCCAAAACTGAAAACTGCACTCTCCTACGACACTTGGTTCAGGAGTAATTGCGGTTTAAAGTTCAACAAAATGGCCGCCGAACTGTCAAAAGTTAAATTAAAAAGAGCGTAACTTCGGAACCCTACGTCGGAGAAAGTCCGGGTTTTGGACCTACAGCCTGGCTTCACCTCAGGTATGTCCTGAAAACCGTTTCAGCGCTGAAAAATTTTTGAGGTCGAAAGCTCCTGAAACTCTAATATGGGCATAGCCCATAAAATGTCCTTACTATCTAAGAAAAAACGAGTATCGTCGGCTTTGTAGTTCCTGAGATATTGCTAATTGAAATTTTAAACCTAAAAAACCAAAATGATGCAATTTTACAAATCTCTCAATTTTAATAATATTTAGCCTGTGTTTGGGCTTAAATGAGTCGCAATATACGTATTGGACCCAGCCCTGATGTCAAAATTGGTTATTTTCTATAATATTTGAAATAAATGCCGAAAAATGGTAAAAATTTGATATCTCAGGATCCACAAAAGATAAAATTTTGAAAAAATGTTCCAAAAATTAGATAAATTTGGCACTATAGGAATTATAATTAAAATTTATTAAAACTACAAAATAACATTAAAATTTTTAAGAAAAACTAAATTTTTTGCAAAATTGCTTATATTTTAAAAACTAATCAATAAAAAATTCTGGAAATTACAATATGTGTTCTTCTAATAAGCGCGCCAGAGACTGCAGTTGAAGAATTTCAGGAAATAGCTTATATCCGAAGATATAAGAGTCAGAATTTGAATATTTCAAAGTGTCTTTAAAAATCGGGTAATAAAGGTAGGGCAAAATTACTTGCTGTACCAGTCTTGACCATTAGTGAAGATGACAGCTGCAAAGTTTCAAGCACCCAGCTCTGCGTTTTCAGTGTTTTCAGCTCCACGTGGTTTTTGTTTTTCCTGAATAACTTCGGTTGTCTTGGGTTTTTCAGGCTTCTGGGTCGTCTGGACGATGTGCGGCGGCGACCCCCACCCCTTTTTACAATAAAAAAGGTAGGTCGTCGATCTTGATTCAGCAGCGTTTGCGATCAAAGTTTTTATTTCCCAACTTAACCTCAATATTTGAGGTTTTTTCAGGGTTTCACACAGTAACACTGCAATCCGAGTATGAACAATCACAGGGGCGTGTAGGATTCGCTTGGCCCAGCACACAGACACATCACTCGTCAAAATCGGACGACTTTATACCAGTTTTTTGATTTTTTAAGCGCGGAGCAGCTCCAAAAACGATCCGACCGCCACGAGAGTCGGGGGGGTACTGGGTTAGGTTAGGTTAGGTTAGGTTAGGTTAGGTTAGGTTAGGTTAGGTTAGGTTAGGTTAGGTTAGGTTAGGTTAGGTTAGGTTAGGTTAGGTTAGGTTAGGTTAGGTTAGGTTAGGTTAGGTTAGGTTAGGTTAGGTTAGGTTAGGTTAGGTTAGGTTAGGTTAGGTTAGGTTAGGTTAGGTTAGGTTAGGTTAGGTTAGGTTAGGTTAGGTTAGGTTAGGTTAGGTTAGGTTAGGTTAGGTTAGGTTAGGTTAGGTTAGGTTAGGTTAGGTTAGGTTAGGTTAGGTTAGGTTAGGTTAGGTTAGGTTAGGTTAGGTTAGGTTAGGTTAGGTTAGGTTAGGTTAGGTTAGGTTAGGTTAGGTTAGGTTAGGTTAGGTTAGGTTAGGTTAGGTTAGGTTAGGTTAGGTTAGGTTAGGTTAGGTTAGGTTAGGTTAGGTTAGGTTAGGTTAGGTTAGGTTAGGTTAGGTTAGGTTAGGTTAGGTTAGGTTAGGTTAGGTTAGGTTAGGTTAGGTTAGGTTAGGTTAGGTTAGGTTAGGTTAGGTTAGGTTAGGTTAGGTTAGGTTAGGTTAGGTTAGGTTAGGTTAGGTTAGGTTAGGTTAGGTTAGGTTAGGTTAGGTTAGGTTAGGTTAGGTTAGGTTAGGTTAGGTTAGGTTAGGTTAGGTTAGGTTAGGTTAGGTTAGGTTAGGTTAGGTTAGGTTAGGTTAGGTTAGGTTAGGTTAGGTTAGGTTAGGTTAGGTTAGGTTAGGTTAGGTTAGGTTAGGTTAGGTTAGGTTAGGTTAGGTTAGGTTAGGTTAGGTTAGGTTAGGTTAGGTTAGGTTAGGTTAGGTTAGGTTAGGTTAGGTTAGGTTAGGTTAGGTTAGGTTAGGTTAGGTTAGGTTAGGTTAGGTTAGGTTAGGTTAGGTTAGGTTAGGTTAGGTTAGGTTAGGTTAGGTTAGGTTAGGTTAGGTTAGGTTAGGTTAGGTTAGGTTAGGTTAGGTTAGGTTAGGTTAGGTTAGGTTAGGTTAGGTTAGGTTAGGTTAGGTTAGGTTAGGTTAGGTTAGGTTAGGTTAGGTTAGGTTAGGTTAGGTTAGGTTAGGTTAGGTTAGGTTAGGTTAGGTTAGGTTAGGTTAGGTTAGGTTAGGTTAGGTTAGGTTAGGTTAGGTTAGGTTAGGTTAGGTTAGGTTAGGTTAGGTTAGGTTAGGTTAGGTTAGGTTAGGTTAGGTTAGGTTAGGTTAGGTTAGGTTAGGTTAGGTTAGGTTAGGTTAGGTTAGGTTAGGTTAGGTTAGGTTAGGTTAGGTTAGGTTAGGTTAGGTTAGGTTAGGTTAGGTTAGGTTAGGTTAGGTTAGGTTAGGTTAGGTTAGGTTAGGTTAGGTTAGGTTAGGTTAGGTTAGGTTAGGTTAGGTTAGGTTAGGTTAGGTTAGGTTAGGTTAGGTTAGGTTAGGTTAGGTTAGGTTAGGTTAGGTTAGGTTAGGTTAGGTTAGGTTAGGTTAGGTTAGGTTAGGTTAGGTTAGGTTAGGTTAGGTTAGGTTAGGTTAGGTTAGGTTAGGTTAGGTTAGGTTAGGTTAGGTTAGGTTAGGTTAGGTTAGGTTAGGTTAGGTTAGGTTAGGTTAGGTTAGGTTAGGTTAGGTTAGGTTAGGTTAGGTTAGGTTAGGTTAGGTTAGGTTAGGTTAGGTTAGGTTAGGTTAGGTTAGGTTAGGTTAGGTTAGGTTAGGTTAGGTTAGGTTAGGTTAGGTTAGGTTAGGTTAGGTTAGGTTAGGTTAGGTTAGGTTAGGTTAGGTTAGGTTAGGTTAGGTTAGGTTAGGTTAGGTTAGGTTAGGTTAGGTTAGGTTAGGTTAGGTTAGGTTAGGTTAGGTTAGGTTAGGTTAGGTTAGGTTAGGTTAGGTTAGGTTAGGTTAGGTTAGGTTAGGTTAGGTTAGGTTAGGTTAGGTTAGGTTAGGTTAGGTTAGGTTAGGTTAGGTTAGGTTAGGTTAGGTTAGGTTAGGTTAGGTTAGGTTAGGTTAGGTTAGGTTAGGTTAGGTTAGGTTAGGTTAGGTTAGGTTAGGTTAGGTTAGGTTAGGTTAGGTTAGGTTAGGTTAGGTTAGGTTAGGTTAGGTTAGGTTAGGTTAGGTTAGGTTAGGTTAGGTTAGGTTAGGTTAGGTTAGGTTAGGTTAGGTTAGGTTAGGTTAGGTTAGG